>CAWUFW010005767.1:0-636907 GCA_963921515.1 Calotriton arnoldi
TAATGGGCCCCAAAGTTATTTAAGTATTTTTAAGTATGTTTTAGTTAATTATATATATTATTTCATTAATTTTACATTACTTTTAAGATATTTAAAAAATTCGATATTTTGACTAACTATATTTTTTACAACTATATTTTGGA
Source organism: Calotriton arnoldi (assembly GCA_963921515.1). Taxonomy (NCBI): domain Eukaryota; kingdom Metazoa; phylum Chordata; class Amphibia; order Caudata; family Salamandridae; genus Calotriton; species Calotriton arnoldi. Next base: position 144 of record CAWUFW010005767.1, read on the forward strand.
TTCGATATTTTTGTACTTACCTGTTTGTAGATAGGGAGTCGATATTTTGTCATTCTATATTTTTACTTCGATATTGTTGTAGGTCGATATTCTTGTATTCGATATTCTGTCAGTGATCCATATCTATATCTATATATATATCTTTATCTATATCTATGTATATATATATATATATTCACTTAAAAAACCATAGGTTTTAGGGACAGTTATAGTTAGTTGGACATTTCACTCGTACAAAACCATAGAAATTCCCCCGTTATAGTTAGTTCAGCTAACTATAACTTGCGCCCCCGCAATGTACTGCTGATGACGTCACATATTACATCACTCATGACATGGTCAGTGACATCACTGATGACATCACTGATGACATCTCAAATGACATCACTGATGACATCATCCAGTGACTGTGTGTTTGTTTAAAGTTTAAATATGTTTAATATATATAGGGAAAGGCGTATTGAAGAATGAGTGGGTGTATAAGTGTCTGTATGGATGATTTAGTAGGTGCGTGACTAACTCTATAAGTGAGTGATTAAATGTATCTTACTGAATGCATGGGTTAGTGACTAAACTGGGTGAATGTCTGTATCCGTCTGTCTATTGCTGTGTAAGTGGCTGCATGGGTTTGTGAATAGCTACATGAGTGTCTATATGAGTTATTGATTAGTTGTCTGAGTATCTGTATGGGTGCCTGAGTGTTTGTGTGGGTGGGGTGTGTGCGACTCTGTGCATAGATGTGTGAGTGGGTGATTCACTGGGTGCATGGTTTCAAGAGTGCATCTGTGATAGACTGTATGGGTGGGTAAGTGTGTGTAAGAGTGTGTTTGTGAGTGAATGTATGTCCCAGTGGTACATGTGTGAGTAACTACATATGTGAAAGGCAGTATATATGTGTGTTGGAGTATATAAATAGCTATAAGCAAGAGTGTGTGATTGTGAGAGTGACTGTATGGATGAGTGTGTGCTTGTATCAGTGATTGTATAAGAGCATAAGAATGTGCTAGTATTTGTATGAGTAAGTGAGCTGGTGTGTGTATAACTGTATAGTTGAGTAAATGGCAGTGTGTTTAATTATTTGCATGACTGACTAGGTGTGTGAGTACCTCTATGGATGAGTGGCGGTGTTTGAGTGTCATATAGGAGTATGAGTGCATATGATAGTCCTGTACTGAGTGACCGTAAGTATGAGTGACTGTACGGGTGAGTGAGTGGATGTGTGTGTAGACCTAAGAATAAGTGAGTGGGTATGTAGTTATTGGTGTTGGAGCGTCTATGGTTTTGCGAATGGCAGTCTGTAATTTAGAGTGGGTGTATCAAAGGTTATATCAGGGTGTGAGGAGGTGCATCAGATTATCACGTGGATGATGTCATCAGTGATGTTATCAGTGATGTCATTTGAGATGTCATCAGTGATGTCATCAGTGATGTCACTGACCATGTCATGAGTGATGTAATATGTGACGTCATCAGCAGTGCATTGCGGGCGCGAGTTATAGTTAGCTGAACTAACTATAACGGGGGAATTTCTATGGTTTTGTACGAGTGAAATGTCCAACTAACTATAACTGTCCCTAAAACCTATGGTTTTTAAGTGAATTTCAAAGGTTTTTAAATGCTAATTTCTAACTATAACGTGTCTGAAACCTATGGTTTTTTCAGTGAATTTCAAAGGTTTTTTAAATGCTAATTCCTAACTATAACATGTCTGAAACCTATGGTTTTTTTCAGTGAATTTCAAAGGTTTTGTAAATGACAATTTTTAAATGTATTAATTGTTATATTTATTTTTTTGATACTGATTTACTACATTTTTTTAAACTATTTATTTTTACATATTTTATTTTTTAAATTACATTGTAATTACATTATAGATTACATTACAAAATATACTTTCTCAGAATGAATTACTTTAGTTTAAATACTTTGCAAATAGGCAATAGACTTTTAAGTATAGTAGTTACAGTTGTTGCAATGGGCAACACAATTTCAAACACAATGCAACATTGAGCTCAATGTGAATTTCTAGTTAAATGCAATTAGTTACTTTATGGATTACTTTTCTAACCACAGGACTGGATCCTAGATTCAGTCCTGGGACATCTCCTGTAAACAGTTGAGTAAAAGCGTTTTGGTTACAGTAGTGATTTTTAAGGAATATTATTGTATTTTAAAAGTTGACACTTAGAAACTTTTTCACATAGAATCACCAATGTTATCATATGGGAGGAAATTCACTTAGCAGGTAAGTAGTGATATCGTTACTTTTTCTTACTCAGTGGTGGATCCTGTATCCAGCACTGGTGCATCTCCTGTAAACAGTTGAAAGAATGCGTTTAAGTCATACAGGTGATTTTTAAGGAATATTTGTAGTTTGTGAAAATCAACACAGAAACTTTTCTGCTGAAAACCAGACAATGGATTCCTATGGAAGGAAATATAAGTTACTGGTAAGTACGGTTAAAATTACTTTTCAGGATCAGTACTGGGCTGAAAGATGCAGCACTGAGGTCTCTCCTGATAACAGGTGAGTAAATCGGAATTCGTATTTTGGCTGATTTTAGAGGAATATTAGTATGTTTCAAAAATCGACACTTAGAAACTTTTTCAGCAAAAAGCAGGCAATGATATCCTATGGAAGGACATTCAAGTTACTGGTAAGTACGGTTAAAATTACTTTTCAGGATCAGTACTGGGCTGAAAGATGCAGCACTGAGGTCTCTCCTGATAACAGGTGAGTAAATCGGAATTCGTATTTCGGCTGATTTTAGAGGAATATTATAAAGTTCCAAAACTCCACACTTAGAAGAATTTCCAAGTGAAACCAGTCAATGATATCCTATGGAAGGAAATTCAAGTTACTGGTAAGTACGGTTAAAATTACTTTTCAGGATCAGTACTGGGCTGAAAGATGCAGCACTGAGGTCTCTCCTGATAACAGGTGAGTAAATCGGAATTCGTAGTTCGGCTGATTTTAGAGCAATATTATAAAGTTCCAAAACTCCACACTTAGAAGAATTTCCAAGTGAAACCAGTCAATGTTAGCCTATGGAAGGAAATTCAAGTTACTGGTAAGTATGGTTAAAATTACTTTTCAGGATCAGTACTGGGCTGAAAGATGCAGCACTGAGGTCTCTCCTGATAACAGGTGAGTAAATAGGAATTCGTAGTTCGGCTGATTTTAGAGGAATATTTGCACAATGGTGAAGGGAGGGGGCGGGGCCTGAGGTGACATCTATGCAAACGCGCCCCGTGGCGCGTTTTAAGTTGGGGGATTAAGTCCCCTTGAATCATGAGGGTCCCTGGGGTCCAACTAGCCCACCCTGTACCTCCAGTATGCGCCAGGAGGCTGCGTTGCAGAGAGGTGTTCAGAGGCCACGCCCCTTTTGCACCTTTCTGCAATGCAGCTCTGTGGCGCTTTCTGGACGTACCTGTTGGGCTAGTTGGCCCCCAGGGACCCTCAGGATTGAAGGGATTTAATTCCCCATCTTAAAACGCGCCACGGGGCCTGTTTGCACACATGTCACCTGAAGCCCCGCCCCTCCCTTCACCACTGTGCAAACGCGCCCCGTGGCGCGTTTTAAGTTGGGGGATTAAGTCCCTTGAATCCTGAGGGTCCCTGGATTCCAACTAGCCCACCATGTACTTCTAAAAGCGCCACAGAGCTGCGTTGCAGAGAGGTGTAAAAGGGGCGTGGCCTCTGTACACCTCTCTGCAACGCAGCCCTGGCGCATACTGGAGGTTCCTGGTGGGCTAGTTGGTCCCAGGGACCCCCAGTATTCAAGGGAATTACTCCCTTCTTAAAACGCGCCAGGGAGCGTGTTTGCAAGTACTGCAGGGAGGGCGGGGCCTCCGGCACGATGCCGGTCGTTTTTTTGTTAGTTTTTTTAATGGGAGGGGGCTGCGTGGCCCCCTTCCCTTGGCCACTTTGGCCCCGGGGACCCCATCCCCGGGGCCTGTGCATTTTTTTTTTTTATTCCCCAAAAAAACGGGAAGGGGGCCGCGTGGCCCCCTTCCCTGGGCCTGTATTGGCCCCGGGGACCCCATCCCCGGGGCATGCCCTCGATTTTCTTATTTTTTTTGGGAGGGGGCTGCGTGGCCCCCTCCTCAGGCCATTTAAGGCCCCGGGGACCCCATCCCCGGGGCCGGCCTTGCCCTTTTTTTAACTTTTTTTTTATTTGGGGAGGGGGCTGCGTGGCCCCCTCCCGGGCACTATGGCCCCGGGGACCCCATCCCCCGGGGCCTGGCCTCTGGTTGGGGACTGTGGGGGTCCCCAATCACCCCACAGTCCCAGCCGGCTCCCCGCCTCCTGCGCGAGCCGGCATTGCTTTCCACATGGGGAGCAGCTAACATGCTGCTCCCCATGTGGAAAAGCTAGTGGAGTTTGCATTTTGAAAGTGAGAGCAGGTTTCCTGCTCTCTCTTTCAAAATGCAAACCAAGTTTGCTATGACAGGACGGGGCCGCGAGGCTCCCGTCCTGTCATAGCAAACTACAGTGTCCCGGGGGTAGGCACCCGGGACACTGCAGGAAGCTGGCCCTGGGGGTGGCGGTCCCCAGGGCCATCAAGGGCTCCAGGAGGGGGCCGCGTGGCCCTCCCTCCCAACCATTTCACAGCCCCGGGGAGGTGGTGGTCCCGGGGCTTTGAGGTCCGTAACGGACCCCCATATTCAAATCTTTAGTGCCCCGGGAGGTGGCGGTCCCGGGGCGTGTGGGGGCTGGAGCCCCCACACAAGTTAAAACATTTTTAAAAAAGAAGCCCGGGGGGTGGCGGTCCCCGGGGCTGCGGGAGGGCAAAGAGCCCTCCCGCACCATTATTTTCTAAAGCCCCGGGGGTGGCGGTCCCCGGGGCTTGGAGGCCTCAGAGGCCCCCACATTAAATCTAAACCCCCCACCATGCCCCGGGACTTGGCCCACCCGGGGCAAATAAACTATCGAGCGCGGGAGACCGCGCTTCGATTTTTTTGGCAGGATCCGCGCACTCTGAGCACATCCTGCCGATTTTTTTTTTTTTTTAAATGCTTTTTTCTGCCCCGGGGGTCCTTGTGGGACCCCCTGAGCAGACCTAGGGGATCAGGGTGTTTCTACCCTGCCCCCTTTGTGCGTTTGCACACTTGCGATTTTTATTTTTCTCGGCGGGATTTGCGCACCCTACGCGCATCCCGCCGATTTTTAAAAAAATGCTTTTTCTGCCCAGGGGTCCTTGTGGGACCCCTGAGCAGACCTAGGGGGTCAGGGTGTTTCTACCCTGCCCCCTTTTGCGCTTTGCGCACTTGTTTCTGTCCCTCGGTTCTACCGAGGACAAAATGGCTGCCAACACTTCCTGATTTGGAGTGTTGACAGCCAATTAGCATGCAGCTCGTGATCGGGAGGGTGCGCGAATCCGACACGGCCATAGATATATATGTGATTTTCATTTTGATTTTCACAGGAACTACTGAACGGATTTACACCATTTAACAAAAGGGTTCTTTCTGAACCAAGAACTACCTCTTTGCCAAATTTGGTGTAATTCCGTTCAGCAGTTCAGAGCTGTAGCCGTGTCTAAAGTTTCCTATGGGAAAATGAATGGGGAAAAACGTTTTGGGACCCCCCTTTTTTCTCGGCCCCCGCTTGACGAATCACCCTGAGACTTTCAGGGTAGGAGCGGACCGGAGCGGGCCATAAAATTTGAAAATTTCGCGAAGATTCGTCAACCGACGCAAGAGTTATTTCAAATAGAATGTTGTGGATTTCCTATGGAAAATAGGTCCTAACTATAACTATCTACTGGCGACCGCCAGTAGATAATATATATATATGTCACATGTGAACAAGGCTTGGACGAGCCGAAACGTTATGGCGCGACTGCAATAAACTGAAATATTGAGCACGAAACTGGTCCGTGTCCGTGGTGTTAGCTGAGTTCCTGGGTGCAGGAAACACGGAGTTTGGAGATATATATATATATATATATATATATATATATATATATATATATAGCAAAAGCAATGTGGTTCCCACCGGCGCGCACAGCAGCGGGTGCCGATGTGAGGCCGAACCAAGGCCTGGATTAATTCTTTTGGACAAAGGTACGGTGCACTCAGGAATCCTTTCTTTAATTAGTTTTATTCAAACAGAGCTAGTCTGTCTTACCGCCTCACAGGGCCTTGCTCGCGGTTGGAAAACAATTCTACTCCACATGTTTATATACCACTCCCCCATCAGCCTATTATGCACCCTTATAGGAGTTGAAGTTTTTACATTTAACCTCATCTTTTACTAATGACAGACTTATTTAAATTGTTAATCTTAAATAAACACGTAAGTGTAATGAGTCTCCATTGCATCGGGCAGACCAATATAGACTTTCAATCAACATTTGTATCCCGTTACTTTCACGGATACTGTTGTGTTGTACACTTATATTTAACTGGTATAGTGCCATCTTCAAATCACAAATATTTAGTCTATATGGTCCTCACATACTCATGTTAGATTACATGGGTTCACATTGTATGTTAGTATTTAGCGCAGTCTCTGTTTAGATGTGGTATCACAGTCTAATTTTTACTGGTATAGTACCATGAGATCCACAGTTCTTACTACAGTACAATTGTCTGTTACAGTTTTTGCGCCTCATTCCACACATTTCATAGTATTGCTTATTAGCTCACAAGTGTACGTACAGTTCTTTGTCATTGTTGAGGCCCAACGGGGTCTTTATTCGAAGTCTTATGATTCTAGTTGTCTCAACTTTTTCATTCTCTCTCCCCTTTTTCATTTTGTGGGACAGTATCTAATCCAAAGAATTCCACCTTTCTCCAATCGTTGTTTTGGCATTGAGCTTGTTTGTTTAGCTATTGCATAGTTCATGTCTTTATTTTTTACAGCTCGAATATGTTCTAGGATTCTCTTCTACAACATGCAGGTGGTACTGCCAATGCATTGTAATCCGCATTCACATCGAATAACATAGACCACAAATTTGGTTGTACATGTGATCCTCTGATTGATTTTGATGATTTTTCCTCTTATGTCAGTTATATCCTTAACATTGATACCAATTTTGCATGCCTTACAGTTATTGCATTTCTTGAATCCTAGTTGTTGTTCTTCTAGCAAATTCTTTTTTAGCTTATCTTGTAAATGGCTCTGTGCTAGTTGGTCTTTCAGAGATTTTGTTTTTCTGTACGTTATCAAGGGTTGCTGACCAAGAGTGATACCTATGTCAGGGTCTTGTGATATTAGATGCCAATATTTTTTAATCACCTTTATAATTTTTGAGCTTCCTTTGTTGTATGTCAAGATAAATCTAGGTGCACTTTGCTTGTCTACAAGCCCTCTTGTTACCTCCAGTAAGTCCCACACAGCTGGATTGCTGAGAGGTGGTCAGAGGCCATGCCCCCTTTTTTCCACCACTCTGCAAATGTGCCTCCTGGCACACTGCTGCTTGGGTGATGAAGACCTCATCCCCCCACCAGCAGTGCACCGAGAGGCACGTTTGCAGAGTGGTGGAGAAAGGGGCATGGTCTGCGACCACCTCTCAGCAATCCCACTGTGTGGGGCTTACTTGAGGTAACAGGTAGGCTAGTTGGCCCCTAAGGACCCTCAGCAGCGAAGGGGACTTCATCCCGCAACCAAGAGCGCGCCAGGAGGTGCATTTGCAGAGTAGTGGAGAAAGGGGGCGGGGCCTCCGGCGAGTTTCCAGCTTTGATTTTTTTTATTTGAGAAAGGGGGGCTATGTGGACCCCCTTCCTTTGACCCTTTTGGGTCCTGGGGACCCCATCCCCCTGGGCCTGACCCATTGTTTCATCTTTTTATTAAATGAAACGGGAGAGGTGCCTTGCGGACCTCCTTCTGAGGCTGATTTCAGCCCTGGGGACCCCATCCCCTGGGGCTAGGCCTTTGTTTATATTAAATTTAGACCGATTTCAGCACCGGAAACCCCATCCCCTGGGGCCCGGCCTGATGCTCTCGCTTGTTCAAAGCAGAGTTCACTGTTTGTTATGGGATGGTGGGAGCAAACTGCAATGTCCCGGGGGTGGGCACCCCGGGACATTGCTGGAGCCGGCCCTGGGGTGTGGCAGTCCCCAGGGCCAGTTACAGATCCAGGAGGGGGGGGCCAAGTGGCCCTCCTCCCATTTTGAATAGCACTGGGGAGGTGGCAGTCCCCAGGGCTGAGTGGGGGGGCCAGAGCACCCTACGCATCTTATTTGAATATAGCCCCCAGGAGGTGGGGTTCCAGGGGCTGCGGGGGGGTGCGTGGACTCCCCACATTTCATAAAATTAGCCCCAGGGAGGTAGCGGTCCCAGAGGCTGCGTGAGGGGGGCTGGAGCCCCTCCACACATTATAATAAAATATAGCCCCAGGAAGATGGTGGTCCCCAGGGATGTGGGGGGCCGTGTGGCCCCCGCACTTCAAATAATTAGCCCCGGGTAGGTGGCAGTCCCCTCTGGCTGCAGGGGCCCGAGTGGGCCCCTGCATATTTATTTATTTATTTTTTAATTTATTTTTTTGAAATCTTTATTAAGAAAAAAAGGGCATGTTACAAAAAAACACATTTGCCGTCAGTGCAGTTTATACAATGGACAGTCTCTACCTTCTCTCAGAGCACCCAATACAATAACTAGATAGTGGCCTTGTCATACAACATCAAGACCCCCAGTGACGTCTCCTCTGGTCCGTGGCGGTGCACAAATCTCCCCTCTGTATGAGTTCCACTGACCCCAGACTTGTGTCCATTTGTTCGGGCAACCCCTGGACTCATAGATGGATTTCTTGGTCACCATGCACCAATCCATATCTTTAGACCAGTCTACTAGTTTTGGCAGGTTTGGAGCCCTCCAAAGCTGTGCGATATTTTGTTTAGCGATCATGAACCCATGCGTCACCCACAGTTGCTCTTTAGAGTTCGTCAGTGGGGTCCCAAATATTTAACAGCGCTAACTTTATGTTACAATGAATCTTTTGCCCCAGTGCCTCCTCCATCCGGCCCACCACCCGTTCCCAATACCCCTGGATTACCGCACACTCCCAAATAATATGAATAAACGTGCCTTCCTGCCCACACTGTCTTGTACAGCTGCCCTCTGGGACGTAGCCCATGTGAACCAGCAAAGGTCCTGACAAGTAGGATCTGTGAAGCAGCTTAAGTTGGACCAGTCTGAGCCGGGAAGAAATGGCCACTTCGCGAGGGGAAGCCACCGCCGCCCGCCATTCCTCGTCATCCAAACCTGCGACATCGTGATCCCACCTAGCCCGCAAGCTGGTCAGAGGGTCCGCCATATTGTTAATGAGTTTTTTATAGACAAGGGAGTTGGCCTTCTCCGGTAGATCGCCATCAAGTATTCTATCCTCAAGCGGGGAGGATTCGGGGAGATCGCTATCTCTAGGGAGAGCCGCGAGCAGGGCATGCCTAATCTGAAGATCCCAAAAGTATTCAGATTTAGCTAGATCGTATTCCTGTTGCAGTCGGGAAAAGGGCACCACATCTCCAGACTTCCAGAGGTCGCCTACCCTGGAAATGCCAATTAGGTCCCATTTGTCAAAGCCCTTGGACCGTATCAATCTACCGAGTTGTTCACTGTGCCATAGCGGCGGGGCTTGCGTGAGTTTGCCCTCCCAGCCCAGACTCCTGTTGGCCGCCTTCCATATAGTCACTGCATGCCCTGTCGGGCCGGTGAGGACGGCCTGCAAGGGTCGCGCATAGATCGCACCACTGAAGCCGCCCCCCGGAAGGAGCCATCTATCGATTTGGAAGGCTGGGTCATTATAGGACCGATATGTGCACTGGTTGATCGCCGCTAAATGCGCCGCCCAGTAGTATCGCTTAATATCTGGGAGCCCTATACCCCCATCGAACCATCCAAGCGTAAGTTTATGAGTGGCGATACGCGGTGGTCTACCCTCCCACAAGAGATCCCGAACAGCACCGTCCAGATCTCTAAAGTACGATGCTGGGACTGGAAGTGGAGTGTTTTGTAATGCGTATAAGAATCTAGGAAGGGACATCATCTTGAACAGGGCTGCGCACCCTAGGAGTGTCAACGGAAGTGACTTCCAATGGAGAACGTCTACTTTAAAACGATCGAGCGGCGGTCGAAGATTCTTGTCGTGGGATCCAGGGAGATCTTTCGAGACCCAGATTCCCAAATATTTGAAGCCGTCAGCTGCTTCCGCTAGCTGGCAGCCCCAGGGGAGCAAGGGCCATTCACCACAAAGGACGTATAGCACCGATTTGGACCAGTTGATGGTGTACCCTGAATCTGCCAAACACGCCAAATATGTCCAAGACGACGTTAAGGGAGGCCGCCGGGGAGGCCAAATAGAGCAGGATGTTGTCCGCATATAGGGAAATGCGGTCCTCCCACCCCTGTGTCCAACGAAGGCCCCGGATGGCGGGGTCCCGATGGACCAAAGATGCCAGGGGCTCCAGGGCCAATGCGAAGAGAAGCGGCGATAGGGGACAACCCAGTCGGGTGCCTCTACCGAGAGCGAACACTGGGGACTTCCTGTTGTTGACTATCACTTGCGCAAGCAGTTGGCAATAGAGAAGTCGCACCCAGTCGGTGAACTCCGACCCAAACCCCAATTTGTGGAGAACGGCAAACAGATAGGGCCATTCGATGGTGTCAAAAGCGGATGCAGCGTCCAGGGACACCACGACTGCATCCTCCCGAATCGTGGGCACCCTACCCAGAACCCCGTGAAGCCTACGCAGATTAAGAGAGGTGTTTCTCGCTGGCATAAATCCCGACTGATCCGGATGGACCAGGCGTGGGAGGTCCCTGAGCAACCGAGTGGCAAGGATCTTCGCCAGGATTTTCGCTTCACAGTTAAGCAATGAGATGGGTCTATAAGATGAACATTTGTTAGTGGGTTTACCCGCTTTGGGGATGACGACTATGTTGGCCAGCTGCTGGTCCTCAGGCAGGATACCCCTCTCCTTGCTGTCACGAAACATGGCGACAAGGTATGGCGCGCTCTTGCTCGCCGTGATCTTGAACATTTCTATAGGTATGCCGTTAGGACCCGATGCCTTCCCTCCCTGCAGATCGTGGATGGCCTTTTCGACCTCCTCCACCGCGATCTCAAGATCCAGGTCGGAGCATTCCTCCTCAGTAAGGAGCAGCAGCGAGATATCACGGAGAAGAGAAGCACTGTCTTCCTCAGAGTGCGTCATACGGGACGTGTAAAGTGCCTGGTAATAGTGGCCGAACGCATCCGCTATATCTTGGGGCATAGTGAGAAGCGGAGGAGAGTCAGTCTCCAACTCCACCACAACCCGCTGGGCCCTGTCCCTGCGGTCCAACCAGGCCAGCAGTTTGCCCGCCTTGTCTCCCACATCGTAGATCTTACTGAGTGTGGCCTGTGGTATTCCTTAGCGGCCTCTGTGGCCAAATCGGAAAACTCCTTAACTTTTATGCGAAGTTTCTGGCGTACTTCTGCTGAGTTGGTGGTTCAAACCGCGCTTTCCAAGTCAAGGAGCTCCTCCTCTAAGCGCGCCATAGTGGCCCCTCGTTCTCCTGCAATATAAGACAGGACCACTCCCCGTATGACCACTTTGTAGGCCTCCCACAGCACCGTCGGCGAGTCGACCGAACCGTCGTTTTCTTGGAAATAGAGATCCGTCTCGGTCAGGACCTTATCTCTGGTGGAGGGATCAGTGAGATACCAGGAGTTGATCGGGGTCACACGGCCTACCGTTGGTTCCCCGACTTCCAAAAGACATAGAATGGGCGAATGATCCGAGATCCCCCTAGCTAGGTGCTGAATGTCTCTAACCATGTGGATTTGGTGAGCGAGCATCAGCACATAATCTATCCGGGACATGCTACGGTGGGGTCCTGACAAGTGCGTGTATTGGAGATCAGTCGGATGTAAGCCCCTCCATACGTCAACAAGACCCATTGCGCCAAGAAAGCTATGGATCCGCTTGCGAGAGGGCGGCAGATCCCTCTTGGGCCAACGGTCAAGCGAGTCAGAAACAATGGAATTAAAGTCGCCCCCAATTAATAACCTGCCGTCTGGCAAACCGAGAAGGAGAGCACCGAGGTCAATAAAGGCTTGGGTATGCAGGCCCGGTGGTATATAGTCCGAGACTAGCTATAGAGAGTAGAGCATCGATAAGCACACCCTTCAACAATTAAATTCGTCCCAAGTATCGGATAGGTAAAATTGCTCTAGGTCGCAAATACCACACATGTATCATTTAATTAATGATTTGCTCAAGAGAATATTCTATTTTGTGTTCTGGGCAACATTAAATACACAGAGTCCACACTGTTCAAATTGGCGTTTTGTTTTATTCTTGTTGTTGTTACATCCAGCACGAAAGACTGCCACTATGCCAACACGTGTTTCGTCTCCCCCTTAGACTTTATCAAGGCGATTGGCAAAACGTTTGCTGTCCATCCGTGTTAAAATGTAGACCAAAGTTGCCTATCTCTCCAGAATGGATATGTATCAAAAACTTAAAAACAAAAATATTTGTCTTCAAGGGATATCTCTGTCTTCTTCAGTAAAAGAAAATACAACCGTCAGATACTACGACTGGGTGTTAATGTCCTTGGAAAGATGAGATCCTAGTCCAGCTCCTTTCCGTGTAAGTCAGCAATTAAAATATCGGTATGGAACCCTGATAAGCTCCTCTCCGCAGTAAAATTGCAGTATCTCCTCCAAAAGGTTCTCAATCTCCTTGTTGTGGCGTAGACCGAGAATAGGTTGAGAGTACACCCTTCCCAGGTCCCAGAGATGGCCACGTATCTGCCCAGACCATCATTGTGGACCGAGGCTACAGTCAGGGGGAACGTTTTCCGGATCAAGATGCCCACCCCCCGGGAGCCGGGGCCAAAGGCCGAGTGGGCCGCCAGCTGGAAACCCCAACGGGAAAGGGCTTTGCATGCGTTTCCCAACAGGTGCGTCTCCTGTAGGAGTACCACATCCGGGGCGTGGCGCTTTACAAACTGGAGGACCACCCCCTTTTAATTTTGTCGCCCAGCCCATTGACATTCCATTGACATTCCATGACATTAACTTAAGCTTCTGTCTGGTAGCCGTACCCATTATCACACTCTAGAGGAAGACATAAATGCGGAGGGAACCACCAGGAGCGACCCTCGAAGGGAGACTGTCCCAGGTGCCATGAACCATTCACGAAATTGTGCCCCAAAGACGAGGAACCCGCCCCGCCCGTGTGAATAAACCTGTAGATTGTATCATGCCTACATAACAAAAAATTGCAACATACATTAAAACAATCCCCCCAACCCAAGAAACCAGCCCCAAAACCCCCCACCCTGCCTCGCTGCTTGGCGGTGTAAGAACCTCCCGCCCACCCAAACTAGCAGAGTGCCGATCGCCCACCCCTACCAAACTTGTGGGTGCGCGTGCCTACCGAGCGGCGAGCACCTGTCTAGGCAAGTAACAACTGGTACCTACATGTAACGAGAAATGAAATCAATTGGAAGCAGCAAATTAACCCCCCAGAAACATGTTAGGGACACTACAAAGGGGCCAAGGATCAATAAAGAAAGTCACAGGAAGTCTGTTGCGAAGGAGTCCCCAACGAGGCCCAGTCTCAGCCCGAAAACATGAACAACATCATAGGAGGAGAGGGCCAAATTACTTTCAGGCCCCGGAAACAGGAGCAACCCCACCCTCCCTAGGGAACCCACATACAGACCGGTCACTCCGGCCTGCCAGGCGCCGCCTCCTGCTCTTCGGGCAGGGTACTTCTGCCGGATAAATTCATTCCCTCCTCCAGCCTTGCTCTCCGGACGCGATTGCCCCTCAGGCCAGCTGTACGCCAGCCGTCGAGCCAGTCCCATGCCTCTTCAGGGGTGGTGAAAAACCAAGCCTTCCCCTCCGTTTCCACCCTCAGCTTGGCGGGGGAGAGCATGGCATACTTCAGTTCCCGCTCACGAAACGCCTTTTTCACATCCAGGAAACTGCGGCGCTGACGCTGTACCTTGAGGGTGAAGTCCGGGAAGAAGATGACGCAGCTGTTCTGGAACGCCACCAGCGCCGATGACCGGGCACATTGCAGGATAACATCCCGATCTCGGAAGTTGAAGATCCGAGCCAGCAAGGGCCGTGGGGGGGCCCCGGGCCTCGGCCGGCCACCCGGCACGCAATGAGCCCTTTCAACAGAAAAGAAATTAGAAAGGCCAGTTGGCTTCAGGTAGGTCGTGATCAGTTCTTCCACAAAGAGGTCCACTAATGGCCCCTCTGCCCGCTCCGGCACCCCAAGAATACGAACATTGTTGCGCCGGGAGCGCCCCTCATAATCGTCCAACTGTGCCTCCAGTTTCGCGGCGTTGGCCTGCATGGCCTCCATCTTGCTTTGCAGTTCGGAAGTGTCCTCGATCAGGGAACTCGTCTTTATCTCAACGTCTTTCAACCGTGAGTTCATCGAGCGCATGTCCGCCCGGATAAGGGACACCTCCGAGGAAACAGCGTCGATGCGTAATTCCAGAGACGAACGCACCGTTGTTATGGCCTCCATGATGTCCTGCAGCGTCGGTTCCTTCTTCTTCCCGCCGGTTTGCAGCTTCTCAGGTGTAGTGGGTCCCTCCTTCGAACTTGTGCCGGAGCCACCCTCCCACGCATACTTGGTCATTTTGGCCTGCACCGCCGCTTTAGAACTGCGACACCCCGCCATAGCTCCGGAGACGTGGAGTACCAAAAAGCAAAGGGCGGTGGACCGGCACTCAGCACGGCTTGTCCCCCGAACCGCAGCAGGCCAGTCCCGATGCTGCAACTTAGGTCAGGGAGTAACGGCACACGGGCACCAGCAGCACACCCAGGCACCCCCTGCCCAAGCACTAGTACAGCGTCGTCTGCCCTTCAGGGCCCAAGACTAGCCGGGTCCGGTGATGGAGCAGGGTAAACGAAAACATTTTTAACCTCCTAATATTTTTGATAATTAATTAATATACAGGTTCGTCTTAGTAAATAACCAACCATGTATGTTACATGTAAAGGGTTATGGGTAATACGCTATAGATGTGCAACTAATTTACTTACAATTGTTAACGTGGATAACATAAGTCTAATATTTGCGTACTAACTAAAATAATAAATGCATGATTTGTGCTTGGAAATACACTGTGTAGTGGCAAAGAGAAGTGTTGGTAAGTAAGAAATAGCTTTATATGTTGCTTTTGCTAGGTAACTCCTAATTGGGGTATGTAGAATGACGGGAGGGAAACGAAAAGGCTTATATTCTTTATTCTTAACTATGTTCTGTTTATCTTTATAATAGTTCGCTTAGGCCGGTTGTGCTGCAATGTTAAAATGGCTGCCATGACAAGCAAGCTAGAGTACGCAGGCGCGAAAGAGTTCCGAAAGCGAGAAAGGCTGTGAACAAGGGAGATCATGTGACCGTCCCAAAGCCTAGGATGGAAGCGTGGTCAAGGCTGCAGTGACCTTACCGTACAAACGTGAGCCAAAGAAGGACATAGCAAAAAGTGTGAGAAGCTGCAATGAATATATGAAAAGACAATGAACTGTTCAACTTAAATGTATCAGAAATGGATACAGAACCAAACCGGAATGCGGATGGGTAATGTCATGAACCCGTGAGAAACGACAAAAGTATGAACTTTCCACAAAGAACTGGTTGAAACAAAGATATTGATAATGAAATGTATACTGACCCCAAATGGACCAATTAGAGAGAATCTTGCCCACAAAGATGTAACATTTTCACTTAGTAAGCTAGTATTAGGGTATAAGAAGACCTACTCTTGAAGGGAGGGGAACTGATGATGCTGCTGCTGCTGACTGCTGCTGCTGCTTTTATATTTTGATTGAGCACGAGACGCTGCTGCTGAAGAAACTTTTTAGCTTTTAATAGATTTTCCATTTTCTAATACTATTTAGACCTTTTATCCTCAAAAACTATAGAGGGATTGTGGCGGGACATTTCTTATGAGTGATCCGTCGAGAAGGCCTGTTTTCCAGGACAGATAGACAGTTTTCCGGAAGTTCTATGCTGTGATCTGAATTCCTTGCTGTGACGAACTTTTGTTTTCCATCTAATAGGTATGCATTGCAATTTCAATTTATTCTTATAATAACGCTAAATGTAATAATCTGAATGATAAATTTGAAACTTATTCATGCTTCTAAAAATTATATAAACTTCATTATCTTAAATCAATGAGTCAGTGGTTCTTTAGCTCAATGATAAATGTAAATGTTTAAAGGTTTATAGTGATTGAGCTGGTCTTAATCACCATCAACTAATTCCTACTAGTTGGTCCATCGACCAATGAGCGGAATACCTTAAAAGTTTTAGAAGTATTATGTCGTTTAAAAAAGGTATCCCGTCTCCTTCCAGCGAATCATTTAACTGTTGTTCTCCTAGGTATAGACGGATGAAATCCAGGGAATATATGAGAGAGTGAATGTTTATGCGGTGTAATGGGCCCCACCGTCATATGGAGATAGTTGTGGGAAAATAAGAGAGAGATATTTGTACCTGGACGTCCAAAGCATCTAGGAGAAGAAATGTTATTGTTAGCGCTGGATCAGATTTCTTGGTAGCAGAGTTATGGTTACTATAGATTAGTTTGGTGATTATTGATTATTGATTATTTTATGTCTAACACTTTATGTTGAGTCGCGTTATGTTATATGTAAGTCAAAGTTTTTGAAGCTTCCGGGAAGTAGGAAGTGGAACACGTGTGGCAAGAGAAGTCACATGGAATAGTGCATTGTCTGAGTTCATATTGGTGATAACACAAGTTGTGTTATGATAGGGACATTTTCTGTGTAAAAAGTGTGAGTGAAATAGCAACCGGTTTTCTTGTGAAACTCTGGCCTTAATTCTCAGGAGCAGCATAATCTCCACATGTGTTTTATCCCCAGAGAAGCGGGTTTACCCCTTGCTTGAAAGAAGGGTAAGGTAGAGGGAAGTGCTACTTTATCGGCGAAACGGGAAAAATTCTATGGTAAGGTAGAGGAAAGCGCTGCCTACTGGAAATATAGAATTCCTGTGTAAATGAGCAAAGCTATCTCTTTTGTTTAGTGAATCAGACAATGGAAATGTGTTTTTGATGTTGTAATTAACAAAGAACTGTTGAAAAATAAATTGCCGATACATTTTGTAAAGGAGGGGTCAGGAGCAGAACTGACGTAGACAAAAGCCGCGCTGGGATTGGACAGTACACTAGTTATACAAAAGACGCTCTGATTGGTGCGTTGGTGTGAGACGCGCTAGGATAGGTTGGATAATCAGTGATGTAGAAGCTTAGGATTGGAGCGTTGGTGTGAGTCGCGCTGGGATAGGTCCGAATAACGCATAGAGAACAGTGTTGAATTGCGGACTTTTGAGAAGGGAAAAGAGATTGTGAATTATGGCTTATTATGAGTATGGTAGAGAGAAACGTCATGGATGGCAAAAATTAAGAACTTGTTTAAGAAAGACAAAAAGGTAGTGACTAGAGAGGGACAAGTAATTCCTCCGCTGAAATCACCAGCTTCGCATATGATGCTGAAATACGGATATCATACCTGCATATGGTTGGAAAATTGGACTAAATATACTCAGAATGATGGAGTATTAGCATTTCCTGAGAATGGTTCATTTAGTGTAGCTGTACTTCAGAATTTGAGGGAGAAGATGTCGATGCTTGAACCTAAACCTAGACCAACACAGTTTGAAGCTTTAAGTGAATGGGAAGATGAGATGTATGAACGAGAAAGATTCAGAGGATTAAAGAACCATGAATTTGTGCCCAGAAGGTTGTGGGGAGTGAATCATGAGGACAAAATAAAGCGTTGGAGATATGCTAACATGACGGGAGGTTTGTTTCCAGCGTTTACAGTTGAGGAAGAAGCAAAGAGAAAGTGTGTTGAGAAAAAGAAACATTTGATTATTGAAAAGTTTGGGTATGGTAGTAGTGAGACGGAAGATGAGTTGCTGGAAGATATTTTAAACAGAAACCCACCTCCATACCAACAGAATTCTGCGGTGGTGACACCTAATGCACCGCCAATGGAAACTGGGAGGAATAAAAATCCCGAACGGGGATGTGAGATAAATAGGTCACAAGATCAATTGAAAACCCCACAAAACGAGAAGATTGAAAGTGACAATACAACTGAATTAGCGAAAACCACAAGAGAATTGACTGAAAAGATAAGAGAATTAACAATGAATATGGAAGCTGTAACTGTACAAGTAACAATAGGTCCAGTAATACCGGTTTTTGAGAATCAGAAAATAGAAGAGCATTCTTTAGTCATTCCTATGAATTCAAACTTGCAAAGAAGGAAAGAAGGGATGGATATAGACAAAGAAGGTGCAAGAAATTTTATTAGTTCATATAGACCAAGCCCACCTACTAATTTGACGGTAAATGAGAATGAGTTCAGGAGAATACCTATGGGAACTGAGTCTGCATCAGAGACACCAGAAAGAAGTAAAAATTGGATAAAATTAAATAGTACACCTGTAGGTCCGACTCCGGATGAATTGAATGAATGGATGAAAACTCTAAAAACGAAAGAGACAGAATCAAAAACATTAGATGTAATTAGGTTAAAAATAGACATGGAAGAATTGATCTTAGGAACAATTGGCACAGAAAAACTGAAAAGTTATCAGGATGACGAGATAATGTTCTTATGTAAAAGCATTACATGGAGAGCTAGAAATGTACATAACAAATTGGAAGAAACAGCAAATGAACTAGGAGTAGAATTTGTAAAAGTGAGAACGTTGCAGAAACCATATAGAGTAGATTTTTGCGAGAAAGATATAGAGAATTTGAACACATCAGGAAGATTAACGCAAATAAAAGAATTAATTGTTTTGCTGAGAAAATGGGGTGATGTGGATAGATGGAGAAGCAGATGGACTAAAAGGAATGAGAAATTGACAGATAAAGCGTCTTTGGCTTTTGCAGTGACAGACAAGGAATCAATTGTAAGGGAGTACCCGATGAGAGAAACTCCAGGAGGTAGTTATGTGCATGTCCCATGGACTAGACAGGATATATTGTCATTTACAAATGACTTTCCAAAATTGAGAGAGAAACCAGGAGAATGGTACAGACAAGTGGAGAGATTTGTTAAGGTTTCGAAGGTATTATGGATAGATTTGGATGGATTGTTTGATATAGTAGTACCAGCTGATTTATGGACAGAATGTAAGATTACTATTGATTGGCCAACTGTAGAATATCCAAGAGATACTTAGACAGGAGCGCCAGGACCAGAAGTGATGAGAAAATATGACCAAGTTATTACTTTTTTGAAAAATAAAATCCCACCCAAAGCAACGGATTGGGTAAAAATTGACAGAACTACACAGGAGAGTAAAGAATCTGTACATGCCTACTATGAGAGACTATTGTTAGTTTTTAAACAGTATAGTGGCTATGAGACATTAAATGAGAAGGATATGAGTCATTTTGTATATAGGTTTGTTTATGGGTTGAAACCGGAGATAAGTGAAATGATTAAACAGCATATGATTTGTTGGCAGAATAGCACGGTAGATGAGGTTTTGAGATATGCTAAATACTGCAGTGATGACATTGAGAGTAGACAGCGTAAATTAAAAGAGAAAGCAATGTGGGCACAAGTGAAAGTTGCAGAAAAGCAAGAAGCTCAATTGAATAATCAGGTAAATGAGACAGGACAGATTAGATCTAGACCAAATATAGGTAAAGGAAAAGGTCAAATGAGTATAGAAGAGGCAAAGAAAAAGTGGCCATGCCACAACTGCGGAAAGATAGGACATTGGAGAAACGAGTGTAAATTTCCACCAAAACTTAATGCGGAAAATCAATCATTAATTCCACAAGTGCAGAGTGAGGTAGTTACCCAACAAAGTCAGGTGCCTCAACCACCACTTCCCAAGAGTGTTAATCCACAGAAATACAGTGCAGAAACAGGATTCTACGGAGGAGAGCAGGTAACTCAATTGCCGCGCGCAGCTGCCATATCCCAATATTGGTTGCGACAGGATGGTAATGAGTCGGATGAAAGTTTATGACGGTGTCTAGGAGAGGAAGAAGAGTGTGTGCTTGGCGCAACTCTAGAGGTAGATCAAGCAGGTCCATTTGTGGATGGAGAAGTGAATGGTGCAAATGTAACATTCCTTGTGGACACTGGAGCTACCCGTTCTACTGTTAGGTCAGTGGAAATTCCAAACCTTCCTCTCTCAAGTGAACATATCCAAGTCGTAGGAGTATCGAATCAGCAAATTAAGGCGCCTCTTACTAAATTAGTGGAGGTAAAGATCGGACCGTTCAGTGAAATGCACAGATTTGTGGTGTGTGATTGCAGTCCTGTGAACCTATTAGGACGTGATCTACTTTGCAAAATGAACTGCACCATCTATTGTACTCCAGATGGGATTGCATTTCAGACCCCAGATGAAGATGTATTATATAAAATGACAATGGTAAATTTAGAATCAGAAGTGAATGATTTATTTCCCATATTTGATGTAGAGAAAATCCCAAATGAACTGAAAGAAACAGTGAAACCAGAAGTGTGGGATTTTACGGGAGAAGATATAGGGTTAATGAAAAGAGTAGACCCTGTTAAAATATCTGTTAAAGAAGGAACGAGTTACCCAAATACGCCACAGTATAAATTGACACCAGAAATAATTGAAGGAATAACACCAGTAATAAATAAAATGATTGAACAAGGGATTCTGAGAGAAATAATGAGCAGTCCATGTAATTCACCGATAATGGGACTGAAAATGCCGAATGGAACATATAGAATTGTACAGGATTTGAGAAAGGTAAACAAAATTGTTGTGCCTTGCTGCCCAATAGTACCAAACCCTGCTGTGATTCTATACCAGATTCCACATGAAGCAGAATGGTACACAGTTATTGATTTGTGCCATGCATTTTTCTCTATTCCATTGCATCCAGATAGCCAGCCATTATTTGCGTTCAGGTTCGGAGAGCGTATTTTGGCATGGTGCCGAATTCCTCAGGGGTATACTGAAAGCCCCTCGATCTTTAATCAGATTTTAAAGAAATCATTGGAAGATTTATAAATGCCAGAAAAGTCAGTGATGGTTCAGTATATTGATGACCTACTGGTGGCATCAAAAACGAAAGAAGCATGTGTTAATGACACAATTGCTTTGCTGAATCATTTAGCAAAAGGAGGACATAAGGTGTCCCCATCCAAATTGCAGTTTTGTCAACAAGAGGTCCAATATTTAGGACATAAGATTGAAAAAGGAGTGCGAAAGGTAACAACTGAAAGAATAAAGATAATTCAAGGAATGAGAGCTCCAATGACACAAAGAGAAGTAAGAATGTTTCTAGGAATGGTTGGATATTGTCGACAATGGATAAGTGGATTTTCATTAATTGCAAAACCATTACAGAGATTGACAAAGAAAGATGTTAAAGATCCTTTTGAAATGAATGATGAGGAAATGAAAGCATTCAGAGAACTAAAAAGGAAACTGTGTGAGGCCCCGGCATTGGGAATGCCTGACTATGAAAAAGACTTTGAGTTGTATTGTAGTGAAAGAGATGGGTGTGCGTTTTCAGTATTAGTGCAGAGACACGGAAACATGAAAAGACCAATTGAATATTTTTCAGCTGTCTTAGACCCAGTAGCGAAAGCGTTGCCTGGATGTTTGAAAGCAGTTGCTGCTACTTGTGTAAGTTTGGAGCAGAGTGAAGGCATAGTGATGGGATATCCACTGAGAGTCTATGTCCCTCATTCTGTGGAAATTCTTTTGACAAGAACCAAAACCCAATATATGACACATAGTCGGCTGACTAGGTATGAAAAAGTGATTTTGAGTGCAGACAATGTCACTATTGACAGATGCCTAAATGTGAATCCTTTAACATCACTGCCAGATGAAGAGAATGTGATTGAAATGGATGAAGTTGATCATGATTGTCTGAATGTACTTGAATATTGTACAAAACCGAGACCCGATATACGGGATGAGCCTTTAAAGGAATCAGATTATATTCTGTTCGTGGATGGCTCATGTTTGAGAACGGATGATGGAGTTTTGAGTGCAGCATATGCAGTTTGCACAGTAGCTGCTATAATGGAAGCATCTTGTTTGAAAGGGATACGTTCTGCCCAAGTAGCGGAGTTGATTGCTCTAATTCAAGCATGCAAACTGGGAAAGAATGTCCGAATCACAGTAATTACTGATAGCCAGTATGGCTTTGGAGTGGTTCATGATTTTGGGCAGATCTGGTCTCAGAGAGGTTTCTTGACGTCTGCAGGAACCCCAATCAGAAATGGTGAGTTTGTGAAAAAGTTGCTTGAGGCGATACAACTGCCTAAACAGATTGCAGTAGTAAAGTGCAATGCACATAAAAATGGGGAAGACTACATAACTGTTGGCAATAAATTTGCTGATGAGATTGCACAGTATTGTGCCAAAAATGTTGTCTCATTAAATAAAAACAGAGAAAGAGAGCATATTTCATGTCCTTTGCTTTTTACTAACCCTGTTGAGACATGGGATGAGGTGAGACAATTACAGGAAGCCGCAGATGATGAGGAAAAAGATAGCTGGATAAAAGCAGGATGTAGGAAACCTGAGGAAAATGATGTTTGGGTTTACAGGGATGAAAGACCAGTTATGCCTGATAGCATGATTTCTGACATGGCACGGATTTCCATGGACAAGCTCATATTGGAAGAGATGCAATGATCAGACTTTTTAGACAAACATGGTATAATCCAAAATTCAGAGCCATAGCTGAGAGTCTTTGTCAAAGATGTCTTATTTGTCAACAGCTAAATCCAGGAAGAAAGACAGTAGTGAGTCTAGGAACAATAGGACGAGAGGGAGGTCCTTTCACGAGAATGCAAATGGATTTTATAGAAATGCCCCCGAGCAATAGACTAAGGTATGTACTTGTAGTCGTCTGTTTGTTTTCCCGTTGGGTGGAAGCATACCCGACCAGAAGGAATGATGGAATTACAGTAGCAAAACATTATGCTGCGAGAATTCATTCCAAGGTATGGTTTTCCAGTAACGATTGAAACAGATAGAGGAACACATTTTCAAAATGAATTGATTCAACTGATTTGTGAAGCACTTAGTATTAAACAGAAACTGCACTGTGCATACAGACCAGAGGCTTCTGGAATAGTAGAGCAAGTGAATGGAACAATTAAGAACAAGCTAGGAAAAATGTGTCAAGCCACAGGACTCAAATGGCCAGATGCCTTGCCATTAGTCTTAATGACTATCAGAAGCATACCGGAAAGAAAGACAG
This sequence comes from Calotriton arnoldi, assembly GCA_963921515.1. Classification (NCBI taxonomy): domain Eukaryota; kingdom Metazoa; phylum Chordata; class Amphibia; order Caudata; family Salamandridae; genus Calotriton; species Calotriton arnoldi. Next base: position 23,377 of record CAWUFW010005767.1, read on the forward strand.
GACTCAGTCCCCACAAGATAATTATGGGACGAGCAATGAGACAAGCACATGTACCTGTCAACAAACTACTGACTATAACTGATGATCTTGTATTGGATTATTGCAAAGGATTGGCTGATGTGGTACGTTCTGTGTTTCATCAGGTTGGACCGGATGCGACCACTCTTGAAAGGAAACCAGCACATGACTTGAATCCAGGAGATTGGGTCCGCATAAAAGTCCACCGAAGAAGAAACTGCTTGGTTCCTCGCTGGGACCAACCAAGATAGGTGATCCTGGTGACAACAACTGCAGTCAAATGTGAAGGAGTAAAACACTGGGTTCATGCCAGCCACACCATCAGAGTTCCAGAACCTGAAGATCGACCTGTAAGTCGACATCTGGAAGTAACAGACACCAGTTCAGCATCCGATGCAGAGGAAGAGGCGAACAGGGTTCCAGAATCTGAAGATCGACATGTGAGTCGACATCTGGAAATATCAGACACCAGTTCAGCATCTAATACAGAGAATTCGGATTGGGAAGAAAATCTGAAGAAAAATTGGAAATTTGACAGCATTAAAGAAGAAACTGAGCAAAAAGACAGTAACAGTGAGCAACCAAGTACCAGTTATAGGGAAGATCCTTCAGAAATTACATTAATAGACGAAGAAGGGATAGTTTCACATAGAAAGGTAGAAAATTCGGAAGAACCCCGAGGAACAATAGGGACAGATCGTCGAGCAAAAGAACAGGGAAACTCAGAAACAGAGAGAAAGATTGACACAAATTCGGAAGAACCTCGAGGAGGGACAGAAGTAGGTGATCAAAGGAAAAGAAGTGAAAAACCAAAAATAGACGAAGGAAGTGAAATTCTAAAATTTAAGATAAGAGACAATAAAGAAAGAACTGAAACAGAATCAGAAGAAAGTGAAGAAGAAAGAAACCAGAAACTAGAGTCAAGAAAAAGAACTTGGAAAACAGAAAGAGAGGAAAAAGAAAGTGAACCGAAAAGACCAAGAAAGGGAGACAATTGGCCCCACGAAGTTAGAAGATTAAGATACAAGATCATAAGGTTAGATGGAAAAAGTGCAGAACAAGTAAATGAAATAACAAGTCAAAAGGAACAAGAAAAACAAGGAGGAAAACACTTGCAGAAAACAAAAAGAGTAAAGAAAGTAAATCTGAAGTATAAATCACCTGAATGGCTATACATTGCATTGACTGATATCAAAGAAGAAGAAATCACTCACAAGAACCCAGAACAAGGCTGCAACCTAATGGGTGAAGGTGAAGTGCAACAAACTTGAAGAAATTTGAACAAATTTCTACTGGATTGGACAAAAACATTGGATTTGACAAAGGAGGAGTTCTGAAAAGAACTGAAAGAAAGTAACAAACAAGACAAAGAGAGAGTGTAGGGTGGCTAAGAGGTCATTCCTGAGGTGTGGTGACACATATTTTTCTGTACATATTATAGAATAGGTAAAAGAACAAAATGGAAGATATTAGAAATAGAAAATGTAGATGTGAGTTCTTAAGTAGATGGTGTAAGATGTGCTTCTTTTGTATAGGCTTATTAATGACAGTATGGGTTATTTTAGCAATTACCATTCCAATTAAATTAGCTGTAGAAGAAACGTCTATATTAAAGAATAACACAGAGAAAGAAAAAGGAGCTAACATGCGAGAAACAGCTGTATTAGAAGATAGTGCAGAATTACATAAAGACAAGTCAATAACAGATTTTTCAAAAAATGTTTTTACTAAAATATTGTATGAGTATGTAGAAACAATGGATGTAAGAGATTGCTATGTTTGTATGCAATTGCCTGCATCTGTTGCAGAAGGTGTGACCTATCATCACCTTCCTTTGACGTATGGAATAACATGTAGTGTTTTAGCAAGTCTATTTTACAAGACAGGAAGATTAGAATATTATTACACTAATATAGATAAGATTTTTGCAAAGATTCCTATAGTTTCTGAACTAAACAAGGTGAAAGAGGGAAGAACATTTGGTGAATTTTTCATAGAAAATAAAATTCTAACATTAGAAGAGATAGTTAAAAACAACCTTACCTGTGAGTTAAGAAATGAAGAAAAGATATTTTTAGAAATGGTCGAGGATAGAAGAGTGAAATTTCAAAGAAAAGTGATTGAAGAGACCAAAACACCTCTTTGGGCGTTTGAGGAAGGAAATCATGACAAGAAAAAGACAAAAGCAGCTATGACTCTGGATTGGCCCCAACAGGGAAGGTTGTGCATTAGAAGAAATAGAACAAGATATGACAATTATTTTGTGGGTTCCAGTGATTGCCGTGACAATTATGACATTTTAGGCGGTTGGGGATTTAAAGGGGGAAAAGATCCAATATTTCCTGGGATCTATTACATTTGCGGTAACAGAGCTTATTACAGGTTACCGGACCATTGGTATGGATCATGTTATTTAGGCCTGGTCTTTCCAAAGATTTTTCATATAGATAGAGCAGAAAAGGGAACGCACGAAATAATAAAGACATTTACACGTAGAAAAAGGGAAAGTTTCTCAGAAGTAGTAGGTGATATTTTTGGAGCATTGATACCAGCAGTGGGAATATCTTTGAATGCATTTAAAATTCGGAAGTTATCCACAGTAGTAGATCGTTTATCTACAGATACTGCTGGAGGGTTCTTGATGGTAAATACCGAGATGGTTGCCATGAGAGCTATGGTGATGCAAAATCGACTTCCCCTTGACATTCTTTTGGCAAAAGAGGGTGGAGTCTGTGGAATGCTGAAAGTACAACATTGTTGCACTTACATTCCAGATAAGAGTGAAAATATACAAAAGTATATAAAGAATATTACAAATTTGCACAAAGAACTTGTTCCACTGGAGGTTGAAAATGCATTTGGAAAACTTGGTAAGAGTTTTTCCTCAGTAATAAATTGGTTTACGAGAATGAGTGGATTAATAGTAGGGAAAGTTATCATAGTAGCGACCATAATAATCATAATAGTTTTAGTACTGAAGCTTAGTATTGTATGTATAAAAAGAAGAAAAAGACAGAATAAAATAGAAAAAAAAATAAGATAAATAAAGGAAAAGAAAGAGAAATGGGTGAAATAGAGTTAGAGGAATTAAAAGAAAGCATGTATAAGAAAACAAAGAGACAAGATGAAAGGGATACAGCTGTGTAAACTAACAAAATAAACTGGACAAAGAAATATGCTATCTGACAGAAATGTGTAACAATGGGTTTTTGTGGTGATATTAAAAATCACCAAAGGGGGGAGTTGATGGAGCAGGGTAAACGAAAAAATGTTTAACCTCCTAATATTTTTGATAATTAATTAATATACAGGTTCGTCTTAGTAAATAACCAACCATGTATGTTACATGTAAAGGGTTATGGGTAATACGCTATAGATGTGCAACTAATTTACTTACAATTGTTAACGTGGATAACATAAGTCTAATATTTGCGTACTAACTAAAATAATAAATGCATGATTTGTGCTTGGAAATACACTGTGTAGTGGCAAAGAGAAGTGTTGGTAAGTAAGAAATAGCTTTATATGTTGCTTTTGCTAGGTAACACCTAATTGGGGTACGTAGAATGACGGGAGGGAAACGAAAAGGCTTATATTCTTCATTATTAACTATGTTCTGTTATCTTTATAATAGTTCGCTTAGGCCGGTTGTGCTGCGATGTTAAAATGGCTGCATGACAAGCAAGCTAGAGTACGCAGGCGCGAAAGAGTTCCGAAAGCGAGAAAGGCTGTGAACAAGGGAGATCATGTGACCGTCCCAAAGCCTAGGATGGAAGCGTGGTCAAGGCTGCAGTGACCTTATTGTACAAACGTGTGCCAAAGAAGGACATAGCAAAAAGCGTGAGAAGCTGCAGTGAATATATGAAAAGACAATGAACTGTTCAACTTAAATGTATCAGAAATGGATACAGAACCAAACCGGAATGCGGATGGGTAATGTCATGAACCCGTGAGAAACGACAAAAGTATGAACTTTCCACAACGAACTGGTTGAAACAAAGATATTGATAATGAAATGTATACTGACCCCAAATGGACCAATTAGAGAGAATCTTGCCCACAAAGATGTAACATTTTCACTTAGTAAGCTAGTATTAGGGTATAAGAAGACCTACTCTTGGAGGGAGGGGAACTGATGATGCTGCTGCTGCTGACTGCTGCTGCTGCTTTTATATTTTGATTGAGCACGAGACGCTGCTGCTGAAGAAACTTTTTCGCTTTTAATAGATTTTCCATTTTTTAATACTATTTAGACCTTTTATCCTTAAAAACTATAGAGGGATTGTGGCGGGACATTTCTTATGAGTGATCCGTCGAGAAGGCCTGTTTTCCAGGACAGATAGACAGTTTTCCGGAAGTTCTATGCTGTGATCTGAATTCATTGCTGTGACGAACTTTTGTTTTCCATCTAATAGGTATGCATTGCAATTTCAATTTATTCTTATAATAACGCTAAATGTAATAATCTGAATGATAAATTTGAAACTTATTCATGCTTCTAAAAATTATATAAACTTCATTATCTTAAATCAATGAGTCAGTGGTTCTTTAGCTCAATGATAAATGTAAATGTTTAAAGGTTTATAGTGATTGAGCTGGTCTTAATCACCATCAACTCATTCCTACTAGTTGGTCCATCGACCAATGAGCGGAATACCTTAAAGGTTTTAGAAGTATTATGTCGTTTTAAAAAGGTATCCCGTCTCCTTCCAGCGAATCATTTAACTGTTGTTCTCCTAGGTAAAGACGGATGAAATCCAGGGAATATATGAGAGAGTTTATGTTTATGCGGTGTTATGGGCCCCACCGTCATATGGATATAGTTGTGGGAAAATAAGAGAGAGATATTTGTACCTGGACGTCCAAAGCATCTAGGAGAAGAAATGTTATTGTTAGCGCTGGATCACCGGCAATCCCAAGAGGCCCCCGATGATGAGAGGGCCCAACACCCCCAACAGTGTCCAGCCACTAAAGGTGGCTACCACACGATGCGTTTTCCCCCGTGGTCCCGCAAGAAGGTGAAGGCACCCCAAGGACTCCACAGACAGCTAGGGACCGCACCCAGCCCCAGCTGCGTTGTCAAAGATGGCCAGGTGGAGGGACCAGCAGCGCGGGGGGGACCGGGGGTCCAGAAGGGAAGCTGCGCCACGGAGGCAGAGTCACTCCATGGGTGTCAGGCCGCGTTCAGGAGAGGTTGAGGCCGCACCGCTTCTACGTACCACGCCCCAGCGCTGCCCAGGCCAGGCAATGGGCACCGGAATCGGCACTCACCGGCGACGTTGGCGGGGGCAATCAGAGCCTCTTCACTGCCGGCGGCGAGCTATCCGGCCGGCCGGTTCCAGGAAATCACCTTTCTTGTGTCCCTGAGTGCAAGCACTGGAGCAAACGTACCAACATGCCCCAGGCGCCGATAGCGTCACGCGACCGTCGGATCCCCACAGGATATCCAGCTCAAGGCCGCAGGCCACGGCACTGCGTAGGGAACGTCGCTGGAGAGGCGGTGCTTCCCCAGGCCTATTTTGCCGCCGGCCAGATCTCCGCGATCCCGGAACGGAAAGTCACGGGGATAGACTCTTTAGGTCCCCAGGATCTTCCGCTGCATTCCGGTGGCTCTCTGCACCAGTTGCCGGATCAGTGTATAACGGATATTTGTAAATACGGGCGCGCTCGGACGGAGTTGCCTCAAGAAGCAGCCATTACCTCCGGCGGTTGGCCACGCCCTCCGCATATTTATTTTTAATTGCCCACGGGACCTGGTCCACCCAGGGGCCTAAAGTAAACAAATTGTGGGAGCCCACGCTTTGTTTTTTAAAGCCGGATTCACGGATCCACCGCAAATACCGCCAACATTTCTTTTGAAACAAGCCTTTTTTTGGTCTTTTGGGTCCCTGTGGGACCCTCTGAACAGACCTAGGGAGTCAGGGTGTTTCTACCCTGTCCCCTTTTCTTGTTTTTTTACTGTTTTTGCATGTGACGTGGTTCAACAGAGTCACAAGATGGCTGCCAACACTTCCTGGTTTGAAATATTGGCAGCCATTCAGATCTCGGGCACAAGATCGGGAAGGTTCGTGGATCCGAATGGGCTATGGGAGGATATTTGTTGTTACTGGGAACATAGACATGAAGTGCAGAATTACGAGTAGATGGTTATGAGAGGCAAGAAAATTGTTCCTCCTAAAGAGCTCATGAAGGTCATTTGGGGCGCAGCATCACTAAATCTGAAGTCCAGGCTACTTATTAGTTTCCCGGCATGGGCAGTATGGTACAAGAAAAAGTGAAAGAGTGTCCCACCTGTTCCTTAAGTGGCAAAAGTAAACATGTAAGGAAGGCACCCCTGTCCCCTGTGAGTGTCCCTTCCAAGCCATGGGACAAACTGGGGTTAGATATTATGGGTCATATCACAGTACCACGTGGTCAGGCAAGTTCCTGATAGTCCTTGTGGACTACTTCTCACACTGGATTGTGTTTAAAGAAGTCAATCGCATTACCACAAAGGGCATGATTGATTTTTTGTCAGATATCTTCATGTTGGAGGGGATACCAGGGATAACAGATAACAGAGTCAAATTCACCTCTGATAAAATGATTTTCCCAAAAACGTGTCCATTGTACATCTCAAAACTAAGGATGGTGGTAAACTCTGCCACGCCGATGGAGTTGACGGAGTTTTAGTCACTTTTCACTCCGCTTGGAGGGCGGAGTTTAGCAAATACTCCACCTATGCCGGGTAGCAGAGTTTACTGGCACCCTGACCCACCACCACATATTACTTAAGTTGTCACCTATACGTTCCTGGTTTTGTTTGGGCTAGTTTTGGTAGCTCTTGATTTGGGCTCCCTCTCAGGGGGAGTTGCGCTTGTCTCTTGGTTTCAGACTAACGTTTCCCACCGATGGGCGGGCTCCAGTGAGATGCTTACTCAGTCTTTGCCAAGTGACTGAATGTACTGTGAGGCCCCGCAATTGACAGCCACTGCAGCCCCAGCCCCTCTGTGCATAGTGAGGCCTGTGAGGAACACGAGCAGCTGGAGTGCAAGGAGCATGAAGAGCGGGAGCACCTGGGTCACTTGCAGCTCTGCAACAGAAGGTGAGGGGGCCTGCAGCGGATCACTGTGCTCCCCTGCTTGTTACTGCCCTGCTTGTGCCAGTGTCTTCATTACTACTGCCCCAGGATATCTACTGCACTTTAACCGCTGCCTGTGCCTCTGATTACAGCACAAGTACAATCTGCCTCTCGGCACTGTGCTTCTGCATGCTCTTCTGGTTATTGACCTGGCTGCTTCTGCCAGTCTCCTTTACTGCCCCTGCTCTGCTTGCACTTAAATAACTGTCTGCAATGCACTACAGCACAAGTTCAGCCTTCCATGGACTACTGCACATGCACCACTGTCTGTGCCTCTGTCTGCTGGACGCAGGGCACTCGGACCCCATTTACATATGTATGCTGCCAGAGTCTGTGTAAATTTACGCTCTGGTGCTCTCTTCAGATTTGAGGCTGTTGCACCCAATGCTCCAGCATCCCAAAGATATTTTGAACTGTAGGAACATGTTACGTGCAACCCTCTGATCGCTTAATATGTCCAAGGTATGCCCGCAGGCTTCTTGGCATGTTTATGTTGCTGTTCAAAGCCAGGAGTGGGAAAGTGGAGCAACTCCGCTCGCTTGCGGAACTCTGCAGGATTTCCACAGAGTTTTTATGGAACCCTGCGGAATTCTTGGTAAGTGCAACTCTGCGAGCTCCGCCCACCCTTAGTCAAAACTGCTCTGTACTGCCCTAAAGCAAATGGTATGGTGGAGAGAGTAAACTGCATGCTTAAAGTATGCATACAATTGGCTTAGGTTTCTGGGGTACCTGTTGAGGTTGCCGGCAAGAAGTTGTTGTGTTCATACAACACCGCTCCCAATTCTGTTACTGGAGCCTCGCCGTTCTTACTGATTAAAAGGAGACTTCCTGGTGCCAAGATGTTTCCGAGTTGGATGGGTGGTGGGGAAACAAGATGGATGCAGTTTGACAGTGTAAACGAGTGTATTAAAAGTCACCAGACTGACTACAAAAATAGGTATGACAGCAAACACAGAGTGGTAGGAGGTACATTCAATGTGGGTGAGTGGTCGACGGTTAAAGCCCTGAAGCCAAGACAAACGGAATCATTACATTTTTGAAACCTTCTAGGATAGTGAAATTCAGAAAAACTCTGTAGCGGGTGTTGGCGCTCACTCTTAACAGAAATGTTTATGCTTGGTAACAATTGTTATGGTGCTCAAGGGAGGGGGAACCACCCCAATCCCCCATGTATGACCCCTGGGGATCTGCCTCGAAAACAACTCAACACCCGAGCACACATTAGCGAGTTATAATATGCTAATATACAACATAAATGCTTGTGACACTATCGACGTTCTTGGACTTTTATTGTCTTCTTTGAGGATCCAGCCAACACGTGTTTCGTCATCCGGAGAGTTAACCCATGACTTTCTCAGGGCTGGAAAGACAATTAGATGACAAACACTTGTATTGTGTACAGGACCCACTACACTATACATATCAAACTTAGTGGAGACCCACACTTCAACATCTATCTATAGCACTGCAGATATATCGCAAAGTTGTGTTACAAATTATTGTGCCTATTGTACCACAGAGAGTCAGTGTACATTGAGATACTATAAAATCATCATAGCACAATATCGTGGGACGTGGTGCACCTATCAGTATAACTGAAAGTGCAAGTTCGTGAAAAAATACACTGACTCACACATTAAGGCAGTGGGGAAAAGTGTGCTTATCTCTTACCTCTCACAGTGAGTGATTGCAGTACATTCAAATTGGCGATAGACAATACAAGATCCTTTCAGAATACAAATGGTAGATCATATGAAATTAGACATACGATCAACTGTAATAGCAAGTACGTGACATACATGCTGAAATGCAAATGCAATACATTCTACATAGGTAGCACCATCAGACTGTTGAAAGAAAGGAGTAATGAACATTAAAATTGAGTCATCTAGCAATAAAGGCAAGGAGATGTTTAAAATTGTAAAAGCCTTTACGGCCCCGTCATCTGTGGCCAGGGCTATCCCGCTTTCCTCCGAATGGACGCTAAAACTAGCGACTTTCTTTCATGAAAAAATTGTGACTATCCAGGAGTCTTTCACTAGAGAACCTCCAGATGATTATAAAGCCTGGTTTGCTCCTACTGCGGACCTTCCATCTGGAATATCAACTGTCCTACTTCAGTTTCCTAGGTTGCAGCCTGAAGTATCATTTGATATTATTAAGGGCCTCAAGTCAGGCTCTCCTGCCGACCCCTGCCTTGCAAAATTACTGGTCACGGTGGCCAGAACTTTAAATCCTGTGGCTAACAAATAATTTAATTCCTCGTTAGCCACTGGCCATATGCCCTCTCTGTGGAAACAAACTTGTTGGAAATGGTCCCTTTTGCAGGGTTATCCCCAAACTTTTTGCTTCTTCCTCCTATTTTTTCCTGACCTGTGTTTGTTGGCTATAGGACTTTGGGCACTTTACCACTGCTGATCAGCGCTAAAGTGCATATGCTCTTTGGGTAAATTGGTATCGTGATTGGTTCTCCCTGATTGGCATATTTGTTTTACCAGTAGGTCCCTAGTATAATGCGCTAAGTTTGCCAGGGCTGGTAAATCAATGCTACTAGTAGGCTTGCAGCACTGATTGTGCCACCCACATGAGTAGCCCTGAAAAGAGGTCTCAGGCCTGCCACCGCAGTGCCTGTGCGCAGTTTAACTGCCATGTCAGATTGGCAAGTGCACCCACTTGCCAGGCCCTACCCTTCCCTTCTCTTGCACATTGGACACCCCTATGGTAGGCCCCTGGTACCCCCCTGGGCAGGGTGCAGTGTATGTGAAAGGTAGGACATGTACTGGTGTGTGTAACATGTCCTGATAGTGAAATACTGCCAATATCGTTTTTCACTATTGAAAGGCTATCTTGCCCATAGGACAGAATGGGGAATGCTTTGTAACATTTTACAAGCATATCTTCCCATAGGCGCCTCACTTCCCCCTACAGTCCGGATTCGACACATCACTTCTCCTGTGTGCAGCAGAACTGTCACCTCGCTTCCCTAAGGACTCAGGAACTGACGCATCGCGTTGTTTTCCAACGCCTCCTTTCTCTGCGACTGTTTGGCTTTTGGAACTTTCACGCATCTACAGGTACTTTGGTGAAAAGTCACACATCCATACTTTTCTATGGTACAAGTTCTTGAAAGCTTTTGAAAGTCATATTTTTAACTGTGTATGTTGGATTTTTGTCGTTTTGGTCTTGTTAAGTTTAGATAAAGATATTTTATTTTTCTAAACTGGTGTGGTGTCCATTTGTGGTGTTTTCACTGTGTTACTGTGAGCGTTGGTACAAATACTTTACACATTGCCTTTGGGATAAGCCTGTCTGCTCGTGCCAAGCTACCAAGGGGGTGAGCAGGGGTTATCTAAAGTGTGTATCCCCCTTACCCTGACTAGAAGCAAGGGTCCCTATTTGGACAAAGGTACCTACCTCTGCCAACTAGAGACCCCCATTTCTAACAAAGCTAAACAAGCTCCCACTGCTTAAGAAGCCTTCAGCTGACCCTATGATGTCAGCGAGCTACAGGCCCATTTCACTGCCGTCAGCATTCTCTAAGGTTTTGGAGAAATATGTGAATATGGTTATTTCGGACTATGCTGAAAAGAATAACCTCCTGCACAGCAGCCAGTCTGGCTTCAGAGCCAACTATAGCACTGAAACGGCCTTATTGGAGGTCTCGGAACATATCAAGGAGAAGCTGGATGTGAGAGGGAAGGCCATCCTGATCCTGTTAGACCTATCAGCGGCCTTTGATACTGTTCCCCATGATTGGCTCCTAGTCAGGATGCGTGAACTCGGAATTGGTGGCTCTGCACTTAAATGACTCTCTTCCTTTCTGGAGAATAGAGGTCAGGAGGTATAGATTCTTCCTTTTGCGGCCACAATCCCTAGTCTGAAAGTAGGCGTTACGCAGGGTTCTATATTGAGCCCCACACTGTTTAATCTTTATATGTCTCCACTGGCACCACTGGCTGAAGCATATGATGCTAAAATTATCTCATGTGCCAACGACACTCAGCTCCTCTTTACCTGTGATAAGGGAGCGGACTTCGAGCGTGAGAAGATAAGAACCTGCCTCATGAAGGTGTTTAAGTGGCTGAGGACAAATCAATTGAAGTGTAATCCTGAGAAGTCAGAAATTATCTTTTTTGGATCCCCCCCTTACAATTAGAGAGGTTGGTGGCCAGAAGATATGTCACCCCCTCTCTCGACACAACAGACGGTAAAAAATTGGGGCATCCTGATAGACGATACCCTCCCGATGAAAGTCCAAGTCCAGTCAGTAGTTGGCACATGCTTTGGCCTCCTATGTATGCTAAGGAAATTTCTTCCACTTCTGCCACTTGATTGTAGGAAGACTGTGGTTCAGGCAATGGCTACCTTCAGACTGGACTATGTGAATGTCCTGTACCCGGGTCTTCCTGAATGTCTGCTCAGTTGCTTGCAGGTGGCTCAAAAAGCAGCTGCCAGAGCAGTTCTTATGCTTAAACCTAGTAACCACATATCCCCGCAGCTCAAGGCTCTAGACATGCTTCCAGTTAAAATGAGGATGGGAGTGGCGCCGGTTACCTCAGAAGGAGGGTAACCTATCGAGCACCTCCTAGAACCTTGAGATCAACTTCTCTGAGCCTAGCCTCCGTTCCCAGGATATACTGTACCCGGTCGGGCAGCAGATCTTTCAGGCTCCTAGGAGCACAGGCCTGGAACTTGCTTCCGCTGTCTCTCAGAACTGTGACTGAGCTAGCCACTTTCAAGAAACTGCTTAAAGCGTGGTTATTCTGTCTCTGACCCTCCATCTTTTAGAAGCACTTGTTTATTATGATCCCGGCGGTGATGGGTGTCTGTTCAGATTGATGGGGAGGCCTGTCTAGCGCCGGGGCACTCTAGTTGAGTAGCTGTGTGCTATTTAAATGCTTTCATTCATTCATTCATTCATTCATTCGAGAGCCATTAGATATCGAGACACCAGATACCCCACGGCCACACATATTAATGAATGTATTTCTCTGACATCACATGAGGTACTCACATTCTGTAGTATTGACCACATGGAGGCAGATCCAAGAGGAGGTAACAGAGAACTTTGTGTCAGACGTAGGGAGGCTACCTGGATTATGCGTTTACGAGCGGTTGAATATGGCTTGAACCTGGATCAAGAATTACACTACTTTCTTGGAGAATGATGATGTGCATTATACCAATGTTGTACAACTTGTCATACATCTTCTGATGCATGCATGTTATATACGTTGTTATCCAGAGTAGCTGTGCATTAATTTAGCATTTGATTGCTATGGACTCACTATATAGCACTTGCCGCAATATGCATCTATCATGTGTAAGTCCTCCACTATAAATACATGTATGGTCATGCTACTAATAATGTCATAATTGGGACATTGATATAATGTTTTTTATGCATTCCATGTTAGGGGACGTGGTGCAATATCATATCCTGTTGAATCGCATGGCTCGCTTGGGCTTTAATTTCTATCCAATTTATATTTTTCTCCCCTATATATATCCTATATCCTGATATCACTTAATGTAGAATTATAGATGCCAGCATATTGTTGGGTTATTTCACATTGGTGGACATCAGTCCTCTCGCCTTCTTTTCTGATGTATATGGACGATACTTTCCATCACAATACAAACAGCATTGCGATCCCGTGTCAGCATCTACTCTTTATGGATCTTGACCCATCAATTGTGGACTGTGACTCTGACTTCTATATTAATTGGGATGGTTTGCTATTGAATTTATTGGGTGAATAAATTCACTGATTTCTTTGTATATGTCATCCCCTGACATTATTGTTGTTAGGCACTTCTTCTGTTAATATAGCTTAGACGGGTCCTGACTGGTATTGCCTCTGAATCCAAACCCCTTTTCTAGATTGCACTATAGCTGATATTTAATTCTATATTTCCTGATTCCACCCATTGCGCGCAGGTTTTTCAATATGGCGGGCAATTTTTTCCGGGACACGGATACACGTTCTAATGTTCCGGTCCCAGCTATACAACTTGCAGTATGCTCGATCTCAGCACATTGATCTATTCTCTGATCTTGCCCTCCACTCGCGGGCTTTTCAATATGATGGCCCATTTCTGACAGGGACATGGAGACGCATTCTCAGTCTTAGCTACATTACTTCCTGATTGCTCGAACAGAAGGTACATTGCGGCTGTATTCGGAGCCGGTTCAGGACGTGGATAGGTGCCCTTTCAAGGTAGGTCAGACCAGGGTGCACTAGATACTGTCCATACATGGTTCTCAATGTAGAGACATACTAAGCACCACTGCTTTTTAATTTTGCAGCTGTTCATCGGGCCATACTTAGTGCCCTGTTGCTATAACTACCTGACAACACTACGCAGATCGGCGTCTGTGTCAGGTAAGAATTAGCTTTGTCGAAGTTTATCTTGGTCCGCTCATATCAATGTGTGCCTGAATAGTCTGGGTTCTTTTCATACAGTTAGTCACAAAGTAAGGGTTGTTCAAATTACTGAATGGGGGCTTCTACTATTCCCCTAGACATTTAATTACACATATGTTTACTTGCTCTTAGCTTAATTTACCATAGTCTGTTCTCTCACCACGCTTGGGGTGAATTCTCTCCGTATTAACATTCATAAGGTTCCGCTTGACTGTTTCTGTTTTTAATTTGACTTTAGTTGATGCAATAGTTCTCTTGTTTGCCACTGCGCACATAATGCACCCTTCTTGGGTCTTCCGGCACTGCTATGTTTATTAGTGACCCATCAATTCATTAGGAATACACTTATTGAGGGAATTTTTCCCTTATTCGCGTTTCAGATTTAAAGAAGGCCTTGAGCAATATTTCCTGTATTGCATTGACAATTACTCACAGACAAGGAGTAGTTCTGTGCTACCTACTGGCCAGGACTGAAGTATAACCGGCTCAGAGGTAGGATAATTGTTTCGGTCAATTGTTTTGTACTGTCTGGCATTCTCGTTACTGTACAAAAAAATTTCAGATCCACATCAAATATTTCCATCACTATTTTAGGTTTATTGAGACTGATTGCATCAAGACAGGTAAGCAACCTCCCACTTTCTCCCACATAGGTTCTTATTTTTGATCACTATCCCTCACTGTGAGAAATAAAAGATAAGCACACTTTTCCCCACTGCCTTAATGTGTGAGTCATTGTCTTTTTTCACAAACTTGCACTTTCAGTGATACTGATAGGTGCACTACGTCCCACGATATCGTGCTACGATGATTTTATATTATCTCAATGTACACTGGCTCTCTGTGGTACAATAGACACGATAATTTGTAACACAACTTTGCGATATATCTTCGGTGCTATAGATAGATGTTGAAGTGTGGGTCTCCACTAAGTTTGATATGTATAGTGTAGTGGGTCTGTACACAATACAAGTGTTTGTCATCTAATTGTCTTTCCAGCCCTGAGGAAGTCGTGGGTTAACTCCCCGGACGACGAAACACGTGTTGGCTGGCTCCTCAAAGAAGACAATAAAAGTCCAAGAACGTCGATAGTGTCACAAGCATTTATATTGTATATTAGCATATTATAGCTCAATAATGTGTGCTCGGGCGTTGAGTTGATAGTGAAAGTCAGTATCAATGTGGTGACTCGCTTGCCAGATTCGAATGCACATCCTGAGCCTGCCCCTAATGCGTGTCAACATCTTACCCCTTTGTGGCACAAGGGTTATGTCTTTCACTAAATCTATTATAGGAAGAAGATGTATTGTGATTTCCTTGTATTAAATTGTACTTTGTGTTACCAGCCATCGATAACAAGGTAACTGTACCTGCAGTTCAAGAGGTTTTCCGTATGGTGATAGTATATGTTTTGCTCCATTCCCCTTCCACTGCATCTTTGTGTCTGTGGAACATTCCATAATGATTGTCGTGGCTGTTTGACAGTTGCAACAGTTGGATTGAGTTGAGGTTGTGAAGAGGTGAATAAACTTCCTTCTCATGAGATTATTGTTTTGTCATTTCTACACTTCTTATCAATGCTTCATAGGTTAGGAATTAGCCTGGGGGTAGTTCATATTGGGCCACCAAATCCTCCAACAGGAGCAGGGTGCCAAGTTGATAACAGTCTCCATCCATCACCAGTACAGCATCCATCCAGGCCGGCAGCTGCCCAGCCATGAAAAAACAGAGAGGGTCACCATGTGGGAGACCCACCAATGACAGTGCAGGGATATAACGTGCCTCCAGCATTTCAATGCCACCATTAGTAATAGACCCAGAGGGGGAATCGCCACCGCTGGACAAAGTAGCTTTGCCAGCAGTGCTTCCTGGTGTGGAAGCAACCCTAGCAAGCCCAACTCCTCCCGGTGAGCTACATCAAGCCACTAAGTGACCCATTGGAGCTGAGCCGCTAAAATAAATACAGCTCAAAATCAGGTGCGCCCAGGCCTCCCTTATCAGGGGGGCGCCAGAGGACCCCCAGAGACACTCTCTGGTGGCCCCTATCCCATATCAGTTCCTGCAGCAGGGTATCTAGTTGCCGAAACAAGAAACCAGCACTCCCACAGGAGATTAATAAAACGTGGAGCAATCTCTGTAACATAATCATTTTGGACACCAAAATCTGGGCCATAGTCGGCAGTTTATGAGATCACCAAAAGGGGACACAAGTTCGAAGTGATCAAAGGGCTTTCCCCAGATTACCCTCCTGTAAATCCTCCAGTGAGTAGAGCACCTAAATACCCAGGTATCGAAAAGATATGGGGGACCATTCAAAATCCTGTGGGATATCTGACAGCTATTGGACGCCCAGTGACATGGGAAACATGCAAGTCTTGGTTTTATTGACCCAGAGGCCAGAAAACTTTTCAAATTCCCCCAGATGGTGCATCACAGCTGCAGAACCCGCAGGCCCATCAGACAAGTAACCAGCCGCGGTCGGTGGTAGGAGTGCTGCCGGGCGGTGACGTGAGGAGGGGGAGGGGCAGGGTGGGGGGTAGTAAACTATGGATTATGGAGGATTACAGGTAAGTAAACATATAAATAAATAAAACGAATTTCGTTGCGTGCACTGCATTGCATTTGGGGATGCAGTGCGCGCAACAAAATTCGTTTTATTTATTTATATGTTTACTTACCTGTAAACCTCCGTAATCCATAGTTTACTACCCCACCCTGCCCTCCCCCTCCCCACGTCACCGCCCGGCAGCACTCCTACCGACCGACTACAAGCTAACACAGGAGGTCGTCTGCATAAAGAGAGATAATATGTTCCCGGACCTCCACCACCACAGCCTCAATGGCCAATGTGGATAGAAGAGAAGATAAAGAACACCCTTCTCTGGTGTCTCTATATAAATTGTATTGCGGGGAGATGGTAGTGCCAATTCTGACTCGTGTGGTCAGAGGAGCATAAAGCAGTTTAACTCAATTAATGCAATGCTTCCCTAGTCCCATCAAGTGCATGTCCTAAATAGGAAATCCCACCAAACTGTGTCAAAGGCCATTTTCAAGGTCCACCAACACGAGCGTGGCCTTCGGTTGAGACTGCACTTCTGGATGATAAAGGGCATGGTACAGACATCAAAGATTAAGGGAAGTATTGCGGGCTGGAATGAAACCATTCTGGTCACTGTGTATCAATGCAGGAATGTGTTAAAGTAGATGGAGGGCCAGAACCTTGCTAATCATTTTTAAATCCATGTTTAGTATGGCTAGGGGACGAAACCCTAAGGTACCGGCTCCCTGAGCCTTAGTCTTGGGAGCAGGACCATAACTGCATCCCGAGTGCATTCAGGTAGCACTCCCTGCCGCAGGGAATCAGCATAGAGTGATTCCAGCCTCAGGGCAAGTGTCCATGCAAATGCAGAGTAAAGTTTTGCAGGCAGTCGGTCGGGTCTGGAGTTTTACCCAAAGCCATTTTCTTGATCGCAAACCGAATCTCCTGAGTCATCACCAATCCACGCAGCAGGGCCTCCCTTGCCCCCCGAGCAAGCTCTTGCAGCGGCAGTCAGTCCTGGAAAGCAGCCTGGATTCTTGGCTAGAGAGGTACCAGGCACCTATACAATGTTTTATAATATTCCTGAAATAAGGTGTTAATGGCCTTGGGAGAGTAAAGTGAAATGCCATCACTTGCTAGAATATGCGTGATAGGGGCCCCTCGAAACTCAGGTCTAATAAGGCAAGTCAGGAGTCTACCTGGTGGTCCTTCTTCATTGTGCGCCCTGGTAAAATAATTCTTATAGCCGTGGCAGCGGAAGCATTTTAAAGTAGTAGTATTATTTAGTTCCCAAGCATCCTGATTTCTAGTTAGTTCTGCCTTGTTGGTTCCCAGAGAATTATCTAGCTCATGCAACTTACTATCCAGAGACCAAAGTTTCCTGTCCAGCTCCCTCCGAACACCGATTGAGTGACCCAAACAATGGCTGCAAACCATCAACTTAAATGCCTCCCATTTGACCAGGCCAGATGACGCAGAACCACTATTAAGATGGAAGTACCCAACAATAGTCTCACCCAGCTCTCGGAAGCAAGCATCCTCCAGTGACATTGAGCCACAAATGGATTTCTGGGTGCTCCTCAATGGGCTGAAAGCCCAACAGCAAAGGACTGTGGTGCAAAAGGGTATGCCCTAAGTACTCGGTGTATGTCACATATTAGCTAAGCCTGCTTGAGCATACAAACTTATCTAGCTGAGTGTGGAGTTGGTAGATGTGAGAATAATCCAGTGTCACCCCATGCTAAGTTCTCCAAGTATTCTTCAGCTCCCAGTGTTCTAGTCAGTACCTGAGGTCTTCTGTAGTCCTACATGCTAGTGCACCCGACAAGGGTGGGGTGAAATGGTCATCAGTAACATAGGCTACACAATAAAAATCCCCAACCTAAAAAAAGGTCATCTGTTCCCAAAGGCACCAGAAGAACCGAGAGGGACTGGAAGAAGGCCACCCAGTCTTGGTTTGGAAAATAAATATTCCCTAAGGTGATATCCCTGCCCAGTACTCTACCCTTAATCAGGTCTTATCATCCCTACTTGTCAGTAGAGGAATGGGCAAGTTTGAAGAACGTCCCTTCCCAATCCAAATCAGTGCCAACCTAGCATACGCGGAATAGGAGGTAGCATACAATTGGCCACACCACCTACGCCATAGGTGATCAATCCTCCCCCAGTAAGATGAGTTGCTTGCTGCATAGCAACTTTTACCTCCCATCTCCGCAAATACCTGTGCTTTTTATGATGATTGGAAGCAGACCCCATCCCCGGATATTGCTTGATAAGAAATGTAATATATGACGCTAACCTGGCATCTGATCTTATAGTGTGTGCATCCCACTCAGGCCCCCACAAGCTCCCCCATTTGTCAAGATCTCCCACATCAACATGTAGTGCAATCCCTGAGACAAACAATAAGAATCCCAACTGTAATCCCAAGAGCAGTCGAGCAACGGCTGGCTACCCAAACTTTAAAAGTGAAAACATTGTCTGTAGATTCCCTCCTACCGTCACCTGGCAGGAGCCAATATGAGAGGGTAAGGCTATGGTGTGCAGGCTAAACCAATGCTGCGCCAGCCCTGCTCATGTTTACCTTCTGGGTATATGTCCCTGCCAACACCTGACCACCAGCATATCCTCGGTCCTGTGCCCTGGAATAAGCACCTGAAACTTGTACATGCAGTCCCCCCGTACAGGTACATCCACAAACCCACAACCTCCTGTTAAGGGAGAGCACCTCTAACCATAACCCCAATAGTCCAAAGTTCCAGTAACAGAGTTCATCAGATCAAATCATCCACAGACTGCAGTGTCACAGTAGGCAAGCCAACACCATCCACCAGTAAAGTCTTTGATTCTGAGATCACAGATTTGCGCTGAGATGGGGAACCAGTCTCTGAATCAATTCTCTGCATCATCATGATCTTGGCCATGGACTGGAGCTTGGCCACCCGCTCCTGATCAGTCTGCGATGGGGACAGTTTCTTCAGCGATCTGCCACATGAGGCCCCACGTGGGCCCTTCATGGACCTGCGTCTAGGTGCACCTGACTTGGGTCAGGCCACCGGAAGAGGTGACCCAGATCTATAGGCCTCCAACCAGTCCCAACACATGCCAGAATCATCACAGAAGTGCGTAGTACCATTGAGTATTATTCTTAGTTTGGCAGGTAACATCAGAGCGTTCGCAAACCCTCATCATGAAGCGCCTTCTTTACTTCCATGAAGGAAGCTCGCTTGACTTGCGCAGCAGCCGCAAAGTCTTGCAACACCAATCCATTATGAAGGGACCCCCATATTCACCCTTTAAAATATTCCATCTATGTCCTTATAGTAGAGTAGTGAGCCAGTACTCTGTGGGCATGCTCCAGAGCGATGAAGGGAGTAAGATGTTTTGGGGCAACGTCTGTCTGGAGCCAGCGTTCAAGATAGGTCACCATGTCGTTCCCCTCTGTACTAACAGGGAGTCCTGCCACATGGATGTTATTCCTTTGGTTACGCCCCTCCACGTCTTCCACCCGATATTCCAGGACACGCACCCTGTCGGTCGATCGTGCCATTTGTTGAGTCAGTGTCTAGTGTTCTTGCAGTACTTTGCCCACTGAGCTTTCCACCTCTTTAACCACAACAAACTTGCAGAGTTTGGCTTGTAGGAAGCACAGCCCCTCTGACACCGACACCGCACTAATATTTGTTGGAGGGAGCTCTTAGTGTCCACTATAGCAGCAAGGATCTATTCTAGGTGGAAAAGGATAGGGCCCCTCAGTGTCCACAAGCAGGGGTTGGGAAGGACCCTCGGAGCCAGGATGCGCTCCTGTCAGTTTGTCCCTCCATTTCCCCATAGCAACAGTTTGTTCAAGCCCCCCGGTAGGCCTCAGGGCTACCAGCTCCAGGCACATCCGAGGCGAACTCTGCTACATGGGAATGGACACTTCCCCAGTGAGACAAACAAGCATGCAGCCCCAGGGCCTCTGCCAAAGTGCACAGCTCCAGGCGAGGGACAGGCGCTCCGCGGGTCAGCCAGGGAAGCAGTTCAACATTAGCAACTCTCTCTCTGGCACTTCTGTGAGAAAGTAGGGGTGATGGTGACCTCCTAAAATATGCCAGAGTGCACCACAAGCCAGAGCACTATGCAGGAAGGGCACCCAGGTGGGCCAGCCACTACCCACGGCTCATTATTCAGAGAAGGGAAGTCTGTCCTCTGGAGCGCAGGCAAAAGCGGGGCATCTACACAGGATGCACCTACACCCCAGTACGCTCAGGGCTCTGCCCGTGATGTCCATGTGGGGCCCCCAATGATCACTCCATACCTCAGAGCTGAATGGGGGAGGCAAGGAGACAAGGGAGGGGCAAGGGGGCTGTCCATGTCTCACAAATCCAGTGGTCAAGACAGCACAGATAAACACAGTTCTCTCAGCCTCTCTCAGGGGCCCCCCAATACACCCAGTCAAGGGGGACTATCAAGCTCTGGCATCCACGCTGCAAGTTGGATGTTCTCATGGGGCAGACAAGCGAACCCAGTCTTTCACGCTTTTCTGCGTGGGTCAATTCTGGGAGCAGCAATCTCCAAACTATATTCAAGCAGCCCTCAGCCATGCCTCTCAAACATCACCAATCCAGGGGGGGGGGGAGCTGGTCAGTCCCCAGTCATTCAACGGCCATAGTCCCTGGCGCTGGACCCTGATACAAGCCTGAGGTACCCACTTCTCACAAGCAGACAGCGGCACCACCCATCTTCATTCAGGAGCTCTGTTGGGGGCCAATACATACGTCTCGGTGCTCACAGGGGTGAACCACCCTCTCAATACAGGCCGGCCGGTTCGGAGGGGATAACCTCTTCAGGACCCAGTCTCCATCTTGGATGCCGGGTCCACTAGCACCCGCTGCCAGGACAGAAAACTCCGCACCAAAACATGCATACTCTTCATGAGGGCGATCTCCAGCCAGGTCCCCCAATCACCACTAACACCAGGGAAGAGTGAGCCAATTGGCCCCCAGTTGTTCACCCTTCCATGATATGAGGTGTCCTACACCAGTATACACGGGGGCTATGCCGCCCTCACAATGCAGGCCGGCCACCTCTTAGGGCTCAGTCTCTCCAGGCCCCAGTCACCATCCTGGGGGCTGGAGCCGATAGCACGCAGCAACTGGGGATGGCTACCACTGCACAGCCAAGGGCACACTTTGCCCTAAAAAGTGGCTCCAGGGGGACTGCCACTAACACTATCTCTATGATGTGGCTAGTCTCAACCCTAGGCAGTTGATGGCACAGCATGTGTAAGAGGCTGGTGTGTAGAGCAACAGGCTCACGTGTCTGCCATCTTCAACTCGCAAGCTATGCCCCCAAATGTGATGTTTACTTTATACAGTAAATACTTCATGTGATAAATAATGTGCAATCACATGTCTGCCAAATCATCAAAAACAGGGGAAATTTACACTAAAAATACCTACACCCAAAAGCCAGTGCTAAATTATGAAAACCACCATAATGCATTAGACATACTGCTGGGTGTACATATACTCAGGATGCCACAAACTACAATGTCCTGCATATCATTTCCAAAACAAATTTGCATACACATTCAACTGATCCACATAAAACACACCCACACAATTTCAGTAATCATGTAAACCAAGGCCCTTAAGATCACTGGTATCAGGTACCACAACAATATTGATAAAACTGATAAGGGGCTTGTAACAACTTAAGAATGTGAAAAAAGTGCACACATGGTGGGCAAAACATGATAGATTGAGTTGCAGCTCCGAGCTATTGCCAATGGCTGTGATTAATTCAAGCATTCCATCCATCACCTAGTTTTTTTGCCTTTGACATCCTTAGTCCCAATGGCGGCTCCTCGAGGGAGTGCTGCGGGGCGGTGGTCCGGGGGCTAGTAAACTCCGGAATACGACCGAACGGAGTTAAGTAAATAAATAAAACAATTTACATTGCGTGCGCTGCAACGCCAACTTGGCGATGCAGCGCGCGCAATGTCAAGCCTCAGTGCTGCAATTAGAATAAAATACTTTTCCTAATTCGGATCGCTCCCCAAATGTATGAAGCAATGCTAAAACATGAAAAGGGGTCCTCCAATACACACAAAAAACGTAAAACAGCATTATGACCCCCTAATATTATGTGCAAGAAAAATTGGCTTCGGAAAATATTTCCTTAGACTATCATAAAAACTACAAAATAAAATAAAATAAAATGCTGGGTGCTCTGTTTCAAACTACCGTCACATGGGAAGAGTACCATATCCCTGGACCGCTGATACATAATGGGAAAATTAACAAGAAGATGAGCTATACCCAACCACAACCTAGTTAGAAAAAAGTGGTGTTGTGTATTGGGAATGCTTATGCAGAATTCCAAGTGTGTCTATGACAATTGCAAAATAAAAACTTGTTATGAACTTGAACACTCCCTAAAATTCTGGAAAAATCCCCACCCGCATAGCTCACTCCTACTAGCAGTGAATGCATCACACTACTCAAAAGAGAACAGTACCTCATACCCACCACTGAGGACAAATGATAATGGTAGAATACACAAGATGAAGAAGACCATACTTAGCATCCACCAAAGATATGCTATAGCGCCATTTAATTGCAAATATAGATGTGCCACAACAGAATGCCTCCACAGCCAGAATGGTAAGAGAATGCAAAGGGACCAAGCTGTACCCAGAGTTATGAAAAGAAGTAGAAGACCCCATAGAAGGAGAAAAGAATGCTACACCCATCCAAGTCCATAGCCATATAGTGACCCTCCAAGATCTTCCATCCCACAAGGCCAAGCTAGATCAAATAACTAAGCAGGCAGGGCACTACACAAACAAATAAACAGCACAGGACAATACAAAAGAAATAGCACGTGTTCTGAGAAGCATTCAACATATAGAAGCAACAGTCAATTAATCAATCAAACATTTGTAAAGCACAGCACATCACCCATGAGGGTCTTGAGGCACTAGAGCTGTTTGCTGTTACATGGAGGTGCATCAGGTTTGTTCATGTGTCCAGGTCCAGGGCTCAGAGGTCAAAGGTGGTGTACCTTAGTGGGTGGAAGGGTCAGGGGTCCAGTCGCTGGGCACGGTCCAGGTGTGGATGGGCACAGACAAGCTGCCTTCAGCGTGCCTGCTGTGTGCGTCTACTGTGTGGCCATGCAATGTCCTCCATTAGGTAGGTCCTGGAAGGAGGGAGGGACGCTGGGAGACAGTAGTCGGGATAGGTGGGAGACAGAAAAATGGGCGGCAAACATGAGTGGCAATGGGAAAAACACAGGAAAACAGAGAAGAGAGCACTCAGAAAAACAGGAAGAAAGGAAGGAGAAAGCAGTAAAACCAGGCAAAAAGCAGAAGAAAGCTCTCAGAAAAATGGGGGAAAGGAAGGAGAAAACAGTAAAAACGAGGCAAAAAGCAGAAGAAACCATTTAGAGAAATGGTTGAAAAGATTGAGAAAGCAGTAAAACACGGGAGAAGCAGGAGAGAGCACTCCGAGAAATGGTGGGAAAGGAAGGAGAAAGTAGTAAAACAAGACGAAGCAGGCGAGAGCAATGCAGCAGCATGGGTGAGCAGTAGGTTTCTTGGACTCAACAAAGGCTTTATTTTCAGACTTGGCACCTACAAAGGAGGGCTGGATCTCATTCTTGGGGAACACAAGCATTCTATGGGGATCTTGAAGCACATTAGAATCAAAACAGGATTTGAAGGTTTCATTAATATAGGAAAGCTATGGGATATTAAAGGAGTGATGTTAGAAATTGGATTCCAAGTTGGCTTAGGTATGCAACCAGGCCAAGCAGGAACCACCACTCTAGTCAGGGTAAGCTAGATACATACTAAAAGAAAATCTGTGCTCACTCTCTGGTAGCTTGGCACAGAGCAGTCAGGATTATTTAAAGAGGCAATGTGTAAAGTATTTGTGCAACACACACACATAGTAACACAATGAATACACCACAAAAAAGACTCCACACTGGTTTAGAAAAATAGAATATTATATTTTGAACAAAACAAGACCAAAATGACAAAAATCCAATGTATGAAAGTTGAGATATTGAATTTTAAAAGAATAAATGTAGCAAAGTGCTTAGAAGCAAGTAGTGCTAAAAACGTTACTTTAGGTTGCACTGGGCCGGGGCAAAGTAAAGTTCGGGCCCTGGTGAACAAAACACTTTTCCTGGTCGCACACAACAAGATGCGTTGATATCGAGGCTCACAAATGCCGGATGCACCAACCCAGTGAAGGCGATGCCTCAGTTCCTAAGATGGTGCTGGAGTCGAGAGGGGTTGAGTGATGCGCCAGATTTTGCCACACAGTCGAGAGGATGTGTCTATCTCACCAAGCTGCAGCGGTGGTGAAACGCTGTCCGATGCGTCAGTCTCAGGAGAGGAACCGCTGATTCTGATGTGATGCACACATTTTACTCCCGCAACCCGATCGATGCACCTGTTCTGCTACACACAGACAGGAGATGCATCGAAATCCATGTTGCAAGTATCTGAGCCACTTCCAGTGAGACAGGCACAGCAGCAGGGGTTGAGACATTGATATCCTTGAGTTTCAAGCAACAGGAGGCAAGCCACCAACCCCTTGGAGAATGCTTGAAGTGAAGGCAGAGTCCAGCTTACCTTCAGAAGAGTCAGAGAGCAGCAGGGTAACAAACAGAAAAGCAGGTCTTCCAGATCAGCAGCTTAGTTATGTTATGTTATGTTACGTTATTTGTAAAGCGCATGGCTGCTCCAGCAACGGGGCGTCCCAGCGCTGATTCCAAAAGACCAATAGAGAGAAAAGGTGTCTGAACTAAGGTGAAGGACTTATCATGGAAAGAGACAGGTCTTTATTGCCTTCTGGAAGGCCCCATGGTTTTGGATGCTTCTGATGGTACCAGGGAGGGCATTCCAGAGTGCGGGGTTGAGGGCATGGAATGAACGGCCTCCGGCCTGTGCTCTTTTGACATGGGAGACACATGCTAAGTGCTGGTCTGACGAGCGCAGCAATCAATTAGGAATGCAAGGAGTAAGAAGATTGGCTAAAATGGTGGGAGCTTGGGCGTGCAAAATTCTGTGGGAGATGCACAGTACCTTGAAGTGGATTCTCTTCTCCACCGGAAGCCAGTGGAGCATTCGTATGAGGTTAGAAACTGTGCAGGATTTAGAAAGGGTGAAGAGCATCCGGGCTACGGCATTTTATGCCCTCTGTAGGTGATGGATCCCTGCTTTGTTGGCGCCCAAATACAGAGAATTGCAATAATCCAGTCTCAAAAGTATAGTAGGCTGGATGATGACTTGGCAGGTATGGGCGTCGAAGAACCCAAGTACTGGCTTGAGTCTACATAGCAGCCCAAAACAGACACCAGCCACTGACTTTGTCTGTGCCTGATACGTCAGAGCAAAGTTGACCCAGACTCCCAGATTTTTCACGGTCTTCTTGGGCAAAGGGGGAGCCGCTAGAGCAGCAGACCACCAGCACTCGCTTCATCAGTGGGTGTTTCTACCCAAGAGAAGAATCTCCGATTTGTTTGCGTTCAGCTGTAAGCAGTTGGTCGCCATCCAATCTGCGATGGCCACCAGATCATCTTGAAACTTGGCCACATTTTGGTCAGGGTCATTAGATAGAGAGATCACAAGCTGAGTGTCGTCAGCATAGAAGATCAAAGAGAGGCCCCTACTCTTAGCAACAGCCGCTACAGGTTGAATGTAGATATTGAATAAAGTGGGGCTCAGAGCTGATTCCTGTGGCACCCCCTGATGCACGGAGTGTATCCGAGAGCTGAAGGGAAGAGAGATCACTTGAAAGGATCTCTCAGCAAAAAATGATGAAAACCAGTTTAAAGCAGCTCCTCTGATACCTATCTCCTGTAGGCGCCGCAGAAGAATTTGATGCGACACAGTGTTGAATGCGGCGCTCAGAACGAGGAAAATCAGAACCAAGGTATTCCCTTTATGATAACTCAAAGTTATCATTTTAAAAGCAGTAGGGTGGCGCTCCTCCGCTATAGCGGAGGAGTCGTCACTGCCTTCTAGGCTCTATGTGGGGGACACAGATGTACTGCTTGTATTTCTCATGTAGACATATAATGCTAGAGGAAGCAGGCAAACCAATCTCCCTGTTTTAGCTTTGGAAGTGTTACATGTAGTTTGTGTCTATGCATATAAGATCTGACCTTTCTGGCATTCTGTGTGTCATTTAGACCTTGCATGTTCTAGATCAGCGATTGAAATGTTAGCCTATGCTGCTACCCTACCCTTGTGCAACAAACACAGCAATGAATGAGTGGATATGCAAACGCTTATGCAGAATTCCAAGTATGTCTATGATAACTGCAAAATAAAAACATGTTATGAACTTGAACACTCCCTCAATTTCTGGAATAATCCCCCACCCGCAGAGCTCACTCCAACTAGCAGTGAATGCATCACACTACTTAAAAGAGAACAGTACGTTATACACACCACTGAGGACAAAAGATAATGGCAGAACACACAAGAAGAAGAAGACCATCGTTAGCACCCACTAAAGATATGCTGTAGTAGCCATTTAATTGCAAACAGAGATGTGCCACAACAGAATTCCTCCACAGTCAGAATGGTAAGAGAATGCAAAGGGATCAAGCAGTACCCAGAGTTATGAAAGGACGCAGAAAAGCCCATAGAAGGAGAAAAGAATGCTACACCCATCCCAATCCACAGCCATATAGTGACCCACCAAGACCTATCCCACAAGGCCAAGCTAGATCAAATAAATAAGCAGGTAGGGCACTACACAAGCAAATAAACAGCACAGGACTATACAAAACAAATAGCACATGTTAACATCAGTCCTTGTTATCCATGCCCAGATCTGACTCATCATCTGTTATTCAAGGGGGTGACGATGTCATGCCTTTGGAGTGTTTCTCAAGAAATGAAGCAGCCATCTGTGGATCTTCAGAAAAAGGTGTCTAGCTATTGATAGTCAACCTTGGGTGAGCCAGATACAATATGACATTAGGAACATTTGGAACTTGCACTTTCTTCTTGACACCATAAAATAGTCAGACTTTCTGCACAGTAATTGCATAGTCTGAGAATATTGAGATACTAGCCTCTGCATAGATAAGATCATGTTTTCAAGAGCGAACATCAGGACTATATGCCGGTCCCTATATATAAACAGGTGAATATGGGCTGTGGTGCAAGTCCAGGCACTGGCTTAAGTAATGCAGGCTCAACAATACAGGCAGAAAAAGTACCTTACCAAACAAGTCAGGTGCTTCTCTAATACCCCCATGTTGCCCATGCTGGTGGTTTTTGGTATACTGGTAATCCTGCATTGTAGAATCTGGAAAATTTTGAAGATTCTCATATTTAGCTATAATGATCTTAAAGCCTCACTCCACTTTAAGGCTTCTTTTGTGTGTAAACATGTCATCCTCAATATCTGAGATGTAATGTTCTGTAAGATCCATCCTAGAAGCCTGTTTGTTGAGACCTTCACACATGTGGTCCAGGCGAGATGACACAATGTTAATTGTCCTATTGATTGTTTTTATACTGTGCCACATAACCTACTGAAATGTTTTAATGTTGTGATATTCATGGAAGACAAAGGGTCCAGAGGCACCACCTTCCAGGGATCTCTGATCCCAATTAGTAGAATGAGCGGGTGTCTAGTGCCAAGCGTAAACTTACATTGTTTTGGATCTGATTTGCACATTGTGGTACTGCAGGTCAATAAGGACAGTAGGAAGGGCAAGGGCCAACCACAAGGGTCAGTGCACACTAGACACTGTAGCAATTTGTAATGTGAACTGCCACAGGAGTGAGGTCAGGCATAACATTCTTACATATGCACAACACTATGCCATTGTCAAGAAAGGGCTATCCAGCACTTAGCAGAGTCTTGTCATCCACGAAGATTTCAGAGATGCATTACTAGCATATAATGAATTCAGAACTAGATCCACAAACACACTGAATGATTGCTGATAAACAGATAAAATCCCAATTGTTGCCTACATTCTGTGGAATAAACAGGGCTGCAGCACAGTGGCAGCCAGCTACAACAAAAATCAGTTAAAGAGAAAGGTATAATCTCACCACTGTCTCAGTGTGCACCCAGGCAGTATTGCTTCATGTGTTCAAACCAATACGGGGCAAGCACCCACTGCACATCCTAATGTCTAGCAGGGAACAGTAGCCCTCCTGCAGAAACCCTCCGCGGACCCGACGGATGTCAAGAGCTTCAGGCCCATCTCCTTGCTCCCCTTCCCAGCCAAAGTCATTGAAAAAGCCATCAACGCCTAGCTCGCTGACTTTATCGAAACTGACCACGACCTGGACATCTCCCAATACGGATTCTGAAGCAATCATATTACCGAGACCGCCCTCCTTACCGCCACCGACGACATCCGCTCCCTCCTCGACCAGGGCAAAACTGCTGCCCTCGTCCTACTGGACCTCTCGGCAGCCTTTGACACCATCACCCACCGCACCCTAGCCACAAGAGTCCACAACACTGGTATCCGAGACAAGGCCCTCAACTGGATCAGCTCCTTCCTCACCGGCAGAACACAACAGGTTAGACTCCCACCGTACCTCTGAAAACTGACAGAGATAAGGTGCGGAGTACCCCAGGGCTCCTGCCTCAGCCCTATCCTATTCAATGTCTACATGGCCCCCCTCTCAGCCATCGTCAGGAACCACAGGCTCAACATCGTCCCCTATGCCGATGACACCCAGCTGATCCTCTCCCTCACCAAAGAAACCACTGTCACCAGGTACAACTTACACAAAGGAGTGAAAGCCGTCACCGCCTGGATGAAGCTCAACTCAAACAACACAGAAGTCCTCATCCTGGGAGCCTCCCCCTCCGCTTAGAATGACTCCTGGTGGCCCTCTGTTCTAAGAAGTCCCCCTTCCCCCATGAACCATGCATGAAACCTCAGCATCATACTGGACTCCTAGCTCACAATGGACCACCAGATAAACACCATTTTCTCAGTATGCTTCAACACACCCCACCTGCTTCGAAAGACCTTCAGATGGATCCCCACCGAATCCAGGAAGACAGGCACCAATGCCCTCATCAGCAGCAGACTTGACTATGGCAACGCACTCTACGCCTGTGTCACCCAGAAACTCCTCCAAAGACTCCAGAATGTACAGAACGCTGAAGCAAAACTAATCCTCAACATCCCTCGTCACAGCCACATCACTTAACACCTCCGCGACCTCCAGTGGCTCCCAGTCGACAGAAGAATAACCTTAAAACTCCTCACCCAGGTATACAAAGCCCTTCACAACGCCGGACCCGCATACCTGAATCACTGCCTCACATTTCACCTACCCAACAGACACCTCTGCTCCGCCCAGCTTTTCCTGGCTACCGTCTGACGAATCCGCAAGACCAGAACCAGAGGAATGTCCTTCTCCTACCTCGCCTCCAAGACATAGAACACCATGCCCTTCCACCTCAGAAAATCACCATCGCTGCCAATTCAGGAAGGACCTCAAGACCTGGCTCTTCGGATGAACTCAGCACTTAGTCTATTCTGCTGCACCCCCTCCCTCCGCACAGCTCCTTGAGACCATCATGGGTGAGTAGCCATGCTTTACAAACCCTGATTGATTGATTAAGCCTTAAGAAATGGGATCAATGGTGCCCTATAGCACTGCCCCCAATAACCGCCACATCTTCGGCATTCTCTCTCCTGGCCACACCATGCCCCTCTCCTTCAATCTGCAATGGGCTCCCTTTCAAGGCTGCGCCCAGCCTGCTACTTCCATACAAAAGCACATGTCATGATGACCCATTGGCCAAAAGCAGAGAAACCACAGCAGATACCTTCATGCAGCAGCCAACCAGAAGTCAAATGACACAGCAGAAAACAGGCAGATTGCTCTGCATTGAGCTGCATGTAAGCCAGGCTCTCAATGGCATGTTTATCAAAGAGTTGCGCCGCCCCTGCGCCCTTGCACCACGTAATGGGGCGCAAGAGGGACGCAACTATTAGGTAAAACCTTCTTTGATTTACCATTGCCGGTAGACTTGGAAATGCATCAAAATTCTACACCTTCTCAGGTGAGGCGTAACAAGGAGAAATATCTCTATTTCTCCTTGTCTTTTCCTTTTCTATGTGTGCTGAATTCTCCAGCACAAATCAAACAAGGAAAATGCCTCAAGAGATTGTTCTTGTGCAGGAATGTGCCCCTTCCTGCACAAAAACAATTCTGTTTACAACTCAGGCACACTTGCCCCCTGGTGCAAGTGTGCCTGCATTGGCGCTAGGCAGCACATTGTGCGCCAGCATAAAGAAAAGATGGGAATGCAACATATAATGTTAAATATGGCACATTCTTGCCCTTTTCCTAACGCAGCGCAGCAAGGTGGCTTGCTGATCTGCATGATTTCTTGATAAATGTGCCCCACAAAGCAGTTATAAGGACAATTGATCAATGGTATTTGTTGAAGCCAATGGCCTACCTAACCAGTTATAATTGAAGGACATTTTGTGTTTACCTGCACTACGTCCACTATGAACAAAACGATATAGCAATTGTCTGTCAAGCTGTTGAACGCTTTATAATAGAAAACGAACATTAATCATCTAGGGTTAGTCCTTCAAAAAGTGGCAAGGAATTTACACCAGAGGTGTGGAACACCCCAGTCGAGTATTTCGCGAACTT
The DNA here is from genome assembly GCA_963921515.1 of Calotriton arnoldi. Classification (NCBI taxonomy): domain Eukaryota; kingdom Metazoa; phylum Chordata; class Amphibia; order Caudata; family Salamandridae; genus Calotriton; species Calotriton arnoldi. The sequence continues at coordinate 54,150 of CAWUFW010005767.1, forward strand.
TTTAGGACCACAATGCACTTTTTAGAGGTACAAACTTTTGCAACCCCTGCTAGCTTTAATGGACAAGAGGCGAACTAATTTTTAATGTAACTAAAGCAACATGTGGCAGCACATTTTCCATTGCAATGGCCCCTAAATTTCACAGGCATACAGCTTTACTGAAGAAACTATATTGCACTCAAATGATAATGTGTGGAAATCGGGTTTAGGTGAATGTTTATCATTTGTGCATCACCAAGTAAAATGTCTTGATTTGTTTTGATCCTATTAAAATCTTTGCTTCCATCACACTTCAAAATTACAAAAAAGCGATTCATTTTTCTGTTCTGGCTGCCGAATGTGTACAGTTCATTTACAGGTATTTGCATTTTGTTGTGTGTTTCAAAAAGAATTACATCTTACAGCCTTTCCCTTCACACGCTCTGTACCCCAACAAGACTGTTGCATAATTCACTTACACCCATATTACAAAAAATAAGCTGCAAATTTGTCAGAGGATATATTCTGCCATTTTACCTTTGTCCTTGAAGCGCAACAAATGTGACAAGATGACTACTGAAAATTAAAGGCATCTGTGTGTATTGCTTGAACTTTCACGGCCCACCACAAAATGGTCCAGTCTACTTAAGATGCAACAGGTCTCGCTTCATCCATTGTCATCATTTTAACAAGAGGTGCACTTTGGTTTGTTGGACCCCAGTCAGGAAATGCCAAAGCAGTTTACACTGTTTAAATCATATACAATGTAAGGACACTCGCCTACCCAGATTATTGCGTCCGGGTCATAGGTAGACTACATGCAGCTCTGGTCCATCATCTACATTGTATAAACAAACGTTGTCTTCTGTAGGCAAATTCAGCCATGGGCCTACTGCATCCAAAAACTACTTCCGATAGCTGCAGTGGTATCTGGCAGGTCATCCTGTCACATCGTTTACACTATAAATTATATAACTTTATGGCTTTTCCCGCATAAATAACAAAACAAAGCATAATAACATTATTACATAAAAATAAAATATAGAGAAAATAAAATAACAATTCAACATTCTATCAAAATCTCAAAACCATCTAAAATACTTACTTTACAAGTGGATAAGTAACGCGGGTAAAGGCCCTAGAAATAGAAATTAAAAACAGTCATGGACATCCTTAATAGCACAAACCAAAATTTACAAAGGACGTGCCGTTTAGTTCTTTCAACTGCCAGACTCCTGTATGTATTCACAAGCTCTATTTTATAACTCTGAGTTACAAAATTCAATAGCATCTCCTACAGCCTGGATAAAGTCTGCTAGCACATCATTTTTTAAACAACTTTTTTTTCAGTCTATCATATGCGGGCATATGCATAAAAATGTACTTACTCTTTTACTTCCTAAATTGCAATCTTCCTGTATCATTGCCCACTTTGGCCCATTGCCACGATTTAGTAAATTCATAGCGTACATTCCAGAAACCCAAACCCACCGTCAGGATTTTGTTCAAAATCCTCCGAAAAATTTTTTGCTGAGAAGGAGGCGTTATCCCAAACACTACTAGTGGAATTCTGTTAACGTCATTTAAAGTATGGCGGATGGTGTGCTAAGGTGCCAGGTAAGCAGAGGCCATCGCCTCCATGTTTTCAGCGGAAGACTGCCTGCCAGACTTGGTAATGCTGCCAGACCCCCAATCACGCATAAGAACCTTTCGAGAGGCTAATACTTCCGCCTTCACGCCATGTTTTTTTGTCTGTAAATGATCTCTCTGCCGCTGGAGTGAGACATGGACAATGGCTTCCCTTCAAGGTACGTACAGGTCTCCTGCGTTGTTTGAATGCGTCTGCTGCTGTTGTTACACTGCTCACAACAGTAAATCTCTAATTCTCAGGTTTAGATTCACTCACTGATACATTTTCAAGAAAAGCTGTGCACTGTGGGTGTTCCTTGTTCATAAGTTCGACTCCTAAAACCTGAATTGTACCTCAGAAATATTTCCAAAATGATTTGAAAACAGATGTCCACCCTCTACTATTTCAGTCACTTAGCATTGAATATGATTACATTTTCAGTACAATACACATACTCTAATTAAAATGATTCTATGTTCTTGTCCTCTGTTATGCACACAAATGCCCAGAAGCGTCCTGCAGCTAGCCAAAGAGCAAGACAAGTTCTGATGGCATAAATGCCAATAGACCCGATTCAGGCGAGAGACTACCGATATTTGAAACCCAAAATGTATTTAATTTTGGCTGTCTCTCGCCTGAAATTGCCTCTGCTTCAATAAAAGTCAATGGGAGAAATACATTCTCCCAATATTTTTTTTTAGAATCTCCCGCTTTCATCTTCTAACACGTTGGCATATATGGGATGGATATATGAAAAAAGCCAAGGAGAACATGTGCTATTATTTCACAAAAAGCAGCGCAGCAAGGGAACTTTCCGGGTTGCGTTATGTGGAATGCAGAGAGCAGAAATGCTGCCTATTTACAAAGATATGGAGCGTTTCTGCTTCCTCCATGAGCTGGAGCACTGTGTGCTGCCTAGCGCCAACACAGACCCTTGTATCACTGTGTAAAAGGTGTCTGCGTTAGGGGTAGAATTGTTTTTGTGCGGTAAGGGATACCTTCTTGCACAAGACTATGCTTAGAGGCATATTCCTCTTTCTAGAAAATGGAATCCATGCCTAGCAGAAGGTGGCTGCACTTTTATTCATCAGAGAGAGGGAGATGTTCAGAGAGACAGATATGTAATATGTTGTAAGCTTCATCTTCCCACCTGCAGCATCACCTTATAGCAACTTTGTTATTGGGGGAAGCATATAGGAGCTACACGGTATTCGGTCCAGACACATGGATCATTTATACCCCTCCTTTGAATACCACTTGACCAGGTTAGAAATGTAAAGCAGCATTTCTTCTGCATGATGTCCTTTCTGCAGTGCAGGCGCTACTTTACAACGCCACTCAGTCCTCATTACCCACAGCACAGTTTGGACGGTTCAGAAGGAAGTGAACTCTGTGTCCCTGGAGTATAATGAGATATTGAGGGCAGTCACGACCTCGAATCTTCCAGGGTGCAGCATGCATTCCTACCCAGCACCTCGAGCCAGACTCTAAGACGGATTCGAAAAGCCTCCAGTACCGGATCTGGTTCGAGGGTTTCATCATCCCTTAAGGTCTGAAATGTTATTCTTTTTTTCTGTACTTTGTAACTTCTTTAATGACATACACCATGATGTCATTCATAAACTCACACCAAATGTGATTCTCTTTTCAGCCACATTACAACTCTGTATATGGTAACACAGTGCAGACACTGTTGGCAATGGATGGCGTTGAAAGCTAAAGTAACATATGAGAAATTCAGGTGTGTGTGTGTGATGTGCTGCTCAGAGCCAGCGAGTACCTCGAGGTCAGAAGCAGCCCAGCTGAGAGCACACCGGGAACCTTCGGCAGCCCTCCCCGCTTTTAAGAGGGTCGCAGGAGCCTTCCTGCTCCAGCGACCAGCGCCTGACAGTGTCATTGATCAGTCAATATCGGCTCGCACCAAAACGTCCAGTATTAACGTGTGATGTTACGAGTGTTCATGATCAGACGCTCAGCTATTAATAAGGTACAAGACACTTACCTGCACATTTCCACTAAGCCCCTCCTTTCCTGATTGTGAAGGTGAAGGCAGTGGCAGGGACAGGGTAAGATGGTTTAAATGTCTTCTAGAGGACTCAGGGGACAAGGCATCAACAGGGGCAGAGGTTGCACCGTGACACCTATGCTGCTCCCAGTGCTCCAGTCAGTCGGTTGGCTTCGTCTAGCCACCAACGAGTCACTGGTGACAAACTACTTTCCTATCATTAAATTGGGCCCTCTAGAAAGTCAAGGCAGTCCATGAGTGCAAATGAAATCTACTGACATGTTAGTACTGACAGTTTCATGAATTTTGCTAAAGCTTTTTGGATTAAATATTTATACATGTAGGTACAGAAGCAAATGATTGCTGTACAATTGTTATCTTCTTAATTACTGACCGTTATCACTTCATAGGTACGACGACTACAAGCAGTGCATGACAGGAATATGGCGGCAACTGCAAAATACAGGGTGCCTGGATGGCTTTGTGTAATTACAACTACAGCATGTCATGCATTATTTATTACCTGTGAAATTTTCCACATGTGATATATACCATATTTGATATTTACCTCAAGCCAGAAATGCTACATCTGCTAAATAATTTACAAACCTTTGTCGGCTGGGCCATAAAAAACAGGGAAAATTACCACAGAAAAATACCTACACCCAAAAACATCATAATGCATTATACCTACTGCTGGAGCTACTCATACGCAGGACACATAAGCCACAAAGTCCTGAACATGTTATGCTATGCAGATTTGTAGAGGGCACTATCACTCGCGATGGTATCCTGGTGCTGAGCGAGTGTGAGTGTAGCCAAACCTAGGGGCTAGTTGGACTACTCGAAAAGTCAGCTCTTCAGCTGATTTCAGATTTCAAGACGAGAGAAGGCTCTTATGTGCAGTGGCAGGTCATTTTATCTGTAGGAGAAGGCTCGACCGACGGATCTGGTTTTCCGTATTTGAAGATGTTTGCAAGTAGAAGTCCAGGTGTGCAGAGGTATCTGGAAGGTTTGTTAAAGCAGATACGATTGTTGAGGTATGCTGGACCAGTTTTATGTAGTGCCTTGAAAGTGTGGGTGAGGAGTTTGAATTGTGCTTGTTTTTTTATGGGGAGTCAGTGGAGCTCCTTCAGGTGTGGTGTGATATGAGTGTGGTGTGGTAGGTTGAGAGTGATTCTGGTCCTTGAGTTCTTCCTGGCCAGCAGCCTTCTGGTGAGTTTTAAGGTTGATGGTGGCAGAGAGGATGTTTCCAGGAGTCTATCTTGCTTGTGACCGGGATGTGTTTTGCTGTTTTCTGAGTGTTAATTGGGAGTAATTTCAAAATCTTCCTCAGCATCTTCAGATGAGATGGTAACGACGTTGATTTGGGTGGTCATGTCGAGTTTGCTGTTGATAGGTCCTGAGGTTCTTGGTGTGGGTGGTGGCTGTCAGTCCTAGCTCTGTTGGACATTAGGTAGAGTCTTATGGTGAAGTGTTCTTCTCAAACATTATCATTTCGGTCTTGCCGGTGTTCAGCTTCAACAGTTGGTCTTCATCCAGTGGGTGATTTCAGTCATGCAGGCATTGACAATGATCCACGGACTGGGCATCTTTTCAGAGAGGGACAGAATAAGTTGTATTTTGTCAGTGTATAAGAGGATGTTAATCCTGTGAGAGTGTAGGATGCTGGCTAGAGGGATCATGTATGCATTGGAGAGGCTCGGGCTCAGGAAGGGTCATTATGGAACTCTGCAAATGAGGTTATGGGAAACTGAGGTGTAGGTGCCAGACCGATGATTGGGTCCTTTCATTCAGGAAGGATCAGATTCATCGGAGTGCGTGTCCATGGATTCTGATGTTGTATAGGAGTTAAACGAGGAGGAGGTGGTAGACCTTGTGAAATATTGCAGAACGGTCCTGTAAGATGAGGGCTGTAGTGTCTCCTCTGTCCAGAGTCATGCAGATGTCATGGATGGCGGCCATGAGGGCAGTTTCAGTGCTGCAGTTGGGTGCAAAACTGGATTGAGTGCTGTTGAGGAGTTTGTGGTTATTGAAGTATTCAGTGAAGCATCTGTTGATGATTTTCTCTAAGACCTTGGCTGGGAATGGTACCAGGGAGATTGGTCTGTAGTTGGCGAGAGCTTAAGGATCTGCAGAGGGTGTCTTCAGCAATGGAGGGATAGTTGTGTGTTTCAAAGCATCTAGGATAGAGACGTTCAGAAAGGGTGCGAGCATAGCGGTGCTGGGTTGTAGTCCTTTGGATTAGGCGTGGTGCGTGCAAGTGTCTGATGCTGCAATTCATGGTGACAGCGGTTTCCGCTAGGATGATGATGGGCCATGTGGTTAGCATTGGTTCTTTGGATAAGATAAGGTGGCATTTGGCGAGGTCTGTCAGTTCCAGTTGCGGGTTGAAGTTGCTCTAAATGGTGGTTATTTTGTTGCTGAAGAATTGAGCAAAATTGTTGCATAGATCCTACAAGGGTTTGATCATGTTGGAGGCGGCAGCTAGTGAAGTGAAATCTTCCAAAATGGTACTTCTGAGCTGGAATTAATGTGGTCCACCAGAGTGGCACATTTTGTGGTCTGGATCATTTGGTTGTAGTGTCTCAGGGCAGATTTGAACATCCTCCTTTCTGAATTACCCTAGCTCATTCTCCATTTACATTCCAGTTGTTTGCCATGGTGGTTCATCATCTTGTGTTCCTCCATGTACCAACTTGCCTGGGATCTAGATCTTGTTTTGTTCCTGTACCAGTGCCAGAGAGTCAGCACAGGAGGTGATCTAATTGGCGAAAATCTTGATGGCTTTGGGTCAGTGATGCTGTTCCAGTTTTTGCCGGCTGATCTGGCGGTGGTGCACATGTGCTGGACTGTAACGAGGATGCTGAACTTAGTGAGGGTGTGGTCTGTCCAGGAGACTGGTGTGAGCTTCTTAAATCTGATGTAGACTAAGATGGTGAAATTGAGGTCCAGGAAGTGTCTGGCAGTGCGGGTAGGTCCCTTTACTCTTTGACTGAGACTCAGGCTACTAAGGTTTTTTATGAATGCGTTTGCGCTGGGATCGGCGTGGTCTTCCAGATGGTCTCCAAGTAGAATGTAGTTGCTATCGTCAAGGGCGAGTAGTGCAACAGAGTCTGTGATCGGCTCGGTGAAGTTGGTGCGCTGTCCCAGTGGTCTGTAGATGAGAATACCGCTTAGTGTGATGTTAGTTGTGATGTGGCTCTTGAACGATAGGTGTTCCATTTGGAGGACGACATGCAGATGGATGATGGAAAATCCAGCAATGCCACTTCCTCTGCAGATGGAAGATGGAAATGAGTCCTTTTTCTTGGGTTCTTCTTTTAAAGACGGTGTTGACAGGAAACCAGTGATGTTACTTCCTGTGCGTATGGATGATAAGAAATCCAGTGAAGCCACTTCCTATGCAAATGGAAGATAGAAATCTTCCACACCCCATTGTCGTGTAGTTCCTATAAAAAGTATACAGGATCTGCCCATTTAGACAACATACACAGTAGGACTGGTGTCAGACGAACTCTGATCACCTCCACCGGGTATGTTGGCCTTTTGTACCAACTAGCTCACAGTGCCACTAGAATTTCCTTTTACCAAGGAGAGAATAGTTCCTGGCAACCATCGAACATGACAACCCTGATCCCTCAGGACCGTGGAAACAATATACTACCTTTCGCTCAGTCACTCGTGCTTACTTAGCCTGTCTCAGAGAAATACACAGAATAAACAGGCTGGGCGTTTTCAATAAGAATTTATTGAACAGTTGTTATTTTGGTGTAAAATAGATGAGCTGCAACAACCATTATGCAGTATAATATATAAATGATTAGCAGTACTATAAAGGTAAATGGATGGTATAGCTCTACCATCTTACAATAATCATGAATACATCCAAGTATATAAAACACATGATAAAAAGATGCGTACTCTACAATGCTTCCCTAACTAGATGTACCTAAGTGTACCTAGCATGGAGGTAGGTGTTAAGCCAAGAATCCCTCTAGGATTTAGTCAACCCCATTACCTGAAGTGAGAGACTGTGGGAAACCATCCTGGTCTCGAGTTGGACACCACGCAAGGGATGTGTTAGACCACTGCGAGCTGGAGTGTTTGCATGCAGGAACCTCAGCGTCTCTGGTCAGTGTGTCGGCCGGGAAGTCTCGGTCTCCTCTGTCTTATCTTAGCAAGATGTGATGTATATATACCAATTGGTTTCCCCAGGGGTCCTACCTTGCTGTGTTACTGTGTCGGCCTAAGGATGACGTTGGGCATGAACTTTGTACATAGATTTTATACAGAAGATGGTAGTCCTGCTGTGCTTCCAAGAATCCTCATGCATAATGTATGAGATTTCGAACTAGGGAAAACCTGCGTTCTTAATGCAGTGTAATATCTTGGTAAAAGGTCAGTCCCTGTAAACCGTGACAAGTGTAACGTAGGGAGAGAATATAGGTGAAGGGTAATAAGATTACCTAGGCCTATATTATGGTACCTATATGGAATATAACACCATGTGCATGCGCATTCAACTGACCTACATAAAACATACTTGTACAATTCCAGTGATCATGAAAACCAAGCTAAGACCGTTCATATCAGTGGTATCAGGTACCACAACAACATCAATAACACTGGTAAGGGACTTGTCACAACTTGACAGTGAAAGCAAAAAATGTGTTCTTGTCACGCAAATCAGCTGCTTGAACGTTTAACCATACAAACAAGACAGGTACCAAAATATAGTGTCAAAAAAAAGACCTATAACAGTTCTAAACATACAACTGAAAGACCAGAAACGGCAGCAACAAGGCCAGCTCCATTAAACATACAGCTAAAAGATTGCCATCCGTACATCAAAAAACCGGTAAAAACTAAATCATGCTTTATTCCTTCTTATTGAGACAGCCTCACCACAGGGGCTCTGAAGGTCTGTAATTTGAGCCAAATCTCTGCTTTCTCTCTGTGGGAGGGACTCTGGGGAGTGTGATGTTGATGTAGTAGATGGTGCGGTGAAGGAAGTACAAGTGTACCTTGTTGCGAAGTGTACCATTGATATCAAGCTCACTTCTTGCCTCTCAAAGAGCATGGTCAGGCTACTGAACACTAAGTCTGTGGACACATGCCCTTCCACCAACTATGGAATCATGGTCAGTACTGATGCAGTGACATGTTTGAGTGTATGTAAAGCAGTGAATGTTGTGAGACACCCATACACTTCCCTGTATCTATGAGCTGACTGATGTACTGCTGCATATATGCCAGCTGCAAGGTGTCAATGATCCTCAGCAGGTCTGACCGGTATTAGCATCTTTCCATCCGTTTATTTGGGGGCCATAAAGCAGATGGATTAAGTTCTGAACCTGAGACTGGCCAACAAATTTCACATATATTCAATAATTTGTGAAGCACATTATGCTCTGCAAAAATGACTGAGAGTATTTAGTTTCAACCCATAAAGGTCTATTAAAAGTAATGGTTTACAGAAGGCAAAAATCTGGTTAGTTGCAAATAATAATCAAAATGTTATGTGTCTTAGGGGTATACTCTAAATCTATAGGCTTACTCCCTATAACCTATAACACATGGACTTAGTTCAATGTGCTATATATGAGGAAGCCAGATCCGGTTGAACTGAAGACCCACACTCTGCCCTATCTCACAAGGAAGAGGTGCTTTCTGGTAAACAAACAATCCCTTGTTTTCAGGGACACAGTGGTAACATGGAACCCCACCTCCTACCGTTTGTGCTTAGCATTGCACAATCAAGCATCTGTACGAAATAGTATGTTGAGAAACATATAGTGTTGTAACCTGCTACTTAATGCATGCATTGTGACTGCTAGACATATAATGTATATTGCTATTTTTAGAGGTGCTAGCAATGTAAAAAAACCAATTATTTATATCATGATTCTCAGGAATATGTTTCTTAACTCACACCCTATCTTTACCACTGCTCTGACAACATAAAGAAAACCAACTGTGCTTAAAATGGGAGAATATTTAGATCGTCACCCTACATACCTGAAACAGAGTACATCTGTGTTCATCAGACTCTCAGCTGGCACAGAGGGAGGAAGGAATGTTGTGGTTGGTTCAGCTGTTCCATTGTAAAAACATTTCTGTGTTGCTAATTACTTTAGTACCATTTGAAGAATCTCTAAGGAAACTTTCCAAAAAGGTGCTACTTTTTGACTAGTTCATGCATCAAAAGTTTCGGCATGATCCGTCAAATGGGGGCTGAGAAAAAATGGGGTCTCCAAATGCAAAATCCCCATGCACTTTCGATAGACCTCTTTAGACAGGGCTACAGCAAAAACTGTTGAAAGGAATCCCATGAAATTTGGCAGGTAGCTAGATCGTGATACGCAGATTTAGCTTTTTGTGATTTCGTGTAAATCCATTTAGAAGCTTTTGAGAAATTAGGGTTAAATTAATATTCATATCTGGATGGTTAGGTTTGATGACTCTTGTGAGAATCTCACAAACCCAATTTTAAAAAATGGAGTGTTCTGATTGGCCCAGGGAACTTTTTCCCCTTGGGCCAATTCGCTCTTGCAGGAGTCAGACTACAGTGGGAACAAGCACTCTCATTAGCTGTAAATTGGAAATAAAAAAAATATAAGGAGCAGTGTAGGGATACCTTGACCCCCTAGGTCCTATGGCGGGGAAACAGAGGGACTCACCCCCCTCCCCCCCGGGAAAAAAACAAAACAAAATTGGCAAAAAGTACCATAATCCCATGGAACTCCAGCATATCATAAAATAAAAGAAATGGCGCCCAGGGGCACTTTGTTTAATGAGGGGGTGGAGCGCGGCCCCACTCCCCTAACCTTTATAGGCCCCAGGGAGCCCCCCTCAGGGGCTGAAATTATTATATATGCGGAGAGGGGACCTGCAGTCCCCCTCCCTGAGCCATCACTGGCCATGGGGATCACAGCCTTCGGGCCAAAATGTGCCCAAAGGAGGAGGGAGTTGCGTGCACCTCACTCTGCATCTTAACCTCGCCGAGCTGTCACGGGCCCTGGTGAGTCCACCCCTAGGGCTGAAATTTGTCAAAAAAAAGAGAAGACCCTTTATTTTAAGTAGTGGCACTGGTGCATTAGGTACCCAGGGCCTAACAATGCTCAGGGAGATGGGGTCCCCGGGGCCTAGTAATGGTCGGGGAGGGGGACCACTGAGCCCCCTTCCCCTTTAAAGAACATAATGGCGTAATGGTCTTAATGAGGCTTTAAAAAACATAAAGTCCTGTCAGGGTTGATTTAACATATGGTAATAAAATAATACTTTATGTTAAAAAAAACTAGAAATTCGCAAAAAAACAATGGTTAATGTAACGTTATAGATAATTATGACAAAAAGAAATATTTTTGTTTTACAAAAAAACCTTTGAAATTCACTAAAAAAAACAAATGTTAAAGTAACGTTATAGTTAGGTGAACATGTAAGAGAGGTTTAGCTTTGTCCAGGCACAAGGGTGCACCCAGAATATGTCAAAACATTACCCTTTCATTCTTAGATAGCCGCATAAATTATACAAAAAAGAAGCAGAGAACCCTGGATAGTTGTACTCACTGTGGGATTACTGTTCCTAAAAGTGAGAAAGACAACCTATTCTGGTTGTGTAGCTGTGTCAGTGTGGTCTCTAAATGCAGTTGGGTCTAGATGAAGGTGGGGGAATTCCTCCTTTTAGAAGTAGTGCCCTCACACACCCTTGCGAGTGTCATGCTTCATCATCGGGCGTTGCTCCTCGTGGGGGTGGCGCTGCTGTCCCCCACGGGCCCCGCAAGAGGGCTCTTTATCGGAGATCTTTTTAAGGAGACGCGCCAGTTGTGCATGTGGGTGTGTGGGCCTAGGGAAGTGAGTGGGTCAGTTAAAATTGCCTTCACGGTACCCAGAAACCAAGCTTTATTCAGGGGTCCGGAAGATAAGGTTAAAAAACAAGGGACGAGGAGCACCTCCTTCAAGCAAATGTAGCGGAGGGATGAGTGTCTTCCTGCTGCTCTCAAATCCGTGAAAGTGAATGAAAGGTGAAATTAGGTCAACATGTTTCGCGCTTCGTGTTGGTCCCTAATGGATCCAAGAGCACTTCGTTAGGACCGTGAGGTGAGATAAGAGAAAGTAAAACTAGGAATCAGGGAGGAGACACCATATATTCCTACAGTACCTATAATAAGGTGTGAGTGCGTCTAAGCGCTTATTGGAACGTCTGAATCGCATTCCTTTTCCCAACCTGGTGATGAGATAAAAAAAGAGAGACACACAAACACAAACAAACATGCAGTTCACATGTAAATAGAGGCCTTCGCTTAGAGTAGAATGTTGTCAAATTGGCATTCAGGTGACACACTGCCTGTGTATGTTTCACTGCACCGGCCGCAAATGTGTGCAGGATTCTGTCACGCATGAGTTTGTGGTAGAACAATGACAGGGGCATGTTACACTGAGCATGCCTAGGATAATTTCCGAGGATATGAATGCCAATTTGACAACATTCTACTCTAAGCGAAGGCCTCTATTTACATGTGATCTGCATGTTTGTTTGTTTGTCTCTCTTTTTTTATCTCATCACCAGGTTGGGAAAAGGAACGCGATTCAGACGTTCCAATAAGCGCTTAGACGCACTCACACCTTATTATAGGTACTGTAGGAATATAGGCTGTCTCCTCCCTGATTCCTAGTTTTACTTTCTCTTATCTCACCTCACGGTCCTGACGAAGCGCTCTTGGATCCATTAGGGACCAACATGAAGCGTGAAACATGTTGACCTAATTTCACTCACTTTCACGGATTTGAGAGCAGCAGGAAGACACTCATCCCACCGCTACATTTGCTTGAAGGAGGTGCTCCTCATCCCTTGTTTTTTTACCTTATCTTCCGGACCCCTGAATAAAACTTGGGGGCATATTCACAAGGAGCTATCGCCGAATTAACGGCACTTTATCGCAGCCAAAGTCGTGATAAATATACCTCGCCATTCACAAGCCGGTGTAAACAGCCCACAGCACCAGTTTACCCGCGATAGCAGCCGCAAAAAACATCGCCACAGAGGGCCCGCGCAACTATCGCTAATGAGATGCAGAGTGGGCGTTCCCGTGCCAAAAGGCGCGACAACATCACACCTCAACATTCTCAACGACCAGCCACATCTGCGATAAAAACACAAAACCTGCGATAAGCCGCGTTAGCACCAGGAAATCTACACCTGCCCTGACCTGGTGTAAAGTCCGACCACAGCCTGCACCACAAAAGGGAGCACAGCCCAGAGCCACACATGAAGGACAACAGATGCCCACGAGCAACTGAACATGCAGCACGGACACCCAAGAGGGCCACAACACCCACCGACACCACACCCAGGCCTGCAACATTCCCCGGGACCACCCCCAACCCCGGACTAAGAAACTGCACACCAACACCACGAATCCCAAAACAAACATTTTGCCTGATGTCGCACAAGCAGGAAAATAAACATACATGCGTGGCCAGAAAATGGAGACTCAGTCATACAGCAATGCAATCACCAACACAAAACACCATACAAACAAAAGCAGAAATAACCCTTAGGATGAGTCCCAGCGGCTCCTCACTGGACAATCCGTAGCACACAGCCTGGAAGACCAAATCCAAGAGAAGAAGGTGTGCCATGCGCCCAACAAAGGAAAGAGAGGGAGAGAGCGAGGGAGAGAGACGGAGTGAGATAGCACAAGCAGCGCAAGGCTGCTCGGGCACCTGGCTCCACATGCCAACATGTGTGTGTGCATCGCCATCCGTACACCATGAGCCCAAGGCCGTGTCCCAATCTCAGCGCCAAAGCCCCATCACATTCCGAAAATGAAAGAAGTAGTCAGACAAACATCAGGGATGAAAGCACCATTGTCCCAATGCAGAATGCGGGAGGACACCTGCACCTCTGACCTTGGTCCAGAACGAAACTGGAACACCCTGATAGAGATGCAATGGCAGATGGGGACGACTCCCACACCACGCATTCCGCAAATGAACCATCCGAATTATCCACAGCCCACACAGAGAAGCCCCTGCCTGTGGTACCCCCGCATGGTATGCCCTTGACCCTCACGGAAACAGCAACCCATTACCCACAACGTTGCACACACATTCAAATCATTGCTCAGAGCTGTGGCATTTCCTCCACACAACTGTCGCAGCTCAGAAGAGTGCCGGTTCACAAGACGCACCAACGCAATGGCAGGCCATACCGGGCACATGCACAACCCCCGTCACGTGGAACAGTACCGTGCACGCATGCTGCATTTACTGGGTGCGGATCAGTTACAGGCTCAGCTTCCGCATTGCCCACGTCACCTGCGTCCAGCCCTGGTTCCACTGCCGAACATGCACATTCGAGTGTCCCATGGATGTCTGCCTATCCAACACAACTGTTGATGAATTGGACTATGACTTGTGTCTGCGCCCCCTGTTGGCCCACGAACAGGAGTGTCACCGGGATAGCCGTTCATGGGATGCACTGATCCTTGGCGTATGTATTGGCAGTTGTGCATGGGAGATTGCACAATTTCTCGTGTGCAGTGACCACATCGAGGCGCTCCCCTATTGGTCTGTGTTGCGGATCGGTGAGATGGCGTGGGCTGAGCACACCTGCCTGGACCACCTAATGGATTGGCTCACCCTGGTGTTCCTTGAACACGACAACAACGTACTATTGGAACACATTGCACATGAAGCTGCACGGGCATTCATGGACGAGTAACTACGGGGCATATTATCAAGAACGGCGTTAAAAATTATCACCGGTTTAGCGGCAGAAAACTGCCGCTAAAGCGGCGATAATGGGCTTGATAATATGCCCTTGAGAATTCCAATAGAAGTCCATGTTCTGGTGTGAACATGGGCTTCTATTGGAATTCTCCAGGGCATATTATCAAGCCCATTATCGCCGCTTTAGCGGCAGTTTTCTGCCGCTAAACCGGCGATAATTTTAACGCCGTTCTTGATAATATGCCCCTACGTTCCTGCAGCCACATCCGATTGCCACCCACAGCACATGGCCCAACAACTTGTTGAATTGTGGGGATTGCTCACATATCCCACCACAACAGAGGAGACGTCTGCCTTCGTTCGGGCTCTGGATGCATGTGTGTGGAACAACGTGTGTGTACACACACCTGTGCTAGGTGACGCAGGTCCATGGTCGGAGCAACACAGCGTCGTTTGGCAATGTTGCCAATTCGGACACACTGCTGGGGGAGGGCACACACATGGCAATACAGCACGACATGTGAACCTGTCAGAGCCTCACACCTGAGCACTGTCAGCAGAGCAGACAATCGGCGCATTCCGGAGGCCGAGCACTATGCAGATCCCATGTGCAGTGAGTCGTGCCCTCTCACACGGGGCAATGGGCAGACGCCAAACAACACATGACTCATCCAGCAAGGCAAGGTGTGCTGTGAGCGTTGCCATCCGTGATGAATGTTGTCCATTTTAGCCCGGACATCTTCTGAACCTCGACATATACCCATGCTGCGTTTAAGTGTCTTGAGCATGTCCCTGTCTGCTGTGGCCGTTGCCTCGTCCGTACTGACACGCACATGCCAATAAAGTCTATGCCACTCCACTGGTGTCTAACTGTGAGGTGTGTTTTTTAGATTGTCCACTCGTGTGCCACAATGAGCATCGTCCCTACACAGGGAGGAACTGACAGACGCATGTGCAATGTGGGTGTGTCCCTTTGGCAAGCTCCACCTCTGTGAGCCAGACATTGTTTTTGGATATGTGCTGAACGACATGTGCACTTACGTGACGTCAGCAATGTGAGTATGGTGTGCAACCGCTGATCATGTGGAGCAATGTCATATCTCACTACAGAATGTGTCCACACAGATGTGTGTGAGTAGGTATGCGACGTGAAGTTCTGTTGTCACATGTGGTGTAGGACACCACTCCTGGCCTGCTTTCGTTTGGGTCAGTCCTACACACAGCCCTATTCAACACATGGACGTGTGCCTACGTTGGGGGATTGTGTGATTGTTGTTGATGTGCAATGGGGACACAGATAGTACTCACCTTCACAGTCATCCAAATGGCCATGTGTCTCAGGGATACACATGCGCATAGATGTCAGTTACTAGGGTATACCTTCATGTGCAATCATCGTCACCACATCCAGCCATACTTCCATACGTGAGTGAACATAGTGATGACACATATGTGTGACTTAGAATGTTTAATTTTAATTCACATTCAGGTGATTGACGGAGCTGGAGCTGTACATGGCCATCCCAGCCCACATCACATGGAAGCCCAGTGGTGGGCCAACCAGAGTCCTTTGGGGGATTGCACAGTGATTAGGAAGAGGGAGAGTGCAGTCCGCAGCTGAATTGCTGTGTAATTGGCCATCGGTGAAGAAATGGCAGTCCGTGTCGGGGTCCGGGTGAATGTCGCTGAGTGTTCCGGGGGTCAGTAGGAGGTATTTCCCAGGCCATGATGCATAGGTCATAACCAGGCAGGGACAGGCCATATGGCGGTGATGGATGCTACTGCCTCCTTCCTCACACAGTAGTTCCAATCCCTTCTCACTCCCCTGATACGGGTTCTGTGTCCGGTGTGTGTGGCGGGGTGATGGCTGCATCGCTGTGTGCCGCTGACACATCAGACTGCGTAGGTGATGGGGCAGCAACACAGTGTGCCAAGGACACATCAGGGGTCGGAGCTGTGTGTGTCGATGTTCCCGCTGCAGTCATCTGGGAACGGCTCATTGGCAGCAATGGCAAGATGAAGAACTGCAGGGCATTCTAGTTCCCAGCTACTACACGCTGGGGTCCAGCCGTGGCAGACATACTTCCAGCCTGCATCTGCTCCAAGGTCTCCATTGACCTCCGCATCTGTGCCAACTCTGTGCTGTCATGGCTGGTACCTGTCTGACCTGACAGTTCTTGTATTCGATTCATGGCACCAGCGAGGTCAGGCAAGGTCTGTTGCGGAGCATGGTGCGTACAGGGGGTGTCCGATAGGGACTGTGCGTGGTCCCTGTTGGAGCTCAGCCACCCACGTATGGCATCGAGTTTGGCTGCCACGAGCTCGAAACCCACCCGCAGCTGATCAGCCAACTCCACCTGGCAACCCAACACACGCCGTAGGAATTCCATGTATTGGTCGGGGGGTCATGGGAGACAGCCGTGGTGGTGTGTGTTTCCTGCTGTGTCGTCTGTGCAGGTGGTGGGGTCACCTCGAGGCAGCTGGCCTGCCCTGCTCCTGGGGGTGGGGTGCAGAGGCTGTCCATTATCCGTTGGAGGGTGTCTTGACATATGTGCAGGTTGTCCTCTTCATCATCAATGATGGGAAGTGTGGTGTGCTCTGCAGGAGGTGTTGTTTGTCCCTCTGCAATGTAAAGGGGAGATGCAGGTTGACAGAGTTTCGCATGTATGTTGATGATTTGCAGATGTTTACATTCAGACTGCATGCCAATGTACATTGTGACTGTTTTGGGGGAGCTGGCTATTTGATGGCAGTCAGTGTGTTTTTCGACTACATGACGGATGTGTGGTAGTACCCGTACATTGTCATCACACAGTGTCAGGCAATGCCAGTTGTGAGTGGACAGTTACTACGCACGTGCGGAACCTGTTGTGAGCTCTGTCCTGTGGTGCTGGTGTTCCACTTTGTACCACATTGCCATCATTGCTGATGTTCTGTGATTGCTTTGTGTGTGTGCTGCATTGTGGGGGAGTTGCCCCTGCAGCTCTGATTTCATGTAGCCTTCTCCCTTTGAGGCGGACTTGCCTTTGAATTGTTTGCTTTTCGGGGCCTGATTTGCTTTTGGCTTGGGTCATATGTGCTCTCGGACAGATTTTGTGGCCTGGTGCATTGTTCGTCTGCTGCATCTATTGTACGGTATGGGTTGTGGGTGCACGTGGACATGTCGGAGTGTGACCTGCTCCTTTAAGGATGTGATCCGCACTGGGCTACCTCCATGTCGATTCATGGGCCATGTGAATTTTTTTTGGCTGCTGCCATGCTATCAGACATGCAGTGTTACTTGCATAGTCAGTGTGGGTCACAGAGCCGCTGCTTTGCTGGATTCAGCACTTGTGCATGGGTCGGTTGTGATATTGGTGATAGGGGGGGCCCCTCAGTGCACATTGTAGGTGGGGGCCTACTTGGCGTTTCTATGTGTGCTGCAGTGTGCCAAGGCAATCAGGGACATGTTCCACGGTCAATGTGGGTGTGCTGTGTGCTACACGTAATTGTGCATGTTTGCCATTGTGCCCATCTCCCCCCGTCCCTAGTCATTACTCACCCTGTTGCTGTTGGGTCAGGTCGTATCGTGCTGTGTACAGGCCCCCCAATCCTGCCACCAGCTCCTCACTGCTGACTGTGGCCACCATTTGCTCCAGCTCATCCAGCTTCTCCTGTGTCGCAGGACTCCCACCTCCAGTCGCGGTTGCTGCCTCCCTGTTGGCGGCGAGCTTATGTTTGGTCTGCCTGTTCAGATCATGCCAGCGCCTCTTGACCTCCTCCAGTGACCTCCTCGACACTCTGACTTCATTGACGTTGGTAACGATGGCCTGCCATATTTCGGTTTGGGTTGCCAGTGCCGCAGTGGAGGTGCCGAACAGTTGTTGATGGTGTTCGGTCACCTCCGTGACGATGATCCGGTCTTCCTGTGGACTGAACCCCGTCTTCCTCTTCCTCTTGTCCTTGCCTTTCCCCGTACGCGGGGTTCCTGGCTGGTCCTCCGTGGGGCTTGTGGTGTTCGGCTTGTCCTCTGCACTGGGTCCGGGTGCATCCATGTTGCTACGCAGTTTGAATCGTTTTTGGGCTTTTTTTTCTTTCTTTTATGGTGCTTTTTCCCGCCGGACGCGTGGGATTTTCAGGCCTGTGGCTGGTGTTTGCTGATTTCTGTACCGCGGTTGGCCTCATCGCATGATTTCTCGCGTTCGCGTATTGCATTTTTTCGGTGTGGCGTTGATTTTCACGCTGACATTTGACGCGTTATCTGGTGACTATGGCATGGTACCGCCTTGTTGTGAATTCCACGTTGACACAGGGTTATTTTCCCGCGATGGGCTGCAATATTGAAAGTTGCGTTATGCTACTCTTGCGGTAGTTATCACATGTTCTTGTGAATTTACCCCTTGGTTTCTGGGTACAGTGAAGGTAATTTTAACTCACCCACTCACTTCCCTAGGCCCACACACCCACATGCACAACTGCGGCATCTCCTTAAAAAGATCTCTGATAAAGAGCCCTCTTGCGGTGCCCATGGGGGACAGCAGCGCCACCCCCACGAGGAGCAATGCCCGATGATGAAGCATGACACTCGCAAGGGTGTGTGAGGGCACTACTTCTAAAAGGAGGAATTCCCCCACCTTCATCTAGACCCAACTGCATTTAGAGACCATACTGACACAACTACCCAACCAGAATAGGTTGTCTTTCTCTCTTTTAGGAACAGTTATCCACAGTGAGTATGACGTTAGTCCTTGGGAGCATCGGTACTGGACCTTTTCTTTTCCAATTAGCTCCCTGTCCCCCCTCTTTACGTTGTGTTGTAACCCTGGATAGTTCCCAAGTTTAGGTGGAGAGCAGCTCCTGTCTAGATTACCCTACAACACCAGCGACACCCTGAATTTGTTCACCTCAAATGTCTTTTTTTCAAACAAAGTCTTTAAGCATAGGATTAGCACAGTGCCATTTGTTCCACATTCAGCATAAGCACTTAGTTATGTGACTAATGAAGTGGCCTCCTATATAGGAGCAGTAGGGTGCCTCTTATTGCATCTCCTCCACTGATGCCCATGTTTTCAGGTATGTCAAGGATAGTGTTGTGTAGTTCCTACTAAACAGTAGTCTGCGCATTGTTTGGACAACATAAACTAGGGGCTTGGTTTCAAGACTGATTCTGGCCACCCCTGCAGGCTATGTTGGCCTACAGACCAGCTAGTTCACATGCCACCGAAAGCCCCCCTAATCTTACCAGGGAGGGAATGGTTTCTGGCAACCACTGAACATGATAACCCTGACCCCTCAGGGATCGTAGAAACAGTATAGAACTTTTCGCTCAGTCACTCTTGCTCACTTATTCTCAGAGAAATTTACAGAGAATACACAGTGGGACTTTTCAATAATATTTTTTGAGCCAACGTTATTCTTGCATAAAATACGTGTGCTGCAATGATTAGTAGACAGAAGCAGATAAACATGCTTACAAGCACCAAAAGCGTAAATCGTGGATATTGTTCTACCATGGTGCGAATCAATGTATAAATGCAGACATATAAACAAGGCAGTAATCAAATGTACTCTTACTATGCGGACCCTACTCTAAGTGTACCTAGAGTATGTGTAGATGTAGAGCCAAGAATCCCCCCAAGGGACTATCCAACTCCATTACCTGATGGGAGAGAATGAAGGACCCTGTCTTGGTCACGAACTGGACACCCCTCACGAGATGGGTGACCGACGCATGGTGATTCTTCAGAATGCAAGGACCCTCAGTGTCAGCGGAAGTACCTCCTCTACCAATCTATTGGGATGCTCATCTTTTATAATAGAAAGCAGCCTGATGATGTACGCATAGATAAGTAATGTTATAGATATATAGATAGCCCTGTCGCTCCGTGGATGAAGATAGTGATGACATTTGTACGTAGTGTTTAATGAGACCTTGTACATAATGTTCACAGCGTTGTGATAATGTTGTGCGAAGCTAGATGTAAAAACAAGTTTAGTTTCAGAGAAACTAATCCAACATTGTCGTGCATGCAAATGTGTGCAAAAGGTCACAGCTGAAAATGTTATTTGTGAGGACAATGTAAGAAATAAGCTGCTTCTCTACATGGGCCTAACCCGGGAATATAACAATAGTAGCGCAATAATTGGTAGTAATAGTTTCAGTTATCGCACATTGTGTAACCCTATACAAAATTAATGTGGGTGGAGTATTGCGAACACAGAGCAAAAATTGTTCTGATGGTGCTATAATGGTTTAAACGCCCTACTACCAAAGGTGGCTTTGACAAACTGGAAGAAAGCCAGTGAGTCGAATCACATAGTTTAACAAACCAAAGCACTCAGAGCGGTATTGTATCACAAAAGTATACTGTCCAAACGGTAAGGATTGTAGGGAGCACTGGTTTTGTTTATTGTAGAGCGTAACCAAACAGATAGCCTTCCTGTACAGATGATACACAAATTAATATTCTTCGGGACGAACATCTAACACGTGTTTCATCACAACGTGACTTCTTCAAGGCTTCTGAAATATGTAAGTAGGTATTCATTCCTTTATCAACAACATAGTCCAGAGGTAATTCGTCGAATGGCCAAAGTTGTTCCATGGAAAGGGTGTTCCTTCGTGGGAAGGGAGTTGTGAAACTAGACAGTAAGTATGGGACAATGGCCAGTATAGTAGATGTGATCAGATCAAGAAAGGTATTGACCCACTAGTCCAAAATAGAGAAGTAAGAAGAATGCCAAACAAATATGAAGTTTCAAAGAGGTTATAGGTCACCAGCAGTAAAAAGTGTTATTCAGTCATAAAAAATAAAATGGAGGATAGGCCTGTTGTCAAACAAAATAAACAGTTCTGTTAGACCAAGGAGTCCATAGTAAGCTCCTATCCGTAAAAGCAGCAACGCTGAGTCTTTGTGCTGCTCGGCTCCTCCTCAAGGAAAGTCCTCTGTACCGGAAGGCTATCTGTTTGTCTACACTCTACAATAAACAAGAACAGTGCTCCCTACAAGTCATTACCATTTGGACAGTATACTTTTTTGATACAATACCGCTCTGAGTGCTTTGGTCTGTTAAACTATTTGATGTCAAGGATAGTGTCATCTTCTTTTTCCACAGCCTCAGGTACATATGAGTGACGGGTCCTCAACATGTTGCTTTGGTCTTCCTCGTTTATCCTGTAGCCTCTTGTTGAATTCCTTGTAGAATCATTTTTACATCCTGTAAACCTTTAGATAGAGAGTGTTGTTTTTTTATGGGCTCTTTTCCAGAGACAAGCACAGGTTTTATGTAGAATCTTTGATGTCAGATGACTTATGAAGTTTTAGTTGTGCTTTACTACTTTCTTAGCCAATACCTTCTTCTCTAAATCAGATAATTTGTAGTTTCTTACACTGTTATGATCCATAGTGCTGCTTTCAAACATTTTTATAATACTGTATGATAAATAGTAATGAATAGCTGAGATGATTCTTGCCTGCAATATTTTTTGTGTACCGAGGGGCCACTTCATAACTTCTTTGGGAACTAGAAGTGTAATGTAAGCTTTTGTGGTGTTCAGATATAGGGGTTCCTAGAAATCTCACATGATTGTTAGGTGATCCGAGGGTCAGTGGAATTTGGACCTTTCTGGGTCTTCCATCACTGCAAGCTTTATGGTAGGTGTCGTAAATACCCAGTGGAGTAAATAGTGCAACTGGTAAAAAAATCTCATATGTGATTTGTAAGGGTTGTGATATTTATGGTAGCCGGTAATGACCACACCCAATACACAGTGAACCTATGAGGTGCCATAAAATTGCATAATGAGAAGATTACCCTCTTAAAGCTACAGCAGACATTCTTACTATAGTTCTATTTTCTATGCCTCAACTGCAGAAATACTTCCTTGGTCCTCAATTTCCTGTATTCCTGAGGGCATGTTTCCATGAAACCTTGCCTATCATCCCTCTGTTCTTGACTGTATAAAGTCCTGAAGTCTTTCTACAGAGAACTTTCTATGTGCATTTTTCACCATGGACACAGTTTGCTGCACCAATGATGTAAGAAATTAGATTAATACTTGCGGGTGGGGAGTGACTACCCACCTCAAGGGATAATCAAAGCCTGACTATATTACCCTGAGCTCAGTCCCATGGTAGCTCTGGCACAGAGCAGACAAGTGTAATGTGGTTAAGGTTAAAAAAAATCATCTCTGCCCATTCAGGTCAGGCTATTGTTTGCTCACCCAGGGAAATGTTACACCTTTTTCACATTTATTCAGATGCTAATACTGGCTGGGACATGTTTGAGAGCAAATGCAAGTTAGCATCCAGGAACTTCAGGCAGGTAAATGATAACTTTCTGAAAGTTACTTTTCTTTACCATTTGCTAATCATCCGACTTCACCACTGAATTGGATGATTAACAACTAATAAAATAGGTGTTTAGTTCTTTTTCTAGCTAGTCCTATTCCTGAGAGACAGTATTACGATTTTAATCTGTACCCTGGTTTTCTAGCTAGGCCTGGCACAGTAAAAAGTAATTGTTGGGTGCTATGTCATACTTTTAAATTCAATGCACCCTGCCTTGTGGACTACAAGGCCTATATAGAGGTGACTTAATAATATTTAAAATTGAGGTTTTGACCTGTCAAAGGTTTTTTTCCCAACAGGCTGAATTACAATGCTGAAATTGCCCCTGTAAAGTTACAATGTAGGCCTGAAGCCATGTTTGCACTGACACTACATTGGATGGCACTTTGATGCTAAAGTCCAATAGTGTCGTTTTACATCTTGTATGATACACTAGGGACTTATAGATAAGTTAAACATACCAATTAGGAACATACAAACTCAACTATGTTTAAAGGGGAAGCACAAGCACTTGATTACTGATTAGCAAGGTTAAAGTGCACAGAGTTCTAAAGCTATTAAAAATATAGGGTCCAGAAAATGGCAAAAAATGCAAAGTGACATACAGAAAAGACAGATTTCCTTCAAACAACACTCAGTAATTCAGGAGCTAGAGAAGGTTCTCAACATCATCTGTAGATATAGTGAGGTGGGATTGTCATAAAGATATCCAGTGTGGGTGGGCTGTCAGTGTTTTGTTTGATCTTAATAGTGTTATCTTTGAAGACATTGTTGAAGGCTGAGCACTTGTCCCTGGAATGGGCTACAGAGGAATACTTTGTGGATTTCAGACAGTGCCTAATGGCCTTAAACCTTTATTACCACTTAGTGATCTCATAAAAATGTTCTTTAAGGTTGATGCCTGTTGAGTTTGTGAGTTAGTGCAGTCGTTACTACACGTTGCTGAAAGCTGGAGATCAGAATGTTTTTAAGCACATCATGATCCAATTGTTTTTTATTTGAATTTCCCATAAAAGGTCTTTCCATAGAACATATGATATATAATCAGAGCTATTCCATCCTTTGACCTGGTGACGGTGGGGTGCAGTGATGAGGTCACGTTCTGTGCAAAAATGCTCTTCCACTGGTTTCTCAGACCCACTTGTCTCCCAGCTTGGGATTTTAACAAAGGTGAACATCCTGGGGCCCAGATAACATTCATGCAGCACATCTATGAAAGATAAACTGCTGCACTGTGAGAATTTATTAAAATTTGTAGAGATTGGCTCCAAGAAGTGGGAAGAGTGTTTCGTCTTGGCAATTATTTTAGCTAGTTCTCATGCTGAGTCTTCTTTGAATTTAGCCCATGGGCATTTTGCTGTGTGTAGAATCTCGTTGTGGATTCGCGCTTCTATAGGTTGTGGGAGCAAGAATTTAACCTTCTTTATTTCCCTACAAAGGAGCAGGATAACTCCTCACAAGTTTCTTTAGAAATGTTGCAAAGGCTTTTTTTGCTGTGGGAGGGTGATTTGTTTCACAAATTTAAAAAAGTATTGTTTGTGTTTGTTTGTTTGGTCTAGTTCATTTTGTATGTGCTCAGATTTCACTTTAAATGCTTCATATTTACACTTACTCCTTTCAACTTACAAGTGATTTTTGGTAATGGGCTTTGATACAATATTCTATCTTAGGTTCTAAGAGTTTCTTGCCATATTTCAGTTCCTTACTACATCATCATGCTAATCTCATACGTGTATGCTTTTAAGAGCTTTTGGGGCTAGTGTGCCCATAATCAGTATCATGCTTTCACTGTAATGAGTTTGAGGTAATTAGGTTGAGCCTAGAGTCAGCGCACAATCGCTGCTCTGGTGAAGATCTGATGTAGTTCAGTACGTGAGGGAAGCCCCGCTTATACTTTTCATTGGCTTGTGTCCTTGTTCTTCGTAAATGCTGCCTTCAGATTCGTTTATAGGCTTGTTAGTCCCTCCTTATGATGGCATGTTGTCATTTGTATCCTCCCATGGTTACTGGCCCCTTTACTTCAAGTGTTAAACGGTACGTGTTATTTAGACTGTGAGCACTATTTTCTTTCATGAGGTTCTGCTAATGCCTTCTCTACTCCCCCTCCCTCCCGTTGTCCGTGCCTTTTCACCCCCTCTCCCCGCCCGCACTCCCGTTGTCCGTGCCTTCTCCCTCCCTCGCCCCGCCCACACTCCCATTGTCCGTGCCTTCTCCCCCTCTTCCCCTGCCCACATTTCCGTTGTCCGTGCCTTCTCTCCTCCTCCCCCACCTGCACTCCTGTTGTCCTTGCCTTCCCCCCACCTCGCCGCCCTCCCTCCCGTTGTCCGTGATGACTATTGTTCCCAATGCAATAGGTCACGCATAAATGCGAATACTATTGCATTGCAAATTCTTGTTTCTCTCCCCTGCACTCTGCGTTATCTCGAACTTCCCCCTGACCTTAAAAACCTGTGTGAATGGCTCACAGGACATTAGTGATTTGTAGTCATGATATGTGATGCCACCGGAATTATTGCAAGTATGATAATCGTGCTTCCGGTGTGTTTTCATACTTTCCTTGAGTTTGTCATACACAATATGACGAGTTAATGAGCCATAACGGTATTCATCAGCTACTTGGTTGTTTGTGGGTGTGCTTGTATATGCTTCTTTCATTGCTAAATGAATCACGAAGGCAGATTTATGTATAATTGTCAACACAGCAGCACAGTAACTGCAGAGGAAATGAAAAATACTTAATAATTGCGCACTGGCTAGTCTACATTTAGTAAGAGCTAGGAATGCTGACGTTATATGTAAAAAAACACAGACTACTAAATTACGTGCAAGCAGTAAAGAGTCGAGGTCATCACAGAGAATATTTATAATGATAAGTTGTTTTCATGATTAATTGGCATAAATTGAGTGGACATTATTCAGAATTCCTGAGCAATTTAATTGTCATACGATACCACAGAGTATTTCCTTAGCAAAACTGTTAGTTATCTCAGGGCCGGCACTGGGCATGGGCAGTGCGGGCAGCTGCCCAGGGCCCAGCGCCGGCTCGCAGCCATGGGGCCTCGCACTTTCAAAAACTCCAGAGTTTCGAGGCCCAGGGGCCCCCCTAAGTGTTTATATTTTATTCTATTTTGATCAATTTCTGCCGGCTGGTCCCTCTCTTTGGGCCTAAACGCTGCATCTGCATGAGGATAGCAGTGATTAGACAGGTAATTAAAGAGCCCTTACTTGTGAAGTGCGCCCTGCCCCTGTTTGAATGAAAAGCAGGATAACCTGCAGGGCGCAGAACAAAAGATAGGATGACGGCGCCTCACAATGAAAACCGCTCAGCTCACCCAGGATGAGGGAAAGGGAGCACAGAGGTGAATGAAAGGGATACGACAAACGGAATAAAGTGAGAGAGGAGGGAGCAGGTAGGTGTGAGTACAGTAGCCAAACAAGTGGTGCACGCAGAGGAGCACAATCAGAATGTAAAAGTGGCTGGACTAGGGCTTTAAGTGGGTTGGGTCCCTCGAGTCTTTACCTGGTGGTAAATTAAAACACTAAGGGCTATATGTATCAAGCATTATTGCGATCGCAAACGCTGCGGTTTGCAAAAATACAGCATTTGCGATCGCAAAAATGCCCACTGCGATGTATGAAGCATGATCGCAGTGCAAAAATGCCAATCGCAAAAATAGCGATTCGCATTTTTCCTGCGAATGAGCTTCTGCGAATAAAATTGCGAATTCGCAATTTGCATCATTTTTCCTTGAGAATATCGCAAATTAAGAAATCGCATTTTGCCAATTCGCAACGAAATGTATTAAAAAATCGCTAATTGCGATTTCACGAAATTCGCAATTTTGCACCTCGCAATTACCACCAACTCAGAGCAGGTGGTAACCAGGTGCAACCTACATAAACTGGCCCAGAATGCCACAGTGGTTTTTCACAATGGCTGCACTCTACGTCAATGCGAGGAGGCTGAGGAACAGAGCTGCTGCCCAGGGAAGGAGGCACCAGGAGAGGATATACAGGGCACGCATCACCTTGTTAATGCAAACTCCAGAGGAGATACAGGAGAAATACAGGCTGCACCCAGACACCATCCTAGATCTCATTGAGGAGTTGAAGCCCATGCTAGAGCAACCCACACGCAGGACACGCACCATCCCCACCCATGTGCAGGTCCTCTGCTCACAGCATTTGCTTGCGTCTGGGAGCTTCCAGGGGGTCATAGCAGCAGCAGGAGGGGTCACACAGAGTAGCCTTTCGCTCTTCTTTCATGCGTTCCTGGATGCCATGATGCTGCGGATGCATCACCACATCTAGTTCCCAAACACGCAGCAGGCACTCGACCAAACCAAGCAGGGGTTCTACGAGATCGCCCGCTTCCCCCATGTCATCGGCTGCATCGATGGCACCCATGTCGCCCTCTCCCCACCATCCCAGACTGAGTATGTGTATAGGAATCGGAAATGCTATCACTCCCTGAATATTCAGGTAGTCTGCAATGCTGCCCATGTAATAACAGACATCGTGGCCAAGTATCCAGGGAGCACACACGATTCCTACATCTTCCGCCACAGTGGGCTACACCGTCGGCTCGTGACTGGCGAGTTCGGAGATGGCTACTTACTGGGTAAATCCATGGCTCACATCCATACATGGGATGAAGGACAGGACAGGGAGGGCAGTGTGTGACCCATGTTTTTCCCACCCTGCAGGTGACAGTGCATATGCGGTGAGGGAGTACATCCTGACGCCCTATCTCAATCCTACAACTGCTGCCGAACGGCGATTCAACAACGCCCACAGGTCCACACGTAGTGTCATCGAATGCACATTTGGCATCCTGAAAAACCGCTTCCGGTGCCTCCACAAGAGTGGTGGTGCCCTACAATACAGCCCGCAGACCTGCTGCAAAATCGAGGTGGCTTGTGCAATGCTGCACAACGTTGCAACAAAGAAGGGCACCCCAGTGGAGCTGACCGACTCAGAGTCGTAGGACGAGGAGGGACCAGCTCCCCGTGCAGGACCAGCAGGTGGTGTTGGGGCAGCTGCCGGACGCCAGAGACGGCAGGAGATTATGCACAACTATTTCTAGGTGGGCAATAATGACACAATGCAAGGTATTGGTGCACAACTGTGTTTATTCCCTTCACAGCAGGAAAGTTAACTTCACACAGCCTGATGTGCACACTATGTCAGACAACAGTAGGTAGCACTTGTTCACACCACAGTGCAAGTATTCCAACATAATATGAGTCATTATGCAATGGGTTGCCTCACCCAGTGCTATGTCCCACTCATGCCACTTCAGCGCCAGCGTGCACGGCTTGTTGCTCCTCCCGCAGGGTTCACACCGTCCTCCCCTGTGCCATCGTCTGATCTCCCCTGACGCGCGCTGCGACGTCTGTCTTGTGGGAGGGGGGGAGTGATGCTGCTCCTGCTGGTCTGCCCATCCTCTTCCAGTGAGCTGAGGGATCCTGTCCCACCCATGGCTGCTGCCCGCAGCTGATCCACAGCATGCGTGACCTGCACAAGCCCCCTTGCGACATCCTGGCTGCAGTGTGCCAGCTCATGCTGCATGCTGACACAACGACGTGCCAGCACAGATGTGGCTGTGGACATATGGTTCACTGCCTTGGTGTAAAGGTCCTACCGCTTGTAGTAGCGCTGTCTCTCTCTGCGCCTGTCTGCACGGTCTCGCCGCATCTCCGCGCACATCGCTTCCATTGCGCTAGCCATGGCCATGACACCATCCCTAATTTGGGTCAGATTAGTGTTCTGTGCTGCTAGTTTGCGCTGCATTGATTTAATTGCCTTTGCTTGCAGGCGCTGTACGTGAAGCATGTTGGCCTCGAGGCCGGCAAATACTGTTCCTTCGCCTGCGTCAGAGGTGCTGGTGGATGGACGGGCCCTGCGCCAGAACGGGATTCCTGTTGTGTGACGTGCAGGGGACTGTGCTGTGCGTGTTGGACCATGCTGGCCCTGGACTGGCTGCTCATCGCCACTTGTGTCATCTGTATCTGCCTCCAATGGTGTAAGTGGTGGTACAACACAGCGCCGCCTTTGTCTCACAGAGATCACTGGTGAGCCCTCATCATGCTCCTCTGGCCCTGACTGTTGTCCTGGTTGGGATTCCTCCTCCCCTTCTGCCATGTGTTCCTGTGTCACTGGAGCTGCTTTGGATGCAAATGCACATATTAATTTGCTATCCTGCCTCACATTTGTTTTGCAATAAATATTTCATTTGGGAGTTACATGTGTCCTATCTGTCTGTTTGTTGCCTCTCATGATGCACACATTCTGAATGTGCCTTGCTGGGTGTCACTGCTCCGTTGCTTGTTAGATGTGACTACAGGTCCCAGAATACGTTGCTGGGTGTGCTGGCCTGCATGCACTGGAGTAGCAATGATGTTTGGTGCCTGTGTCTTTCCTGGGTGTGTGGGTGGTGTGGTGGGGTGTCAGGGGAATGCTAGCATGCTTCTTACCTTGTCTGGTGCCTGGGGGCTCCGAGCTGTCCAAGTCAGCCACGCCACTCACACTCTCCAGCAGCAGGGTGCTCTCCACCAACTCCTCCAGAGGGGTGGGATCTGTTGCGGTGGATGTCCCACCACCGGTCTTACGTGCCTCAGCCAGCCTGGTAGCCACCTTTTCTTTGGACCTCTTGCGCATATCATACCACCGCTTCCTGAGTTCTTCTACGGTGCGGTGGGTGACGCCAATGGCATTTACCTTTTCTTGTATGCCTGCCCAAATTTTCCTCTTGCGTGCCTCAGGCACACGCAGTGATTTCTTCCCAAAAAGTAGTTCATGACTTTCAGCCATTTCCTGTATGAGCACCTCCTGCTCCCTTTCACTGTATTTGATTTTCCTTTTCCTTGCATTCTCCTCCCTCTCCTTCTCCTTCTCCTGGGGATCCATTGCTCCTTCTCTGAATGGCACTGCACAGTACTTTCCCTCTCCTCCCAGCCTCTCACTCAGCTGTTGGCAATCAGGTGCAGCATGGGCAGTCACACTTCCTGGTTGTGATGTCATCAAGCTGCACCTGATTTGCCGATTCGCTAATTTGCGATTACTTAATTGCGACTTCGCAATTAAGAAATCGCTATTTAGGTATTCGCTTTCCTGTTTTGCGATATTTGGCGAATCGCAAACCATTACCGAATATTTTGATACATCGCGGTTTGCGATTCGCAAATTGCGATTCGCAAATTTTCGCAATTTGAGAATCGCAACTTGTCATTTTGATACATATGGCCCTTAGTCAGAAACAACTTCCCTTTGGGATTTCTTAAAAGCATACCATCATAGGAACATACCACATTCTCACTCAGTCAAATAATCACCAACAAATATAGCAGCAGCCAAAAAACTAATATACAAATGTTTATTCAATGGATCCTTTAGTAAGTTAAAAAAGGTTAAAAGGTACAATGTAAACAATAAAACAAATGCTAACAGCACATATTAGCAATATATCTCATAACACACAAAGTAAGGGAGAATACAATTGATAACAAAGTGCAAATTGGAATGCACAACCACCAAACCCATGATCATTACAGGTTCAACATATGGTAGTATCCTTCTATTATTTTATCAATAGGACCCCATGAGGTTTGGTAGTTCTAAAAATCAAGAAGCGACGCGTTTCGGTGGTATACATAGATGCGACCACCTTCTTCAGGCTTAATCATAAGATGTCTCCCAGCACTTTCATCAAAAACTGGTGATGATGATCTTCTAAAAGGGGAACTAACTCCTCCAACACACCAGATCTTTTTACTCGTTTTCCGCAAAGAGTAAAGGACGGAAGGCGGACATAAAAGGGGAGCGTCGAGATTGTAGACATGGTGAGACCACGCAACAACGACGTGATCTGCCACGCCAGTTTGACGTAAAAGCCAAACCGGAGGGACAACAAACATACCGTGCTCCGTTTCAAATGAAAAAAGTTGCCGCTTTAACAGCGATTTATGCCTCAGACGGTGAGAACCCTGCTCCTCGATTGGAGATGGGTTGTGACACTCCTCGACAGCGCGGCGGAAGTTACCATAGTACGGGAGGTATTCCGTCCTTAACTGGAGGCGAGAGCAACTGACACATTTATTACAGTGGAAACAGCTGATACCAGAGTTGCACCCCCAGATAGACTTTATGAAATAGTCCTCCAAATTGAAGGTGATATACAACGTACAATTAAGGGTATCTTTTGGGATAACCTTAACTCATCTTACAACATTTTGTTGGCTTCTTCTTGAGGTGAGGACATGATACTTCCGACTTTTTCGCATTATGTCTCTGAGGAAGCTAAACAGGCTTATGCATCGGAATGGGCTTTAGCCCTAGCGCCGGCTGTGTATCGCAATCAGGTGGGCTGGGATAGAGATTCACCGGCACATGAGATTCCTTTGCGATCAATGCCCCAGCCTCAGGCACAATATCTGATCAAACGAGAGGCGAAGGCATCCGTTAGTGACATTTTAGCCCAGTTGGAATATCAGTGCGTAATTGAACCCTGTGTTTCTTCAATGAATAATCCTCTTTTTCCGATATCGAAACCGGACGGTTCGTATCGCATAGTTTTGGATTATAGAAATTTGAACAGTCATGTTCGTACGTTTGCCTACAGAACACACACAGTCAGTTGCCTGTGCTATTGTGGTGGGCTCTATGGTTGATGGTGTGTTTCAAGTCTTCCTTGGTCCACACACAGTCTCTCGGTGACTGTACAGCTCAGTTGGCTGAGCTGTGGGCGTTAGTATTGGCTCTTCGCTGATTCCGATGTACCTACTCATATAGTATGCGATTCTTTCTATTTTGTACAGTGCTTTAATGACAATCTATTCGTTTTGTCTCAAAACGATTATCGAGACTCTAAAGGTAGCGCAATCAAGCATAAAACGCTTTGGGTTCGAGTGGCAGCTCTTAAAGAAAGCTTGCCGCTCACACATGTTATACCTACTCTTGGCCATCAGCGTGTGGGAGCACATGCTGTTGGTAATTATTTGGCTGATGAGGCAGCCAAATCTGCAGTTGCCACGTGTTCAGTAGCAGAAGTTACAAGGTCCATGACTAAAATTGATAATGAAATTCTGGCGGCTATAGCTGCTACAAGGGATGGAACGGCATTCCTGCAAGGTTTTCCTTCCAATTATTCTTATCATTTATCACTGGAACAGGTTCCCTTTGCTTCCATTCGGTCCATTGGGGATCGGCTGATTCCCAATGAGGACCGCAGGCTTCCTTTATTCATTGCTGCTCACAAAGGCACGGTGTCTGCACATGCTGGAGTTTCAGCAACAGTGTCTGTTTTGCAACAGTGTTATTGGTGGTGTGGTCTGTATAGACAGACTCATAATTATGTACTTTCTTGTGACATCTGTCAACAGATTAAACCGTCCTCAGTTGCACGTCCACCTCACACGCAGCTATACATTTCAAATCAACCACTTGCATGTATTTATCTTGATCACTGCGGTCCTTTGACGTCCAACACTGCCTATAAACATATTCTCATTGCAGTGGATTTGTGCACTAGATTCCTTTGGGTTTGGCCGCAACGTAGTGCTGACACTCGAAATGTCATTAGAGATTTGCGTGCCTTTACTGGGACATTTGCTTGTGGTACCTTCCATTCTGACCAAGGTCCTGCGTTCGCCTCTAAGGCTTACAAGGATGCAATGAGGTCGCTGGGGGTGCTATTGCAATTTTTGTCTCCATACAGGCCTGAGGGCAATTCTATAGTGGAGCGAATGAACCGTGACTTAAAGCAATCTGTGACATCTAGAGTCCTAGGTACTGGCAGGGGTTGGCTGACTCATTTATATGGGGTTCAACGTGCACTAAATATTCTCCTGAGAAGATCTCTGGGTGGGTGGACCCCATACGAAATGCTCTTTGGCATCAAAATGTTTGTGCCAGACCTTGATGGTCTAGACGTTGTGACGGCTGCTGCAACATTTGACGTAGATAACCATTGTGCTAAGTTACAGGATCTACAAAAGAATTGTGACACTCTTGCCAGAGCCGAGTTGCACTCGTCCGACGACACAGCGGTGCTGATCCCAGTCACAGGGTGGCTTCCTGGTCCGGGAGAAGATAGAGAACAAAAAAGAATTTGGTCCCTCCTACCGTGCACCAGTCCCTGTTCTTGGATTAAAGGGCACCCGAACTGTGATTTTGCCTCCACTACCTGGACGCAAGGAGAATCGCTACATTCCCATTGAACATGGCTAGTTGCACCATTTGGCCGATACTGAATAGTATGCCCAAAGCCGTCCTGAGGAGAGATGTTTCACTTCCTGTGAGGTCTTTGATGGCAACTAATGTACACCAGGAGCGTGAAGTGGAAACATCATTTGATGTGCTGCCAGTTTCGACGAATACGCCTCAAAATCAAGTCTCGCCGCCTATGGAGCTTACTGTGGACATTCCTACCCGTACGATCCAATCATCTTTTAATGCTGAACAACCACCTTTGTATCGCCTAGGAACTGTGGGATATTACATGGACAGAGAAAACTTTTGTTCAATGTCATCGTCCTCTTCACCGAGTTCAACTACGAAGGAACCTCCAGGTCCATTTTTTCTTTTCTTTTCCTGGTTTCGCAGAACTTACCTGGTTCCCCCTTGGACATACATTTGGATGGTTTTTACAATGATTTTCCTCTTTATGTGGATTGGGTTTGTGACTGTTTTTTTCCTTTTGATTAATGGCCATTATTTGGCTGATCGCTCTGATGTACATTTGATTGATGGTATTTTAGCCCCACTCACCTGATCACATATAATGAAAAGGGATCAATCCCATGTTAATATTTCTGTGGTGCCAGTGGTAGATGGCATTGTTTGGGATAAAGTTCAATATGAAATCTACAGCCCAACGGAAATAATTCGAATGCCATACGTATTTTGGGTCTCATTAGGTGAAGTCATTACCCCTGGACTGCATTCCGACGATTGAGATGTTAATGCAGTACATTCATTATTTTCCGATTTAAAATATTACACTGCTTTTGAAACTGAAGATTTGTATTTAAATTCTGCCAATTATGCTGATTTATTCTGTTTCCAACATTATGGTCATCATTTTTTACATAAGTCAAACACTGTTCGCGATCAGGTTAATTATACGCAATGGCAACATTGTCCTGCCCCATTTGAAGGTAGTTTGCAAACACAGAAAAATAAGTTTATCTATTTTTCTGGCTATAATCTATCTGACCCGAGATCCTATTATTATAAATTGAGTGCACAAACACACACGAAATTCATGCTGACCCATACTAAATTGGTATATTCTTTGACTTTCATAACCGATTTATCCTTGAAAGGTTATGATTATTGGAAAGACACAATTGATTTGAAATCAATTTGGGGTACCAAAAATTGGCAGGTGCAAGGAACTGAATCATTGCATCGTGTGTGTTTGATTCCATCACAGCTGTTATTAAAGTGCCTTGGGATTGTTTGAACACAACTGCCCTGTTTTTGCCTTTTAATTTGACCGATAAACAAAAGCTTATGTCAATGAAGGATTCAACATACACCTTGTCACATATTGAAAAGTTAGAACAACTGCCATTCTCAATAGTGGAGACCTATTCCTTGGTCTGGTTAATACATGGGGATGTATAAAATGAATTAAAAGGCATTTAATTACAATTTAATAGAAATTAATGTTGCATTAAATTATAAATATAAAAATTAAATAATTTAATGTAAACATTTCCAATTGTGTTTTATTTTAAGGCTCTACATCCTTTATTGTCTATGGAAGAATGTTGTAGTTCCTGTGGTTGGCTATATGTGGGGCTGAACTAACTCTAGCACTGAGATCTTTTTAGGTCGAGCCTGAGCCAGCGTGCAAGCGCTGCTCTGCGAAGATCTGTGGTAGTTCAGTATGGAGAGAAGCTTCGCCCACTCCCCCGTCCATATTTTTGATTGGCTTGTGACTTTGTCCTCCATAAATGCTGGCATCTGATTCATTATGAGGCTTATTAGTCCCTCCTTAGTACGGCCATGTCGTCATTTGTATCCTCCCATGGCTACCTAGTGACCCCTTTACTTGGTTGTTACACGGTACATGTACTATTTTGTTGATTGACTTTCTCCTACTTTAGGGGGGGCGTGGCTAACCGCTGAACATGGCGGACGCCGTTTAGATGAGCTCCGAGCCTGGGCTGCATAATCCTGTTGCACCGCCATCCACAGGAGCCCATCAGAGTCTGTTCGAGGAAGCAGCACAATGGTGTGACGCGACCGACCGGGAGAACTGACTACACCGTTGCTGTCGCCGGCAAAGAGAGAGATCCACGGTGTGAGGCATACTCGCCGGCCGTGCCGAGTGCAACAGCCGGAAACTCTGCGAGGCCTACTGTGAAACGAAACGAGCCTGACGAATCTCCACCGAGCATAATGGGAGATGCGTAGCCCAATGCGACTGCCCATGCCCAGTGAAAGCTGCTGGTACAGGTGCAGTGATACTGAGACGCCCGGAACGACCAGCTCCCTGCGGTTCCTACTGGAGAGCGGCCCGAGATCCAGCCACGGTAAGGGGCACGATCGGCGCCTTAAACCCGATCTGCAGCGCATACGGGAAGGAAAGGCATGGACTGAGCGAAGCGCCGGAACCTGCCGATGAATGTTCGCCTGCCCATGCCGTGTGAAAGCTGATGATAAAGGTGCGGGAGTGCGGCGACGCCCGGGTGGCCACCCAATAACCAGCTCCCTGCGGCTCCTACTGGAGAGCGGCCCTAGACCCTGCCGCGCTGAGGGGCGTGATCGGCGCCATACACCTGATCTGAGGCACATACGAAGGGAAGCGGCACGGACAGAGCGACACGCGGGCGGCTACCGATGAGCGCGAGCCACCCATAATAACGGAGACTCGGGGCCTGGGGAGCGGTCTGCAGGGGCCCGATACCCTGACCGGGACTCAGAAGCTAGACATCCCAAAGAACATCTTCTGATACCACAGGTGAGGGCGTCCTAACGGGGGTCTTACAAACACTTACTATCGGTGCTCATCGTTGACCCCCCCACCCCTCCTGAGCACGACATAGCCCAAGGGCCTGGGGTGAAATCTATGAGGTCGCTGGCTGAAATAAATGCGACTACCCCCGGCGCACCGATGCGGAACTGATCAAACCCCCGGGGACCCGAACCTTTGGGGGATTGACGCACCAGACTGCCAGTGCTCCTAACAGGGAGAAATAACACGGAATTAGGCGGAGAACACAGGAAAACCATTAACTCCTGCCTGCCTTAAAGAGCTGGAAACACTCTGGGAAACACTCTGCTAGCAATTAATATTAAAGACAGCTGGACTCGCTTTATTGGGATCCAAAGGGAAAAAGACGCCACAATTGACAATTCGCTGGATATCGGCGGGGACCTGCCACCCCTTCCCCCCCCCGGCTAGGTATAGGACACATAGCGATCGCTACCAAAAGATTACTTATGAAGGAAGCATAAGCAGGAATCTGAGTCCTGCACCACTGCAATTGGAAGCATGGTACATGACGCTAAAGAGTAATCTTGCGCAACCACACTTAAGTGCGCACATCGCTTGAAGCTGCCAAGAGGGAACGCGAGAGAGTGCGGTGTGCAAACTGCTGCGTGCGGTCACGGCGCTTGCACTGTAACAGCAGCTCTACCCACTAGACACCAGGGTCTCGTACCAACTACGGCAGCCCTCTTGCTCCTCTGTAGGCGAAGACCCCGGGAAAGGTAGACACCGAAACATCATGGGGCGCCCCAAGGGGAAGATACAGGAGGTGACCACTAATACCACACAGCATGCGGAGGACCCAGAACACACGACGACCCCGATGTCGCTCACCTCTGTACCACCTACAAATGAGGAGACCTCATCGGACAAACTTGACTTGATATTACAGGAAGTCAGGGAATCCAGAAAATCAATTGAACAACAAGTTGGCGCTCTCACAACCGTATTCACACTACTCAAGGCAGACCACACAAAATTGGCTGACAAGGTGAAAGCTCATAGCCTAACGCTGGATGAGGTCGTACCACAACACATGGAGCACGCGTTACAAATTCAACAATTGCAGAAACAGCCCACCGGCCTCCAGTACCGAATGGAAGACGCGGAAGGAAGGGCCAGACGCAACAACGTACGGGTCATTGGACTGCCAGAGTGTAGTGAGGGCCCTGACGCCGCTCGATACATGGAGCAATGGTTCAGAGAACATGTGGCTCCTGACGGGCTATCAGACTACTTTTGCTTGGAAAGATCCCACAGGATACCCACTGGGATCCCCAAGGATAGCCAGGATCCTAAACTACCGGGACCGTGACGCCCTGCTCCAGAAGGCGCGAGAGCGATCCCAAATCCGATTTGAAAATTGCCGGATATTGCTATATCCAGATTATACCCTAATGGTCCAGCGACAAAGGCCCTCCTTCATGGCTGTCAAAAAGAAACTAAATGTCATGAATCTAAAATACGCTCTTTTATTCCCTGCTCGACTGAAAATCATACACAACCATAAGACATACGTCTTGAGAGCCCTGAGGACGTGGAGGAATGGATTGAGGTGATGGACCCGGCCTCAATATCAGGAACCGCCTCCCAGAGCCTACCCAACAGCCTAAGAAATACAAATGACAGGTGATCACACTGCATGGTGAAATCAGTCCACAAATCACAATCGCACAGTCCAACGCAGGAACAAGTACAACAGAGCAAGGAACAGGCACTTGAGACAGCGTCCACGTTCAGAGACTGTGGACTCCTTGTGGCCTCTGCATCCTGAGAGGACAGCACGGTCAGATTGGACTCCGAGAGTAGCCTGACCTTGTTCCCTAGTGTGATGCCCCAGACGTCGGATGGCCTACTGGACTAAAAGGAATGCAAGAATATCCTGCTCTCTCGGACTGATGTTAAGCTTACTAGTTGTGATACTAGAGCTGATCTTAAAGCACATATCCTTTTCTCTGTGATTTAAAATGGCATTATTTAGAATGTATATTAGTCCCGGGCTCCCCCAAGCTCGACCACAAGCAGATACAACGACTTGTGGGAACAGTCCAGCCCGAACTGCCAAGCCAGGTCCTCCCTGGACCGGAAACAAGCATCCTGGGACCAGTTTCAGGGCATCACCCTTCATCAGCCAGGGAGGACCTGGCTTGGCAGTTCGGGCTGGACTGTTCCCATAGGGAACAGGGTCAAGACTGATTTTCATATGGCTGGGTCCAAACTGGGGTGGTGTGGTGAGCAAAAGAATGATGGATGAAACCCAGATCCTTGTGACTGGGGGTGAATGTTTGCATTGTCCAACATTCCGTCCATCAAGTGTTTCTTTTGCATATGTCACCCTAAGTGGGACGGGTATGCCCAGATATGGGCCCCGTGCTCACTACATCACTGGATTCAAGCTAGCCTGGCTGATAAAGGGTGATGCCCTGAAACCGGTCCCAGGATGCTTGTTTCCGGTCCAGGGAGGACCTGCCTTGGCAGTTCGGGCTGGACTGTTCCCATAAGGAACAGGGTCAAGACTGGTTTGCATATTGCTGGGTCCAAACTGGGGTGGTGTGGTGAGCAAAAGAATGATGGATTAAACCCAGATCCTTGTGACTGGGGGTGAATGTTTGCATTGTCCAACATTCCGTCCATCAATTGTTTCTTTTGCATATGTCACCCTAAGTGGGAAGGGTATGCCCAGACTTGGGTCCCGTGCTCACTACACCACTGGATTGAAGCTAGCCTGGCTGATGAAGGGTGATGCCCTGAAACCGGTCCCAGGATGCTTGTTTCCGGTCCAGGGAGGACCTGGCTTGGCAGTTCGGGCTGGACTGTTCCCATAAGGAACAGGGTCAAGACTGATTTGCATATGGCTGGGTCCAAACTGGGGTGGTGTGGTGAGCAAAAGAATGATGGATTAAACCCAGATCCTTGTGACTGGGGGTGAATGTTTGCATTGTCCAACATTCCGTCCATCAATTGTTTCTTTTGCATTTATAGAATTAGAGCAGCGTACTGACAAACAGGGAAGATACATATTCTTATGCGGGACACTTGATGGCACGCACATAGTATTAGGTAATATTTATGCCCCGAACTTTGACCAAGATAAATTTTTTGCTGGACTCAGACCAGGTACTAACGGGATGGGAAATGTACCCATGGATCATAGGAGGGGATTGCAATGCGGTCATGGATTGTTAGGGTTTGTGCAAGGAACATAGCCCAGCCTCATTCTGCGCCATAAGAAGCTACGCAAATCATATTACCACCAATGTATAATGTGTGATAACTGTCAGTAAATGGCTCCTGATTTATTCTTTGTTCTGAAGGATTTAGTGTTACTTCATTATATGCACACTTTGGTAACTTATTATATTTGCTTGTGTGAGTCAGGGTGCTTTACATAAATAACACGTTGTCAGTTAGCACGTTGTAAAACCAAGAGCTCATTTCCATAAACAGCACGTTGCCGAGAGCTCATTTCCATAGACCACACGTTGCATCTGCAGCAGTTGAGGCAAGAGCGTCACGTTTTTTCCCTCCCCGCTACAACCAAAGAACCCCACCCTTAAAGAACTCTATAAAAGCTCTTGAGAGGCAATCGAACGCGCTTGCGCTCGTTTTTCTTTCCTTCCTCACCTGGATTCCAGCACTGCTTTGTCTCCGGCGAACTCGGTGGTTCCCTTCAGCGCGAAGACTCCGTCAGCAATCCTTTCGGTCCCAGCTGGGTTTCCACGGCAACATCAACACGGAGGCTCTTCCTTTCCGGTCCCGATCTCTAAACATTCCGACCTGCAGCAAAAGAATTAAAAGACAGTCAAGTAAGGTTTTCTCTTGTAAAAAACGGAAGCGACCTCAAGGAAATAAGGTATTTAAGATTTCTTTTTGTTTTTTTGAAAGTTTCTTTCGTTTTGGGATTCAAAGCAAAATTAATCACAAAACGCTTCCAAATGGTTTAAAGTAAAACCGAGACACTATTTAAGCGCGCATTAAAGGAAAAGGTTAACAGAACAAAAAAACTACTCACCTTTGAACTTTGGAACATTCCCAGAACTCTTGTGTCACGAAAGGCAGCATCTGTTTCTACGACAAAAGAAACAAGAAAAGACAATAATCGTTAAGAGCATATAAGATTCATTATATGTGTTGGATGACAAAATACATGTGATACAGAAGTTAGTTATTAGTAAGTCAATGGAAAAGACACAATATACAGTGGACTGAGATTGGTGCATATCAGTGAATGTTGTTCTTTTATTTCCACAGATTCATGTGACAATTGTATTAGCCTGCATTCTTTAATATTCAAAATTACGGTGAATAGAATAACGAGTGTTAAAGGTATTTTCTGAATAATATTGTTCATTAGATATATATATAAGAGGGATAACAAGTGAAGAAGGTTAATGTGAATTCCTTGTGTTTTACCACAGATATCAGCTCGCAGAGGTAAAATATTTGAAGACTCTGAACAAGAAAAGAGTGGCGTAATCTAGAGCTGTAACCCGTGAAGTGTTTCTTTTGGTTTGTTATTTTGTCCCATTTTTCCCCCTCCCCTGGGGATCTATTCTCATCAGACTGCGTTCTAAATTCAGTCAGGCGGGCATAGGTTTTTAGGGGTGGAAGAGAATTTAGCGTCTCATCTCTCAAGTTGAACAACCTGGACTTCAGGTGAGTGAAGGTTTAACATGGATGTTGTGCTAGATCGCTCACATCCTCCCTTACACAGCGCAGGATCAGCCAAACAGGCAAAGGCTCTCTGTGGGTGGTCTGATGGATTGAGCGATGTGTGGAGACTGAGACACCCGACACACAAAGAATGCTCATTTTACTCCACAGTTCACCTACTGCACACGAGACTTGATAGGATCTTCTGCTCCAGAACGATAGCGGCACAAGTAACACACACCACATATCTAGCTAAGACTTTCTTGGACCATAATCCTTTAGAAATTACCTTTGCCTGGGGCAGGATCCCCACCCCAGTACCCACTTGGAAATTATGGCCCCAATTATTGGAAGATGCGGTGTTCCGCACTACCCTGGCTAATACTATAACGCATTACTTTACGGAGAACAATAACACTGCGTCCTCCATCTCTGTTGAATGGGATGCGTTCAAGGCAGTTATCCGGGGTAATGCGATCAGTGCTACAGTGGGCGCCAGACAAGAAGTACACAAAAATCTAATCGCGACAGAGAATAGAATGAACACACTGGAACAAGAGGCTGCGAGTGACACTGAAAACCAGGCCCCCCTACAGGAGGCACGTATCCAGCATGCGGAACTACTAGAGTCCCTTAGGGTCATAGACTACAGAACGTATACCCAACTAAAACACACAGACGCAGACAAATCAGGGACATTACTAGCCAGATAATTGAGGGATGATCCCCCGACTATCATAATAAGCGAAATCACTACACCTAGGGGTGACACTGTCACTACTCAACAAGATATCAATGAGGCCTTTAGCCTATATTACGCTGCACTATACAACAAACCAGATACAATAGATGATGCCCACATAAAAGCATTCTTAGAAAACTTACCCTAACCACAGCTCACTGCAGAGGCCCGGAAAGCATTGATAGGTCATATTACCAAGACTGAAATAAAAGTGGCTATGAAAGGACTACCGCGAAACAAAGTGCCGGGGCTGGATGAACTCCCGATCAAATTTTTTGACACATATGCAGAGGCCCTGGTTCCCCATCTGGAGATCCTATATAATAAGTCACTAGAACTGGGTTGCCTACCATCCTCCACAGCGCAGGCACTGGTGGTCTCGCTTCCTAAACCAGGAAGGGACAAATCAGACATGTCTGGATACCGCCAATTGTCCTTATAAGCGACAGAATATAAAATATTAAGCAAAATACTAGCGAATAGGCTCCTTCCATATTGAAATAAACGTATTCACATAGATCAAAGCGGGTTCCTACCAGCCCGTAGCACATCCTTAAACATCAGGAGATTGCACCCCATTATGGCAACAACCCCGGAACATTACAAAAATGCAGGCTGCATTGCGCTAGACCTACGACAAGCATTGGACACGCTAACTTGGGATTATATGTTTAAGGCAATAGGGAAATTTGGTCTACCCCAGAGTCTCTCAAATGGCTACATTTACTGTACGAGGCCCCCACTGCCAGAGTCCGCACGGGTGGACATATCTCAAGTGAATACTCAGTATTCAGGGGCACACGACAGGGGTGCCCATTGTCACCACTGTTATTCATACTAGCGCTGGAGCCCCTAGCACTTAGGCTGCGTCTAGAGGCTCATCACCTTGGAGTCCCGGTAGGTGTCGTAACACATCTGATCTCTGCCTATGCAGACGACATAATAATATACTTGCGAGACCTTGTAGGCGCCCTAGATAGTGATACCATCTGGCACCTTCAAAACCCTAGACACTATACTTTCCGACCTTATATGGGGAGCCGGAAGGCGCAGAATAAGTCTCAAGAAGCTACAGCTGGGGACCAGTAAAGGAGGACTGGGTGTACCTGACCTCAGAGCATATTATTATGTGAGCCAATTGCATTGGCTGTCCTAATGAACAGCTGGCCGCAATCTGCAAGAGATAGGATACATGATGCGTGATATTGACCCGGGTACCCTACACATATTGCTACTACCACAAAGTAAAATTCCCCCGAATCTACCACCCCTACTGCGTACAGCACTCCAGTGCTGGAAAGCGGTGTTACATTACACATCCCGTTGCCACCCCTACGCTGGGAACATCCCACTAGTGGGGATCCCGCTAACTAGCGGCAGGCTCACAAAGCGCAGGATGGGAGCCTGGTTGGATGAAGGGGTTAACACAGTGGGTGACTTATTCAACAATGGGATACTGATGGATCACGAGAACTTTGTGCGAGAAACCGGGGTGCCAGATCATTCATACTTGATACATGCCGCACTATTGCAATACATCAAAAAACATTGGGCCCCTCAGAGACAAGAACCCCCAACCCACGAATTGGTTAAGGCCCTATATTACATGGGAAGGGGGAGACACCTTATAAAATGGCTGTACGTGGGAATACGGGCGCACGCCACGATAGAGCTCACAGAACTACGAGTTACATGGGTGGAGGATATGGGACGGGAGCTTTCAGACAAGGAATGGACTGGAATTTTAGAATACCCCAAAAAAGTGTCCAGAAATGCAAAGTTTAAATTTATACAAACTATGCTACTCCATAGAGCTTACCTTACACCGCGAAGGCTACAACGGATGTTCCCACATGCACAACACCACTGCCCTCGATGTCATCTGGGCGAGGCAGGCTGAATTCATATGCGCCCCGCTTACAAAGTTTTTGGGAGTCCATCAGACTTCACATATCGACAGTCACACAGATAAATGTGGGAAACAGAGTTGAGGAATGTATCCTGGGCCTATGTAAACGCTCGACCAAACAAAAGGTACACCTCAGATTCATGGACCTCGCCATAATAATAGCAAAAAGGGCCATCACTATGCGATGGAAATCAATGAAACCCCCTACCGCGCTCATTTGGCATAGTGAAATGCTCCGCTGGGGTGGAGCCGAGAGTGCCGCAATACGGCGAGAGGAAACCAAGGGTCTGCGGAAAAATCCGATATCCATGGAATGGGATGTCATGCTGGAAGCCCTTAAAGGAGCGGACTTAGAACCTAGAGATAGCACCCTGAACTTGTAACA
Source organism: Calotriton arnoldi (assembly GCA_963921515.1). Taxonomy (NCBI): domain Eukaryota; kingdom Metazoa; phylum Chordata; class Amphibia; order Caudata; family Salamandridae; genus Calotriton; species Calotriton arnoldi. The sequence goes on from CAWUFW010005767.1 coordinate 97,520, forward strand.
ACCCACAGCATAGTTATAACAAGTGAGAAACACGGTGAAGGACAGATTCAGTTAATTGATGCACACTCTAAAGTTATAGAGCACACATCAATAGAGTAGGCCACAAGAACATGCACATAAATAATGGTAATGCCGGAACAAGAGCGGGAGGGGAAGGGGGATGGGTGGGGTATGAAAGCTAATAACCATGTCCGTCATTTTGGTTTTCTACTATAAGGTTAATTAAGAAATGTACAGATCTCGGCTGATGCACGACAAAGATATTAGTAATGATAATTATATTAAAATGCAATGTGAAATGTATTCCAATGCTGAACATCATGCTATGTAACACTGCCTTATGTGTTTTATTTTTATTACATGGCTAGCCATTTCGACTGTTTAATGGAAAATCAATAAAAATTTGTTTTAAAAAAGAAAAAAGGCTTTCTCCTACGTTAGGCACCATGATCTGCTTTGCTTACTTTTAAAGCAGCCAGGACAATGGCCGCGGTGGTGGCGAGGGGGAGGAAAGAACAGACACTGGGAAAAAGAAGCAGGGAGGGCTTTTGACGCGGGGCGCCGGGGGCAGAGAGGAGCTGCCTGGGCGTCATTCTGTTCATGGCACATGTGGGGCACGCTGCTCGCCTCAGGCTGCTGCTGCCCTTTATTTATTTAATAATACCGCCGTTTTCACTTTTTATGGGGCACCTTTATTTATTTAATTAATAATAGCGCCGCTTTCACTTTTGGCTGGGCGCATTTTTTACTGCAGCGCACCTTCTCCGTCGTTATGGTTACTACGTGACATCACTGTAAGAGCACAGCTTTGGGCACGGCTGTGTCGTAAGTGCAATGTAATGTTTTACATAATGTATTGGTTTTCTCATGAGTCGCGTGTACCCACCAGACTCATGATTGCTATGTTTATCTTTGTATTCTGCCCGCATTCTCGAGCGTGGCCACTCCGTTGCTCAGAACCTTAGCAACGCTACTGTTGGAGTAGCATTCTATGCAGCTGGACTGCTCCGGTCGTGGGTGCATCTTTCTCCTGAATAAATTCAGGAAATCCTGCCCACGCTTCCCACTTTGTTATTTAACAACTTGGCGACGACCGGGAACTCCTTCCGCACCCACCGCCAAGACCCAGCCTAGAAACCTGCCGCCTTATCAAAATTCAAATTTCACCGGAGGCTATCTCTACTTCATCCTCAAAGGATCAACTTGCTGCCCATCGGGTTCTGATCCTGCACCCGATTCCAGCGATCTTCAACTCATCGGACTTACGGTTGTACAAATTTATATACTTTTTGCTTACTTTCATTGCTGCGCAGCAGTTAGCCTCTTTCGAGCGCTTGTACTCCACTGCGCGTCCTTTGAATCTGAATGCACAAGCCTCTTCTATCCTCGCATAGAACGCGCTGACGATTCAAACAAGCTGCAAAACAAGCCCACTGCCCAGCGAAAGTCACATACAACCGTTCCCATGACAACAGCGTCAGGCCGCCATATTGAAAGTTGAGGAATATGCTTTGTCTACTGCGCGTTTGCACAACAGGGATAGACACGCTTTTAAAATCACTTCGCATAATATTTACTCCTTATTCATCACAGCGACAGGCACGCTTTGCCTGTCATTTCGCCACCACTCCTTCAAAGCAACAGGAAAAGATTTGTGCGTCATTTCATTACTTTTTATCACAGCGATAGGCACGCTTTGCCTGTCATATTATTACTTCATAGCTTAACGTGCAATTTGATTACTCCTCATTACAGCGACAGGCACGCTTCGCCTGTCATCTCATTACTGCATATTTCACAGTTATTTCATGGTTGTTTAGATTTGTACTGTGTTTTCTTATTTCCATTGTTCTATAACCACAAACTCGTTCTTACACTTCTTCATCAGGCTTGTGCAATACAATCACCTATTATGGCCTCAGCTCAACAATTTCAAACACCAGCTCCTTTTCTCCAAACTCCAGGTAAACCTGTACTTAAATGGCGACAATGGCTGAAAGGTTTTGAGAATTATCTTGTAGCAATTGATGCTGTGAAATATTCACCACCTCGCAAAGTTGCCATTTTATATTGTTGCCTCGTTATTGCTGCACAACAGGTCTTTGAAAATCTTCCCATATTTCCCGCACCCACTGTTTCTGGTGACAATTGGGATACATATCAGGAGGCTCTTGCACGCCTAAATAAACAATACTCTGACGAACCCAGCTTTGTATTAGAACGCCATAACTTCTTCAAACGGAAACAGAGTCTAGAAGAAAGCGTGGAAGATTATATTGCACAACTTAGAATTTTGGCATCTACATGTGAATACGGTGAAAGCACAGATACTTGTATTAGAGATCAATTCATTTTCTCATGTTCTTCTAAAAAAATACAAGAACGATTATTAAGCTGTAAAAATCCTTCTTTAGCAGAAACTATAGATATTGCCAAGAGCATTGAAAGGGCAACCATTTGTTCGAAAATTTTACAAGAAAGCTCCTCACAATTCAATATTCATACATTGGATGAACCTTCTTCCTCTTGTTCAGTTCATCTAATCAACAAGTCTACTAGACAATCCTTCAAAAAACCTACCATTTGTTACAGATGCGGGTCAAAGGATCATATCGGCAATTTCCCTAATTGCCCCGCTTTTGGCAAAAGATGTTCATCTTGCAAAAAGATAGGACATTTCCAAGCTGTATGTAGAAGTGGCAAAAAGTTTAACAGCTTCAACAACATTAAATTCAAAGAAAACATAGAATCCTGCTCTGATCGACTCAATGATGTTTTATTATCCATCGAGTGTGATTCAATTGACCTTTCTAAAATTAAAGGACCATGGTGTGAATTACTAGTTGGCACAGTTGCCCTACAAGTCAAAGCTGACTCAGGTTCTCCTATCACCATTCTCTCAGACACAGAGTTTCACGCACACTGGGACGGACATGTATCCCTCATCAAATCAGACATCTACCCTAAGGCTTATGGGGAAAAAGACATTGAGATGTTAGGATACTTCCATTCCAGAATTGAGTGTTTGAGTAGACGCACTTACACTAAAATCTATGTGGCTCTCAAGGGGAGAAACATTTTAGGTTGGTTAGATTTAGCCAAAATGGGCTTACTTCTCAAACCCAGTTCAGATCAACCAGTCACCTTAGGAGACATTCCACATGATTACTACAGCTGCCATGAACATGAATATATCGGTGTTGCTGATCTCTCTGTCTCTAATTACAATGTTGACAACTTACTTACTCAGTTTCCCACTGTTTTCCAGAATAAGGTTGGCAATGTATTAGGCTTCAAACATGAAATGCGTCTCAAAGCTAATGCACAACCCATTGTTCACAAGGTACGATCCTTACCTTTAAGTGCAAGAGATGAGTTAAAGAAGGTTCTTAAAAACCTATGTGACGAGGGGATCATTACACCATGCAACTCCTCCAAATGGGTTTCCCCCATAGTTTTGGTACGCAAAAAAAGTGGTGAGGTTAGGCAATGTGCCGACTTGCGTTCTCTTAACAACAACATAATTGTAGATTGTCACCCCTTACCCAAAATTCATGATCTCTTAGCCAATCTAGGTGGGGCCAAGTATTTTTCCTTGTTAGACATTAAATCTGCTTACCACCATATTCCCCTCTCTTTCAAATCCCAAGAATTAACTACTTTTGTAACCCCGTTCGGGGCCTACAAATATTTGAGATTACCATTTGGATTAGCCTCTGCGGCTAGCGTCTTTCAAACAGTCATGGATACCCTGCTCAGAGACATTCCTGGCGTACAAGCGTACCAGGACGACATTCTCGTGTTTGCAAGCAATATTACAGAACATGACAAGGTTCTTTTCAAAGTGTTAGGAGTACTAGAAAAGGCCGGAATGACTGTCAGACACGACAAATGCAAATTTGCAGTGCAAGAGTTAGATTACTTAGGACACACACTATCACCCGATGGCATAAAACCAAAGTTTTCCCTCATAAAGGCCATTAGGGATGCCACACCTCCGAATGATAGAGATTCCTTACGCTCTTTCCTCGGGCTAGCAGAATATTATGCTAGATTTGTGCAGGGCTATGCACAAATCGTGGAACCCTTACGGGCTCTTTTAAGAAAGGGTACAAAATTTGCATGGTCGGATGACCTACAACATTTTTTTGAACAAGTCAAAAAACTAATCGAAGACTCTCCAGCCTTACACCCATTCTTAGAAGGGTTCAAATGTTTCATTAGTGTTGATGCCAGTCTTTCTGGTTTAGGTGCTGTTTTAAGTCAATGGGTAGCAGGCAAGGAACACACTGTTGCCTTTGCCTCCAGACCACTTCAGTCTGCTGAAACTAGGTACAGCACCATTGAACGTGAGGCCCTAGCTTGTGTTTGGGCCATTCACAAGTTCAAACATATATTTGGGGTCGAGAATTCGAGATATACACAGATCATAAGCCACTCATGCACATGCTCTCTAGTAGCACTTCCAATAAGGCCTCCGCCAGACTAGTTCGCCTACTTTCAAAACTCAATGAGTTCCATTTTGTCATAAAACACATTCCCGGTGGTAAAAATTTCAGGGCGGACTGTTTGTCAAGGATGTCCTTAAACGAAACACCTGAAATTGATGATGATGTTGAGTGTGTAGTTGCAGTTGTCGATGCTATGGCTGAATGCTCTCCCATTTCTGAACATGAATGGAAAACAGCTTATCTCAATGATGTCACTCTTTCAAAGGTCAAAGATTTTATTGTAAACAAATGGCCAGAACGTAGAGTTTTATCTCATGAATTAAGAGCTTTTGCCAATGTATCTGATGAACTTTCCTTAGTTAATGACATGATTTTACGCCATGACTTGTTTGTTCCATCTGAATCCTTACGCAATTCTATCATTCATTCAGCACATCAAGGTCACTTGGGTGTTACCAAGACATGCCAACGTATTAAACACTTCTATTGGTGGCCCTCTTTAGATGCACAAGTCAGAAAAATGATTGAAAATTGTGCAGAATGTCTACTATCAGACAAACACTGGAAAACCCTTTCCACCCCACTACATCCTGTTCCTCTTTCAGAGAGCCAATGGGATAAAGTGGGATTAGACTTTTCAGGTCCCTACGATGTGTTACCAAGTGAAAATAAGTATTTGATCTTACTAGTTGACTACTACACTAAGTGGCTTTACTATGGCTTCTGTAACGGTGAATCAATAGAAAATGCCATCAATTTTTTGAAAAACATATTTGATGTTGAAGGTTTTCCAAAAATCATTGTGACTGACAACGGAACACATTTTGTTTCACAAAAAATGTCTTCCTTTCTTAAAACGCATGACATTTCTCACATCAAGGTTGCGTTGTATTCACCTTCCTCTAATGGTCTGGTAGAAAGAGGCAATCGAATCATAAAGGAAGGAATACAAACTGCAATTTCCACCAGACAAGACCCTTTGGCTTTCATACATGACAAGGTATGGGCATACAACACCACGCCACACTCTACTACTGGCATTGCACCATTCACTCTTCTCAGGAAAAGAAGAGTACACGCGCATTTCAATCCTACCTGGTTGCTTGAGAAAAATAAGCAAAATTCCAATTACACCCTTGATGCCACTTTATTGCAAGAACAGGTAAAAGCCAAACACTTATCCATGAAAGCACGATTTGATACCGGGAAACATTTCATTGACCAACCTTTGCAAAAAGGGGACTGGGTCCTCATTAAGAACCCTAGAAAAGTGGCCAAAGGCATTTCCAAATTCTCTCCGCCAACCTTAGTAATACAAGTGAGCAAGGGTTCCGCTCTTCTTGACAACAAGGGATGGTGGAACAAGAGGGCTCTTGTCAAAGTATCTTTCCCTCAGGCCGATGTCTTGAGTAAACACTTTGCTATGGAAAATGACCATTGTGATTGGTTTGACTTACCTCATGTAGAAGAGTCTAGTTCCAGCTCCGTTTCTGCACCAATTACAGCACAGGCAACTCATTCACAAACCATTGATAACAATGTGTCATCTGAAGCATGCCTTAAAAGGTCCACACGCCTTAAACAAATTTCTTGTAGGTTACGAGATTTTGCTTTGGTATAATAACTTTATTTTACTTATTCAATTTATTTATGATATCTAACAGTTGCACTGCAACAATGTTTGTATGTAACGTTCCTTCATTTCTTCATAAGGGGGAAGATGTAAGTGCAATGTAATGTTTTACATAATGTATTGGTTTTCTCATGAGTCGCGTGTACCCACGAGACTCATGATTGCTATGTTTATCTTTGTATTCTGCCCGCATTCTCGAGCGTGGCCGCTCCGTTGCTGAGAACCTTAGCAACGCCACTGTTGGCGTAGCATTCTCTGCAGCTGGACGGCTCCGGTCGTGGGTGCATCTTTCTCCTGAATAAATTCTGGAAATCCTGCCCACGCTTCCCGCTTTGTTATTTAACAGGCTGCCATTGTAAACCTCTCTTCCATCCTTCCTAGTCCCTGACCGTGGGTGACCCGGAAGCACATGCACCATGTTTCCGGATGTGGTGGAACAGGAAAATATGGCGACTCTCAAGAGCACCCCAAATGATGCACAGGTGTGAGAGAGAATACTGCAGTCATAAGTTTGTTTCTCGCAGAGAAAGTGATGGGTGTAGCTGCTGCAGATCGTTCCAAGCAGCGTTGAGATCTGATGCTACTTCAGCCGATGTAAACCTCGTCACTGAAATCATGGCTTGTTTGGCTTAAAATTCCGTCTCTTGGGGAATCCTTCAGCGATTCCCCACGCTACATTTTTTGAACTATAAACGGGTCCACTTACAGCGGCTGGCAGTGGGACAGGGCAGCCAGGGAGAGCAGGGGCAGGTTAAGGGTCCCCTGTTGGGCTTACAGTAGCTGGTAGCGGGACAGTGAGTGACGGATAAGGGTCTCTGGTGGTGCTTACTGTAGATAGCATTGCCAAGTGGACATTGGCTGGCAGTGATATAGGACAGTAAGGGCGAGCAGAAACAGAGGCAGTTTGGGGGTCCCACATGGTGGTTACAGTGGCGGGCAGTGAAATTGGATAGTGGAGCAGGGTCAGACGGAACCGGCCCCCGTTGTTCTTACTGTGTCTGGCAGAGAAGCAGGGCAGTGAACTACCAGAGACAGGTCAAGGGTCCCCAGTTGTGCTTACAGTAACTCGCAGTGGGACAGGGCAGTGAGGGCAAGCAGGACCAAGGGCAGGAGGCGGATCCGAGCCTCCATGCTGCTGGTAGTGTCTCTTGGAAGCTGCAAAGCTGTCTCTCTCGTGCTTCCCAGTCTCGAGCAACCTGACACCGACTTTAAACATGCCAGCTATTAATCAGTGGGGTGAGGTGAGGGGGGCACACATGGAAATGCCGTGGTCTGGTAATCCGTGTGTTAATTTTCTTTAAACCGCTAAACCCCTTCAGTGTTTACTTATTTCACAAGTTGGTAAATGCGTCCACGCTGCAGAGGTATACAAGGAAGTGATACGCGTTCTCCAGAGCACAGCAGAGATTTACCTGGCAAGGGCGGCAGGGACAGATATCAATGCAGCCATTTGCTTTTCAGGTAGAGGGTCAGAGGTTGTGTGTGAGAGTAGCCCTTTGTCTTGATAACGGGTCTGGGTGGAACTCGAATCTATAGCAGCATTACAACTGTTTTAGTAGCACAGTAAGAAGGCCCATAAATTTCCGCCCTCTACAAGGAGATTTGGAAGTGCATTCCTGTACCCTAACATATTTTCATAAATGGACAAATTTAGCAACAAAAGCCACAGATTTGTTTAGGAGATTCTGAAAAGAAAGTTGTGAAATATACCATAGGTTCATTAACTGGCAGACCACCAAAGACTCCACCGGTGGCCTCCACAGCTTTTAAAATACATTTTCGGTATTTTATGTCCGGCCTAGGATCAGCTTTATTAAGCTGCCATGCTAGCCTCAGGCTATTATCAAATTCATTGTTTGAGCAGTAATTCATTTTGTGTGTAATAGAACGTTGGTTTTAATATTAGATGTTTTCTCCAGAGTTTGGCTTAGTTATCGTCTTTTTAACCATTCTTACTTACATGCTTATTAACTTGCCACTTGGCCAAAGGGGTGCTGTCAGAGGTTTTTCGTTGTGTGACGTCCTTTTTGAATGGGTAATGGCTTAAAGGGTCCACTTTCTGGATCATGTTATATAGTTGTAGTTCTTTACATGGCATAGTTGTATGTTATGTGTATGTTAAAATCCTAAAAGTAATAGTCTTTTTGAGAAAAAACAATATCCTTGTGTGCAAGTCTCTGATGGCTGTTTAATGTTCGTAATTCCTTCTCCTTGTCTTTCCACCAGCTCTTCTGATCGCATATCTACTGCACTCCTGAGTAGATGAGATCCTGCTTTACAATCAAATGATGTGACTCTGCCGGAGCCCCTTTCTTAAGCTAGGTGGCATGGAGCATAGGGCACAGTGCCTCCTGACCCTTGTTGACTGGCTGGATGAAGGCTTCTCCAGCTTTATTTATCCGCCATCCCTCCGAGACCACTGCTCGTATTGCAAATCTCCTCTCCCCACCCCGTTTGGTTAATTTTCACATGATTTGCAAAGCAGTGTGTAGTATGCTTGGTATGCTTCACTTTACATTTCCTGATGGCATTGGAACGTTTATGCTCCTTAGTTCCACTTGTCATGGCAACAATCTCTACTCAGAATGTTTCCATTCAAAGGAGGGCTGTTGAGTTGTACCTTCATAGCTGTGTGTGTAGGCTGAGGTGTATGAGGATCTTCTTTAATAAACTCCTTGGATTTTACTACATTTTCTATGGATTGATTCTTACAATGGCGACGAGTTAAAGAACCCGGATCTCTTCACCTCAACTCCACCAGTTTCCAAGAACTTTACTTCACTTTGGTATCGTATGAATCTACCTTTCATCTATTCATTCAACCTTGACAACTAAGCAAGAAAACGCTGGATTCTTTGTTATGTACTGTCTCGAAAAGAAGTACTACCCCTTATTTTGACTCATATGTAACTGCCTGCAAAGAAGTTTAATCTCCTTAAATTAACTGGGTGTTTATAAATCGTGCACGCTTGAATACTACTTTTCCCTCTCAGAAATCGACCAAGAAGAGTAATCTTTAAACCATTTAAGCCTGCTGTTCTAATAATTGGAGTGTGAGACTGTGTTTATTTCCCAAGCTAAATTGTTATTTTAAAGAAATGTAACAGCGGCGATTTTCCGTAAAAAAGAAACTGTCAAGTTTTAAAGTACGCGTAGCCTACTGTGCGCGTAAGCTCCAAGCGATAATTGGCATCCGTGACAAGCTCTTTGTTATTTATAGCTGGTGTAACCTTTGAAGTTGATCGAGCGCAAGTGGTGATTCACCTTCGAGGAAAACCTTCAAATTCAAAAGCAAACATAGCCTACTGTGCCCGTAAACCTCAACCGCTAATTGACACCCACGGCTCTCTCATTTCAAAGTAAACATATTCTAGAGCCGCGTGAAGCCTGGAGCGCGAGGCAGTAATTGACATCCTTACAATCTCCTAACTGAAAAGTAAACATACGTTCACTGCTCCCGGTGAAGCCCACAGTGCGAGGCAGTAATTGACAAATTGAAAGTAAACACTCCACACTGTGCGCGTCTGCGCGAGGCAGCAACGAGGCAGTAATTGACATTTATCTGATGGTCCTAATTAAAAGTAAACACTTCACACTGTGCGCGTCTGCGCGAGGCGGCAACCGACATCCTAGACAAGCTCTCACTTCAAAATAAACCCTTTCTACGCTTAAGGAAATTCTTCAAGAATAAAAAGAGGTCCCTGAGGACGTTTCTTTAACCAAGCATTCCCTCTAATTAAATTTCGTCGTTTACCTTGGATTCTCATCGTTCTCTCTCAGAAACCAAACTGTTCAGCTTTACATGCTCATCTCTTTATTTTTCAGGAACTAAACTGCTAACCTCACTTTTCAACAACAAGGCTGCTAACATTACTTCCTGTTTTGATTATAGAGTGTTTATAGAGTGTTTGACAACTAGACTGCTAACCTTATTTCTGGTTAATACATCTTCCTGTTTTGATCTTAGAGTATTCAACAACTAGACTGCTAACCTCTTTTCTTGTTTCATGCCTTCTATTCTATACTCTAATGATTATCTACGTCCTGTAGAACGTTGATCAAAGCTTGTTCTATTTAGAACTCATGCTCTGATTGAACATGTCATTGTCTTCCCACTGATGTCATTATACAGAAGTTAAGAACTTTGCATTATACTAGGATTCCACAGGCCTCCATTGTGTCATTTGTTTGTTCATCTAGAGACAACTCATTTATTTTTTTGTTTAAGAATTTGGAATTCTACTTTGCCTTTCTCTCTGGGAAACATTCTACTTTCTTTCTTTTCATTTCTCAACAATGCAGAACGTTCCTCCTCCTCCATTTTTTTTATCTACACCTGGCGAGCCAATCATACCGTGGAAAAAATGGAAGATTGTTTTCTCACATTATGCTCGAGTATGCGGTGTCTCGCTGAGTGCAGAAAGGAAAATGTCACTTTTGCTTCATTGCCTAGGTGCAGAAGGGCAAGAGGTGTTTCAACACCTTCCTGAGCTTTCTTCAGACGATTCTAGCAATCTTAATGACTTTGAAGTTTGCTTAAAAAAACTTGATTTACACTATTTACCCAAGGTTTCAACAGTTTTGGAGAGAAATCATTTTGGTAAACGCATGCAAAACTCTGGTGAGAATGTTGAACAATACGTGACTGAATTAAGGAAGTTAGCTTCCACCTGTAATTTTGGGGATAACTACGAAGAAAGATTGAGAGATCAATTTATGCTAGGATGTAGTTTAGACAAAATAAAAGAAGCATGTTGGGCTAAGGACAATCCTTCTCTCTCTGAAGTGATCCCCATAGCAAAATCCTGTGAACATACTAAAATTTGTGTTGATGAGCTAAAAAAAAGAGATTTAGATAGCTCAAAAGACAGTAACGTTCAGGCTGTGAATAAGTTCAAGGACAAACAAGGTTTGAGTTCTTCTCAATTTTACAAAGGAGAAGGCAGTAGTGGTTCTACATCTTATAAGAGTGGAATATATAACAAGAATGATAACAAAAGCGGGGTTGAACGTAAGAACGAATCTTTTGTTAGAAAGTTCCAAGGTAACTGTTACAGATGTGGCGAAAATGGGCATTCAGCAAATTTTAAAGATTGTATTGGCTGGAGAGTCACGTGCAAGAAATGTAGAAAGAGGGGCCATGTATCTAAATGTTGTCGCAGTGGATCCTCCAAAAACAGGGTTCAAGAAATATCTTGTGGGAATGAATGTGAAGTTGATGAGATCGTGATGAGGATCAGTAATGGTGAGAAAAGTGGTCCATCCGATACTGTCCTTATTGAAGATGTTTCTATTCAGATGTTATTTGACTCAGGGGCAAAAATCACTCTTATCCCTAAGACAGTGTATGATGAGCATTTGTGTAGTAAGATAACCTTACAAAAACCTGACATCAAAGCTAAAGGATATGGAGGTGAGCCTATCAAACTTTCTGGGTTTTTTATAGGCAAGATTTCTTACAAGACTAATGAAACATCAGGTAAGATTTACATCTCTGAAAGAGGTGACTCCTTAGTAAGCTGGTCTCTGCAAAAAGATCTTAAAGTTATTCTAGATCCTAATGAAACACCATCCATAAGATTAAAACTTGATAATCCAGTAAACTCTCAAAATGACCATGACAAGATTTCCAAGTTTGATCAATGTAATCTACAAACTGTCGTCACTTCATTCGAAGATGAATTTCCTGAGGTATTTAATGATCAGTTAGGAAGTTTAACAGGATATTCACACAAGAATGTTCTTAAGGAAAATTCTGTACCTGTAGTTAGTAAAGTTAGGAATGTTCCCATTAAAGTCAAAGATAAAATGAAAGTTGAATTAGATAAGTTGTTGAATGCTGGAATCATCACTGAGGTTGAAGCCACTGAATGGTTGGCCCCAGTTGTGATGGCAGTGAAAGCCAATGGTGAATCCAGGCTCTGCATTGACTTAAGAGAACTAAATAAATGTGTTGTTGTTGACCATTATCCCTTACCCAATATTGCAGAAATGTTGTCATTGTTAGGTGGAGCTAGATTCTTTTCCTCAGTAGACTTAGCTTCAGGTTACCACCAAGTCAAACTTCATGGTACATCTCAAGATTTAACAGCGTTTATAACTCCATTTGGGACATATAAGTTCTTGACGATGCCTTTTGGGCTCATTTCAGCAGCTGCGGTGTTTCAGAGAATAATGGAGCATGTACTCAAAGACTGTGATGGAATAAAAATATACCAGGATGATGTTCTCATTTATGGAAGCACCCAACAAGAGCATGATGACAGAGTCAGGAAGATTTTAAACAAACTTAAGCACAATGGGTTGACTCTCAAAGCAAAAAAATGCAAGTTCAACATCTCCAGCATTGACTATCTAGGTCACACTATCACCTGTTCTGGTATCAAGCCAAAAAAAGAACTTGTAGATACCATAAACAAGTTATCCAGTCCCAAGAACAAGGACGAAGTTGTCAAATTCTTAGGCATGTCAGAGTATTACACAAAATTTATTGAGAACTTTGCTGACAAGACCTTTAACATGAGACTCTTGTTAAAGAAAGGGGTCAATTTCGAGTGGAACGCCAAATGTGAGAGTGAGTTCAAACTCATGAAGAAACTATTATCTGAAGCCTCCTCACTTAGCAGTTTTGATCCCAACAAAGAGGTAATCATAATGACAGATGCCAGTGGAACAGGGTTAGGTGCTGTTATGTTGCATGTATTTAATGGGGAAGAAGTTACAATATTATTCTTATCCAGATGTTTAAGAGGAGCAGAGTGCCACTATTCTGTAATCGGAAAAGAAGCATTGGCAGTATTTTGGGCAGTGAGGAAGCTTCGGAAATTTTTATGGGGCAACAATTTCGTGATAAGAACTGATCATAAACCCCTTAAAGAAACCTTTGAAAAAAATGGTATTGACAATGTCTCTTCCAGAATACGCAAATGGGTAATTTCTCTGCAAGAATTTAATTTTCGTGTGACATATGTTCCTGGTGCAAAAAATAGCATAGCTGACTGCTGCTCTCGCTTGACTGCCATAGAAAGCATTGATGATGAGTTAACAGAAGAAATTACAAATGAATTTGATGATTATGCGGTTTGCTATGTTGATGACAGTATAATAAAAGAAAAAGTCTGGGTCAGTGAACTTTCCAAAGATGCTGTCCTACAATCAGTCATTGCATGCATCAAAAATGGCTGGAGCAAGTACGACAAGAATAATGATGCCTTGGCAGGGTTTCATCGAGTCAAAGATGAGCTGTCCCTCCAAAATCATATACTGCTCAGAGGTACCAGGTTGGTTCCTCCTGTCATCCTAAGGGATCAGTTAATCAGTTTTGCACATGACGGTCATCCAGGAATATCGAAAACTAAAGAAATGTTAAGACAAACTTACTGGTGGCCTGGGATGGACATTTGCGTTGAAAGATCTGTGAGGGAGTGCATTGATTGCACTAGGTGTGACAAGGCCTTTAAAACCAGGGTCCAACCCATGGTTTTGAGGAAATTACCTAGAATGGCTTGGGAAGAAGTCGCAATAGATATCCTAGGACCTATCAAGCACACTAACACTGACAAATACGTGATTGTGCTTCTGGATCTCTATTCCAGATGGCCTGAAGTGAAGATAACCAATTCTGTGGAATCTAGGGTCATAATAAAGTTCTTGGATGAGATTTTTGAAAGAGAAAGTTTTCCCAAGACATTACTCTCTGATAACGGAGTCCAATTTACCTCTAAAGAGATGATTGAGTTTCTATCCAAAAGAGGCATCATCCACAAAAATCGGCACTTTACCACCCAGAGACTAATGGCGTTGTTGAAAGGTTCAACAAAGTACTCAAGGAGACTATTCAACGCGCCTTATCCTATCAAAAGTGTTGGCAAACGGAGCTTCTTAATAAAGTCAAGTGCTACAGGTGTTCTCCACATTCCACAACAGGGAAAACCCCTTTTGAACTTTTCTGTAAGAGAAAGCCCCAGACTATGCTTTGCCCTGCCTGGATTTTCGATGAATCTCACGGGTTGGAGGAAATTGAAAATGATCAAGGAAAATTTGATAAGGAGTTTAAGAAAATGATTGAGAACAAGAAATACTATGATATCAGGAAAGCAGTAAAAAAGGTGTTCATAGAGGTGGGTGATTTAGTCAAAATAAAAAATCCTCGCAAAGTATCCTTTTCAAATGGTTCAAAGTATCTCACGCCGATGAGAGTTATCAAAGTCTTCAAAAATGCTGTCAAGACTGAAGATCACAGGGTGTGGAACATGAACAGAGTGGCCAAATGCTCTAACTCTTTCTTCTCTGGGGAACGCAACAGAAATGACAGTGAGGATTCTTCGGATAAAGAAAGCAATGATATGCCTAATAACGTAAGACAACCCAGCACTAGAAGATTTTGCAAACCCAAATATCTGCAAAATTATTTGTAATTGACATGTTTTCATTGGATATGTTTGTTTTGTTTTTCTCTTTCTCTTTTCTTCTTCATAGTTTTGTTGTTCTCTTATTATTAGGAGGAAGGTGTGTAGTATGCTTGGTATGCTTCACTTTACATTTCCTGATGCCATTGGAACGTTTATGCTCCTTAGTTCCACTTGTCATGGCAACAATCTCTACTCAGAATGTTTCCATTCAAAGGAGGGCTGTTGAGTTGTACCTTCATAGCTGTGTGTGTAGGCTGAGGTGTATGAGGATCTTCTTTAATAAACTCCTTGGATTTTACTACATTTTCTATGGATTGATTCTTACACAGTGCCCCTATTTAATCTCTCTCCACCCCTCCTCCCACAACACTGCTTGCCCGCCGCCACCTCAGAGATCGCTGCATTGATTTCTTATTCTTATTTTAAATGAGTAGCTATCATTTATGTTGAGTTGAGTTGACACCAGACCAGAACAAGGATCCCCACCTCCCCAGTCGGCAGCTCTCACCGCTCAACCATATCCTTTCCCTGTCCATGTTGCAGGGTGCAGTAACTTATGTCGCCAAAAAAGATCCCAATATACACCTAATGACAGACTGTGGTACTGCACCCTTTTACTGCCTCATGCACAGTACAAGAGTTAATGTTGCTGTACCCACAATAATGTGCTGCATAGCTAAATACTTATAAGGCCCCAAAGGCGAGACCAATTGCATTGCAAATGCTTGTTTTTTTAAGGGAACACAATGTAGCACCTATGCTACATCTGTGGTAGGATGTGATGTACCAATTCCTCAAGACCCTTGACCATTGTTTTTATCTTCTGGATTGCCTAGTCATAATGCATTTCAAGGAGTGAAGAGAGAAACTGATAAACATGCAGTATGACCAGTCATCCTGGGACTGAGTGGCAATCTTGATTCTTTTTTCTTTAATGACAAAGTCTAAAATGTGTTTTATCAAAGAGAACTAGCTCTGGAGTGGGTGCTCCTAGCGTATGTTTGTTTTGGAAAGGAAACACATTATGTTTATAGTAAGGCCCTCACTCACCAACCTAGTTGGTGACATGCTTCATCATGGGGCCCCACCCAAGGCACCGAGTGTACCTTGGGTGTGCTACGACGCCTGGATACAGCAGAGCTGGTATTGTGCCGTGAGAGTGCAGTGAAAGGAAGTGAGTGAATGTTAAAAAAGCTGTCCTAAGGGTCCCTGGGATAAAAAATGACTATTTTAATGGGTGGGCCCTTGGCAGTTAATAAAAACGAGAGTCGGATATCTAAGGAGATCTTATGGTAACTCCATTATCCTAGTCGGTCAACATGTTTCAGCCATGCTCTCTTAGTGGTATGGCTTTCTTCAGGACCTATGTGTAGTGCAAAGTGAGTGGTCTAAAAACGTGTTTATTAGAAGACCATATATGTGACACACGCGCTAAGGTGTGATATGTGGTAGAGGAGAATTTCCTCTAGTGGCGCTTTCTCAGACAATATCCGGAAAGTGCCCCATGAGTTCCATGTGGGGGCCCGACCTGTAGTCACACTTTCATCAAGGTCTAGGACCCTTCTCGGTACCTGCTTCAGCCACCATGGAGCTCCGTGGTAGGTCTAAATGTAACATTTTATGGCAATTTCTGCAGAGTTCCATGACACTGTTGTCACATACAAGTGTCAGAGGAGAATGTTGTAGTTTGACTTGGTGAAAGAGTTTGTTCTTCAAAACTTTTATTGTCCCTGGGTGTGTGAGGATTATTGTTTTTTTATGTTAATTGAGAGGCAATCAAAGCAAGTGAAATGAGCATTGATCTGTGGTGCATCACATCAAAATTGATTTTGATCTTATGAATACTGTGGTCACCGACTCCCAGCAATATTGTCCGATCTGTCCAGGAGGTAACGGAGAATTGTGGAAGGACTTGTATGCCTATTGCAGTTTGTGAGGGTTCATTCAAACATGTATCTGTGAGGAATATAAATAGGTAATCTGTGGTGCTAAAATTTGAAATCTTGATGTTCTGCTTTACAGCCAATCAACAGTCATGCAGAATGCTCTTAAGAGTGATATGAGTACTGATGCTGTTAGAAGAGGAAAGTGCTTTGATTTCAACTAGGTTTTCTAGATGTATCCCTTTTCTTCTTGGTTTGGGTTGCCCTTTTGTAATCACTTGTGATCGTGTGGATGGAATGAATGTCTAAAGCAATTTTCAAACTTATGGTTGATTCATATTCTTTGAGGCAGTCTTCAATTTTCTTATTAATGGACAGTAATTACATTGCTCTCTTCAACTTTTGTTCTCTATTCATGTAGGGCCTAGTTTTGAATGCAGATTTAGGAGAGGAATCAGTGTGTAGGACATTGGAATTGTTGCTAATAGTGATTATATGGTAGGTCCTCAACCTGCCAATTTAGAGGGAGCCAAGTGGGTAAGATGTGTCGGGACCCCATCGGAGAAAAGTTTAACTGAATGGTGCCTCTCACTCTTCTCTGTCTCAAGTTAGGCTCATCCAGATCGAGAACATCATGAGTCATACAACCCTGCCAGAGAAACCTATACCTCCAGGGGGATATATATGTAAAAGTCCCTTACCCCAGCATCAGAAACATCTGTGTGTTTGGCACCAACGTAACTATGTTGCAAGAAGGAGAGCAATCTCTTTATCTTTTCACTTTGTACACCTGCTAGAGGACGGGTGTGACCTACAGTAGGCATGTTCTCACCTGCAGGAAGGCAAAAGTCCATCCACTTCCTCCTTCTATGGAACCTGGGGACTGGAGAAAGTTTGAGGACACAGGCCTGTCTCTGAAAAAATATGAAGCAGTGCTGGGAAACACATGGAAGGAGTACACTGAACAGTTACATCAGGAATATTGGTGAAGTGTAGCCTGAGCAGAATTTCAATTACGCCTGAGTAATTGGAGTGGCTCTGGAAATTCTGTGTTACTCTTTGAAATGGAATTACCCATAGTTACGTGATTACTCCTGATTGCATAATTTGGGTGAAAAAATCCTACTGCAATGGCACATTTAGGGATCATGAGCGGCTGCTCGCGCGAGCTATTCATGTTCAACTGCATTATGTGCTTTTTCACAGTAAAAAATTGCATCCTTGTGTTCATTTTGGATGCAGAGGTGCTTTGTTTGCTAAGAAAATAGCGATAAATGCAGGGAGTAAGTTGTGGAAAAATCCTACCCCAGAAGAACATTCAGTGAGTGGTAGTGGCTACTGCTGTGTTCTATGTTCTAAGGGGCATATTTATGAAGGCCTGTGTCATTGTGCGCCGTCGTTGCATCACTTTTAGTGACGCAGCGGCGGCATAAATAATGCGCCATGTTGCGCCATATTTACATAGTGACGCATCTAGGCAGATGCGTCACTTCGTAAACCCCTGCGCTACATTATACCTGCATCAGGTATAATGTATGCAGGGTGGGCGTTCCCCCGCAAGAAAGGGTCATAGGAGTGTGGCAGTGACATCTATGATATTTTGCTGCACCACTTCTAGGATGCCAATGCATCAAAACTTTACGCCTGCCTCATGGCAGGCATAAGGGTGACGTAGGCCCTTTCACATGAGGCTTGCCCCATGTGAAAGGAACATTGCTGGAGTTGCGTCATGCTTCTGACACAATGTACCACTTTTGCGCTGAAAGATACGTCAGTAATACTGACATATCTGTCATTCTTTGCGACATGATGCGTCATACAGTAAATATGACGCATCATTCGTGTTGCAAGGAGGGCGCACTGAGGAGTGTCGCATCACTGCTTTCACACAGCGATGCAACACTTCTCATAAATGAGGCCATACGTTTTTTATTCTCTTGGTGCTTCCACCACATTCTCAAAACATCTGGGAAAATAAACAACATGTATCACTTGGTTCCCTTCAGTTAATTTTGCAATTGAAAAAACCTAGCTTTTAGAGGGATTGATTTGTGAGACAAGACTTATCTAAAGATGTATATGGTTAGAAAGTCCACTGCTGCCTAATGAAGAACTACTAAGTTTTTCTTTAAATTATTGGTCTTCTTTAATAGTAGACCAAGTCCTACAGAAATTGTCTTACTCTTCATTTCATGGTATAGTCTGTGATGCATTATTTTCCCTACTTTTTACTTTTTCTTTGATTTTCTTTCCTCTTGGCTGAAAGTGTCACACATAAAACTGGGCCGCTTGGCAGCTACCTAGATTGCAGACCATAAAGATATCAGCTGCAAGAATTGATTTTAGTACGTTGTAAAAAAATGCTGCTGGACTGTATTTTTCTATCTGGTACATGCAATTTTGGAGGGAGTGAGGTGGGGGTAGTGGCAACCTTGTTTGGGGCAGTTTCGCTGCTAGGGGGCCAGAGCTTCCACAATCTCTTGCAGTGTGGAATCACACCCCCACACCTCTACATAAGTACTCATTGTCCGTCAGAGAGGAAGTCACTGGGTCTGCCCTCTTTGATTTGAAATACAATCTGATTTATGCATCCTCTACTTGCACTCTGGGGAAACAAAAGGCTACATCCTCCAATCCAGCAGCAGCAGATTGTAAAAATAGCTATGGCTTTTCTTGTACTCACATATTCTTAGAAATGAGGTGGGCATTTGTCATTTTTGCCTGCACAGCGCTTCCACTGTGCTTGTGAAATGTATATTATTCAATATGGGGAGAGGATGTAGCCTTACAGCTAGAGAGGTCGACCTCAAATCTGGGTAACCGGGTTCGAGTCTCGTCAACGACGCTCAACATCCTGTGATTCTGGGCAAATCACTTAATCTCCCCGTGCCTAACAAAATGAATGTGTCCTTGTGTAATGAAAATGGTGCTCATGTTAAGCACTCTGATACCTGATATCTTCAGCTCTAGTTTGCGCTATATCAAACTCTAAAAAAATAAATATATATATATATATAAATATTCCAAGGATCTTATATTCCACCCTTGCTTTTAATTGGTTTGTGCGCTTGACACTTATTTTTCCTCCATTTCTATTCGCTGTAGCATTCTATTTCCTGTTGTTCCTTGTATGTTTCTTTTATCAGTGTCCTGTAGCCCAAGGACTGTTTTCATCCGCTTGGTGGAACGTCTTTTAAGTGTGATCAGCAACTCTGTGTGCTTTGTGGGAAGCCAAAGCTCCGATTGCAATGATCACTCACCAGTCCCCCCGGGGCCGGAACAGGGACCCACTCTAGTACTCACTTTTGTTTGCAAACCAAACAGTGCACTCACCAGTCCCCCTGGGGCTGAAGCAGGGACCCACTCCAGTGCTCACTTTTGTTTACAAAATGAGCCACTAGAGAAGCATCAGCAGCCAGCTGGAGTACCGCATCAGAGGTCAGCACTTACAGAGACCCCGCTTGCGGCCATATCATAACTATTTTTAACTATTGCTTTGAAGTATTTTACTTTAAATACCATTCTTTTACTTCTAATGTACTTTATTTGTATATTATGTGACCACATTGTGCAATTTCCTCTAGACAAGTCACCAATTGAGGTTGTTATGACCAACTTCCAATGCTGAGTGTTACACTATGTCTCTCATGATGATTGCCTAATGCAAATTTTGAGTTTTCTCAATTGCTTCTGAAACCTATTTTTCTATCCCTGCATCACTTATGCATTCTACTCTTTCAATAAGGTCACCGCGCATCTGACGGTTGCTTTGGACCAACAGGACTAGTTCTCTCTCTATTTCCAATCCTTGTAAATGCACCAATTCTACCGCTAGCTCACCTCCAGCCTGGTTCAGCCCACCACACCATGCTAACTTCTCTAGTTTTTCAATGAGCAGCATGGTGTACTTCACATCTCTGCGTGCCATGGTAAATTGTCTGTCGGTCAGATTGTAAGCTGAAAACAAATTTGTGTCTTTAATGTATCGCCATGGAATGTGGCCAGAACGCAATGATTGAAGCATACAGTTTATAAGCATAATAGCACATAGCTGAGATTACCCATGTTGTAGAATAGACAAATCTTGTTCCATTATGTCGATTTCTGAGGACACAATGTTGCCCAATCAATAAATACGAGACAAGAGTGTGGTCATGCCATTGTCTACCACAGCTAAGGCCTTTTCTAGGTTAATACTATCGATTTTATGTAGTCTCTCTGCAGCTTCCTGTTGGGAGACTTTCCAAACCTCATTATAGATGGTGTATAAGAAGCGTTTCCTATGTGGTTTCTTGGGACCTAACAAGAAATACCTAGGATCCATGTTGTCTGACAGAAGGGACAAGTGTTGTTTCACCTGTGATAGTGTCGAGGTCTTTAGCCAATCTAGGCACATCTTGCCGACACTATAGGAAGTCACTACCCCTGGGTCGTCTGTGTGTACATAGCGTGGGTCAGGCCATGGATACTAAACCCTTCGGTGGTACCCTTGAATCTTGAGTTACACATATTCATGTCTACAGGCCAAACCAACCAACCCTTCCAATCGGGAGATGATGAATTGTATGTACCATGTGTCCCTTCACTTGTTAGTGTATTATTGGAAATACCCTTAATAGGTGTGGGTGAAGGGATGCTCGGTGTTTTCGGGTCTTTGATTTTTGTAAACCCGTACGAGGTAGCCTGTTGCACTGTTCTGTTCAGGAAAATCATCGGTAATGGTATGAGGCAAGCTCTAAATAAAGCCTCAGTTTCCTGAACCTGCCACTCTCTTGTCCCCCAGATGGATTTTGTGTCTATGGTGTCTCTCCAGTAGTCGAAATTCTGTATAGACAGTTGGGAGATAAATGGTGCTGAATATATCAGCTTTGTGTTTGTTAGCATAATTTTCTTCACATTTGCACTAGATTGTGCAAGTTTGTAGTAAAACGATTCTTGTTCGGATGTATTGAACCCCGAGAAGTATGCAAACTTCTGTGCGAATGTGGCAGAACTACCTTTTGGTGGTGTCGGGCAATGGTCCCATTGATGGTAAGTGTTAGCAGTGCGTGGTACACTTGCTCTATGCAAAAAATGATGACCATAATGCTGGAAACAGAACATGGTATCATAGTTGGTTGTATGCTCATACAATTCCCTGTAAGAAAATGCAGCAGACTGTTCTAAATCTGAATGCATAGTATTCACTGTTTCAATGTCCCAATCATCAGAGAGTGTACTGGAGGTAATGAAATCATTTAAAGAAATTTTAAACAAATGTGGAATTTTTAAATGTTCAGTAGGGCCAAATACATCATATGAAACTTTATCCCAAACTATACCATCAGGTATTGGAACTGCTGTAATGTACACCAGGGACAAGTCTCTTTGTTCACGGTGTGATGACTTATGTGGTTTCAGGACCAAGTTCACAGATTGTACTGCAGAGCGTTCTGGGAGGTAATGTCTGTTCAGAAATAGAAAAAAAACAGTCACTGTGCCAATCCGAATTAACAAGTATACTACCCCTATTGCGAACCAAAAATGCAACCAAGGTGGCACTAAGTAAGTCTTTTTGAGCAAAAGATAGAATTGTAGAAATTTCTCTTTCTTTGAAATGGATGGCGTTTGATCAGGTTCACTTGGATCTGAAGAAAAATCATCGAAGTTGATGAACTAGCCAGATGCAGTTCGATCTCTCTTTGGTAGCTCCGCAGGTTTTGTAGAACTGGCAGATGTGTCGTTTGAAGGCACATTAATGTAGACATCATTGTTGGGCCAAATTGCAACTTGCATTGTTGTTTCTTCTTGATGTTTTTTAATTTCAACTGGTGTGATTTGTACTCCATTATTCATTACTCCTACAAATTGTGTAGTGGAGTCTTGAAAGGTTATTATTCTTTCCATCTGAACTTCCTGTATAGTAGCAAGAGGAGGTCTGTGGCTACTCAGGATCCCACGCGGCCTACTGTTGAGAATCTGCCACATGATGAGGTTTGATCAGATCAGTGGAGACGAATCTTTTTTCTTTTTTGCCGGCAAGAGGCGGAAGAAGTACTGTTCTTTTTCCCACTAGTGCCAGGACAGGTACAGCTGATCTGTAAAATGGCCCAAACACTCTTCTGTCCACGATCTTTTCCCTGACCAGGTCCCTAATCTGCAGGACCCAGGCAGGTCTTGCCGGAACTGGTTTCACTTCCCCAGTGGCAGTGCGTTTGACTTGCACTTTGCTTTGTAACGGTCGGAATTCATTGAGTTCCTGTAAAACAGCCAAACGGTCATTCAGTTCAAGTGGTTTTGCATCCGCCACAGTGCTGGCACAATCAACATCAGGTACCCACATTCTTGTCCCAAACAGGATTTCATAAGGGGTACAGCCTCCCAAGGATTTTCTTGGCATATTAATTAGTGCCCTCTGGACCCCATATAGGTGATTGACCCAACTACCACCCGTGCCTAATACCCTTGCTGTTAAGGATTGCTTTAGGTCCTGGTTTTTCCTCTCCACCACCGAATTTCCCTCGGGATAGTAGGAGGAGGAGTACCGCAAGGCCATGCCCATACTTTCCATGGCTTCCTTGTAAGCCAGAGAGCAAAACGCAGGGCCACGGTTGAAATGTAACGTGCCAATTGCGTATGTCCCGATGAAGACTTGCAAATCCGTTATAACAGTTTGTGCGTCAGCCAAGCGCTGGGGCCAAACCCACAGGAATCTAAAGCATGAATCCACTGCCACCAAGGTGTACTTGCAAGCCCCGTCTGAATTTAAGGGGCCGCAGTGGTCCAAATAGACACATGCGAGAGGTCTGTCTGAAATCAGTAATAATGTTTGTGATGGCCTGTGAATGGTGGAACCCTTCAACTGCTGGCAAATATCGCACTTAAGGACATAGTTTGTTTTGTCAGCCCCGACTACCAGTAACGCTGCTTCAATAATAAAATTGTTGCAGTGACTCCTGCGTGAGCTGAGCCCAGACCCTCGTGTGCAGCTAATATTTACCCGAATCTGCGATCTTTGTTTGGTGTTACTCTATCCCCACTCCTGGAATTTGAGCATACGGTGTGTTGTGCGCATCTAACTTGTATGAATACTTGAGTAGAAAGCCTTTTGGCAGGACGGCAGAGCCGTTCTTTGTGGCGTTGATAGCTACTAGTATATCTCCGTCTATTCTCGTATGTGAACGAGTGATTGTAGCGACGGAAGCAGTTCGCACTCTCGCCTTGGCGGCTTCATCAGCCAGTGAATTCCCTTCAACATGTATGCCGACACGCTGATGACTCAAAGTGTGAATAACTTGAGCCAACTTTCAGCTGTGCCACTTCTTCCCATAACAATTTGAGTTTTATCGTGCCACCCTTGGCATCTTTAAACCCATTCTGGCCCCAGTAGTGAAGATATTCATTGTAAGATTGCACACAGTAAAACGAATCGCACACAATCAGTGTGGGGAATTCCCGATCCGTATACTGTAGTGCTAGTATCAGGGCTTTCAGTTCTGCCAGCTGTGCTGTACAATCTCCTAAAGATTGTGTAGTCGTATTGCTGGGATGGAACTTACTATCCCGCATCCGACCCTTCACTATAGCACACACAGTGCTATATTGCTGTTTACTTCCAATGGCAGGTTGAGCAGAACAGTCAGTATAAATGATGTGTTCATACTGATCTAGAGGCAAGATTTCATTCGGGAGAGGGTATTCTTGTTCGTACTGCAGGAATGCTAAAGTTCTCAGTGTAGGATTGTGTCTATATTCTACATCTGTTGCAGTGAGAGAATTAGCCCATTGTATCCATCGTGGATGCAGTGCCTTTGCATTTGGAATGCTGGCTTTGGTTACCGCTTCTAAAGTCGGTATCGGGGTTACAACAATGATGCGTTTCCCCTGTGCTAGTGCTCTTTCCCTCCCTACAGCAGTCTGTACTGCTGTCAGTATTTTTTCTGTAGCTGCAAATGGATTTTCAGCATTCGTGTACAAATGAGATTTGTATGCGTTTGGAACTGTCTCACCTTCATTGAACGTGTTGTAGGTAAACCCTGATAACCCGGGGATGACCCGTATTACCAGGTTGCGGACGTTTACTCGTGCTGCAAGTGTTTTGAAGCTATCATGTCAGCCTGAACTGAACGTAGAGTGTCTGTATGTTTTTGAGTCCACTTGTTTGCTGTGAAATCTGGTCTGATTAGGTCATAGAAAGGTGTGACTCTTTCTGCGTAGTCTTGAATGTATGTTCTGCCAAAATTCCGGAATCCTAAAATGGATTGTATACCCTTCAGAGTCTCTGGAGACTGGATTAGCGTGCACTCTTCTAAAATGTTAGCGGCCAGGCTTTTGTCTTCACTTGACAGCTCATATCCCAAAAATAGGACGCTGAGATGGGCAATTTTTGATTTTTTTAAATTTTATTTGTAGCTCAAATTGGCGAAACCAACAATTATTGGGCCGATTCCGATCTCGGTCGGAGGCGCACCCAATACCATTCGGTCGGGAAAAAAGCCATGCGAATGCCTGTTTCCCGACCGATCCGTACAGCATACCGAACGAGTAAGTACGATGCGCACAACAGCACAGAATCCGGCTGAGTCGTACTCACCCAATCCAGGTCCTGTCCTCCGACCGAGGCGAATCCGGAAACGCAGAATCGAGTCGCACGGAAGGGAAAATGCAGCCCCGTCCGGCCGAACAAGTACGATGCGCTTTCCGTACGCGCCGAACCCGTCGCTACGCACGGCACATCAAAGCATCCGGGAGAGGCGCACATAAGCTCCGATTCGCGCCACAACACGATCCACGGCTACGAGGCGAACACGCCAGCGACGAGGACGACGCAAAGCGACGAGGACGACGCGAAGCAACGAGAAAGACGAACGACACAAACCAACCATGAATCCCTTCGTCCCGATCATACCAATATTCTACATTTACTACCGGAACAGGCACGGACGTGTACGGCGCAGAAGGTAAGTTAGACACCAACCACAAAACACATACAACACGTACACGACACATCACACACACACAGAGGGATGCAGAATTTACTTACACCAGCAACAGCAGCACCATAGGGGCGGGATGCCCATCACCAATGCCACATATGCACACAGGGGCCTGAATGCGCACCACCACCCCTACCCAGGGGGGGCCGGATGCCAACCACCACTACCACCCTTAGCCAGGGGGGTGCCAGATGCCCACCACCACTACCACCCTTACCCAGGGGGCCTGGATGCCTACCACTACTACCACCCTTAGCCATGGGGGTGCCAGATGCCTACCACTACTACCACCCTTACCCAGGGGGGGCTGGATCCCTACCACTACTACCACCCTTACCCAGGGGGGCTGGATGCCTACCACTACTACCACCCTTAGCCATGGGGGTGCCAGATGCCTACCACTACTACCACCCTAAGCCAGGGGGCTGGATGCCTACCACCACTACCACCCTTACCCAGGGGTGCCAGATGCCCACCACCACTACCACCCTTACCCGGGGGCTGGATGCCTACCACTACTACCACCCTTAGCCATGGGGGTGCCAGATGCCTACCACTACTACCACCCTTACCCAGGGGGGCTGGATGCCTACCACTACTACCACCCTTACCCAGGGGGCTGGATGCCTACCACTACTACCACCCTTAGCCAGGGGGCTGGATGCCTACCACTACTACCACCCTTAGCCAGGGGGGCTGGATGCCTACCACTACTACCACCGTTAGCCAGGGGGCTGGATGCCTACCACTACTACCACCCGTAGCCAGGGGGTGCCAGATGCCTACCACTACTACCACCCTTACCCAGGGGGGCTGGATGCCTACCACTACTACCACCCTTAGCCATGGGGGTGCCCGATGCCCACCACCACTACCACCCTTACCCAGGGGGGGGCTGGATGCCTACCACTACTACCACCCTTAGCCATGGGGGTGCCAGATGCCTACCACTACTACCACCCTAACCAGGGGGGCTGGATGCCTACCACCACTACCACCCTTACCCAGGGGGGTGCCAGATGCCCACCACCACTACCACCCTTACCCAGGGGGGGCTGGATGCCTACCACTACTACCACCCTTACCCAGGGGGTGCCAGATGCCTACCACTACTACCACCCTCACCCAGGGGGGGCTGGATGCCTACCACTACTACCACCCTTAGCCATGGGGGTGCCAGATGCCCACCACCACTACCACCCTTACCCAGGGGGGGCTGGATGCCTACCACTACTACCACCCTTAGCCATGGGGGTGCCAGATGCCTACCACTACTACCACCCTAAGCCGGGGGGGCTGGATGCCTACCACAACTATCACCCTTACCCAGGGGGGTGCCAGATGCCCACCACCACTACCACCCTTACCCAGGGGGGGCTGGATGCCTACCACTACTACCACCCTTACCCAGGGGGTGCCAGATGCCTACCACTACTACCACCCTTACCCAGGGGGGGCTGGATGCCTACCACTACTACCACCCTCAGCCATGGGGGTGCCAGATGCCTACCACTACTACCACCCCCACTCATAGGATGGACAATGCATGACACAACCAGCACACCACAACCTAGGGAATGCAAGAAAAAGACATCCCCCCAACACCATGACAAGCGTGTGTAGACTGTGTCAAATGCCTACAACACTGAACATGACTTTGAACATACAATGTGACCCCCTATCACATGTGCCACACATATATGTGTGTGGCCCCCACAATGCAAGCAGGCCATGACCATTGTGGCAATGGGGTCCAAACCCCCATCATCACAGTGACCAAAATGTAAGTGTGGGGTCCATAGCTGAAGCACATTTTGAACAGTGTGGCAATGGGGTCCAACCCCCATCATCACAGTGACCAAAATGTAAGTGTGGGGTCCATAGCTGAAGCACATTTTGAACATTGTGGCAATGGGGTCCAAACCCCCATCATCACAGTGACCAAAATGTAAGTGTGGGGTCCATAGCTGAAGCACATTTTGAACATTGTGGCAATGGGGTCCAAACCCCCATCATCACAGTGACCAAAATGTAAGTGTTGACAAAGAAAAAGCTGCAACTGCCAAACTGCATGGATGATTCCTGGTCACAGAACATAAAACACATCAGTGGCAAAGTAGTGCATGTGTCCCATTGCAACATAAATTGGGGGAGGCAAATACTGCAGTGCAAATAAGACATACCTTTGGCCATGTGCAGACAAACAACACCCATGGGGGCTGACACTGTCAACATTCATCAATGACACAATGACAGAAGTGACCATCAGAATGCAGACCCACATATTTGCACCAATGGGCACACAAATGCAGATACCCTGTGGAGACTGTAGATGTGAGGTGAACAGATACCATACCATGGCAGCAATGGGACACACAAACCATGATCATTGTGCTGACCGATGACCTAGGAGTCCCAGGGACAGCAGGGGAAACCCACCAAACTACATACAGCCAATGGCACACCCAAGATATGCCAATGCAGTGGTGCAGATGCACAAACACAAACAGGCAGACCCACACTGCACATCATACACAACAGGTGAGGGGGGTGCCAGTGTCCCCAGGCAACCACACAACACATGAGGAGACCTGAATACCAATCATACAGATGTGCATACAGTGCCACACAAAGGTAACTCATGGATCCAAATCCCCTATGTGGGCAAGCAGGCATTGTCAGATGAGAGGGAGCACAAATCACACATGTCACACAGGCACGTAGGAACAGCAACTGACACAGCAAGACACAGACACACCACAGCACTACCCCCAGGGCCCCCACAATGTGGTGACCCTGGGCTGCATTACAATCCCACTGTGATGACAAAGCTAAATGTCGTTCACACTGTGAACCACAGTCATGTGTCCTGAGCAACAAACTACCATCACACCTACACAAGCACAAATCAATCAGCATGGCCAGTAAGCCAAGGCCAACATGGAGGCAGGGGCCTAGCCGGGCAACAACTCTCATCTGCACACACTCAACACCACACCCTCGACCTCCAACAATGTGCAGCAGTGAAGCACACATGCACTGGTGACATTGCACATGCACCCATGACTATTCCAGGGTGGTGGGTGGGAACCAAGGTGCAGAAACACATCACACATGGCCACTCAACAAGACTCCTGAATGTCTGACACACTGCACACTACGCTGTACATGGACATGACGGCAATACCACACCAACCAATGGGATCCCAGCCACAGTCACACACCAATGAAGAAGCCAAGGTCACCCACAAAGAACACACATAGACAACAACCAACATTGCAGCCCGGACCCTGAGGAGTGCCAGCAGTCACACACACAACGTGTCACAATCACTGAAAGATAACACAAACTGGAAATCACATGACAGGGGCAACCAACAAGTGCCAAGGGGAAACCTGACTGTGACCCATCTGCGTCTGCACACAAACTCAGCCCTGACAGCAAACACACCTATGGGTGACACCCTGATGACCAGTAATGTGCCATGCACCCACATCACAGAGAACCCAGGGAGAAGACTTTGGGGGAACATAGGTCAACTCAGCAAGCATCACAAACAGGTACGAGACTAGGGATCACAGCATGCACAGATAAACGGAAGTGAACACACAGACATGCTCATACAACACACACCTTGGGCGCAGGCAATGTCACAGGAGTACACACTGCCATGAGGGGACTCCACTCCTGTGTGAGGAAAGCTGTGCCATATGTTGCCTCAGTAGGGCCCCATCATGTCAGCTGAGCACTTGGTCACACAATCAACAATTAGCACCAAATGAAGGCTCCCGTCACATCAGCCTGGTCATGGAAGTGCCAACGAAATCATCAGCACAGATCCAACACACTTGTATAGCAATGTTGCACTGACAACACAGATGAGTCCTTCCCCATTGATGCCCAAACCTGCATGTCCAGTGGAGATGGCCACACGGTCAGGGAAGTAGACGAATTGAACAATGGCAGGCACAACAGATGTGCAGGGGTGGAAGCCACAGATGTGAAATTGCTAATGTAAGTAGGAAATCCCATTGCCAAATACTGAACACATGACACCCTCAGATGCTGCTATGGATGTCATGGATACACCACAGGATAGGACACATTCCCCTGGACCACATGTGTTCCTGCACAGTAACACTTCATTATCATGAGACCAAATATCACCATCACTGCAGCAAGGGCATGGTTAGCATCATCAACAACATGTACATCAGAAGCATAAGCACTAGAGAACAGAAAGTTGCTTTATTCAGCATATGTGTGTATTGAAAACTGAAAGTCCAGAAAAACACAAAGGCCAATGGCCAGTCCATTGTCAAAGTCCAAACAGGGTGACAGTGGCAGATGTCACCCTACGCATGCCTGCACTGCACAAAACCAGGGACAATCCACTAGGAGGGGCAACCGGGGGGCAGGCCAGGCACCGCAGGGACAGGATCAGGGCTCACCAGGAGGAAGCAGGGAAGGGGTGGTGGGTGCTGGAGAGCCACTGACAACTGCAGTGGAGGTGTCTGACATGGTGTGTGCCGGCACAACTGGGGGCATGACTCAGATGTTGTGGGTGCCGGCACGACTGCAGTGGACCCTGCAGATGGAGTGGACAGGTCCGCCACTGCAGTGCCCAAGTCAGACAGGGTGGTAGTGGACTCCACTGCAGTGCCTACCACCAGGGGAGGAGAATGGGGAACAGGCAAGGTGGGCTGGACAGAGGGGGAGGACACCCTCACCACATCAGTGGCACAGACAAGCGCAGCGGGGGGGTGGTGCCGGGAGAGCAAGTGGCAGGGGGAGAAGGCCGGATCCTCTTGGGGATGGTATATCTGTGGGTGGGGTACCTGGGGCAGGGTGTGGTGGGGGCACCTGTGGAGTGGGGGCCTGAGGGATGGAGGAAGGAGACCTGGTGCCTGAGCTGCAGGGCGGTGGCGGGGTCTTGCTCTTACGACTCCGGGGGACTTGCGGGTGGGGGCCTCAGTCTGTCTGCGCCTGGGGGAGGGTGTCCGGGGGCGAGGGGCACTCTGCTCCATGTGGGTGGGCTTCCTCTTCCCCTGAATGCTGTATCAGCTGGATCGGAGGGGAAGAGGCCGAGGTCACTGAGGAAGAGCCGCTGGGTCTTTGGGGTTGCAGGTGAGGCAAGGGAGGGTGCTTTGGAGGGAGAGGCAACTGAGGACTGCGCAGTGCTCGTGGATGCGTGTGTGTGTTCCAGGGCCCCATCCCCTGTGAGTCTGGTTTCAGTCCCCTGACTGTGCGTGCGTGTGCGTTTTGTTTGTGGCGTGTGTGTCTGTGTGCTGGACGTGTGTGTGCTGGTGTGTGCCTGTGCCGTGTGTGTGTGCTTGGGACGGGTAAGGTGCTGGGGAGTGTGGATGGAGCAGAGGCAGGAGGGGTGAGGGACTGTCTGAGGAGGGACACTGCTGCCGTCAGGGAGGAGTCCATGGACCTATTGCCCCTCTGTAGGTCAGACATGCCCGATGAGATGCCCTCCATGAACGACACCAGCTGAGTCAACAGAGCGGTGTGCGCATGGAGGACACTCAGCATGGCTGTCTGCCCTACATGGAGCTGGCGAAGGAGGTACACAGACTCCTCACTCAGGGCAGCAGGGGACACAGGGGCAGGGGGTGCGGTGCCTGGCCCAAAGGAGACACGCTCCCGAACATGGGAGCCTCCACGGACCTGGGGAATGGGAG
Source organism: Calotriton arnoldi (assembly GCA_963921515.1). Lineage (NCBI taxonomy): Eukaryota > Metazoa > Chordata > Amphibia > Caudata > Salamandridae > Calotriton > Calotriton arnoldi. The sequence continues at coordinate 128,561 of CAWUFW010005767.1, forward strand.
CCGATGGGAGGGCGGTGGTGGTGCTGGTGGTGGCGGGGACAGCAACACTAGCTGGGGTGTGGTGGCTGCTGACACCCGCCTCCATAAGGGAGTCATCCTCCGAGTTGCTCTGGTCCTCAGCTGAGGTGGATGGTGCTGAGGACTCCTCGGTGTGGCTCCCCTCACCCTCCGTGCCACTGGGTCCCTCCGACCACTCCTCGGCTGCTGACCCAGTCTGGCTCTCTGGCTCCTCCTGGTCCGTGGAGCTGTCCCCTTCCGTGGCCGTGGATGTATCTGCAAACAATGGGGAAACAGACAGACATCAGTCACCTGCACCAAACGCACACACCACTGTGAGCACAGCACAGTACAGAGCAAGCCCTGGCATCATTAGTTGAACATTGCTAAAAGTGCCATAACTGAACAGGAGAAGCCAATTGTCAGTCTGATGCCAACCATGGCACTCACATCACACATGGCCTTGCACCCATCTGTCTGGTGTCTGTTGGATAGCAACACCCCAGTGTGGACACATGCACCACCTACACAGTAGTTGGACAGTGCAGAGGACACGGTGTAGCATGTGGACATGCACACATCACAACTCTTGCCACTGAGTCAGTACAGGTTTCCGGATGAAAGGGATGCCCAGAGTCAAATAGGAAATGCATGTGATGCATACCAGCGACAGACACCATGATGCACCCATGTCCTGATAGCCATCGCCACAATGGTGTGCATGTAGCACATGTCACTCCCCTGCAGGATCACCAATAAGTAGACACATGCCATGGCGGAGGCATGACTGCTAAGTCATACATCACTGTCTCAGTGATGTATGACTTGGCAGCCAGACAACAACTCTCTGCACTGTGTCACAATAGTAGGTCATGGGGAATGCAAGTCCTGGAGCTGCACAAGTGCACATGTACATCCCCCACACAACACATCATCTTAACCCTCATCTGTCCAGGTCATACCGATTGGACATATGGGAGACCTGTGACACTACCCTCTGAACCTGAGCCCTCACAATCTGCTGTGAATGGGAAACAGCTGCCTGAACTTCACATTCGCATACCCCAGTCTGCACGGGCAGCTGATCAAACACCTATGTGACACACAAGTGTCGTCTCCTATGGTCACATCTCCAGTGGCATGCTGAGCCCCTACTGAGAAACACCCCAGCAGTCCTGGCAACAAATCCACAGCACACTGACACAGAGGCAGACACCTGAGGGGTCAAATCACTGCGCACAATGTGTCAGCTGATACACGGGAGTGGGAGTACAGAGTGCATTGCATGGCCTGGAGTAGGCATGACTGTCCTGCCCCACATGAATGAGGGATGAGCCCTGGACAGTGGATAGCTGGCTATGTATGTGTGACACACGTAATCTGCACACTCCTGGGGCCCAAACATTGTTCCCACCCGCTGCATGGGTGTGTGCCACATACCCCAGGCACATGTGGTGGCTCAGCTCAGCAAGTGGACCGCATATCAAAGCAACACGCAGATTACATGTCCGAACACAGGCGTTGTGTGAACAATGGACCCACCCATGATGCCCACAACAGAGTTAGGGAAACAGATGCTGTCCCCCACCTTTAGTGAAGCAAACTGCAAGGACACAGTCCCAAGTGACACAATTCCCTGAATGTAAGGGCCACACCTGGGTATCAGATGAGGAGTGGGCAGTGCACAATAGAGGGACATGGCTCCTGGACAACATGACTGCTGTACTGTGGCAGTTTAACCAGGCCAGAGGAGGGCACATAGCATGTAATACAGAGTTCACAGTGCAGTCTTTGACTCACCCCCTCCTTGCTGCTGTCTGGCCTTCAGCTGCCCATCCAGGTCTGGAAACACCACCGCCAGGATCTGGAGCATGTGGGGGTCAGGGTCCGTGTTCCGCCCCTCCTGCGAGGAGGCGACAGCTTCAGCTGGACCCATGCAATCCTCCGGGTCCAGCCCCGAAGGTCCTGCCACCTCTTCTGGCAGTTGCGGATCCGGCGCTTGTAGACCCCCACGGACCGGACAGCCCGGACGATGTCCTTCCAGATCTCCTGCTTCCTCTGTCAGGATGAGAAAGTGAAAAGGCCATTACTACACATGCAACATATCCGTGCATGACACAGTTGTATATACATGTCTCAATCACAGGGGCACATGATGTACACAGGCAGTGCAACGCTGCCCATGGACAGTTTGCCAGAAGTCACTACATGGTATCATTGCATGGGAAGTAAAACCTTGTTCAAATGCACTGTCACTGCACCATACCTGTCCGGTGCATGTCACTACACACTATGGGGGGTGACAACTACTCAGTGAGCCTGCTAGCCAGTGGCGTGCAGACTTTCAGCCTTGCTAGTCAGACAAAATGCACATTCAGAAAGGCAGTGCACAGAACACTCACCTGCTCCCCTGGTGTCCCATACAGCTTGCTGTACTGTGGAAGTAGGCTGTCCAGCAGGGCCTGGTTCTCCTCAAGGCTGAAGGCTGGGGCTATCTCCACAGTACGTGCCATTGCAGGGTCCAGAGGGGGCAGAGACAGCAGCAGTGCAGTGGCAGATGTCGTCCTGGAGCATGTAGTGCAGGCAAGTGAGCTCTCAGGGGAACAGCCAGCAATATATATGTGCTGGAGAGGCAGATACTGTCCCATGTGTCCAAAGTGATAGGTCCAAGTCGTTTGCATCTTCTGAATCTGGCCAATCCATGGAATAGCAGCACCAATACACGCCCACAGCATCCTTCAAATCTTCAACTTCATGACATACATGATTTTGCAACATTGTTGTGGGTGACCAACTGAATTTCCAGCAACCGACTCGTTCGAATTTCGAAAACGCGTCCGTTGCCAGGCTAGGTGTGGTGATGTGTTGCTGGCAGAGCTCCATGAGTAGTCAGAGTGATGTCATTAAGAGTGTTGGGAAGCATCCTGCTCTGAGTGTTCTCTCCGTGTCAGTTGCTGCTTATGTGCCTTGGCTGTGCCAGCTGGGACGGCTCTCTGTACCTACATTAAATACTTCTTTTGTGGAACCACTACAGCGTCAGCAGACAGTCCTTTCAGTGGCGACAGAGGACGGGATCCCACTCTGCCTACTCATGGACTTGCTGTTCTTCAAGTACATTTTGTCTACAATATAACTCAACCGTGAGTCAAGCACTCCCTGTTTTCGGCGCAACTGTGAGTAACCTTTTTCTTTATTACTCCCACCCAAGGCACACCCCCTGGAACTAGCACAGTACAGAGAGCCGTGCCCAATTTATTTTAACATTATTTTTTTTTTTTAAAAAGCAACCCCTGCCCAACGCGTTAATTTCCTGCCTTGTACTTCGATTTGGAAAAGCTGCAAGGTTCCCCCCTGACCTTACTGCCTATTTACTCTTGATCTGAACTGGATTTGAACTGTCATCCGGATATTTCATGTGATTTCGGACTTCGGCTTCTATTTTCATTCCCTGCACGAGATCTACAACAGTAAAGCCATCGCGCATGCATATCCTCGCGCTCGTACGCGCGCATCTTCATGAGAATTCTTTTTATGCATCAACGCGCACACCTTTGTTTCAGCGCATGCCAAGAATGCTCGTTGCCCAGTGACCATCTTTCCCGACGAAATACAGCATCTCTAAGACTTCGTCTATGAGTATAAGATTTATGCTCACAGCCATTCTTCTATCTTAAAGCCACGCTGATACACACAGCATTATACTTACTCTGGTGTGTCAGTTTCGCTTCATCTCCTTCACCCCTCATACTAAACAAGCTGGGAAGATTTTTCATTGTGCTCTGCGACATTCTTCCCATTCCTGCTATTATCGGCAGAGTTTACAATTATCTTTTCTCGCGCTGACACACACAGCATTGGAAAGATAGGTTCTGCAATGTAATTCTATGCTGCCATCTAGTGGCCAAGTTGAGAATCAACTTCACATGTGGAACTTTTACAGTGTGTTTCTTCTGTGATACACACACACATTTTTTTTTTTATCATCTTTATTCACTGTTATTCTTAAGACATACTGTTTTGTTTTCCTATGTTCAACTAAGTATTATTTCCTCATTTTCTACTCCCCTGCAGAAGTAGAGAATTTCCAGATTTTTGCTCTATTCTTTTCTTTTTCATTTTTTTTTTCTCTTCTTCTCCTTCTTCTTCCTTTCTCTCTTTTCCTCTTATCTTCTCTTTAACCATTTTCATTCCGCAGGTACTCTATCAATATGCAGAGTGTTACTGCACCAGCGCCTTTCTTACAAGAACCAGGAGACCCACCTCTAGAGTGGAAGTTATGGTTTAGATCTTTCAAGGCGTACATAGGCGCTATTGATGGTCAAAGATTCAGACCTGAGAGGAAAAAGAATCTCATGTACTATCATCTAGGAGTCGAAGGACAAAATGTATTTGACCATCTACCGCCATATGATCCACCTGAAGGTGAGGACCCCGACGAGTTTGAACAAGCTGTTGCTCAATTGGATAAGTACTTTACTAAAACAAAGAACATTGTAGTGCATAGATACAAGTTCTTTACAAGAATGCAGAAATCTGACGAAAGCATAGACACTTTTATTACAGCTTTAAAAATTTTAGCTTCAAAATGTGAATTTGAGAATTTTACCTCACAACTGGTGAGAGATCAACTTGTTGCACGTTGCTACTGTAAGAAGATACAAGAGAGACTACTTACCTGCAAAGATCCTACCCTAGATAAACCAATTGATATTGCTAAAAGTATCGAAACCTCAATGGATGATGTCAAACAGCTTGAAACTACTCTATCTAACTCTACCATTTCAGGTGCTGTCTCCTTCAAGCATCCAAGTTCCAACTCCAAACCTCCCACTCTCATACGCGATAATGCCACTCGTGACTATATTAGAAGACCATACATGTCTAGGGGTGGAAGAAACTTTATGCAAAATAGACAACAATTCAATCCTAGAATTTTTTGCTATAGGTGTGGTTCATCTCTACATGTTTCTTCTTTCAAAAACTGTCCAGCTATTAACCAGCAGTGTGGTCAATGTGGCAAAATGGGACATTTTGAAAAAATTTGTATGAGCGGTAGAAAAAAACGTAAGGTGTGTCCTCAATGAAACCGATGAATTCCATGATGATGATGTCACTAATCAGGAATATGTGGTAGTAGTCAAGCACTGTACTGATAAGCAGAATACGTTGCATGTCCCAGACCCTGAAGTAGATGTTCTGAGTTCAAAATATTTTATTGAATTTTCATAATAAACAAGTAACAGACAATACAAAAAATAATATTCTAAATCGAAAATACCTAGATATAGTAAAGAAGATTAACAGGCATATCAATTGAATTACATTAGGTATGATAAAATAAGTATTCTTGGAAAACATAAAAAGGAAAGGAGGGAAAGGGATCAATAATGATTCGAATTACATTGTCTATAAATAGAGCTACAATATGAATCAGTAAATATACTATATTATCAAAAAAAGCTAAATTAGTTATACATATACCGTTTAAGAAGATATGTATACATCAACAGGAATCCAAAAAGCATGAAAAGAATTGGAGTTATGATTGAGCCCAGTTAAGGACAATTGAGCTCCTTTTCTTGTAAAAATAACCCATGACCACCAAGCATGTTATGATAATAGCGAGACATCTTTCCAGCAAAAAGTAATAGATTTTAAAGCAGCTGATATTAGGAAATTAAAAAGTTTACCTTCTAAGTCATTTAAACTATGTGAAAGAAGAGCAGATTTGCAAATTAACATATTGTAAGAAACATCATCATGGATATTTAATATCTTTTTATAATATCCCAAACATCAGTCCAAAATTTTAAAATTAAAGGGCATTTAAAAAGCATATGCTGTAATATACCAGGGTTTGATTTACAGTGCCAACAAGAAGCAGATTGAAGAAGTTTAGCTTGGAAGAGACGTAATGGAGTCCATAAACAATTAAATAAGATATATGAGTTGGTTTGATAAAGTGAAACAGGCAGCCAACCAGAAATACTATTAAGCCAGATATCCTTCCATATATCAATGGATAGTGAAAGTGAAAGTTCATTATTCCAAAATACTGAAAGCATATTAATGTTGCTACCTAGAGAATTAGATAATTTTTTATATAAAATAGAAACACCATGTGATGAAGTAGAGACAGTTTGAATGTAAATTGATAAATCAGCTTTAACATTAGAGGGAATATCTTGAGGAAAAGAATCTAAAATGGAATTACATAAATGTTCATATTTAGAAAAATCAGCTTGAGGTAAATTAAATCTTGTTCGTAAAATCTCAAATGATAAAAAAGCATTGTTTAAATATATATCTTTAAGATAAAAAATACCAACATTAATCCATGAATACCAGTAACTAACATTCCTATTCAGTTTGATAACATTGCTATACCATAGTGACATGTCTTCAGTAATAGACATAGGAGATAGAAAAATTGAATCTATATCATTAAAAATCATTTTAGTGGACTTTAGTATAACGGATTTATGCAAAACTGATGACCTATTAGACATAGTTAACAAAGTGGGGAGTGGAAAAGGATTTACCAATGATTTCTCAATATCAAGCCAAATAGGAGAATTGTTTAAATAGGACTGATTAAACCATATGGAACTTTGTTTTAAAATAAAGGCTTTGTGGTAGAGGAAAAAGTCTGGTAATCCAAACCCAGCATTACATTTAGGCATTTTTAATTTTTTATAACTGATACGAGGCGGTTTACAGTTCCAAAGAAATCTGGATAAAATTCTATCAACATCTTTGTAAAACTTTAGTGAAAATTGAGTAGGAATCATGGCGAGGGTGTAGAAAAGTTTTGGAGCAATTGTCATTTTAATGGAATCCATTCTACCCCACCATGAAAGATGTAATGAAGACCATTTAGACACTTTATCTTTTATATAATTTAAAATAAAGTTACAGTTAAATGTTATTGTTGATTTTATAGAGGATGAGAATAAAATCCCAAGATATTTCAATTTATCCTTTTGCCAAATAATATCAGTCATAGGTATCATATCAGGGGTACAGTAAATGTTTAAGGGAAAAATTCAGTTTTGTTAGTATTTAATTTATATCCAGAGTCTGTAGAATATTTTTTGATAATCTCTAATAGGGAAGGGAATGAGATTATAGGGTCACTAATAAATAGGAGTACATCATCTGCATAAGCTAAAGTTTTTATAGTAACATCTTTAATATTAATTCCTTTAATATCATCACATTTTCGTATAGCATTGAGAAATGGTTCAATACCAATAAGGAATAAAAGTGGGGAAAGAGGGCAACCTTGTCTTGTACCTCTAAAAAGTGAAAATTGATTCGAGCGAAAATATTCTGTCATTGAAAAAGAACTCTTAGCCTGCGTCTGGAGTGTCGAGAAATTCAAGCCATACTTATGGGGCAGATCATTTATCCTTAAAACTGACCATCGCTCTTTGGTCGACATTTTATCTGGAAAAAATGCCAAACGTACCACTGCTCGCTTAGCTAGGTTATCTACCAAACTTTTAGAGTTTACATTCAGTGTAGAGTATATTCCCGGTGGAAAGAATACCAGAGCAGACTGTTTATCTAGACTCCCTATTCTTGACACTGAAGAGCAAGAATGGGAGACTGAAGTGGAGGAGTGTTTTGTAGCTCATATCAGTCAGGACTGTTTATCGTTTGCAGAAGATGACTGGGTAACAGAGGTTGATAAAGATATTGTACTCAAAGAAGTTGTTTCCTTAATCAAGAAAGGCTGGCCCAAAGAGAAATGTCTTTCTCCTGAACTGCAAATGTTCTGGAAGGTCAGTGATGAGCTTTCAGTAGAAGGTGGAAAAGTAGTTAGAGGCAACAAACTTGTACCTCCCATATGTTATCAAGGAAAAATTATGTTAGCTGCACACTCAGGTCATCTTGGTGCCACCATCACCAAGAGGAAAGTTAGAACAGACTTCTGGTGGCCCAGAATGGACACTCAAATTGATGATTTAGTAAGACAATGTTCACGCTGCAATGCCAGTGACAAAGCTCTAATTCTTGAAGGTGTAACCAAATCTTCTGTTTCCCCTCCTGAGTGGGCCTGGCAAAGGTTGGGTATGGATTTTTTGGGACCCTTCCATGTTCTTCCTTCCAACTCAAAATATTTTCTAGTTCTCATAGATCACCTGTCTAGGTGGGTTGAGGTTGAACCCATTAATACACCCAAATCTAAGAGTGTTATCAATTGCCTGAACACAATATTTCTCAGGGAAGGTTATCCTGAGGAAATCCTTACTGACAATGGTGTGCAATTTGTTTCAGAGGAAATGAATTCTTTTCTACGATCCTGTGGCATTAAGCACACTAGAACTCCACTTTACCACCCACAGAGTAATGGCAAGACAGAGAGGTTTAATAGAGTTGTGGTGGAGTGTGTGCAAGCAGCCTTTAGATCAAAATCTTGTGTTTTTCAAGCTGTAAAAGATTTAATTTGGTCATACCGCACTTCGCCTCATGTCACCACTAATTTCAGTCCTTTCGAACTTATGAGAGGGAGAAAAGCTTCTTCACAAGTTTACCCTTTCTGGATGGTGAAATCCTTCCATCAAAGTTGTGACATGAGGTGCATGTGGGATTCTGCCAACAAAAAATCTACTGAAGCATGTTCTAAAAATTGTGAAACTCCCGTCAGAAAAGTACCCCACAGACTCCATATTGGAGATTGGGTTAGAATCAAGAACCCTGTTTCTGTAAGAAAAGGTCTCTCTAAATTTTTAGATTCACAACAGATTGTTGATATTCGCAAAAATGCTGTCAAATTAACTAATGGAAACTGGTGGAGCACTTCTCGTGTTGCCAAAGATCCGTGTCCTTCATCTGAAACTATTAAGATTAACAACAAAGTTTTGGAGGGGGATGGGGTCAGGAAAAGCACCAGAGTTCATACCAGGCCACGATGTTTAAGAGATTATATTTAGTTTGTGTTTATTCACTAAGTTCATGAAATCTTGTACAATCTTTATTGTTTGTTCCCCTGCTCCCTTTTCATTTCTGTATTCCTCCCTGGTTAGTATTGTGTTCTTTTAGTTGCTTAGTTATAAAGGAGGGAGGTGTGGTGATGTGTTGCTGGCAGAGCTCCATGAGTAGTCAGAGTGATGTCATTAAGAGTGTTGGGAAGCATCCTGCTCTGAGTGTTCTCTCAGTGTCAGTTGCTGCTTATGTGCCTTGGCTGTTCCAGCTGGGACGGCTCTCTGTACCTACATTAAATACTTCTTTTGTGGAACCACTACAGCGTCAGCAGACAGTCCTTTCAATAGGCCATTGTCAATGGGTGCGCACCGATCGGTCCATTGCTGTTCAATGCGTACAGGGGTACAACGCGTACCCGCACACATTGAATGCAATGGGCCGGCCGGGGGCACCGATCGGTCCATTGCGGTACAACGCGTACAGGGGTACAACGCGTACTCCGCACACATTGAATGCAATGGGTCGGCCGGGGCACCGATCGGTCCATTGCTGATCAACGCGCATAGGGGTACAACGCGTACCGCACACATTGAATGCAATGGGCCGGCCGGGGCACCGATCGGTCCAATGCGGTACAACGCGTACAGGGGTACAATGCGTACCCGCACACATTGAATGCAATGGGTCGGCCGGGGGCACCGATCGGTCCATTGCTGATCAACGCGTACAGGGGTACAACGCTGCACCCGCACACATTGAATGCAATGGGCCGGCCGGGGCACCGATCGGTCCATTGCTGATCAACGCGTACAGGGGTACAACGCATACCCGCACACATTGAATGCAATGGCCGGCCGGGGCACCGATCGGTCCATTGCGGTACAACACGCATACAGGTGTACAACGCGTACTCGCACACATTGAATGCAATGGGCCGGCCGGGGCACCGATCGGTCCATTGCTGATCAACGCATACAGGGGTACAACGCTGCATCCAGACACATTGAATGCAATGGGTCGGCCGGGGCACCGATCGGTCCATTGCGGTACAACGCTGTACAGGGGTACAACGCGTACCCGCACACATTGAATGCAATGGACCGGCCAGGGCACCGATCGGTCCATTGCTGATCAACGCGCACAGGGGTACAACGCGCACCCGCGCACATTGAATGCAATGGGCCAGCCGGGGCACCGATCGGTCCATTGCGGTACAACGCGTACAGGGGTACAACGCTGCACCCGCACACATTGAATGCAATGGGCCGGCCGGGGCACCGATCGGTCCATTGCTGATCAACGCATACAGGGGTACAACGCTGCACCCGCACACATTGAATGCAATGGGCCGGCCGGGGCACCGATCGGTCCATTGCGTGCATCAACGCGACAGGGGTACAACGCGTGACCCGCACACATTGAATGCAATGGGCCGGCCGGGGCACTGATCGGTCCATTGCTGATCAACGCCGCATAGGGTACAACGCTGCACTCGCGACACATTGAATGCAATGGGCCAGCCGGGGCACCGATCGGTCCATTGCGGTACAACGCGTACAGGGGTACAATGCGTACCCGCACACATTGAATGCAATGGGCCGGCCGGGGCACCGATCGGTCCATTGCGGTACAACGCGTACAGGGGTACAACGCTGCACCCGCACACATTGAATGCAATGGGCCGGCCGGGGGCACCGATCGGTCCATTGCTGTTCAACGCATCCCTGTACAAGTGACTGGCATATGTCACCATGCCTGTCTCAGATGAACATATGCCAGCCACAGATAGCTCCCAGGGAGTGAGGGGCACACCTACAACACGACAGCCTGTCCAAACTGTATCATAAGGCATGTAAGGCTGCATTTCCTATTGTGTGTATGTTGGTGTACATGTTGTCCTGTGGGTGTCACCTGGGGGCAGCCACCCCCAGGCTGTGCACGTGTTCATGGGGACAGGATCCTGGGTGTTACGTGTACATGACCACTGTGATGTGCAACTGTTCATATCTGTGCATGTGCCATGGTCACATTTCACGGTGGTGTATGTGTATGTCATGTCACATACCCCGTGAGTCCCATGTGGGACGGTATGTTTGAGCCAGGGTGTCCCAGTGGCACAATAGTGATGGTCCTCCACAGTCTGTGTGCATGTAGTGTTTACAATGTCTCTGATTTCATGTGCACAATGGGAGACAGTCTCCACATCCACGTTGTGTGTGCATGGACTTTGATGTTGTGCGTGTGTGTGTCACAGACGTCCATGTCTGTCCTGCAGTGGCAAGTGGGACCACTACCTGTGGGGGTCATGGTTGTTTTGCTGTGGTTTATACATGATACTCCATGTAATGCCAGTGTGCATGTGGCAATACAGGGTCCCTGGGAATGTACCTGTCGTTGAGCTGTGATGCCTGGGGCACATCTGTCCTCACATGTCAATGTGGGGGGTGATTGTGACACGGCAGCAGGAGATGGGAACTGTGACACGGCCTCATGATATCCAATGGGCCAACCTGGGACTTATTGATGCCACTTGTTGAACCGTGATGACAGATGTTGGCCATGTATGTACCATACATGTCCTTACGGAACTGCACACTTCATGTAGTTGTGCCTCATAATGATGTATGTTGTGATATTGAGTGTGTTCAATGCCGCATATGTGGGGTGACTGACAATCTTGCTTTCTTCTCCTCTGCACTGCAGGGCTCCTGCTGTCCATCGACCATTCCCAGACCTGGCAACGATGGTGGAACGGGACAGCATCCGACGGTACCGCTTCACCAGGCAGCTGATTGAGGATTTGGCAGTGCAGTTGGCCCCACATTTGCAGCCTGGCTGGCCGTATCCTACAGCGCTGACCCCCAAGGTGAAGGTGATGGCAGCCCTACACTTCTTTGCCACCGGTACCTTCCAACATACTGTGGCGACTGCTGGTGGGATGTCACAGACCATGTTGAGCCGTGTGCTCCGCGATGTTTTGGAGGCAATGTTGCTATTCCTGAACCGGTACATCTATTTCCCTAGACTGCAACGACTCACTGACGTAAAGAGTGACTTCTATGCCCTGGGGAGGATGCCGCATGTCATTGGCTCCATTGATGGGACACATGTGGCTTTGGCACCACCACAGGCCCAGGAGCAGGCCTACCGTAACCGCAAGCACTACCACTCGGTCAATGCACTGGTGGTGTGTCTTGCAGATATGACCATCACACACGTGTGTGCCCGTTTCCCTGGTTCAGCACACGATGCCTTTGTGATGAGGAGTAGTCGCATCCCCAGGATGATGGCACAGATGCAGAACCAGAGTGCCTGGCTTGTCGGTGTGTACTGACTTTGTGCCATTGTGTGTGATCTGATCTGTAGTATTCCGCCCACTTTTCCAAGTCAGCTAATGTGCACTTGTCTGTCCGTAGGTGACTCGGGATACCCCAACATGCCGTGGTTGCTGACACCCCTCAGGAACCCTGTGACACCAGCCCAGATGCGCTACAATGAGGCACATGGTCGGACCAGGAGAGTGATTGAGCGGACATTTGGTCTCCTGAAGAGCCGCTTCCGCTGCCTGGACAAGACAGGAGGGTCCCTCGCATATGCCCCAGCGAAAGTGTGCAAGATTATCATCGTCTGCTGCATGCTCCACAACCTGGCAGTGCGGAAGGAGTTGCCTCTCATCCAGGATGACAATGACCAACATCCGCCACCTGTGGAGGATCCTGGCCTGGACCACGATGCCAGTGATGATGATGATGATGATGAGGGTGATGTCCGCACACAGCTCATCACCAACTTCTTTAGCTGAATGTGAGTATCCTGAGGTGTCATGTCAATGATGTGAGTTGGCATGATATGTGTAGGTGGTGCTCTGGTGCTGTTGGAGTGTGTCCATGGGCTACTTGACTGGATGTGTGTAGCGATGTGTGCTTACAGGTGGTCTGTACTCCCCAACAGTGTTGACATGCTAACTTGGTTCTGGGTGGGTATCTTGTAACATGTATTGTGCATGAGTTTTGCTGTTCTGTCCTGTTCTCCATTGCTTTTGACTGTGTGTCATTTCTGTCCTTCACAGGGTACTTTCAGATTCGTTTGGTCAACTGTGTCCACCGACGACGTGATTGTACTTCCAGGGTGGTAGCTGTTGTGTCCCTACAGGTGATGTGCGCCACACCCATGGACTTCCTTCCTTCTACAGTTGTTGACTGTGTGCCCGCTGCCAGGTGGGATTACCTTGCATCTGTAGTGGTTACGACATGTTGCAACTGTGTAATAAACCTGTGCTTCACTTTGTGATGTGCGTTGTCTGTGGTCACACATTTGACTGCCATTTGCTTACTGCACCTGTGGGCTACTTGACTACAACTGGGAATAGGTGTGGTGTCTGTGCATTGCACCGTCTTCCCTGGCAACATCAGTGTAGGCAATGTGTCAGATGGCCTAGGTGTGTATGTGTTGTGTAGCCCTGGTGGTGTGTCTCCCTCATATGTGTCACGTTGCCTTTACTCACATGCCTGTGTTGTACTTGCTGTTGCAGTTCGCATACACAGTGTAATTTTGCAGTTCATCATCCCCATGACAGCACCCACGTTGGAATCACAACAGAGGCAAGTATGGTGTATTAGTGTGTTTATTGTGATACATTTATGTGAATAGTGCATAGGATGGTTAGTGCTGTACATATATCTTGCAATCAGAAGTTCTTAGGTGAATTGAAAGTCCTGGTAGACAAAATCCCCAGTATCGGGGCCACAGTTGTCTGAGACATTGGTCCAACTTGTACTCCCCATGTAATGTGTGGGAGTTGTGTTGCCGTCAACAGGGTGAACAGTTTGTGCACAAAGGTGAACATCCAGAACAGGTTCAGGCTTCCTGGGAGTTGCACTTGGCCATCGGCCTCTCACTTGCCCCTCCTCGGATGACCCCTCTTCTTTGGGGGGGGCCCCTCAAGTACAGGCTGCTGCGGTGCAGGGGACTCTCCGCCAGAGTCATCCTCCCTCCCTGTGGCAGTTGCAGTTTGTTCAGCACCAGATGTTGTTGGCACACAGGGAGGTGTGGACTGGTTGCTGTTCATCTGGCGGAGGCATTGTAATATGTCCCTGTGCACCGCCGTCATCTCATGCAGTGCGTCCCACTTGGACTCCACGCAGGATATGTGTGAGTCCAAGCAGGCATGATGGGCAGCCTGCTGCTGTTTCATGTCTCTGAGGAGCCCCACTACCTGGCTGAGATCTCCGGTGCTGGACTGGTACGCATCGGCTATGCGTACCAGTTGTGGGTCATCATGCACACCAGAAACCTCTGCAAGCAGCGACCTCTGTCTCCCACCCCTCCCACCACCCCTGCCGACATGTGCAGTGCGTGCAGTGGCACGCACAGATGACCCTGGTCCCCCTTGGGGGTTGGTGGTGGTGGTGGTGTCCATGGCCCCACGTTGGTCCAGGGTCCTTGTGCTGGTGTTGCTCCTTGTTCTGTCCATGTCGGCAGGGATGGTATTTGTGGTGACAGTCGTTGGAGGGGTGGGTGCAGGGGGTGCAGCTGGTGGTCCTGCTGGTGCTGCAGCTGGTGGTCCTGCTGGTGCTGCATGTTGACTTGCACCGGATGTGCCAGGTTGGTCTTCTTCGTCCGAGGAGGGCAGAGGCTGTACGACACCAGTGAGCTCCGCATCCTCTTGAGCCTGGGACTGGGACTCCTCAGCGTCTGCTGCTGTGTCCCCATCATCACCTGTTTTTGGGAGACACACACAATGTATGTTATGTTTCTGCAGGCATCAATGGTTGACACACCTGACAGTTGTGACTGTGCCTCTGGGTGCGGGCCTGTACATTGCATTGTCCTAAGTCGTCACAGTCAGGGGTTGATATTGGTGTAGCACATTGTCCTGCATTATTTGGGCATTTCTATGTATTTGTTGGGGTGTGAACATGGTCTGCATTGGCTGTATTTGGTTGACAGCCGGCCCTCCTTCCCACCCAGCCAGTCAGTTATCCCACCATGGACTGTGCTTGCATTGCAGGGAGTGAAAGTTGTCTTTCAGGATGTCAGTCAGTGGTGTCCTGCTGTTGGTTGTTGCACAGTTGCCAGCAGGGCCTTGTGCTCCCCACAGCAGTAGCCAGTGTCAGCCATCTTGTCAGTCCTTATCCACTCCTTGTGATGTGAGCATGGTTCAGGGTGGTGTTGATGGGACAGTTGTGGGGGTGAGCTATGTCTGTGACTATGACTCCCATCATGCTATTGCCTCCACCCCACTTCCCAGCATTCCCATACTTACTTGCTTTTGTGGGGAGTTCAGTGTGTGTGGGTGTGAGAGCAATGGCAAGATGGCTGACAGTGGTGTCCTGCTGTTGGTTGTTGCACAGTTGCCAGCATGCCCTTGTGCTCCCCACAGCAGTAGCCAGTGTCAGCCATCTTGTCAGTCCTTATCCACTCCCTGTGATGTGAGCATGGTTCAGGGTGGTGTTGATGGGACAGTTGTGGGGGTGAGCTATGTCTGTGACTATGACTCCCATCATGCTATTGCCTCCACCCCACTTCCCAGCATTCCCATACTTACTTGCTTTTGTGGGGAGTTCAGTGTGTGTGGGTGTGAGAGCAATGGCAAGATGGCTGACAGTGGTGTCCTGCTGTTGGTTGTTGCACAGTTGCCAGCATGCCCTTGTGCTCCCCACAGCAGTAGCCAGTGTCAGCCATCTTGTCAGTCCTTATCCACTCCCTGTGATGTGAGCATGGTTCAGGGTGGTGTTGATGGGACAGTTGTGGGGGTGAGCTATGTCTGTGACTATGACTCCCATCATGCTATTGCCTCCACCCCACTTCCCAGCATTCCCATACTTACTTGCTTTTGTGGGGAGTTCTGTGTGTGTGGGTGTGAGAGCAATGGCAAGATGGCTGACAGTGGTGTCCTGCTGTTGGTTGGTGTGCAGTTCCCAGCATGCCCTTGTGCTCCCCACAGCAGTAGCCAGTGTCAGCCATCTTGTCAGTCCTTATCCACTCCCTGTGATGTGAGCATGGTTCAGGGTGGTGTTGATGGGACAGTTGTGGGGGTGAGCTATGTCTGTGACTATGACTCCCATCATGCTATTGCCTCCACCCCACTTCCCAGCATTCCCATACTTACTTGCTTTTGTGGGGAGTTCAGTGTGTGTGGGTGTGAGAGCAATGGCAAGATGGCTGACAGTGGTGTCCTGCTGTTGGTTGGTGTGCAGTTCCCAGCATGCCCTTGTGCTCCCCACGACACAGCAACAGTGTCAGACATCTTTGATGGGCCTTTACACTCTCTGTGGGATGTGCATGCATGAGTGTGAGCTTGCTGGGCCATGTGGTGGGGGATGTAGAGCTGTGCCTACGACTCCCATCATGCTATTGCCTCCACCCCCCTTCCCAGCATGCCCATGCTTCCTTCCTTTTGACTCTGCTTCCCTGTGGGGTGGGCTGCTTCCTTCCTTTTGACTCTGCTTCCCTGTGGGGTGGGCTGCCTGTGCTGACAGGATGGCTGGGAGTGTTGTCCTGGCAGTTGTTTGGCTAAAAGTCCAAAGAGTGTCCCTGTGCTTCACACAACATAACCCAGGGTGGTGGTTCTTTGTGGGATCTTCAGTTAGGATGTGAGGCATTGCATTCTCCCAGGTGGGTTCTGTGGAGTATGTGTTGAGGGTGTGTGTGAGGGGAGGTGCTTGTGACTATGGTCAGTGCTGCAAGTCCTCCTTCCCACCCAGCCAGATATCCCACCATGGAACGTGCTTGCATTGCAGAGAGTGCAAGTTGGCTTTCAGGATGTCAGGCAGTGGTGTTGTGCTGTTTCTTGGTGCACAGTTCCTAGCAGGGCCTTGTGCTCCCCACAGCAGTAGCCAGTGTCAGCCATCTTGTCAGTCCTTATCCACTCCCTGTGATGTGAGCATGGTTCAGGGTGGTGTTGATGAGCCAGTTGTGAGGCTGAGCGATATATGTGCCTACTACTCCCATCATGCTATTGCCTCCACCCCCCTTCCCAGCATGCCCATGCTTCCTTCCTTTTGACTCTGCTTCCCTGTGGGGTGGGCTGCCTGTGCTGACAGGATGGCTGGGAGTGTTGTCCTGGCAGTTGTTTGGCTAAAAGTCCCAAGAGTGGCCCTGTGCTTCACACAACATTACCCAGGGTGGAGGTTCTTTGTGGGATCTTGAGTTAGGATGTGAGGCATTGCATTCTCCCAGGTGGGTTCTGTGGAGTTTGTGTTGAGGGGGTGTGTGAGGGGAGGTGCTTGTGACTATGGTCAGTGCTGCAAGTCCTCCTTCCCACCCAGCCAGATATCCCACCATGGAACGTGCTTGCATTGCAGAGAGTGCAAGTTGGCTTTCAGGATGTCAGGCAGTGGTGTTGTGCTGTTTGTTGGTGCACAGTTCCCAGCAGGGCCTTGTGCTCCCCACAGCAGTAGTGAGTGTCAGCCATCTTGTGAGTCCTTATCCACTCCCTGTGATGTGAGCATGGTTCAGGGTGGTGTTGATGGGCCAGTTGTGAGGCTGAGCGATATCTGTGCCTACTACTCCCATCATGCTATTGCCTCCACCCCCTTCCCAGCATGCCCATGCTTCCTTCCTTTTGACTCTGCTTCCCTGTGGGGTGGGCTGCCTGTGCTGACAGGATGGCTGGGAGTGTTGTCCTGGCAGTTGTTTGGCTAAAAGTCCAAAGAGTGTCCCTGTGCTTCACACAACATAACCCAGGGTGGAGGTTCTTTGTGGGATCTTGAGTTAGGATGTGAGGCATTGCATTCTCACAGGTGGGTTCTGTGGAGTTTGTGTTGAGGGGGTGTGAGGGGAGGTGCTTGTGACTATGGTCAGTGCTGCGAGTCCTCCTTCCCACCCAGCCAGCCAGATATCCCACCATGGAACGTGCTTCCATTGCAGGGAGTGGAAGTTGTCTCTCAGGATGTCAGTCAGTGGTGTTGTGCTGTTTGTTGGTGCACAGTTCCCAGCAGGGCCTTGTGCTCCCCACAGCAGTAGCCAGTGTCAGCCATCTTGTGAGTCCTTATCCACTCCCTGTGATGTGAGCATGGTTCAGGGTGGTGTTGATGGGCCAGTTGTGAGGCTGAGCGATATCTGTGGCTACTACTCCCATCATGCTATTGCCTCCACCCCCCTTCCCAGCATGCCCATGCTTCCTTCCTTTTGACTCTGCTTCCCTGTGTGGTGGGCTGCCTGTGCTGACAGGATGGCTGGGAGTGTTGTCCTGGCAGTTCTTTGGCTAAAAGTCCCAAGAGTGTCCCTGTGCTTCACACAACATTACCCAGGGTGGAGGTTCTTTGTGGGATCTTGAGTTAGGATGTGAGGCATTGCATTCTCCCAGGTGGGTTCTGTGGAGTTTGTGTTGAGGGGGTGTGTGAGGGGAGGTGCTTGTGACTATGGTCAGTGCTGCGAGTCCTCCTTCCCACCCAGCCAGCCAGATATCCCACCATGGAACGTGCTTCCATTGCAGGGAGTGGAAGTTGTCTCTCAGGATGTCAGTCAGTGGTGTCCTGCTGTTGGTTGTTGCACAGTTGCCAGCAGGGCCTTGTGCTTCCCACAGCAGTAGCCAGTGTCAGCCATCTTGTGAGTCCTTTTCCACTCCCTGTGATGTGCGCATGGTTCATGGTGGTGTTGATGGGACAGTTGTGGGGGTGAGCAATATGTGTGACTACGACTCCCATGATGCTATTGGCTACACTGACTTGCCCAGCATACACAGAATTCCTTCCTTTCAGTGGTCTTCACTGTGTGTTGGTGTTGTAGTGGTGGCTACATGTCTGGATGTGTTTGTTAGTTCTATTTGTGCCACTGCCTAGCTGTAGTTGTAGTTGTGTTTGTACATGTGATGACACGGTTAAATGTAACTTTGAGATGGCATGTGTTGTGTTTATCTGACTGACATACACATTTTGGGATGATTCTGTTCTGGTTGCTGTGTAATTGCTATGAGTGCATGGTTTGACTCTCCCCTTGACAGTGATGTGTGTGTGTATTGTGGCAGAATATTGTGTACATTTGTTGTGTACTCACCAGGCTCTGGGCTGTTCTCTAGTCCATAGACGCTCACTGGCGGAAGGATGGCCCGCACCTTCTCCTCCCAGGGCCTGAGGTATACTGGCTTGGCAGGAGGGCCACTGCCGGTGTATTGGCTCAGGAGGTAGTCCTTCTTGAGCAGCTCCCGTACCCTCCTGCGCACGTCTTACCACCTGTTCTGGATGTCAGTCTTTGTGCGCAGACATGGTGATTGTGCATTCACCCTGTTGATGATCCTCTCCCACATCTTGGTTTTCTGGGAGATGGGGGTCTGTTGGACCAGTGTGCCAAACAGCTGTGGCTCTACCCTGACGATCTCGTCTACCAGGACTTCCAATTCACAATCTAGGAACTTGTGATTCTTCTTGGGGGGCATGGTGATGGGTGGTGATGGTGAGTGATGTGTGTGTTGGTGTGCAGGTGAGGGTGTGTGAGTGTGTGTTTTGCTGGGTGTATGTGAGGTAGCTATTTGTTGTTGTGCTGATGGTGTGTGGCTTGTGTGAGGGATGAGCTGTGGGTGTGTGGTTGCTGTCTGTTGAGTGCTGGCAGTAGAATGACATTTGCAAAGGATCATGGTTGGGATTTGTGTCCTTTATATGGGTGGAGTTGTGGGTGTGTCTTTGTTCTCTGTCCCCACCCCCCCCAGTATTTATTGGCTTTGTAATTGCTTGTTTGGCCTTTTTTTGTGTATTTTTCCTTAGTACTTTTTGTGCATGTTGGAAACGTTCTTGTGACCGAGTCGGACCCTGCATTTGTCTCGTACGGTCTTCTCCGTTTCGTTCACGCTGTGTTTGTGCAGTTTTCTATGCTGCGTACGCGTCGGTGGCGGTGTTTTGTGTTACTTCGGCTTGCAGTTTTGTATGCGTGTCGGTCATACGGCTTGTCCTCCGTTCGACTCGGTCGTGGTTTTCGCGCCTTGCATCGTACTTAGCGGTTTGGAGTTCGCGTGTACGTTTCGGTTGGATTTGTTCCGGGTGCGTGTCGGTCGGTTCGATTCGCGTGTTTTTCCGGCCGGATTGCTGTTTTTCGTGCGGCTCGGTCGTTCGGCTTGGCTTCAGTACGTGTTGGTCGGATTTTGCACGCCTTGCATCGTACTTGGCGTGTTGGGCGCCACAGGTACGTGTCGGTCGGAATAAATTCCGGCTCCGAGTCGGTCGGTGCTTTTTCCGGCTTGAATCGGAATCGACCCCTATGTTGTTCACCCTGCTCAAGTGTTCAAGTAATTCATCATCTGTCAGATATATATCATCTACATAGGACACTGCCTCTTCATCGCAGTTTGTAATAGCTCTGACACTCTTGCCGAGAATAACCTGGGCTGTTCTTATAGCCCTGAGGCAGGCAACAAACTGACACTGAGTGCCGAGGGCAGAAAATCCTGTCAAATATCTGCTTTCAGGAGCTATATATTTTGGCAGAAGAATCCATTCAAGATATCTAGTGTTGTTTTGTATTTCTTCCGCACAATGTTATTCATTAGTGCGGCACTTATGTGCGTTCTGAACTGCAAATGTTTTTGTGCATGTGTTCCAAATGCCTATAATCTAAAACCAAAAGATATGTGTTGTCAGGTTTCATGACGGGAAACAAAGGGTTGTTCATTGAGGAGGTGCAGGTTTCAATCACACCTTGATATTCAAGTTGGTCTAGAATTTCTTTGACCTGTTTCTTCGCCTCATTTTTAATAGGGTACTGTCTCGTTGGAGTAGTTTTTAATGGGATTTTGTGGTGTTTGGACTCCACGTCCCACCCTACATGGTTGCGGTATAATGCCAGAGCTAGTGCTTGCGTCCACTCCCGCGCGTATGAGTGTTTTAAGGAAACAGGAACGAGGTCGGAAAAAGCAGGCAAAATTATGCTTTCACCTTTTGGGCAATCCATTACAAATTCAGGTGGCCAATATTTTTCTGCTAACAGGATGTCATATCCAAATGTCAAATTTTCCCAAAAGAGAACTTTAATTTTTCTTGAGATGTCCCCCTCTATTTGGAGATTAATTTCGTGTAGACGGTGTGGGACACTCACTCTTGTATCAGTTGTTTCCACCGTGATGTATTTATTCAATACTGCTGTCACCAGAAATTCCTTCAGGTTCTGGTGAGCTATTGTTACTTCTGCCACGCTGTCTAGCTTCGTCAGAGCCCATTCCCCGTTCAGAAGCTGAGTCCTCAGTAACCTGGGCATGTTTCATTTTTAATCTAACTACTTTCTTCTTTTTTTTGTTCAAATATCTTTATTGCATTTTAAAAAGAGAAATACAATAGTAATACATTAATATTACACTAGTATAAAATGAAATCTATCTATAATCAATCAGACAAATTATGAAGCTAGAAATATTACATAAGAAAATACATTGGTCTGGGATAAAAGGGGATTAAAACAAACTATTTTTTAAATTAAAAAAAAGTAGTTAAATAGATATCCTATTATATTTTAAGTGTTATAAAATTCATGAAATATAATATGGATCCCAGAAGGATAAGGCAAGCCAAACAATTGCATATATCAAGATCAAGAAAAAGGAAAAGACCTGTACTAGATGTATTGTTTCATACCTAAGACAATTCACCTAGGGAAGTGAAAAAGAAGTAGAAAGAATAGGTTTAAGAGAAAAAAATAGAAGGGGAAAGGAAAGGAAACAAAGAGATGAATCAAAGAGAAGAGAGGGGACATCTGCATCCAATGATAGAAAATAACCTAAGAGGGGGTATCAAAGGAATATTGAGCTCTCAAGCCTTGAGACGACAACTCCATATAATTGTCCAAAGACCGCCAAACCTTACTAGAGATAAAAGGCGAGCAATGCTTTTTCTCAACAGAAGTATGAGCTCCACGTAAATATGAGACCCAAGCCCACCAAGTATGATAAGATAAAGAATAGAAAGATTTCCATTCAGCTAAAATAATTTTAACAGCTATAGATAACAGTAAGTCTAACAGTTCCAGATCCGAACTTTCAAGGGGTAAAGGAATAACTGCAGCCCAAGGACCTAATAAAATTAGAGGTAAAGAAAGTTCTATATGTGTATTAAAAATCACTGTTAAATGCTTCTGTATCGAGCTCCAAAATGAATTTAATAATGTACATTCAAAGAACATATGTGCATGGGTACCTGGAACAAGATTACAATTCCAACATAAGTTGCTATCACGAAGTTTCAATTTATAGAAACGAGCCGGGGTCCAGTGAAGAAGATTTAGTGAGAAAAATTTAGATTGGATAAGTGAGTGAGCAATTTTATTGCGTAGGGATAATTTCCCAATCGGATACCACGTATCCTGTGAAATGTGTTTAAAAAAGTCATCTTCGAAATGGTGAGCCCATTTATCATAAGTAATCGTAGATTGTGAAGGGATTGGCGCGGATAAAAATGTATAGATTTTAGACGCAGTATGACCGGAACGTAACCACGTAGAAAGGAGTGAGACAATACTTGAGTCCGTTGACAGAAATACTTTAGCAATTTTAACCTTTATCTTTAAAAAAGAATAAAAATCCAACTTACCAAGATGAAATCTCTCGGCTAAAAAAGAAAAGGGTCATGATTGGAGTCGTACAGGTCCTTTACCAGTCTAATACCTTTGGCAGCCCACAAAGAAGCTTTGCTAGGATCGATGTCAGTAGAAAGTTTAGGAATATGCCACAAAGAAGACCATCTTGATTTATGTATAGGTCTAGATAATTTCTTATCCACATACTTTAATGCATTAATCGTGTCTAATATAATACGTTGAGAGTGGTCAAAATTAAGGCAAGAAGCCGTGAGGAGAGAGGAGGTGAAGAAAGGAGCGCAGAGTTCCCTTTCAATATGAATCCACGGGGGAAACTTTCTTCTTTTTGAATTGAGTCTTTGTTTTAAGTTACTCTTCCTGTTTGATAATGAAATCTGAAGTGCGATGTGTTTCCCTTTTTTCCCTTTGGTCGATCTTCTGTTTTTTGTTCTGACCGTCCTTGCCTCTCTGAGGGGCATATTATCAAGCCCATTTTCGCCGCTTTTGCAGTGATAATTCCATCGCAGTATTAACAAGGACACGCTAGCGCGTGTTTCCTTGTTTTAGCACCCGTTCCAGTTACGCCGTGCCACGCATCGCTAATGAGATGCAAAGAGGGCATTCCCGGGCAACACAACAGGGAAAAACTCGCAAACCGCACATCGCGGTATTAACAAGCCCATGCCCTGACACCCATAGCGATATTGAAACCCGCGCTAACCCCGGTTATCGCTTTAAGCTAATGCCTGATAAATTTCAGACTTAGCTATATGTGTAAAGGGGGGTGGATTGTCAGGCTACGACCACCATGGGCTATCAACTAGGAATTCCCTATCGCTGCAGGAATATCGCTGGTTTTCCAGCGATATTCCTGCATTTCGCTGACTATCGCTTGATTTTTATCGCCTGGGTGATGAGCGTTGTTAAAAACGCGCTAACCGGGCGATAAAAACCGGCGATAATTAAAATGGCGATGAGCGTGCATGGCGATATTTATCGCATTTTCTTGTTAATATGCCCCTGAGCTTTTTGATGAACCCTGAAAGGAACGAAAGGAACGTGTACCAGTATCCTGATACCTGTCAGGTTTCCTAATGTTATCACGATTCCTAAGGTTGTACCTCTTTTCAGAGGACTCCCGTTGGGGAGACCCTCCCCTTGATCATGAAGTGTTTCCTTTATTATTATTATTTTTCAATTGATTATTATCCCATTTCTTTTTAGAAGAAGTGGGTGCTTGCTTTGAGTTATCCTTGTCAGAATTACTCACCACTTGTGGTTTCCCTGGTTTGGCTCCCAAACTGTCTCCACCTAGTGAAGCATAGGTTTCTTCGATAATTTTTGATAAGGCACCCTCCTGATTAGCAGGAGCTGTTTCCCTTAGGCGTTGGCATATAGCCACAGCTGCAGCTTCCCCCTTGATGTTGCTCAGCATAATTGCCAAAACGTGGTCAAAATTACCCATCAGTTTAATCCCCAAGTCCAGGGCAGGTCCTGCCTTGTACTCATTTTATATCTGTTTCAATACTTCAGG
Source organism: Calotriton arnoldi (assembly GCA_963921515.1). NCBI lineage: Eukaryota > Metazoa > Chordata > Amphibia > Caudata > Salamandridae > Calotriton > Calotriton arnoldi. The sequence continues at coordinate 152,520 of CAWUFW010005767.1, forward strand.
AATAACTGATATGGTCGGGTACCATGTATTCTAATGTAAAGTGCAGCAAAGATTGTACCCCATGTGGTACAATCCTCAAGTGAGGGAACCATTCCCATTGGCAAGCAAATTGTTAACATTCTGTGTTTTTCCTGCGGACCCGTATGGGGAAATACTGCTTCCAACTGTGCTATTTTTTTAGCAATCCAGAATGGTACTTGATGCCTCTTTGATGGGAACGCATCCATTATTGCTTTTAGTGTCTGTGGACTAATTATTGGTGTGTATTGGGACTGGACTGTACCAGGTGGAGCAGCTCTCACAGGTTGTGATGTGAGTATTCGCATGACGAACTGGCCAATATGTCTGTACAGCCTGACTATTTCTTTGTATAGTGTACGCACTTTACCTTTTGGGAGCATGTCTATCTCAGGATGTGGAGTGTATGCCGCTAAGACCAGCCATGTTGCTCCTCCTATGCTGAGCGGACCGAGTCTTACGACTAAAGTTGTGTGTTTGAGGGTGCCATTAAGCCAGTTTTTATGTTGCTGGTATGGGATGTATTCTTCCGGTGGATCCACTTCAATGTATTCGTGAAATAAATGTGTCTGTGGATCTGCAGGTGGGAATTTCACCAAGGAATAGAATACCTCTGATCCGAACACCTCGTGTGCCTCAATCATGAAGGTAACATGGCCACCTGTTGCAGGTATGTCATGTTCTAACATTTTCAGAGTTGCTGCCTGTCGGCAGTTTTCTGTGATGTTAAGAGCGTTAGCAAATTTGTCTCCTTCCGAACCTCCACTGCTAGTTGCAGGTTCTGTCATTTTGAAAGGAAAAGTAAAGGATTTAAGAGGTAGGGTTTTGCACAATATGGGATTTTCTAATCCTTACAAGCTTGTCTAAACCTTCAGCTAATACACAGAGGGGGATATTCATAAGAACGTGCGATCATCATCGCCAAAATAGGTGAACGCAAGTTTTCATATCGCCGTCTATCGCGGGAAAATATTTCCGTGTTAACCTGGCATTCTCAACACGGCGGTAACATGTGATAGTACCCCGATAACGCGGCAAATGTCCGCGATAACATTACCGGGATGGCGATAAAAATCTCAGCCCGAACGTGAAAAAAGTTGCAATGTGCCCAACCGCGATAAAAAATCCAGCGATAAGCAGCGCCAGGCCAGCAAGTCCCACAGGTCAGGCTGCAAAAAGCACAATAAAAGCGGCAACACAAAACACAAACAACTGTGAAGCACCATGGAGGTAGCCGGAGCAAGCAAAGAGGACAACCAGAAGCCCACAAGCCCCCGGAGGACCAGCCTGGGACCTCGGGGTCAGGGAAGGGCAAGGAGAAGAAGAAGAGGAAGATGCGGTTCAGGCCACAGGAAAACAGGATCCTGATCACGGAGGTGACAGAACACAACCAACAACTGTACGTCACCTCCACTGTGTCATCGGCAACACAAACGGAAACATGGCAGTACATCGTGAACAACGTGAATGCAGTCGGAGTGTCGAGGAGGACAATGGAAGAAGTCAAGAGCCGCTGGAATGATGTGAAGGGCAAAACCAAGAAGAAACACTATGCCAACATGAAAGCAGCAACGCAGATTGGAGGTGGGGGACCAGCGGCACACCAGGAGCTGGATGACAGTGAGAAAATGGTGGCCACAGTCATCAGTCGGGATACGGTGCCAGGAGTTGGGGATCGGGACTCTGCCGGGACCCTGCTCAACATGACCTGACACAACATCAACAGGGTGAGTACCGACCAGGGACTGGGGGGACGAGGGGAGATGGGCACAATGGCACACATGCACAATTAAGTACAGCACACTGCATACCCACAATGACTCTGGATAATGTCCCTGCCACACAGCAGCACACATACAGAAACTCAGGGAATGTGTGTTGCATTGAATTTATTTGCACATGCTGTGCCTGTGGTCATTTTGCACTGTCTCATGATTGCCAAGGACTGACACAATGTGACGTCCTCATGTGAAGAAATTGTCAATGATGTTGTTCCTATGGGCTATTCCTGCTGCAGCTGCACTGGGGTGTGGTTCACCTGCCTCATATTCCTCATCATCGTCCGGTGCATCTGGCACTCGTAACCATGGGGCATTGGTGTGTACACATATGTTGTGCAACACACAACATGCAATGATCATCTTGCACCCATGTCTGGGCTGTACAGGAGCCTTCCACCTGTGATGTCCAGGCACCTGAAATGTGACTTCAACACGCCAAATGTGCCTTCCACGATGCCCCTGGTGCGTGCGTGGGCCCAATTGTACTGCCTCTGGGCCTGTGTGTTCGGGGCTCGGAGGGGTGTCATCATCCAAGGGCAGAGTGCATATCCTTGATCACCTGTGACAGTGCAGAGAGACATGAGTCAATAGTTGGTTCTGCATGATGTGTTGGCAGGCTCACTAGTTGATTGGCATGTGATATGTGTGTCATAGTGATTCCGGTTTGACATGTACTGCTAGTAGCAAATGAGCGCCATCAATGTGTATTACGTAGCCTCACTGCTGCTCCTCCCTCCCCCCGAGCCTATTTCCTCGTGTGCGCTGTGCGGTTGCATCACCTGCACTCCTACGGCACACCATTGTCATGCCTGTCTGCGCATGTCCACAAGCCTGACAATGACACTGTGATGTTGTGCGTTGAAGGTGGGCGGCCACGTCTGTGTGGGCCTATGGTAAGGATAGGGCGGACACAGATGTGGAGTTCATGGCTGGCCGATGTCGCGATGCGGTCGAGGCAATACCTTTGGCTTATGCTGCGGTAATAGCGATACACACACAACAGTTGGCATGTATGATCCCGGACCCCGAGCGGGCTTGCGCTCATTCATTTATCCCTTCGTCCGAGCCCGCACTCGGGGGCATGTTACATTGCAACTTTGTCCATTGCGGGATGGGTGGCGCCGACACCACAACAAAGACACACGCATTCGGTACTAAATTGGCAAGCCCAACACTTAACCACGCCCAGAGCCCCGGGGTGATCATCCACACCCCTACGCTGGACTGCCGTACGCCAGCCCACTCCGGCAACGCCTACAGGGGGGTATGACACAGCTACATGTCCCAGGTCTACCCCACTGCCTGAGGTGTCATGGTTGCGTCCGCTGTACACAGCACAATGCAATATGGTAGGGCCCGGGCCCTCATGCACACACAATGACCACACGGACACACTTAGATAGTTTGTGGAACTGGCTACGGGCACGTGCGCCCGGCCCCTTTTATTGCCAGGGTCACATGTCCAGTGACGCCTGTGCTGGATGGGTGTGTGGTGAGTGTAAGCCAGCCCTCAGGGAGTGGTTGGTGCTGGCAACAACTACAACAGTGATCAGACAATCAGAAGTCCGAAGTTCAAACAGCAAGGGTCCATGACTTGAGCTGCACAGAGTTAGTGGCCCCGGATGCACTGCGGCCGGCACAGGCACACCGCCACGGGACGGTGACTACCGGTGCACTGAGGTAGGGCCACGAGAGCTGAGCGGGTTCTTGTCGATGTCCAAGGTGAATGTCGCAGAGGGTTTTGGGGGACAGTGGAAGGTGTTCTTCCAGGGCATGATACAGAGGGCAGTACCAAGCAGACACAGGCAATATGGAGGAGATGAATGCTACAGACTCATGTTTAACACCAAGTCATTACCAGCCACATGATGATGAAGACAACCCCCAGGCCATTGACTGAGACGCCACCAAAGTTCAACCAGAGGGTGTCCATGAATTTCGGGGCACAGGGTTAGTGGCACCAGAGCTGAAAGGGGATGCAGTCTGCGATGAGGCCTGTACAATGGTATAAACTCTGCCATAAATAAATCAAGGCTCAGTTCCAAATGTGTAACCTACTTGACCGTAGTGTGGGCCGGAGGCAGCGGTCAGCAGGGGCCCCCAGCCACGTGTCCTTGGCTTGCGATGCACAGAGTCAGTGGTGTCATGTGGTTTGTAGCCTCTTGTCTGCCCTGCTAAGTTGGCTAGGGCCTGGCTGCCATGATGCCTTTTTGCGCATGTTACTTTATGCCTTTGTTTTTCCGGCCTTTGCTTGTGCCCGGCTATTTTAGAACTGTCTGCCTTTTTGCCTTTCACCTTTCCTCCTATTCCCTTTGGGTTTCGTCTGCACATCATGTACAAGGTCGAAAAACAATGTCCCTTGTTCCTGCTGATCTGGTCAGCCCTCGCACTTAGACATAACACTGGAATGCAGCTGCACTGGAGAAATTTGTGTGCTTTTAATATTGTGATTTCACTGTTAGAGACACTTGGAGAAAAACCTTTCCAGAGAGAAGAGCTGTGCTTGTCTGATGATGTAAACCTTGCATCTAGATATTGAGGTATGAGGGTCTGCCTGACATTGCCCAGAGGTCTTCTATTTTATAATAAACTAGTTAATAGCACGGGGAGGGTGGTATGGTCATTTAGCCCTATATCCACTGCTTTATGAAATGCTTTCCCCGTTTGTATTCTATGGAATTGTAACTATGCTTATTATTTTATTCTTATGCATTATGCTGATAGTACTGGCACGTGTACTGTATCTTAGAGCACGATAGTTGAAATAAACATTTTAAACTATACAGTGTCTCTTATTATGCACGTTGTGGACAAGTATGAGTGAGTTATGAAAGGTTGTCCTTGCTCCCGCGAGTCCTGAGAGAGAGAGAGAGACCGTGTTCTGGGTTGTCTAATCATTGGTAGCATCGTTGCTAATGAGACGCTAAAGCTAGTCGGATTGGGATTGTGGGTACTAAGGGGCATGGTTGGCTCACCACTATACTCCGAGGTCCTATTATCCTGTGCATAGCTCTGTGTATGTGCAGAATCCCTACAACAGTGGCAACAGGGCAGATGTTGGTAGTGTTCGGTCACCTCCGTAACGAGGATCCTGTTTGTCATCCGAACTGAATCGCGTCTTCCTCTTACTCCTCTCCTAGCGTGCAATGATACGGACTCTGCCATTGTAAAATCAAGACTCAGTTCCAAATGTGTGACCTACTTGACCGCAGTGTAGGCCGGAGGCAGCGGTCAGCGTGGGCCAACCCCTGTTCAGGCAGCTCCTCTTGGTACTCTCACACACGACGTTGGAATGCCGTGTGGCGAGGATTTGTGGTTGACGGAGGTAGTAGCAACAGAGCTGAGCGTGTGTGCAGCCTGCGACGATGCCGTGTCCTTCCTGGTACGGATTATATTGGATTGGTATGAGGCCTGCTGGACCGCAGTGTAGGCAGTACACAGGTGACCCCGCGGTGCTGGGCCGCAGTGTAGGCCGAAGGCAGTAGTCAGCATGGGCCCACAGACACGTGTCGTTGGAATGCTATGCACAGAGTCGGTGGCACCACATCGTAGGGAGTATGGTGATATAAAATCTGCAATAAACATATGTACTCTGCCATTGTATAATCAAGACTCAGTTCCAAATGTGTGACCTACTGGACCGCAGTGTAGACCGGAGGCAGCGGTGGAGTACATCAATGAGAAAGGAGTAATGGGGGCCTGTTTCGCGGAGGCCGTGATGGTCTGAGGAGGCTGCCATGGTCGCGGGCCTCAGGCTTGGAGCTTGCACCGGCATGTGGTGGGCCCTCTTTGACACACGCCAGTGTCGGCAGGTGAGCAGTGCGGCCTGGGTGCGCTGGGGCGGGCATGACGCGTCTTGGGACCAGCGGCCTGGGGTGCAGCAGGCACACAGGATCGCAGGCACCATCGCTCATGGCGTCGGCCTTGTGGCGGGGTGAGAGGCGCTGCCCTGGCAGACACGTTGGCCATTCCGGAAGAGAACCACGCCCAGAGTAACGGGCTTTTTATTCACACCCCTACACAGGCCTGGAGTACGCCGGGCCAGCCCACTCCGTGCACGCTTACAGGGGGGGACGTAACAAGCTACATTTCCGCATTCTTTCCCGCTGGCTGCGGTTACATGGTTGCGTCCACTGTCCAGTACACTCCAGACACCAGCAGTGTATGTCGACATGGAAGTGTCTGTGGTCTGCATACTGCAGTCTGTCTAGCACATCCACTCCACACTTGGCATTGTGTACATTCACATTCATGGGTCACTTGCCTCCTTCGCACATGCCGGGTTCCCACCTCTCCCCACATTCTGCTATTGTGTGGCTGAGATGCCATGCCGTTGATGGCTTGTGTAGATGGCTAGCCCAGGTTGCCACAGCAAGTTGTGTTGTCGTGTTTGGAATGTGGGGATGTTGGTTGTCATGTTGTATGTGATTTTGTGACGTGTGCATTCCCAAAGTTGTGAGTTGTCTGATTGTGGTGTTGAGGTGTGTGGTGTGTTCCGTTGGTACTTACCGACGAGCAGTGCATTTCCATAGGTGGCATCCTGAAAGCGCTGGTTGATGATGGACTGTCGGAAGATGAAGGAATCATGCACACTGCCTGGGTAGTTGGCGACGACATTGGTGAAGAGTCCCCGGTGGTCCACTATTGCCTGCACATTGATGGAATGCGTGTGTTTCCTGTTGCGGTAATTGTGTGCAGTGGTGGCAGGGGGCACGAGGAGTACATGTGTGCAGTCGATTGCCCCCAACACGTGCGGGAAGCCAGCTATGGCGTAGAAGCCTTGCTTGATCTCCAGCTGTTCCTGCGCTATGTGTGGGAAGTAAAGTTGCTGGGGTACCAAGCTGATGATGGCATCCAGGACAGGTGTGAGGATGGCAGTCCATGTCGAGGTCCAAGGTGAGTGTCGCAGAGTGTTTCGGGGACAGTGGGAGGTGTTGTTACAGGGCATGATGCAGAGAGCAGAACCAAGCTGAAACAGGGCATATGGCGGAGAAGAATGCTACTGGCTCCTTCTTACTACAAAGGTGGAATCACCCGCATCTTCGTCCTCTATGTCATCTGTCTGACATGTGGGTGCTGATGTTTGGTCTGCAGCACTGTGTGCCACTGACACATCAGGGGCCGGAGATGTGTGTGTAGAAGTACCAGCAGCATTCATCAGCAACTGCCTTAGTGGCAGCAATGCGATGATGAGGATCTGCAGGACATGGAAGATCCCATCAACTTTTCGCTGGTGTGCATCCGTGGCAGCCATTCTTTCTGCATGCATCCGCTCCATGTTCTCCATTATCCTCAGCATCTGTGCCAACTCTCGGCTGACATCGCTGAGGCCACTCTGACTAGGCAGTTGTTCTCCTCTCAGAGTCATGACTCCAGCGATGTCGGGCATGGATTGTTGGACATCATGGAGCGAATTGTGGGTGTCCGTTAGGGAGTATAAGTGGTCCCTGATGGGACTTAGACACCCACGTATGTCATCTAGTTTGGTTGCCATGAGGTCGAACCCCACCGCACCTGTTCAGCCACCGCCTTCTGGCAGTCTAACACATGGCCTTGGAATGAGATGTGTTCTTCGGTTAGGTGCTGGGAGCCAGCCGTGGTGGTGGGTGCTTCTTGCTGTGTGGTCTGTGCAGGGGGTGGGGTCTCCTCGATGCAGCTGGGCTGCCCTGCTCCTGGAGGTGGGTTGCCGTAGCTGTCCATGAGCTGTTGTAGGGCGTCGGTGTCGAAGGTGTGGAGGTCCTCTTCATCATCACTGATGAGTTGTCTGGTCTGCTCTGCAGGAGGTGTTGATTGTCCATCTGCAATGTGAAGGGGAGATGCATTTTAACATTGTGTTGACATGTATGTTGACGCATTGTTCAAGTTTACATACAGACTGCATGACAATGTACATTGTGACTGTTTGGGAGGAGCTGACTATTTGATGCGGGACAGCGGACATTTGAACTACATCACGGATGTGAGGTTGTACACGTACATTATCATCTCACAGTTTCCTGCTATGCCAGATGTGATTGGCCAGTTTCTACACACAAGCGGAACCAGTTGTGTCCTCTGTTCTGTAGTGAAAGTGTTGCACTTTGTACCACATTGTCGTCAATGTTGATGTGCTGTTATTGCTATGTGTGTGTGCTGCATTGTGGGAGAGTCGCCCCTGCAGCTGTGATTTTGCTGCCCCTTATCCCTTTGAGGCAGTGTGCCTTTGTCTTCTGTGCTTCTACAGTGCTGAGATGTTGCAGACTTGGCTAATTTTGGCTCGAGTTCGTATTTTGGACTCTTGGGCATGGTTTATCCGCAGATGTGTTGGTGACGTCAGGGGTTGTTTGTGCACGTGGATGTGTCAGAGTGTGACCTGCTCCTTTACGGATGTGTTCCACACTCAGCCACCTCAGTGTCGTGGCGTGCACCATGTCATGATAATTGGACTGCAGCCATGCTGTTCGTCATGCGGTGTCACTTGCATTGTCAGTGTGGCTCACAGACACGCAGCTTTGCTGGTTTAGACACGTGTGCATGGGTTGGTTGTGAGATTGGTGCTGTGTGGGGAGGGACCCCTTTGTGCCCATAGTGGACGGGGGCCTACTTGTTGTTTGTATGTGTGCTGCAGTGTGCCAAGGGGATCAGGGACATGATCCAGAGTCATTGTACGTGTGCAGTGTGCTCAACTTAATTGTGCATGTGTGCCATTGTGCCCATCTCCCCCCGTCCACCCAGTCCCTGTTCGGTACTCACCCTGGTGCTGTTGTGTCAGGTCATGTCGAGCAGTGTCCGGACCCCCAACTCCTGCCACCGTCTCCCCACTGATGACTGTGGACACCATTTCCTCCATCTCATCCAGCTCCTGGTGTTCCGCTGGACTGCCACCTCCAGTCTGCATTGCTGCCTGATGGTTGTCAGCGAGTTTCTTCTTGGTTTTGCGCTTCGCATCATTCCAGCGCCTCTTGACCACTTCAATTGTCCTCCTCCTCACTCTGACTGCATTCACCTTGTCCAGGATGGACTGCCATATTGCATTTTTATTTGCCAATGACACGTTGGAGGTGACGTACAGTTGTTGGTGGTGTTCTATCACCTCCGTGATGATGATCCTGTTTTCCTGCAGACTGAACCTCGTCTTCCTCGTCGTCTTCTCCTTGCCCTTCCGTGACCCCGAGGTCCCAGGCTGGTCCTCCTGGGGGCTTGTGGGGTTCTGGTCGTCCTCTGTACTTGCTCCGGCTTCCTCCATGGTGCTACGCAGTTTTAATTATTTTGTTTGGGTTTTTCGGTGCTTTTGTAGTGCATTTTCCCGCATGACGCGTGGGAATTGCAGGCCTGTCGCTGGTTATCGCTGATTTTTTTATCGCGGTTGGCCACATCGCAACTTTTTTCGCATTCGTGTTTCACGTTTTTTCGGCGTCGCGTTAATTTTAACGCGCTCATTTGGCTCGTTGTCGTGAGACTATCGCATGGTGCCGCCGGGTTGAGAATACAACATTAACACAGCGTTATTTTCCCGCAATGGACTGCGATGTGCAAAGTTGCATTAAGCTAATTTTGCGATAATTATCACACATTCTGGAGAACATCCCCCAATATTTCTGTCTTATTAATATGCATAACATGGAATTCATGCACGAACTCTGTAGTAAGCTATTACACCCACAACCCTAACTTTAAATGCTAAAAAACATATAACCAATTCACAAAAGTGAGCTTTGAAAAATATCAGGCAATAAGCGAGGTGATGATTTTGGGGTCCCCCCTAACCTAGGGGGAGGACCAAGCAGATGCCTTGAACACAAAGAGCATATCATGCTCAACGATTGTAGTGGTCCCATCCTCCTAGGACCATGCCAAGGAAAGTTATGGGCAAAAATACAATGCCAAGCAAAGGCCCAGCAAAGCATTATGGTGCAAGATTCTAGAGTTCAGTGAATATTATAGTATTAGCTCTTAACTGAGCCCGGAGAGCCTGCCCCTTGAGGAATGTTTTGATATTGGATACTATAATATTCACTGGCCTCTAGAATCTCGTCCCATAATGCTTTGCCCTTGGAAGCAAGTGGGAGGGTTGTGGTTTCTGTGCAGGATCAGCCTGCCATTTTTCCCTGCCTTCAATTACACAACTCCTACCTGGCAGCCAAGACCTGGAACTCCCTCCCCACTCACCTTCGGCGAACCCAGGACCATCTCTCCTTCAGGAAGCAGCTCAAGACCTGGCTGTTCGAGCAGTAACTTACCCCCTCCCCCAGCGCCTTGAGACCCTCCCGGGTGAGTAGCGCGCTCTATAAATGCCGTGATTGATTGATTGATTGAAGGTACTATTGTTCGGTGGACCTAACTGGGTCCCTGTAGCTGGCCCTTGATCCATCATGGTTGGCCTGAACATGTGCCTTTGTCCTGGTACGGCATGACCAGGTGCCCACAGTTGACACTTTTTTGCCTTTTTGGTGCTTTTTTTTAACTTAAAACTTTAATTGCATTTCTTCTGCTGTACTGATTGGATTTTTGTCATTTTTGTCTTACATAATGAACTACGGTTTACTCTATTTTTCTAAATTGGTATGGGTGAGTTCTTGTGTTGTGTTTCACTTTATTACAGTTTGAAATGCTGCATAAATACTTTAGACATTGCCTTTAATTTAAGCCTGGGTGCTCTGTGCCAAGCTACCAGAAAGTTTGAACAAAGGTTCATTTAGGGTTTACATTGTGTCTTCACCCTGACAACAATGATTGTGGTGCTCCACCACCCCTTCAACCAGTAATCTAATTTCTTACACATAACAAATGTAGTACTATCAGGTAGCTCACTTGTGTGCATGGGTTGCCATTAGTGTAGAGATTTGTGTTAAGGATAAGTGGTGCCAGAGTTCAGAGAGTGTGGATCTGTAAGTTCAGGAAAGACAGTGTCTGTACTTACCAGTCTCCACGCTGCTTGTAGTCCCCACAATGCCTTCAGTGTACAGTATGGACAACACATTTCTCTTTCCAAAGCATGAAGTTGAAGGGCCTAGGAGACCCACCACCAGTTTCTAGGGTCTCCTGATGTGCCCTGAAAGCAAGGGAATGGACTCTCCCACACAGGTTGTTCCTCCACTACTGGGTCTTCTTTTGTGAGTATCTGGTGTTGGAGACAGCATTCACTTTATCCATGATTTTAACTCATTTTCTGCTCACTGGCTCAAGGTTGTTTTCTGGACCCCTGCTCCAAACAACTGGGGCTTAACCCTAATTATCTCATCCATCATCACAGTTAACCCATTATCTGATGATTGTAATTGTCTTCTTCCAAACGTCTTATTTGATATTTTTGTAAGAGCTCTGTTTCTGATGCTTCGTGCTGCGAGTGGTAAAATGTTTGTATGGTTTTATGAGTCTCTTTTATAGTAGGATCTGCAGATGTTATTGTTGAGTTGATTTTGTGGAAGTGTGTGTTAACGGATACATCCATCGAATCACTGACAAAATATCGACTTCCACAATATTGAGGTACAGAAATATTGTGGCAAAAATATCGAAGTCAAGAATATCGACATCCTATCTACATCATGGTAAGTACAAAAATATCAACGAAAAAAATATCGTTGTCAAAAATATCGTTGTTAAAAATATCGTTTTTTTAATGTTAAAAAAATAATGTAAAATAATACATATAATTAAAAGAAACAGTTAAAAATATTTTAAAATGTTTAAAAATGATAACTAATACATATAATGTAAAAATAAATTAAACATATACATATAAAATATAATATTCGAACAAAGTAAGAACTCCCTCCTGCTTCCTTCTAGAAAGAGAGTCACGGACCCAGACTTCGTGGCAAAAAGATGGTATTTTATTTCAAAGTAGCCGTATGACGCGTGTCGGGCAACAAAATGCCCTTGATCACATACGGAAACGCAGTCCGTCTTCTATTTTTATAATGCATTTTTTCTTCATACACCCGTGTCACGTGTTAAAACACCTAAATGAACAGAAACAACATACTCAAACTTGTCGTATAGTCTTTCCTCTAGTCTGCTAGTTTCTCTATTTGCTTCATTGCAGGTTCTTTCTGTACTGTTTTCTTCAACAGAGATATTCTATTGCACATTATATTATACATACATAGTTAAAAATAGAAGTCTTATCATTTAAAAAAATACCTCCATTGAAGATACCCATTCGAAATACATTACTGATTAATTAATAATTTCAAATGTAGATGTCCTTTAAGAAATATCTTTTAAGAAATGTTATTTGAGACCTCATTTTCAAGCAAGACACATAATAATGAGAATGTTCCAAATTATTACTGCATAAATGCATAAAAAATGAAACATAAACATGATCAGCACTGAATTTGTGCAAATACGCAATTGAAAATCTCAATATGATTTATGACCAGTATCTAAATAGATAAAATATATGTATATATAAATGAATTGGGCCAGGGATTTATCTAGTTGTGGAGTCACACTACTCTTCCTGCATGAATGCTGGTTCTGACTCGACTCCTCTATCATAATTTATGTAGAGGCAGTGGTATGAACCCTGGCTATGTTGTACAGACCTACTGCTAATGAAATAAAATAGACTAAAACATTCAAACCATGATTTATATACGACTTAAAAAATTCAGTGCTCCCAGTAAAAAGTGCTGTGTGCTGTGTGATAGGACTCAAGTAACTCACCTATCCAATAAAAGTGCTGATACTTAAAAAGTGTAATAAATATTAAGACCATAGATTAAAAAATATTTTTTGATAATGATATTCAGAACGATTGGCAGCAGCAAGGGAACTAAACATTCTAAAATCTAAATTAAATCATTCAGATATTGTAGTATTGACTACCTTTAGCAGCAACATAAGACTCGAAAATATTCTTCAATAGGATCTCTGCCTATACACATCTTAGTTTATAATTGTGAATTACTGTGTAAGGTTTTGAAATGTTACGATTACATCTGAGACTGAAAATAGTAATATCATTGGTATTTACAAGAAATTATGCAAATCTTCCGTGTTATTCAGTCCTTTAGGGAATTTGCTGTCTAATTCAAGGATTATCCGAGATTCCAATTGGCGAAGGGAACGCTCCCTGTTGCCTCCTCTGCGTGGTTTGGATACTGATGCTATTACAAAATATCTCAGACAATTAAGGTCATTATTATGTATTAACTTAAAATGTCTTGCGACAGGATAAGTTGTGTCACTATTCACAATTGCTCGAAGATGCTGTAGTATCCTGACATGCACCTGTAACTTAGTACTACCCACATATCTCAATCCACAGGTGCATGTCAGGACATAGACAGCAAATTCGGTTCTACAGTTGTAGTTGCCTTTGATCAGTTTAGGCTTAAGATCAAATGCGGTCATATAGCTAGTAGTGTTTTCACCAAATTTGCAAGCTCTAAAATATAATATATATACTTAATAATATTCATAAATAATTATTTTAATAACTTATAAATTGTTTAAAAAAATAAAAATTATAAATACATATATACACATACACCAATAATATAAATAAAACTATAAAAATATATATAACAAATTAAAAATTACAATATATGTAATCTTTTTAAAATAAATTATACACTACAGTAACTAAAACAGTAGAGAAAATATTGGATAGCGGAGGGGATAAAATTACTATTCCAACTCCAGAGAGTGCAACAGTAGGGAAAGTGCTGGATAGCGTAGGGGTAAAAATTACTATTCCCACTCCAGTGAGTGCAACAGTAGGGAAAGTGTTGGAAAGCGTAGGGGTAAAAATTACTATTCCCACTCCAGAGAGTGTAACAGGAGGGAAAATGTTGGATAGCGTAGGGGTAAAATTACTATTCCCACTCCAAAGAGTGTAAAAGTAGGGAAAATGTTGGTTAGAGAAGGGGTTAAAATTACTATTCCCACTCCAGAGAGTGCAACAGTAGGGAAAGTGTTGGATAGCGTAGGGATTAAAATTACTATTCCAACTCCAGAGAGTGCAACAGTAGGGAAAGTGTTGGATAGCGAAGTTGTAAAAATTACTATTCCCACTCCAAAGAGTGTAACAGTAGGGAAAGTGTTGGATAGCGTAGGGGTTAAAATTACTATTCCAACTCCAGAGAGTGCAACAGTAGGGAAAGTGTTGGATACCGTAGGGGTAAAAATTACTATTCCCACTCCAGAGAGTATAACTGTAGGGAAAGTGTTGGATAGCAGAGGGTTAAAATTAACATGCTTATCAATTAAATAATTTGTTTAATTAAATAACGAATTAATAATTAATTAACAATAAATTAATTATGAATACCAATAAATTAAAATTAAGAATTACTTTAATAACATTAAAGTACTTCCCACCCTATTCCCCTATGAACCCACAACCCACTTCTATAATAAATTAATACAATTAATATAATAAACAATTATTCAATTAATAAAAATTAATTACCAATTATTAAATAATTAACAATAAATTAATTATCAATACCACAACCCGCTCCTAAACTAAATTAGCACAATTAATATATTTATCAATTAATAAAAATTAATTACCAATTAATAATTAATAAACAATAAATTAATTATCAATACCAAATACCAAATAATAGAAATTAATAATTAATGTATTATAATTAATTTACTTCCCACCCTATTCCCCTATCAACCCACAACCCACTCCGAAAAAAATTAACACAATTAATATAATTATCAATTAATCAATTAATAAAAATGAATTACCAATTAATAATTAATTAACAATAAATTAATTATCAATACCAATAAATAAAAATTAATAATTACTTAATTATAATAAAATACTTCCTACCCTATTCCCCTATAAACCCACAACCCGCTCCTAAACTAAATTAACACAATTAATATAATTATCAATTCACCAATTAGTAAAAATTAATTACCAATTAACAATTAATTAACAATAAATTAATTATCAATACCAAAAATAAAAATTAATAATTACTTTATTATAATTAAATTACTTCCCACCCTATTCCTCTATAAACCCACAACCCGCTACGGAACTAAAACGCAAAATTTAATTAAAAATAATTAATAATTTCTAAAAATTATTATTTAATTTACTATAATTAAATTACCTCCCACCCTATTCCCCTATAAACCCACAATCCGAACGGTACTAAAACGCAAAATTTACTTAAAAAAAAATTACTAACTTCTAAAAATGTAATACATATGTTTAAAAAAAAAATACAAAACATAACAAAAAATGTGGAGCACATACATATAAAATACATACTAAAATACATAACCCTAATATAAATATCGATAATATTAACAACGATATTTTTGCAAACGATATTACTAACTTCGATATTAAGAAAAACGATATTTCTTACCTTCAGGTCGATATTCTGGTCACCGATATTCTTGATGTCGATATTCTGTCCCTCCGATATTTACAACTTTATATTTCTGTAGGTCGGAAAAAAAACTCGATATTATGTCTGTGCACCACATCCATCAGTGTCTAAAATAACCCAGTTCCCAATAGTTGACTTGCTCTTCGGTAAGCACTTTGGGCCCCATTAGGATGGCGGGTGGACTTCAGTCCGCCCGCCATCCTCGCGGTGCTGGGACAGGCCGCCAGACGTGCGGCAGTCCTGCACCGCTGATTAGGATGCGACCGCCACCCTGGTGGTCGCATTCTGCATATTTGGCATTGCGGCGGGTGCTGCTTACAGCAGCACCTGCCGCAATGCCAAATTGACAAGTTGTGCATTCCCATGCACAACGTGGCAGGCACCGCACGGTGCCTGCCACCTTGTGCATGGGAATGCAGCGGGGTACCATGGGTACCCCCCAAGTGCACCCCCCACCCCACCTGGGGGCCCGCAACGGGTCCCCAAAGCACATCCCCGCCAGCCTTTCCATGGCGGCATCGCCGCCATGGAAAGGCCAGTTACCGCACCGATCCTAATATGGATGGTGGTGCCTGGTAAGCACCGCCACCATATTAGTGGCCAAGCCCGCCCGGCCGGCAATCGTAACGATTGACGACCGGAGGAAAAGCGGCGGATAATAATATGGCGGGGGTAAATCTAGTTGGGATGGCGGGCGGATCGCCTCCGCCGAGCCGGCGGTGGCGATCCCGCCCCCAATCCTAATGACCCCCTTTGTTTTTGTTGTTTATGTCCTTGAGACCACATGATTGACCCTCGAATATCCATTCCAACATCACTTACAAGGCAATGAAGGGTCTAGGCTACACAAAAAGTCAAGGGACCCCCCTTAAAAGATCATCATATAAGAAATCTATGGATAAGCAATACATCAGCAGATACACAAGAGCCAAAAAAAACAAATAAATTACAAATAACAAAAAGTCATTTTATTACAAAATATTTAACCAGAAGTAGTTCCTAAGGATAGGCAGTCTTGTTTATTTACAAAGCAGGGTCCACAACCTCGTTCATCTCCTGAGGCAGACACAAACAGCAGGTTCATCTTCCTACTATTAGTTTCCAAATCCAGTTGAGTTCTTCAGTCTCTAGAATGGCAGAATTAATTTAGTAATCAATGTCCAGAGCTCCTACAAATGTTTCCATATTTCAGTCCATCTTCTTTTGTAGCAGCCCCTGTGCTCCACTGCAAAACAATACCAGAATCCCAGAAAACCAAAAACTGAGGGCCTTCCAAGATGTCAGAAGTTCTGGGCTACAATATAGAGTGTTTGGACTTTTAAAATTAAAACCTTCTTTTTGGAAAATGAAGAAGCTCCTGGGAACCAAAGTGACCAGTTACTACCTGGCATTTCTTCAGCCTGCCACTACGTAGCTTTTCTCCTGTGTTTGGAGAGCGAAAAAGATCTTGTGAACAAAGGAATATGTTGCTGCTCCAAAGAAATCTCAAGGACTGGTTGGGGTGGGACATTTTGGTGGACCTTATCTGGAACTGTAGAGCCCCTCCCGCTCCCTCCGCACAAGAATACTGTGCACTGGGGTAGGAGCAGTCAGTCCTGAAAATACTCAGATTGTTTATATAGAAACAGAAATACGGATTTTTAGTAAATGATTTCTCGAGGGCTAAGAGCATGTGCTAAGCTTCAGATAAAAATCTAATTTGCTTCCTTGTACCATTTTTTCCAATCTGAGACATTTTCAGCTAAAGATTCAGCAGTGTCCTACTTAAAACCTACAAATTCCAGAAACGTTTCTTAGTCCAAAGGCAACCATTGAACTTTACCCAGCTGTAATCCAATGTTTTGACAAAGGCAAATCACCAATGAGGCGATTAATCATTAATGATATTCCATATATGAATATATATGTTATACAACATAATATATACATAAAATAACATAATATACAACATATTTGATGTATTTTTGTCTTTCCAATTGTTTTTAACTAAACATTGTTTTTATTTTTAGTTTACACTTTAATCGTTATGTCATATTTTCTTCATGTTTGTGACAATCTACTCCTTCGATTTTGTCTTTGCAACAACTTTCTTAACTAATTTCAACTGCTTGTTTTCTTCACTTCCTTGTTGATAAAGTGCTTATTGCTCATGAACCAAATGCATTTTTCTATGAAATGTCTTGCTACCTGGGTCACATTGACTCACAGAAACCATATCACCTTTTTATGGATCATCGCCTTTGAGCTCAGTCACAGCTCCCATGATTAGTCTGGCATTTTTTCCCCATTTCCAATTTCCTAGAATGTGATTCTTGCGAGTTATGTCATCATCAATGAGAAATCAAGACTGTAATACAAATTCATATTTCACTATGATAAGCATTTTAAGCGCAGGTATGGTGAATGTAAAGCAAATTACTTCAATGATTGTGGAAGAGAATGTTATTCTGACCAGAATGTGTTTTGTATATAGTAGTCCATTTGAAATATTAATGATATCAAACGTGCTGAAGGTAACCACAAACTTCTATGACATGCCGACTGCAAGAAACATGTCTGTAAAGATGAAGAGTTTGGTATTGTTTAGCAACATTACATTTTAAACAGCTTGCTACATTCTTGAAGAAAACATTTTCCTGGAAAGTATCTGGGTAAGGGCTCTTTTTACCTCCTGGTTCCTCAGGCTGTAGATTATTGGATTCAGCACTGGAGAACCAACTCCATATATCACAGATACCACCTTGTCTTTGTCACCCTCAAGATTCAGGGCTGGGCGTCCATATGTGTAGATAATGCCTCCATAGAACAAGGCAACAACTAAGAGGTGGGAGGAGCAGGTTTGAAAGGCCTTCCTTTTGTTGGAAGCTGAGCGGTTCTTTGCAATAGAGGAGAGGATGTACATGTAGGACATGAAAGTGAGAAGAAAGCAAAACATGCCAATAAATATATCTGCCAAAAGAATTGCAATGTCATTAATATGTGTGTCTGAGGAGGAAACCTTGAGGACTGGTGGAATTTCACAGAAGAATTGATCCAATGCAATCTTCCCATAGAAGGACAGCCTTCTCATCAGACTGGTTTGGGTAGTGGAGTTCACAAAGCCACAAAACCACATGGTGACCGCAGTGGTAACGCAGAAATTCATACTCATGATACTGGTATAGCGAAGTGGAAGACAGATGGCCACATACCTATCAAAGGCCATAAGTGCCAAAATGAGAATCTGAATGCTGAGGATAGATGACATAAGAAACAGTTGTGTAATGCAGCTAGAGAAGGAGATGGACTTTGTCTCTGACAGCATGGTCTCCAGCATCTTGGGTATGGTGGCGGAGGTACAGCAGATGTCCAAGACTGCAAGGTTTGCCAGAAAAAAGTACATTGGTGTATGCAGACGAACATCTGCAGCTATGATAGTGAAAATCAAAAGGTTACCCAGAAGGCCCATCAAGTAGAGTAGCAGGAACAAGGTGAACAATGTAGACTGCAGCTGTGGATAAGCCAAGAAGCCCAGCATAATAAATTCAGTAGTATGTGTATGATTCAGCCCCTCTCCTGAAATGTGATTCATGGTCTGAGTCCTGAAAAATAACATGAGATTTACAGTAAAATGTGCATTCACATTGAAATCAGCTTAATGAGTGGCCATTATCAAACTTACATTGTGTTCTATAGAATTGACTGCTACAACCTTCATTGTATGGCAGCAGAATATTGATATATATACACATGAGGATATTTAATGGACCAGCGAGGGCACACTCCCCAATTATAGACTCAATAACACATAAAGAGCCCTCGGGTCCGAGGTCAAGCAGTGATAGTGCAGAAGTTGGAACAACTATGCTGGAGGGGGGATTTTCCTTTTAAGGACGGTTTCCCTCACACACCAGAGGTGTAATGCTTCATCATGGGGAATCCTCCTCGCATCACGAAGCCTAGTTGTGATGCGGGCTACAACCCCTGGCTGCGAGGGAGGAGCTCAGGGATGTTTTCAAGAAAGAGGGGTATTCATAAAAACCAATGTAAGTGGTGCGTGTGGTGGGAAAGGTGCAGTGCTAACGGATAAGATGTTAAAACTAGCCACAAGGTTAGCCAGTCACAGTTTATTATTGCTACCCTGTGCTGGGTTAAAAACAAGTGGCGGATAGTGCTACTGCTGATATTAGAGGCAGTCGCACTAGATAGTGATCAACATGTTTTAGCCTCAGACCTAGACAGTGTTGTGGCTTTCATCAGGATCTCTAATAAAACTACTGCTATGTGTGGGTGAAAAAGAAATACAAAAACGTCGGTGTGTAAAATGAAAGATACTAAACCAGTGATCCAGCAGTTCAACGGATACACCGGTAGTCTGGCTTACCTTGTAGCTAGTTTATGAGAAGTCTATGAGAAGTATCCAATTCTGGTTTTCCATCAACATCATATAGCACCATAGACCAGGAATAGATGTCACTTTTCTTTTCTTTTCTCTCTGTGTCTTATGCCGTTTTAAGATTTATTTTCCTACACCTTTCCAAGCTTCCCATTATTTTGTGTTGCTTTCCTGCCTGTGCGGAGGGTGAGAGGGCTCTAAATTTCTCTATGCTCCTCTTTCATGAACCATGCCCCTTTTGTAGCCCCAGCATTTTTGAAATTGTGGTGTGCTCTTTTGGGGAGATCTCTCGATAACTCCCCATTCCCCTCCTACATCTTTCTAGGCCACTTCTTCTTGTGTCTTCACTCCATATTCCCTATCAATTCAGTTTTCTACCATTATCCATCATTCTTTATAGCCAACAGTTTAGCTACAGTCTTTCCTCTATTTCAAAGGGTTTCTTTGTCCCCTGTGCCCTGTGTCAATTTTTCTTTACTTCTTTATCTTTTTATCCACAGACCGGTTTAGAATGCAACTATATTGTATTATATGATGTAATTTCCTTTTCTCTGTGGTACATCTGCATTCATGGAGGCTAACACTTTATTAGCCTCGTCAAATTTAAGTTTGGAATTTACCCTGTATGTTAAGCTGTCTCCCAAGGACTGTAGCACTAATTTAGCCACCCTGAGAGTGACACAGTAAGGCATGGCTCCCAGCCTGCCACTGCAGACCGGAAGACCAGGTTTAAATGTATTACTCAACTTTGCCATGTAAACCTATGACAAAGTCCACCCCCCCCTGCTTTTATATATCACCCCTAAGGTGGGCCTACTGCAAAGTGCTGTATACTATTAGGTAGGAAATGCATTCTTATAAGTCCTAACATTAAAACCCCCAAATTGTTGTTTTTACTGTGGAGAGGCTGGTAGCGCCATTGGCACGTACATAATTACACACTGCCAACTCAGCTGTGCTAACTTCTGAACTGGACTATTAATGTTGGTACTAAAACGTTTGTTGCATTTAACCCAACTAAATGCCCAAGTCAAATTTGATGCAACGTTTAAGTGTATGAATCTTTTAGAAAACTGCTGCTCTATTGCCAGCGTTTTATGGTGGCTTTCACAGATACTACAAGACAACCTTCTGCTCAGCCGGGGAGAAGTGTGAATGACTTCCAGGAACTAGAACACTGGAGGCCTGCCAATGGAAGAGGTGTCACCTCTTCCTGGCAAGAATTCACGCCATGTGTGTGCCCAAAAGGTGAACTTCAAAGGGGATGCTGCCTTTGAAGGCCAAATAGTGACCACACCCGAGAGGGGTAACTGTTTGGTTCAAGTAGATTGGCTGGGGGAAAGTAGTTGCCAAACTGGTTTTCTGGTGGATGTGTGGCCCTCAGGTAGCCCCACATCTAGGGTCAGCTACCAAGAGCCACACACTGACAGAAGGGTCCTGCCATCTTGGGAGTGGGAGGAATAGTGCACTTTGGGATAGCTAGTTGCCACACATTGCAGGAAATCATCATCAGGCGGGAGGTGACTTAGTAGCCCATTGGCTAGTAATCGTAGCATCCCCGAGTGCATGTTCTGGGCATAAATATGGGCGCTTTGCACACAGACCTCAGATTACATCTGGACAGGTGATAGGACCGAAGAAAGACTGCCCTGCTGTTCTCTGGCCCAAGGAAGAGAGGCTATGCCAAAGACTGGACTGCACCTGCTGCTCTTTGGACTAGCAAAGAGAGGACTGGGTCTATGGTGCCTGGCTCATGGAAAGTTGCTCCTGAACACCAGACAGAAGAGGTGAACTCCAAGAGTCAGTTGGCTGACTTCCCATTACAGGTCCAGGGCCATAAAATCTGAAAAAGCCTGCCTAAGGCTAGTCAGTAGCCACAATGGCTTGATTGTCACTTGTGAGAAGTTGGCCTGGTATATGCTGTCAACTAATTATAGTGGGCACCTTACACCAGTCCAAACAACCCCTTATTGGAGATAGGTTAAAGACAACCTTTATTGAAAGCTATCCTAGTGGTAGCTATGGAAAGCAGCCTTCAGGCTAAGTCTTGAAGGAATGTAAAGCAGCTTGTTTTACCAGTCTCTAATCTCTTGGGTGACCAAATGAAAGAGGACCACACCAGGTATATATTCAAAATATATGTATTTATTGCTAAACACACCCCTCTAGTCTCTTTATGAGGCTAGAGTTCGAAGTACATAAGTTATAAGTCAGTTATCAACAGTAATAGCACAAATACACGTTTGAGCCCTAGGGGCGTACCAAACCATATACCAATAAAGTGGTATAAGAACCACGACTGAGCTAGACACAAGGCCTAGAGCCTGTAGAAGTGCTTGGACCACAAGGAACCACCCAAGGTAGTGACACAGGGGACCCACGGGGGACGCGTGCAGTGTGATAACACAGCCGCGAATCGCCGTTGACTTCTATGGGGAAAGTCGCGGTTGGAATTTTAAAGAAAAGGGACACTTAAAGGAGGACTTGGAGCAAACCCTTTCATAACTGGGTCGTTCTAGAGTCTATACCCACGGGAACACCGGAGTACTCGTGTTACCTCACCCAGGGAAGCCGGGTGCATAGGTGTCTTTCGGGGTCGGGTTTCGTCGTCGTTTTCAATGGCGATCTGCTGCAAAGTGCTGCTGCCGACCAAGTCGAAAGTGTTCGGGTGGATCCAAAGGTGGATCGGAGATCTGAAGAACCTGAAAGCAGAGGGGACAGAGTCTGGGTCACTAGCCAGTGACCAGGAAGGCGATGAGCGGATGCCCACCGATGTCGGGTGCTTCAGGTAGGTTGACGGTCATCTTGACACTTCAGCCACGAGGTCCAGGAGGCATCGACGACAACCAGGAGCTGGATTCGAGCTGTCCCATGACGTCTGTCGATTGCTGAGGTGTCGGCGACCGGATTGGACCCAACAGGCCTTGGCAACAGCAAGTCTCGTGGAAATAGAAGAAGGATGGTGGTGCAGACCAGCAAGGTCTGAGGGACTCACCCAGTGAGGGTAAGTCAGGGCACGCCTGGAGCAACCAGGTAAGTCTAAGCAGAATAAGATTGGCCTTCGGGAGGGCCTACTAGCCAACGGACTAGCAACCGCGAAGGAGCCTCAAGTGGACGCACTTGGAGCTGGCTCACGGGACACTCGTGGAGTGGAGGCCAGTGATCTTCGGTGCAGTCGGTGCCGGAGGCAAGGGCTACCAGGAGCCCAAAGCACAACTTCGTGGGAGCCCAGGAAGAGGATTCACTTGCAAATGTGCTCGGTGTCCAGGGGTCACGGTTCCACGTTACCCACAATGGCTACGGGCCTCAGCTTTGCTGGGGACTCAGAGCAGCCTCGGGGAAGTCTAGAAATCCACCTCTGGTGATGCAAAGACTTCGGCGTCCGGCGGGAGCTTCGGCGATGCAGACCGGACAATTGCTTCTTTGGTGCCTGCCAAGCAGGGGAGCCACTCCTTGACCCCAAGGGAGATTCTTCAGTCCTCTAATCTTGAAGTAGAGCGTCGAAGGTCCAGGATTCTGTGTCAGAGTTTTGTCCAGGTAAATCTAAAGTCCTAAGGACTGGGGGCCCATACTTATACTAAGATAGGGTGTTGGACATACTCTGGGGACCCACCTATGGGAGGGTCAGGGCAGAGGGGTGGTTACACCCCTTTCCCTTTGTCCAGTTTCGCGCCAGAGCAGGGGCTGGAAGCCCCTGAGCCGGTTTGAACTGGGGTATGCACAGGGACACCAAATGTGCCCCCAGTGCAGGACTTCAAAGCACCAGAGAGTGCTCCCTCCCAGCCCCAATACACACTATCCTGTCTGGGGAGGTGGTTACACCTCCCTGGGACAGGAAACCTATTGTCCAGGCCTCCCCTGCCGGAGTTTCGGTCAGCAGCAGGAGGCCAGACTCGTGTCTGTGGCAGCGGCATCCATTTTGTGATGCCAGGGCTTGGAAAGAAGTTACCGGGCAGGCCGGTGTGTACATGTCTCTCCCTCTAGAAGGGTGGAATGCTACCCCCGCTGCCAGAACTGGCGGGGGGTAGTATTCCAAGATGTTTGACACCAAACATGACATGTTTCCGTGCAGCCATCCCAAAGTTAGCATTTTAACACGAGGTTATAATGCGCTTAAGAGTATATGGTCAGGCTGCACTACAAACAGCACCAGAGAAGGGTCTCCGAACGCTGCAGAGGGGCCCTGCTCATGCAGGGGCACCCTCTCACATAGGAACCACGCACTCTGCCTTCAGGATTGATAAGGCCTGCCATAGGAGTGACTTATAGGTTTATATGTGTGTATGTATGTAGTGATATAGGTAACCTATATCACAGTAAGGGGTGCATGCACCACCTTACCCAGGCTGCAGTAGCAGACCTGTGGTGTCCTTTTGGCTGGCCTTCCAGGGGTGGCACAATACATGCTGCAGCCCCTGGTAGGACTCTGAGGTACCTATGCCCTGGGTACATAGTATACCATATACTAGGGACTTACAAGGGCACTCCAGATTCCAATCAGAGATGTGCCTAAGGCACATGGAAACCATTTTAGAGAGGAAGCAGCTAGGCTGGGGTTCTGATTAGCAGGGCCCCAGCCAGACTAAAGTCGAAAAACAGTGAAGCATCAGCAAAAAGTGGGGGTACCCATGTGAAGCAGATCCTACTCTCCTACACAACCCCCCCAAATGTACGGACATTAAACTAACCTTGCCCAGTTAAGTCTTCATGTTCTAAGTGGAAGTACCTAGAGAGTCCATCTGCATTGGCATGGTTACTCCCAGGTCTATATTCCACTGTGAAGTCCATCCCCTGTACGGAAATGGACCACCTAAGCAGTTTGGGGTTTTCACCCTTCATTTGTTTTAGCCATAAGAGGGGCTTATGGTCTGTTTGAACAAGGAAGTGAGTACCAAACAAGTATGGCCTCAACTTCTTCAGAGCCCAGGCCACAGCAAAGGCCTCCCTATCAATGACTGACCAACGTTTCTCTCTAGGGGTCAGCCTTCTGCTAATAAAAGCTACTGGCTGATCCTGACCTTCATCATTCAATTGTGACAGTACAGCCCCTACCCCCAATTCAGATGCATCTGTTTGGACAATGAACTTCTTGGAGTAATCAGGACTCTGTAGAATGGGAGCAGTGCACATGGCCTGCTTTAGGTCATCAAATGCCTTTTGACATCTAACTGTCCACTGAACCTTTTTGGGCATTTTCTTGGAAGTTAAGTCATTCAGGGGTGTCACTATTGATCCATACCCCTTGACAAATCTCCTATAGTACCCAGTCAGGCCTAAAAAGGCTCTCACCTGAGTCTGGGTAGTTGGAGCAGTCCAGTCCATGATGGTCTGTATCTTGCTCTGCAAGGGTTGAACCTGGCCTCCACCCACAAGGTGGCCCAGGTACACAACCTGACTCTGCCCTATCTGGCACTTGGTGGCCTTGATAGTTAGGCCTGCTTTCTGCAGGGCCTGTAAAACATTTCTGAGGTGGACCAGGTGATCCTCCCAGGTGGAGCTAAAGACAGCAATATCATCTAGATATGCTGCACTATAGGCTTCCAGACCTGTAAGGACTGTATTCACCAACCTCTGAAAAGTGGCAGGTGCATTCTTCAGACCAAAGGGCATCACCACAAATTGATAATGCCCACTAGGGGTTGAGAATGCTGTTTTTGGCTTTGCATCATCAGCTAGTCTGATCTGCCAGTAGCCAGCTGTCAGGTCAAATGTGCTTAGATACTTGGCTGAGGCCAAAGTGTCTATTAGCTCATCTGCCCTAGGTATTGGATGGGCATCAGTCCTAGTGACTGCATTGAGACCCCTGTAGTCCACACAAAACCTCATCTCTCTTTTCCCACCATTGGTGTGAGGTTTTGGCACAAGGACCACTGGACTAGCCCAAGGGCTATCTGAGGGCTCAATAACTCCCAAATCCAACATTTTCTGGACTTCTGTCCTGATACAGTCCCTGACATGGTCAGGTTGCCTATAAATCTTATTTTTAATAGGCAGACTGTCCCCAGTGTCCACTTCATGAGTGCACCAGGTGGTCTGACTGGGTGTCAGTGAGAATATGTGTCTGAACTGATTGAGCACCTGTCTACAATCAGTCTGCTGCTGGGTAGTGAGGCTGCCTGCCAAGGCTACACCATCCACTGACCCATCATCAGGGTTCTGTGAGAGCAGGTCAGGGAGTGGGTCACTGTCTTCCTCCTGTCCCTCATCAGTAGCCATGAGCAAGCCCATGTCTGCCCTGTCCACATATGGTTTTAACCTGTTGACATGGAGAACCCTGTGGGGACTCCTGGGTGTTCCTAGGTCTACTAAGTAGGTAACCTCACCCTTCTGTTCAACAATGGTATGGGGTCCACTCCATTTGTCTTGGAAAGCTGCTGGGGCCACTGGCTCCAACACCCACACCTTCTGTCCTGGCTGGTAAACAGTCAGTACAGCCTTTTGGTCATGCCAGGCTTTTGAAGTTCCTGGCTAGCCTCAAGGTTTTTAGTTGCCTTTTTCATGTACTCAGCCATCCTGGAGCGGAGACCAAGTACATAGTCCACTATGTCTTGCTTTGGGGGCTTGAGAGGTAACTCCCATCCTTCCTTCACCAAGCACAATGGACCCCTGACAGGGTGACCAAACAAAAGTTCAAAAGGGCTGTAGCCAACCCCTTTGAGGCACCTCCCTGTATGCAAATAAAAGGCAGGGCAAGAGTATGTCCCATCTTCGCCTAAGCTTTTCTGGGAGCCCTTTAATCATGCCCTTCAAGGTTTTGTTGAATCTCTCAACTAAACCATTGCATTGTGGGTGATAGGGTGTGGTGAACTTGTAAGTCACTCCACACTCCTTCAACATTGCTTTCAAGTATCCAGACATAAAGTTAGCACCCCTGTCTGATACAACCTCCTTAGGGAAGCCCACTCTTGAGAAAATTCCCAGGAGGGCCCTTGCCACCACAGGTGCTGTAGTGGTCCTAAGGGGAATAGCCTCTGGGTACCTGGTGGCATGATCCACTACCACCAGGATAAACCTGTGCCCAGATGCTGTTTGGGGATCCATGGGACCAACAATGTCAATCCCCACCCTTTCAAAGGGAACCCCCACCACAGGTAGTGGTATCAGGGGGCCTTTGTAGTGCCACCTGCCTTGCCACTGGCCTGGCAGGTTACACAGGAGCGACAAAACTCCTTGGTGTCTTCAGACATATGGGGCCAGTGAAAGTGAGGGACAATTCTGTCCCAAGTCTTGTTCTGGCCCAGGTGACCTGCTAAGGGAATGTCATGGGCTAGGGTCAATAGGAAGCCCCTGAACTTCAGAGGTATAACCAACCTCCTGGTGGCACCAGGCTTGGGGTCTCTACACTCTGAGTACAAGAGTCCATCATCCCAATACACTGTATGGGGACCACTAGCTTTCCCAGCAGCCTCAGCAGCAGCTTGCTGTCTGAGGGGTTCAAGAGAGGGGCAGCTCTGCTGCCCCTGGCTCAGATCTGCCCTGGAAGGGCCCCCTGTCCCCAAGAACTCAACCTTGTCAGGTTCAAGCTCCTCTGGGACAGTTCCTTCCTCAGGACTGAGAGCATCCCCCTCAAGAGACTGATCTTCCTTCTGAGCCAAGGGGGAAGGCACTGCCTTTACCCTACTACTCCTCTTCTTGGAGGGCACTTGGTCCATTATTCCAGAATCCAAGGCCTGTTCAGTGTTAGACATTTTGGCTTGTGACCTGGTCACAGCAAACACATCTGCAGGGATGCCCAGCATTTCTGCATGGGTCCTGAGCTCCACTTCTGCCCAAGCTGAAGTTTCTAAATCATTGCCAAGCAAGCATTCAACTGGTAGGTCTGCACTTACCACTACCTTCTTAAGGCCAGTTACCCCTCCCCAGGAGAAGTTAACAACTGCCAGAGTATGGTCTGTTCTGACATTGCTAGCATTGGTCACTTGGTACATTTCACCAAGTATAATCTGCCCAAGATTCACAAGGTCTTGTGTCACCATGGTGACACTTGCCCCTGTGTCCCTAAATGCCAAAGCCTCTTTTCCATTGATTAAGAGCTGTTCCCTGTACTTGCCCAGATTACTGGGACTCACAGAGGAGGTCACATCCATGCCTCCATCACAGACTAGGACAGCCTGAGTGAGTTCTCTGACTAGGTCAGAGCTCATCTCCTTACCCAGGGTCAACCCTACTAAACCCTTGGCTTGTGTACTCCCACCACCAACTGTAACTGTACTAGGGGGAACAGGTGCCTTAGGGGCATTGGTGGGGGCTGGAGTAGAGTCTTTGGACTTGGTGCAATCACTGGTCCAGTGGGTCTTTTGCTTACAGACCTTGCACCATGGTTTCCTTTGGCCTTTCCCTTTGTTAGACTGGGAATCCCCACCTGAAGAAGATTTTTGGGGGCCTTGTGAAGACTTTTGGTCTTTTCCCTTCTCCCCACCCTTATCAGAGTTCTTAGAATCTTGCTTCTTTGGGTCACCACCTTGGTTCTGTACCTTCTGCCTCACCCTGGTTCTGACCCATTTGTCTGCCTTCTTTCCCAATTCTTGGGGAGAGGTCAGATCAGAGTCCACCAGGTACTGATGCAACAGCTGATTTTGACAGTTATTAAGAATCTGCTCCCTCATGATAAGATTGTACAATCCTGTGAAGTCACACACCTTACTGCCCATCAACCAACCTTCCAGAGCCTTAGCAGAACAATCCACATAGTCTACCAAGTCTTGAGTCTGTGCTTTTTGGGTGTCTCTGAACTTTAACCTGTATTGTTCAGTTGTTAGGCCAAACCCATCAATCAGAGCACTCTTCAAGAATTTGTAATTGTCAGCATCCTCTTCTCTTACAGTGAGGAGCTTGTCTCTACCTTTGTCTGCAAAGGAGAGCCACAAGATTGCTGCCCACTGCTCCTGAGGGACCCTCTGTACTTTACAGGCCCTCTCTAGTGCAGTTATCCATTTGTGGATGTCATCCCCACTCTGGTAGGGAGGGACAATCTTGCTCAGGTTCCTATGGTCATAAGACCTTTCCCTATCTCTGGGGAAATTGTTGCCACCATGGGACTCTAGTCCCATCCTTTTTCTCTCTTTGTAGAGATCTAGGGACTCCCTGTCTATAGCCAATTGCTGTTTTCTGAGTTCAAGCTGGGCTTGCTCATACTGAATCAGTCTCTTTCTCCTCTCATGAGAGGATTCTCTCCTATGAGAAGAGACAGAGGTCCCTATTGAGGTGTCAGAGTGGTTAGACTCCTGAGAAGGAGATCTAGACCTTCTGGGCACACTCACAATCCTTCCTGGGGGACAAAGGGGAGGTCATTCTGATCCTCCTCCTCATCCACAGGAGGAATTGGGTTTTCCAGGTCAAGGTCATTTTCACCTTCCTGGCCAGTTTCAGAGGGGGGTCCTGGGTGATTTCACCCCTGGCCCCTTCCTCATCTTCTGCCCCACCCTCTCTGCCTACCCCTTCAGACCCTAGGGGTCTGCTGAGGTCATCAGCCAGTAACACCTCCTTCAGGTGTTGGGTGCTGGCACTTTTGCCTGTCTTCAACTTCCTAGTATTGCATAATGCTCTCAATTCCAAGAATGGGAGTTTATCATACTTGGAGGGAAGAAGCCCACTGGCTTCTGGCAAGGACTCACTGGGTCCTGGCTTTGAAGACATTACTAGTGAGGTGTGGTGTATGCACTACCTACTCTAGTGTGGCCTACTAAACTCTCTTGAGTTGTAGAAAGGGTGTGCTATCCCTTGACACACAACTCTAAGTTCAGTAGAACTTACTGTATACTAAGCTTGATTTATATGTACCTTAGGTACCCTTAGTGGTTTTCAGTTGATCAATTCAATTGAGATTATCTGGTAAAACAATAGCAAGCTGGAATCCCACAAGCTGCACACCAATATGAGAAGTTGGCCTGGTATATGCTGTCCACTAATTATAGTGGGCACCTTGCACCAGTCCAAACAACCCCTTATTGGAGATAGGTTAAAGACAACCTTTATTGAAAGCTATCCTAGTGGTAGCTATGGAGAGCAGCCTTCAGGCTACGTCTTGAAGGAATGTAAAGCAGCTTGTTTTACCAGTCTATAATCTCTTGAGTGACCAAATGAAAGAGGACCACACCAGGTATATATTCAAAATATATGTATTTATTGCTAAACACACCCCTCTAGTCTCTTTATGAGGCTAGAGTTCGAAGTACATAAGTTATAAGTCAGTTATTAACAGTAATAGCACAAATACACGTTTGAGCCCTAGGGGCGTACCAAACCATATACCAATAAAGTGGTAAAAGAACCATGACTGAGCTAGACACAAGGCCTAGAGCCTGTAGAAGTGCTTGGACCACAAGGAACCACCCAAGGTAGTGACACAGGGGACCCACGGGGGACGCGTGCAGTGTGATAACACAACCGCAAATCGCCGTTGACTTCTATGGGGAAAGTCGCGGTTGGAATTTTAAAGAAAAGGGACACTTAAAGGAGGACTTGGAGCAAACCCTTTCAGAACTGGGTCGTTCTAGAGTCTATACCCACGGGAGCACCGGAGTACTCGTGTTACCTCACCCAGGGAAGCCGGGTGCATAGGTGTCTTTCGGGGTCGGGTTTCATCGTCGTTTTCAATGGCGATCTGCTGCAAAGTGCTGCTGGCGACCAAGTCGAAAGTGTTCGGGTGGATCCAAAGGTGGATCGGAGATCTGAAGAACCTGAAAGCAGAGGGGACAGAGTCTGGGTCACTAGCCAGTGACCAGGAAGGCGATGAGCGGATGCCCACCGATGTCGGGTGCTTCAGGTAGGTTGACGGTCGTCTTGACTCTTCAGCCACGAGGTCCAGGAGGCGTCGACGACAACCAGGAGCTGGATTCGAGCTGTCCCATGACGTCTGTCGATTGCTGAGGTGTCGGCGACTGGATTGGACCCAACAGGCCTTGGCAACGGCAAGTCTTGTGGAAATAGAAGAAGGACGGTGGTGCAGACCAGCAAGGTCTGAAGGACTCACCCAGCGAGGGTAAGTCAGGGCACGCCTGGAGCAACCAGAGAAGTCCAAGCAGGATAAGATTGGCCTTCAGGAGGGCCTACTAGCCAACGGACTAGCAACCGAGAAGGAGCCTCGAGTGGACCCACTTGGAGCTGGCTCACGGGACACTCGTAGAGTGGAGGCCATTGATCTTCAGTGCAGTCAGTGCCAGAGGCGGGGGCTACTCGAAGCCCAAAGCACAACTTCGTGGGAGCCCAGGAAGAGGATGCACTTGCAAATGTGCTCGGTGTCCAGGGGTCACGGTTCCACGTTACCCACGATGGCTACGGGCCTCAGCTTTGCTGGGGACTCAGAGCAGCCTCGGGGAAATCTGGAAATCTACCTCTGGTGATGCAAAGACTTCGGCGTCCGGCGGGAGCTTCGGCGATGCAGACCGGACAATTGCTTCTTTGGTGCCTGCCAAGCAGGGGAGCCACTCCTTGACCCCAAGGGAGATTCTTCAGTCCTCTAATCTTGAAGTAGAGCGTCGAAGGTCTAGGATTCTGTGTCAGAGTTTCGTCCAGGTAAATCTAAAGTCCTAAGGACTGGGGTCCCATACTTATACTAAGATAGGGGGTTGGACATACTCTGGGGACCCACCTATGGGAGGGTCAGGGCAGAGGGGTGGTTACACCCCTTTCCCTTTGTCCAGTTTCGAGCCAGAGCAGGGGCTGGAAGCCCCTGAGCCGGTTTGAACTGGGGTATGCACAGGGACACCAAATGTGCCCCCAGTGCAGGACTTCAAAGCACCAGAGAGTGCTCCCGCCCAGCCCCAATACACACTATCCTGTCTGGGGAGGTGGTTACACCTCCCTGGGACAGGAAACCTATTGTCCAGGCCTCCCTGCCGGAGTTTCGGTCAGCAGCAGGAGGCCAGACTCGTGTCTGTGGCAGCGGCATCCATTTTGTGATGCCATGGCTTGGAAAGAAGTTACCGGGCAGGCCGGTGTGTACATGTCTCTCCCTCTAGAAGGGTGGAATGCTACCCCCGCCGCCAGAACTGGCGGGGGGGGGTAGTATTCCAAGATGTTTGACACCAAACACGACATGTTTCTGTGCAGCCATCCCAAAGTTAGCATTTTAACGCGAGGTTATAATGCGCTTAAGAGTATATGGTCAGGCTGCACTACAAACAGCATCAGAGAAGGGTCTCCGAATGCTGCAGAGGGGCCCTGCTCATGCAGGGCACCCTCTCACATAGGAACCACGCACTCTGCCTTCAGGATTGATAAGGCCTGCCATAGGAGTGACTTATAGGTTTATATGTGTGTATGTATGTAGTGATATAGGTAACCTATATCACAGTAAGGGGTGCATGCACCACCTTACCCAGGCTGCAGTAGCAGACCTGTGGTGTCCTTTTGGCTGGCCTTCCAGGGGTAGCACAATACATGCTGCAGCCCCTAGTAGGCCTCTGAGGTACCTATGCCCTGGGTACATAGTATACCATATACTAGGGACTTACAAGGGCACTCCAGATTCCAATCAGAGATGTGCCTAAGGCACATGGAAACCATTTTAGAGAGGAAGCAGCTAGGCTGGGGTTCTGATTAGCAGGGCCCCAGCCAGACTAAAGTCGAAAAACAGTGAAGCATCAGCAAAAAGTGGGGGTACCCATCTGAAGCAGATCCTACTCTCCTACATCACTGACCAAGGATGTGCAGCCTGGGAGCCAATGCTCAAAAGTTATACCCAAGTCTGCTGGACCTGGTAGAATCATCAGAGTGCAGTTTGGTCACCCAAGACAGACACTAGCCTACACCAAACAGAACTGCTGGTTTCGCTGTGACCACCAGTAGTCCACTCGCAAAATGACTTTTGCTGGACCCACCAGGTCTTTGAGTGACATCGACAACTGTGGCCAGGATGTGGACCGGGGAGTGGCCCTCTATTGACCACACAGAATCCTCAGCATCTTCAGGATCCTGTATCCCTTTCATCAGGACAACTCTATTGAATTCTATGGTGGTTTGCCTATAGAAAGTGGAACTGGACTTGAGACTGTTTGGTGACAAGGTAATTGTTCTTCAAATACTTACTGGTCCGCTTGGTCTCATCCCTGCTAGATTGGTCACCCAAAGCAGGCGGGAGTTACCAAACACAACTTTGCAAACGTTTTCCAAAGTTTCCAAAGTTTCCACTAACCACAACATTTGGCAGTGCTTGTTGATTATTTTAGTGAAATGCAGTGATTTCTATTTTACTCAAAAATTATATCTCCAGAACCCTCTTGTGGATTTTATTCCTCTTGGTGTCTCAAAATTCAAAACAAGATTTTTTTCCCGGATAAATTGGTATCAGACATCTTTCATTTCCTGTTTCGGGGCATATTAACAAGAGGGGAGATAAAATTATCGCCGCTTTAGCGTCCGTTTTCGGATGAAAAGCGGCGTTAATTTTATCACAAGATTAGCAAGGACACGCCAGCGTGTGATTCCGTGAGTTAGCACCCGCTTTGCATCTCAACGTTAATGAGATGCAAAGTAAGCGTGCTGGAAAACCAGCGATGTTCCATGGAAAACACCGCTATCGCTGGAATAATTATCGCCATTGCGCTATGCTTTGTTAATATAGCGCGAGCATGGCAATAATTTCCAGCGATAGCCGGCGATAAAAAATCTCATGCTAAGCGCTGCAGCGATAATTATCGCTGCCGCTTGATAATATGCCCCTTCGTTATTTAGGTTCCTTCTAAATGATCTAAACTTACTTTCTTGAGTCCAACTCCTAGAAGCCTCCGCTAACTAGGGTTCAGCTAAAGGTTTTACAAGTGAGCTGTGCCAAGAGCGAGGTCTCACACCCATGCTATATAATACACCACTTTCCTCACCTAAGAGTAAACAATCATTGTTATTAGTACAGAGGCACATTAATTTAGGAACTGGCTTCTATAATAAACAAGCATTTGCAATGCAATCGGTCTCGCCTTTGGGACCTTATAAGTGTTTAGCCATGCATTATATTATCCCACATTACTGCAACGGACAGATTTGGCACTTGTTTCAACAACTTCATACTCTCAATCAACACAGCACCTAACACCGCTTAGAAGGCAAAGAGGGCCACTCAAACAACACTCCATAAGTGGGGAAATCCTCAAACCACAGCATTAAAACCTACACAACCTACACAAAAGCAACAGATGAATACCCAGTTGAAGCAGTGCAACAAAACATTGGAAGCAGCAACTTCTTATTCTTATATATCCAATTGCTCCAGACAGAGTATTATAGAGGCAAGTTTATTAATCAGAATAATAAAATGCATTTCAACATTCTATAAAACGGCCCACCAGTGCGTACAATAGGGAACAATTTTTAAACTCATAATATCTGTTCCACCCAAACACAGAACTAAAGGAGGCGACACTATGCCCCCAACTGCACAACCCACTACTCACAGAAATAATATTTGTAGATTTATGAAGACGCATTAAACACACGAAAGTTCATCCTCATGTCCATAGGACCAAATTCATAAATGCAGCAAGTGTTAGAGTAACAACAGACACAAAGATACACTATAAGAGTGACTCCAGTCAGTTCAATAAACACTTTGTCCCAAATGCTCAGACTGATATAAGGGCACATCACTGGCACAAGTGAGTATATAAATGCTGAAAATATGATATAATATAATCTAACTAATAAAGTATTATTCCAGACATCCACCCAGACACAGCTGCATAACAGTTATTCACTAAAAGCACTATTTGGTTGAGAACATTTTGGAATTGAGAGATTCACTTTTCTTTAGGGCCACACAAAATGCAATGTCTACTAATCATTGGTCCTGCTTAGAAATAAACGTCCATACGCAGAGGACACATTTGTTTTGTCCCCTTGTGCCCTGTTTAGATCCCTTGTGACCAAAAACATGACTAGTCAGTTGTATGTTAAGGCAACAACTATGAGTGACACTTGCTTGTGAGTAAAATCAAGTGATGAAGATGAGGGAAACATAAATATCAGAAATTACACCCATTTCAGCAACGAGGCACTCGTCATTGAACTAAAGTGCGCTAATAGCAGGCAGCTGAAAACAGGACAGAGTCAGACAGCGTGACTGCACAGTTCTTATAATCAGAACACTACAGGCCAGGGGTGCAGGCAGCTCAGAATGATTGAAGCATTCATTTTATTGATTAATAACAGCCATAGGAAGTTAGCTGAACTACTAAAACACATGTGTTAGCCAGCCTTTGCCCACACTGGGCCCCCTGGATCCTCCCTGCTGCCAGCAGTGAATCAAACAGATCAGGATGCAGAGCATCAGTGGCGGCATCCAGGGCCTTTCTGTCACAAGTGGGACCAGGCCCACAACATTAACATCTCTTTTCAGAAGCAAGCAGCAGAGTTGCGTATGAAATGTAGTGTGGCTATGCGTAGCCTCGGAAGAAAACTAAACTTGCAACACATTGTAAAGTCAAAGCACAAACACAACAAAAAGACACACACAGAGGGTGGTCGTTAATAATCGCACAACATAAACACAACCTGTATAATGGATAGACATACAACACATATTTTTTCACAAAATGTGTTTGTGTGTAAAATTAGAAATCAGCATACAGCTTGACGTGATTATTGCTCTAATCACAACAGCTACAGGTAGCAAAGCTACTCAGCTATGGCAACTCCAATAATTTGGGATTTGGTATTATGAACATTTTGAGACTAGAGGAACTTTGACAAATGCTCATGACAAACTAACCTCGAAGTAATTTGAAGATGGCTAGAGATAAGAACTTTTAACAATAGATAATGAAAGGGGCCTTGAATTGAATTGAAAGAGGCCTTCAAAATAAGGCACTAATAGTGCATCAGAGGTGAACTTAAAAGGCATAATGTTGGAAAAACACAAACTTTCAAGACACCGACTCAACACACAAGAGTAGGATCAGACTTCGCATAAAGAGTATGGTTAAAACAAGTCAAATACTCGCCCTAGCACTAAATTAGAAAGAGAACATATTAAGAAGAATTTCAAGCAACACGAGACAAAGATAAAATGCAGAGGCAAAGAGGATGTAAATACCTGTCCTGGCTTTAGTACGGCCTGAACAGCAATAGAGAATGTGGAACCGTCCTCCACATCTCAGAATTCACCTGGAGAGGAGAACAAGATCGTAACAGTCTATATTTGTAAAAGTATGCCATCTAATGTGAAAATAGAAAAATAAATATCAACCACGAAAAACCTATGCATAGTTAAAAACTGCGATCAGTCTGTGATGCCGAAGTACAATTGTATGCTTAATCACCACATCTAAAATTAATATTTATGGATGTAATCCATTCCGCACGATAGTACTTGCAAGCGAACACTCCAAGTGTTTTGAAGTGTTCAGAAAAAGAAGAAAAAGGTGCCTATAAACAATTCCATATTGAAAGAAGTCTAATATCTGAACAAATGATGATACCATAAGCCACGACAGTGTGCCTTAATACAGTTACCACGTTAGTGCGAGGAACAGAAAAGAACCACAATTCCCACAATGCAATCGGGTACAAGAGCGTAGTACAGGGAAATCCTTTAAGAACATAGCAGAGAAGAAACGGTATATCTGCTCCTAATTATTCCTGGCAATAGAGTTGTGTTTGTAAGAACAGAGAAATACAAGCGCTTAAGGAATTAACTAAGTGCTATATGGATGCACAATATCCATGTATTCCCGCATTGTTGCGAAAAAGAAATTTTTTAAATAGTAGAGTTACTAGAATGCATGTGCACCAAATAATATCGATTGTTAGAGTTTAATGGTGCCCGTTGGTTCAATGCGTTAGTACAATACAGACAAGTCCGGGGTCCCCCGTTAAAACGCATAATACCCAACAATATCCCACGCTCCTTACCCATCGAGTCTTCGGGTGTTCTAGGCATGGCAACGGCAAATTCAAAAAAAATAAAAAGGTCGTCGTCGGTCGCCATTGGCAGACCTCCTTAAATACCCGCACCAGATACGAAAACTAGAGCGTATGAGTACATTAAGAGAACAAAAAGGCTTTCAACAACATTCGCACTTCCGTGTTTGACATAGACGACGGTTTCAACAAAAACTAAAACGTCCAACGCCGGAAACAGTCAGCAAAAATGATCAGACATTTTGAAACAGGAAAGCATACAACGGCCTTCATACTTCCGTTATGAACATGAACGACGGTTCAAGCTGAAAAACTAAAGCGTTTACGCCGGCAACGATCACGAGACTTAATACTTCCGTATTAGACAGCAAAAACGGTGCAAAGAAAATGTGACAACTAGAACAAGACCTTGCATAACAATTGTAATAAATAAGGGAAGGTGTCGAATACACTCTGCGATCAAAACTAACTACAATCCTACCAAAAAGAAGCCCAAATGACGATCGACTGCGAAGTAGTGCTCAGGAAACATGCAGTAAAGGGGCCAATAGCCGTGGAAGGAGACATGGCCGTCATAAGGCGGGACTAGCAGCCTCTAAACCAATCAGAAGGCAGCATTTAGAAAGGAAAAAGCCACAAGCCAATGAAAAAGTGGGCGGGGGAGTGGGCGGGGCTTCCCTCACCTATAGTGTATACTGCATGCCTCGCAAAGCGAGCAGCGCATGCGCTGCACCGCTAGGCGAGACCTAAAAATGGTTATGTCTCCCGGAAACATGAGGGGAACCCAAAAACAGTACCTAGTCTTTCTTTCTTCTGTGGTTATTGTGAGTTGTA
This sequence comes from Calotriton arnoldi, assembly GCA_963921515.1. Taxonomy (NCBI): domain Eukaryota; kingdom Metazoa; phylum Chordata; class Amphibia; order Caudata; family Salamandridae; genus Calotriton; species Calotriton arnoldi. The sequence goes on from CAWUFW010005767.1 coordinate 189,737, forward strand.
GACTGTCAGAAGTTAGGAACGACCACTGCGGTGATCGTCACAAACATTTTGTCAAAATGTCTCAGCATCTAAAATGTGGATTTTCCTAACCAATGCAGAGAAATTGTGCATTTCATTAAAGGCAGATATTGTATGCACAGAAGACGGTGTTCCAGTCTCCCTGGAAAATGTCCAGAGTGGAATATGTGTAATTTGAACTTAAACATCACGCAGTAAACATGAATACAACTCAATATCAAGTTTGCAGAAAATCGCTGCGCACTGTATGTCCATCTCAAATGTCATAAAGCGTTATCTAGGGAAAAGGAAGAAAGTGGAAAATTAGTGATAGGCAAGAGAAGGCCAATGAAAAAATAAGGAACAATCACTCAATTAGAGAAATAATACAGAGAGTATCACATACAATTGAGAGCTAGAAGCAGAAATATATTGCATCGAAGGGGGAAATCCCAGTATTGAATGCCCTGAACACCACACCATGCCACCACTCCAAAATGAAAAAATAGGTCTGTCTAAAATGGGGAGAGAAAGCTGCCTGCTTGTCTTTATCAAAATGTACCTTTTTAACTGGCTACATAATACAAATTTAACTAAGACATAAACAACATAAAGATGGATATATCTGACCACTTTTCAAATATTTACAAATGGTTAAAAATTTAACTAAGCCAGCAATATTAGTAACACTCATACATTTTTTCCAATGCAAACATTTGGGAAATATTCCTGAAGGTTTAAGTTACACTATTTCCATATTGTGTTTTTAAGCAAACCTGCCCTTGGCATAAAACATGTTCTGTGAGATAACTAAGGAGACTAGTTTACGGAGAACATGTTTCACAGTAGTCATTTTGTGCTCGAACCAGCCTTCTTCTAGTATTTTACAAGGCTTTTTTTAAGCATTGTACTCCTACATTTAAAAAAAAAGTTACACAAAATACCAGCAAATCATATTTACTCCTAAAAGTGCAATTTTCTGATTTTGCAGTTTTACTAATTTTTTTCATATTTCCTCAATTCGATGAAAACTATTAGGCAATTTTACACACGCTAAAAAGTAATTGTGGCTTGTGTTGATTGATCTCCAATCTTGGTCGCATATTTACAAGAAAATACCAGAGTACAGAGCTGCGCCAAATTTGGCAGCACACATAGAAGTAGCAAATTGTCATTATTTAATGATTCTTTATGTGCAGGAAAGGACATCTTCCTGGACATAAACAATCATTAGGGGCGTTTTGCTGAAAAAAACTAAAATGAGAAGAAAGAAAGTATTTTGCCTTGTTGCGCCATACTTACACCTGCTATTATATGACGTTAGTTTGTGGTGCTGCTTCAGCTTCACACATCTTTGTAAATCTAGAGCAGTGTCAAAATGCAATGCGTTTTGCGGTGGAACGCCCACAGCAACACCCATTGCAAGCCCATTCCATGCAAAGTGATGTGTGTAAAGGGGCTGTATTTACAAGGTAGAGTTAATCTACTCAAAGCAACTTTGCACCCCTTTGTTAATATGGAGAAGGGTATTGAGCCACCAGAACTTTGCTAAAAGTGACGTTCTGGTGGCGCTCTCCCCTTGTAAACACACCCTCAGGTTGGGTCAATACTAATTTCCACCATAACCCAAAGGATTTAACAAGTAATACTGGCAGCAATAAGTGCTTCATGTAGATTTCTGAAGGAAAAAGTTAATAATAGTAGTGAAGCAGTCACCGTCTCGTTTTTTTTTTTAGTATCTCAGTGATGCACTGGTTTTGGTGGTCCAGAAAATATTGATAAATGACAGTGGAACAATGACCCCAGATGCAAATTCTCCTGCTGCTACTATTGGAAATGAGTCTCTTAAAGAAAAGTGGAGCATCCATTGATGTCCCATTCTCTGAGACTGACCGAGATGTTCTTTGAGTTCTAAGCCTTCATTGCATAGAGTATGTAGTACCAATGTTTGTGCTGTGGTGCACCCTTACATAGATACATCCAGTGCAGGCGTGAGCAGCGCCCCCTGCTCCGCAATGTGCTTGTGCTTTCCCTGCACAACATATTAGTGAAAGGTGGATCAGCTGTTTGAAACTGATCTTCTTGCAGGCGGCTTCACTAATTAACTGATCCTGCCTGTATTGCGAGGAAGGGGTATACTTCTACCCCTTTCAAATTCTGTGAGGTACTTGTTAGAAAAGTGCTGCTGAGTAGTTTTTAAATTTTTTTATTAATTCTTTCTTTATTCAGCAAACATCAACAGCACAACAGCAAAAAGAAACTGTCCCGCTGGACATGTTATCACATTTGCGTCACTTAACACATGCTCCCTCCCCCGTTACTAACACTTGTCAGGGGGCAAAGCAAGGATCACATAATTAGACATGCTGGTTATTTTCAGTGTCCTTTTCACGTAGGTATGCGACCAGGGGGCCCCATATATCCTTTGGCCTAGACTCCTCCGGGAGCTCCTCTGCATAGGTTGCCAATGTCTCTTGACAATAGACCAAGGGGCATATTAGCAACGTGATTATCGCCGCTTTAGCGGGACTTTTTCCCGCTAAAGCGGCGATAATTCAATCGCCCTATTAGCAAGCTGTCGCTAACTGCTGTTAGCGACAGCTTTTAGGCGATAGCGACCGGGTTGGATGCCACTTTGCATGCCATCGATATTTATCGCTAATGGCATGCAAAGTAGGCGTTCCCAACCTAAAAGCGACTGGAAACAGTCGCTAAGGTCGCTATCGCCTATTAGCGAGGCAGGGGAGGTGATTAACGAACCAGCGCTAAACACGTTTAGCGCTTGTTTGTTAACGCCTGGTCCAAACCTGACTTAGCCATGTAATCCAATGGGAGGTGGATTACATGGCTAAATCCCCTCGCCCTATTACCAAGCTAACACTGGTCACAGTGCGAATATCGCTTGTTTTCAAGCGATATTCACACTGTTCTCCAGGGTTTCTATCGCTTTGGAGATAAGCGTTGCTGATAGCACGCTATCTCCGCGATAGAAACCTGCGATAGCCGGCGATAATTATCCTAGCTCTAACTGCGCTTAGTGATAATTATCGCCGGTTATTGCTAATAGGCCCCCAAGTCCTGTACCCAGCCTTCAAGTGTGGGGGATGATCTCCGACCCCAATTCATCGCCACATTTATTTTGGCCATCAGCAGCGCTATTGCTGAAAACTTATACAATCCCCCCTTAAGTTTGGGAAGTAGCCCCAGTAGGCAGAATTGCGGATTACACAGTATCTCACTCCCAATCATTTTGCTTATAGTTCTCACCACCTCACACCAAAAAGAGTTTATTCTGTTACAATCCCACGCTAAATGAATGAAAACCGCTCTTACTGCGCCACACCTGCCACACTCCTCAGTAATTCTGATGCCATATCTATGTAGGCTCTGTGGGGTGTAATGCACTTGCTGTATTTATTTGAAATGGATAATACGAAGATTACAATTGGATGTTAACATCTGTCTGACTGCAACATTTCTCCCATTCTTCCTGCGTGAGTTGGGAAAGCAGTACTGCATTCCAGCATTCAAGTGCATGGTTGTCAGTGCTCTTTACTTCAGCTTGCGCAGTCTGGTACAATGTAGTAACTAACTTATCCCGCATGGAGGCGGCCAGCAGCACCTGTAGCGCATTCAGTGTTGGGGGTTCCTGCGGGAATGTCGGAAAATGCTCCCTCATCGCTGCTCTGAGCCTGTGATACATAAATGTAAAAAGTGGTGTTCTGTGCTGAATGTAGTGTAGGTCCTCTAAGGTTATAAACTGGCCATCGTGATACAAATCACTCATCCGTTCGATGCCCACCTTCTTCAACACCTTCAAAGCTCCTCCCTCCTACAGTACCAAAATGTCCGGGTGATGCCCAATCGGTAGCAACGGGGCATACAGTGGCAGCTTCCCTGTCTTTCTCCCCAACGCCTGCCAGGCCTCGGTAGTGCACTGTATCGTATTTATTTCTGTGTGCAGTATTCCCCTTCTATGATGCAACAGAATATTACGTAGGGAAACCGGGTGTGCATCACCCCCCTCTACCACTAAGTGTGGTGTGTATGCATGGGGATGATACCAATAATGTGGAAAATGCACTTACACACATAGTTAGTACAAGCGGAGATCCGGCACCCCAAATCCTCCACTTTTGTAGGGCATGGTGAGGATGTCCAACTTAACTCTTGGTTGCTTCCCTGCCCAGATTAGCCTGAGCATTTGTGTACGTAATATTTTTAGCAGCACACTCGGCAGAGTAACAGGCATTTTTGCAAACAAATAGAGAAAACCCTGGAGTATTATCATTTTTATCAATGCTATCCGGTCCGCAAGTGATAGTGGCATTTTTATTCACCTCTCTGCTTTGCCTTCCAGTTTGGTGAGAGGCCTACCATAGTTTTCCCGAACAACCCGGTCTGGGTTTCTGTGCACCAACACTCCCAGATATTTCACAGGCTCTGCAGACCATTCCAGTAGAAATTCAATCGTATGTGGCATTGTACATTCTGTTAGAGGTATAATAACTGATTTTCCCCAGTTGACACTAAGGGGTCGATTCCGATTCGGGCCGGAAAAAGCACCGACCGACTCGGATCCGGAAACAATACCGACCGACACGTACCTGTGGCGCCCGACACGCCAAGTACGATGCAAGGCGTGCAAAATCCGACCGACACGTACCGAACCCAAGTCGACCGACCGAGCCGCACGGAAAACAGCAATCCGGTCGGAAAAACACGCGAATCCAACCGACCGACACGCACCCGGAACAAATCCGACCGAAACGTACACGCGAACTCCAAACCGCAAAGTACGATGCAAGGCGCGAAAACCACGAGCGAGTCGGACGGAGGCCAAGCCGTATGACCGATTAGATTAGATTAGAATACTTGTAAAGCGCATGGCTGCCTCGGCAATGAGGCGTCCCAGCGCTGAGCAAGACAGAGAGAGGCATAGAGGAGATTAGGGTTGAGGAAAAAGCCATGTTTTCACATGCCGTCTGAAGGTCTGATGATCGGAGATGTTACGAATATAGAGAGGAAGAGAGTTCCAGAGGGCAGGGGCCAATCGCCTGAAAGAGCGACCACCAGATCTAGTCCTTCGTACGCGTGGAATGCATGCGAGGGCAAGATTAGCCGATCTCAATGCTCGAGCATGATGATAGAGAGTACACAGGTCACTCAGAGTGTCCGGACCAATACCGGTCAGAATCTTGTGCACAGTGCAGAGCGCCTTAAAATGCACACGATGTGCAAAGGGCAGCCAATGCAGACGGAGAAGGAGGTTGGAAACATGGCTGTACTTAGGAAGAGCAAAAATAGCGCGTGCTGCAGCTGTTCTGAACCCGTTGCAGACGAGTCAGCACCGACTTATTGGAGCCAAGCAAGAGCACATTGCAGTAGTCCAAACGGGCCAACACAGAGGCCTGAATAATCAGCTGCCGCGTTTGGGCATCAAAAAGACCAAGTATTGGTCTGAGGCCGCGTAGAATCCCAAAGCATTTCCCTGCAACAGATTTGGAGTGCATCTCAAAGGTGAGGTCTTTATCAACCATAAAGCCGAGATTTTTCACTACGGACTTGGGGGCAGGAGGGGTTCCAAGGGCCAAAGGCCGCCATTCGTTGGTCCAGAGGTGGGATGCTTTGCCTAGCAGAAGGATCTCGGATTTCGCGGAGTTCAGCTGCAGAAAGTTCGCTGACATCCACTCTGCAACAGCCAGTAAGTCTTCCCTAAATTTTGTTCTGTCCTGGCTGGGATTGTCAGACATAGTGATCACCAACTGGGTGTCGTCAGCATACGACACCAAGGAGATTCCTCTTGCTTTGGCCATCCGGGCCAGTGGACTCATATATATATTGAAGAGCGTAGGGCTCAGTGCCGAGCCCTGAGGGACCCCACAGCACAGAGGATGAACCTGAGAAGTAAAGGGGGGGGCAATCACTTGAAAGGTCCGATCAGCCAGAAAGGAGGAGAACCACAACAGGGCATTATTACTGATCCCTATCTCCTCCAGACGGTGGAGCAAGATTTCGTGGGAAACCGTATCAAATGCCGCACTCAGGTCCAGCAGGACCAAAGCAGAGGTCCTGCCGGCATCAGAGGCGGATCTAAGTTGTTCTACCACCGTCAACAGTGCAGATTCAGTACTGTGACGTGGTCGGAACCCATTCTGGGATCTATCAAGAATGTGATTAGCTTCCAAAAAGTGGATTAACATCGAATTCACGTGAGCTTCCAAGATTTTAGATAAAAATGGGAGCAGTGATATTGGACGATAGTTTTCTGGCTTGGAGGTATCCAATGACGGTTTTTTCAGCAGGGGGACCACTTTAGCATGTTTCCAAGATTTTGGGACTGCCGCCAAGGTAAGAGATAAGTTAAGCAAGTCCAGGCACTCTGGTAGGAGGCCCTGTTGAACTTTCCTAAAGGCGTCTGGTCTTAAGGGGTCATCTGGGGACCCTGATTTAATTTTGATCGCTAAATCCTCCAGGTCTTTAAGGAGAATGATAGGGAATGATGTGAGAGAAACAGTCTCCACACCCATGTAAGCGTTCTTCCAGACCGACATGCATACAAAACCGAGCCGAAGCAACACAAAACACCGCGACCGACGCGTGCCCAGCATAGAAAACTGCACATACACAGCGTGAACGAAACGGAGAAGACCGTACGAGACAAATGCAGGGTCCGACTCGGTCACAAGAACGTTTCCAACATACACAGACAGTACAAAGGAAAAATCACCCAAAAAAGGCCAAACAAGCAATTACCAAGCCAATAAATACTGCGGGGGTGGGGACAGAGAACAAAGGCACACCCACAACTCCACCCATATAAAGGACACAAATCACAACCATGAGCCTTTGCAAATGCCATTCCACTGCCAGCACCCAAGAGAAAGCAACCACACACCCACAGCTCATCCCTCACACAAGCCACACACCATCAGCACACCAACAAATACCTACCTCACATACACCCAGCAAAACACACACTCACACACCCTCACCTGCACACCAACACACACATCACTCACCATCACCACCCATCACCATGCCCCCAAGAAGAATCCCAAGTTCCTAGATTGTGAATTGGAAGTCATGGTAGACGAGATCTTCAGGGTAGAGCCACAGCTGTTTGGCACACTGGTCCAACAGACCCCCATCTCCCAGAAAACCAAGATGTGGGAGAGGATCATGAACAGGGTGAACGCACAATCATCATGTCGGCGCACAAAGAGCGACATCCAGAACAGGTGGTATGACGTGCGCAGGAGGGTACGGGACCTGCTCAAAAAAGACTACATCAACAGCCAACACACCAGCAGTGGCCCTCCTGCCAAGCCAATATACCTCAAGCCCTGGGAGGAGAAGGTGCGGGCCATCCTTCCGCCAGTGAGCGTATATGGACTAGAGGACATCCCAGAGCCTGGTGAGTACACAACAAATGTACACAATATACTGCCACAAAACACACACACATCACTGTCAAGGGGAGAGTCAAACCATGCACTCATAGCAATTACACAGCAACCAGAACAGAATCATCCCAAAATGTGTATGTCAGTCAGATAAACACAACACATGCCATCAAAAAAGTCACATCCAACTGTGCCATCACATGTACAAACACAACTACAACTACAGCTAGGCAGTGGCACAAATAGAACTAACAAACACATCCAGACATGTAGCCACCACAACAACACCAACACACAGTGAAGACCACTCAAAGGAAGGAATTCTGTGTATGCTGGCCAAGTCAGTGTAGCCAATAGCATCATGGGAGTCGCAGTCACACATATTGCCCCCCACAACTGTCCCATCAACACCACCATGAACCATGCGCACATCACAGGGAGTGGAGAAGGACTCACAAGATGGCTGACACTGGCAACTGCTGTGGGGAGCACAAGGCCCTGCTGGCAACTGTGCACCAACAAACAGCAGGACACCACTGACTGACATCCTGAGAGACAACTTCCACTCCCTGCAATGCAAGCACGTTCCATGGTGGGATATCTGGCTGGCTGGGTGGGAAGGAGGACTTGCAGCACTGACCATAGTCACAAGCACCTCCCCTCACACACACCCCAACACAAACTCCACAGAACCCACCTGGTAGAATGCAATGCCCCCATCCTAACACAAGATCCCACAAAGAACCACCACCCTGTGTTATGTTGTGTGAAGCACAGGGACACTCTTGGGACTCTTAGCCAAACAACTGCCAGGACAACACTCCCAGCCATCCTGTCAGCACAGCCAGCCCACCCCACAGGGAAGCAGAATCAAAGGAAGGAAGCATGGGCATGCTGGGAAGGGGGTGGAGGCAATAGCATGATGGGAGTCGTAGTCACAGACATAGCTCACCCCCACAACTGTCCCATCAACACCACCCTGAACCATGCTCACATCACAGGGAGTGGAGAAGGACTCACAAGATGGCTGACACTGGCTACTGCTGTGGGGAGCACAAGGCCCTGCTGGCAACTGTGCACCAACAAACAGCAGGACACCACTGACTGACATCCTGAGAGACAACTTCCACTCCTGCAATGCAAGCACGTTCCATGGTGGGATAACTGACTGGCTGGGTGGGTGGGAAGGAGGGCCGGCTGTCAACCAAACACAACCAATGCAGACCATGTTCACACCCCAAGAAATACATAGAAATGCCCAAATAATGCAGGACAATGTGCCACACCAATATCAACCCCTGACTGTGACGACTTAGGACAATGCAATGTGCAGGCCCGCACCCAGAGGCACAGTCACAACTGTCATGTGTGTCAACCATTGATGCCCGCAGAAACATAACATACATTGTGTGTGTCTCCCAAAAACAGGTGATGATGGGGACACAGTAGCAGACGCTGAGGAGTCCCAGTCCCAGGCTCAAGAGGATGCGGAGCTCACTGGCGTCGTACAGCCTCTGTCCTCCTCGGACGATGAAGACCAACCTGGCACATCCGGTGCAAGTCTACATGCAGCACCAGCAGGACCACCAGCTGCAGCACCAGCAGGACCACCAGCTGCACCCCTGCACCCACCCCTCCAACGACTGTCACCACAAATACCATCCCTGCCGACATGGACAGAACAAGGAGCAACACCAGCACAGGGACCCTGGACCAACCTGGGGCCATGGACACCACCACCACCACCAACCCCCAAGGTGGACCAGGGTCATCTGTGCGTGCCACTGCACACACTGCACATGTCAGCAGGGGTGGTGGGAGGGGTGGGAGACAGAGGTCGCTGCTTGCAGAGGTTGCTGGTGTGCATGATGACCCACAACTGGTACGCATAGCTGATGCGTACCAGTCCAGCACCGGAGACCTCAGCCAGGTAGTGGGGCTCCTCAGAGACATGAAACAGCAGCAGGCTGCCCATCATGCCCGCTTGGACTCCCACATGTCCCACGTGGAGTCACACATGTCCCGCGTGGACTCACACATGTCCCGCGTGGAGTCCAAGTGGGATGCACTGCATGAGATGACGGCGGTGCACAGGGACATTTTACAATGCCTCCGCCAGATGAACAGCAACCAGTCCACACCTCCCTGTGTGCCAACAACATCTGGTGCCGAACAAACTGCAACTGCCACAGGGAGGGAGGATGACTCTGGCGGAGAGTCCCCTGCACCGCAGCAGCCTGTACTTGAGGGCCCCCCCCCCAAGAAGAGGGATCGTCCGAGGAGGGGCAAGTGAGAGGCCAATGGCCAAGCGCAACTCCCAGGAAGCCTGAACCTGTTCTGGATGTTCACCTTTGTGCACAGACTGTTCACCCTGTTGACGGCAACACTACTCCCACACATTGCATGGGGAGTACAAGTTGGACCAATGTGTCAGACAACTGTGGCCCCGATACCAGGACTTTCAATTCACCTAGGAACTTCGGATTGCAAGATTTATGTACAGTACTACCCATCCTATGCACTATTCACACAAATGTATCACAATAAACACACTAATACACCATACTTGCCTCTGTTGTGATTCCAACGTGGGTGCTGTTATGGGGATGATGAACTGCAAAATTACACTGTGTATGCGAACTGCAACAGCAAGGACAACACAGGCATGTGAGTAAAGGCAACGTGACACATATGAGGGAGACACACCACCAGGGCTACACAACACATACACACCTAGGCCATCTGACTCATTGCCTACACTGATGTTGCCAGGGAAGACGGTGCAATGCACAGACACCACACCCATTCCCAGTTGTAGTCAAGTAGCCCACAGGTGCAGTAAGCAAATGGCAGTCAAATGTGTGACCACAGACAACGCACATCACAAAGTGAAGCACAGGTTTATTACACAGTTGCAACATGTCGTAACCACTACAGATGCAAGGTAATCCCACCTGGCAGCGGGCACACAGTCAACAACTGTAGACGGAAGGAAGTCCATGGGTGTGGCGCACATCACCTGTAGGGACACAACAGCTACCAGCCTGGAAGCGCAATCACGTCGTCGGTGGACACAGTTGACCAAACGAATCTGAAAGTACCCTGTGAAGGACAGAAATGACACACAGTCAAAAGCAATGGAGTACAGGACAGAACAGCAAAACTCATGCACAATACATGTTACAAGATACCCACCCAGAACCAAGTTAGCATGTCAACACTGTTGGGGAGTACAGCCCACCTGTAAGCACACATCGCAACACACATCCAGTCAAGTAGCCCATGGACACACTCCAACAGCACCAGAGCACCACCTACACATCATGCCAACTCACATCATTGACATGACACCTCAGGATACTCACATTCAGCTAAAGAAGTTGGTGATGAGCTGTGTGCGGACATCACCATCATCATCATCATCATCATCATCGTCACTGGCATCGTGGTCCAGGCCAGGATCCTCCACAGGTGGCGGATGTTGGTCATTGTCATCCTGGATGAGAGGCAACTCCTTCCGCACTGCCAGGTTGTGGAGCATGCAGCAGACGATGATAATCTTGCACACTTTCGCAGGGGCATATGGGAGGGACCCTCCGGTCTTGTCCAGGCAGCGGAAGCGGCTCTTCAGGAGACCAAATGTCCGCTCAATCACTCTCCTGGTCCGACCATGTGCCTCATTGTAGCGCATCTGGGCTGGTGTCACAGGGTTCCTGAGGGGTGTCAGCAACCACGGCATGTTGGGGTATCCCGAGTCACCTACGGACAGACAAGTGCACATTAGCTGACTTGGAAAAGTGGGCGGAATACTACAGATCAGATCACACACAATGGCACAAAGTCAGTACACACCGACAAGCCAGGCACGCTGGTTCTGCATCTGTGCCATCATCCTGGGGATGCGACTACTCCTCATCACAAAGGCATCGTGTGCTGAACCAGGGAAACGGGCACACACGTGTGTGATGGTCATGTCTGCAAGACACACCACCAGTGCATTGACCGAGTGGTAGTGCTTGCGGTTCCTGTAGGCCTGCTCCTGGGCATGTGGTGGTACCAAAGCCACATGTGTCCCATCAATGGAGCCAATGACATGCGGCATCCTCCCCAGGGCATAAAAGTCACTCTTCACGTCAGTGAGTCGTCGCAGTCTAGGGAAATAGATGTACCGGTTCAGGAATAGCAACATTGCCGCCAAAACATCGCGGAGCACACGGCTCAACATGATCTGTGACATCCCACCAGAAGTCGCCACAGTATGTTGGAAGGTACCGGTGGCAAAGAAGTGTAGGGCTGCCATCACCTTCACCTTGGGGGTCAGCGCTGTAGGATACGGCCGGCCAGGCTGCAAATGTGGGGACAACTGCACTGCCAAATCCTCAATCAGCTGCCTGGTGAAGCGGTACCGTCGGATGCTGTCCCGTTCCACCATCGTTGCCAGGTCTGGGAATGGTCGATGGACAGCAGGAGCCCTGCAGTGCAGAGGAGAAGTAAGCAAGATTGTCAGTCAGCCCACATATGCGGCATTGAACACACTCAATATCCCAACATACATCATTATGAGGCACAACTACATGAAGTGTGCAGTTCCGTAAGGACATGTATGGTACATACATGGCCAACATCTGTCAACACGGTCCAACAGGTGGCATCAATTAGTCCCAGGTTGGCCCATTGGATATCATGAGGCCGTGTCACAGTTCCCATCTCCTGCTGCAGTGTCACAATCACCCCCACAGTGACATGTGAGGACAGATGTGCCCCAGGCACCACAGCTCAACGACCGGTACATTCCCAGGGACCCTGTATTGCCACATGGACACTGGCATTACATGGAGTATCATGTATACACCACAGCAAAACAACCATGACCCCCACAGGTAGTGGTCCCACTTGCCACGGCAGGACAGACATGGACGTCTGTGACACACACACGCACAACATCAAAGTCCATGCACACACAACCTGGATGTGGAGACTGTCTCCCATTGTGCACATGAAATCAGAGACATTGTAAACACTACATGCACAAAGACTGTGGAGGACCATCACTATTGTGCCACTGGGACACCCTGGCTCAAACATACCGTCCCACATGGGACTCACGGGGTATGTGACATGACATACACATACACCACCGTGAAATGTGACCATGGCACATGCACAGATATGAACAGTTGCACATCACAGTGGTCATGTACACGTAACACCCAGGATCCTGTCCCCATTAACACGTGCACAGCCTGGGGGTGGCTGCCCACAGGTGACACCCACAGGACAACATGTACACCAACATACACACAATAGGAAATGCAGCCTTACATGCCTTATGATAACGTTTGGATCGGCTGTCGTGATGTAGGTGTGCCCCTCACTCCCTGGGAGCTATCTGTGGCTGGCATATGTCCATCTGAGACAGGCATGCTGACATATGCCAGTCACATGTACAGTGATGCGTTGAACAGCAATGGACCGATCGGTGCCCCCGGCCGGCCCATTGCATTCAATGTGTGCGGGTACGCGTTGTACCCCTGTACGCGTTGTACCCCTGTACGCGTTGAACTGCAATGGACCGATCGGTGCCCCCGGCCGGCCCATTGCATTCAATGTGTGCGGGTACGTGTTGTACCCCTGTACGCGTTGTACCCCTGTACGCGTTGTACTGCAATGGACCGATCGGTGCCCCCGGCCGGCCCATTGTATTCAATGTGTGCGGGTACGCGTTGTACCCCTGTACGCGTTGTACCCCTGTACGCGTTGTACCCCTGTACGCGTTGTACTGCAATGGACCGGTCGGTGCCCCCGGCCGGCCAATTGCATTCAATGTGTGCGGGTACGCGTTGTACCCCTGTACGCGTTAGTACTGCAATGGACCGGTCGGTGCCCCGGCCGGCCCATTGCATTCAATGTGTGCGGGTACGCGTTGTACCTCTGCACGCGTTGTACTGCAATGGACCGATAGGTGCCCCGGCCGGCCCATTGCATTCAATGTGTGCGGGTACGCGTTGTACCCTGTACGCGTTGTACCGCAATGGACCGATCGGTGCCCCGGCCGGCCCATTGCATTCAATGTGTCGGGTACGCGTTGTACCTCTGTACGCGTTGTACTGCAATGGACCGATCGGTGCCCCGGCCGGCCCATTGCATTCAATGTGTCGCGGTACGCGTTGTACCCTGTACGCGTTGAACTGCAATGGACCGATCGGTGCCCCGGCCGGCCCATTGCATTCAATGTGTGCGGGTACGCGTTGTACCCCTGTACGCGTTGTACTGCAATGGACCGATCGGTGCCCCGGCCGCCCATTGCATTCAATGTGTGCGGGTACGCGTTGTACCCCTGTACGCGTTGTACTGCAATGGACCGATCGGTGCCCCGGCCGGCCCATTGCATTCAATGTGTGTGGTGCACGCGTTGTACCCCTGTACGCGTTGAACTGCAATGGACCGATCGGTGCCCCGGCCGGCCCATTGCATTCAATGTGTGCGGGTACGCGTTGTACCCCTGTACGCGTTGTACTGCAATGGACCGATCGGTGCCCCGGCCGGCCCATTGCATTCAATGTGTGCGGGTACGCGTTGTACCCCTGTACGCGTTGAACTGCAATGGACCGATCGGTGCCCCCGGCCGGCCCATTGCATTCAATGTGTGCGTGTACGCGTTGTACCTCTGTACTCGTTGTACCGCAATGGACCGATCGGTGCGCACCCATTGACAATGGGCTTGCCTGACAACGGACGCGTTTTCGAATTTCGAACGAGTCGGTTGCTGGAAAATCAGTTGGTCACCCACAACAATGTTGCAAAATCATGTATGTCATGAAGTTGAAGATTTGAAGGATGCTGTGGGCGTGTTTTGGTGCTGCTATTCCATGGATTGGCCAGATTCAGAAGATGCAAACGACTTGGACCTATCACTTTGGACACAAGGGACAGTATCTGCCTCTCCAGCACATATATATTGCTGGCTGTTCCCCTGAGAGCTCACTTGCCTGCACTACATGCTCCAGGACGACATCTGCCACTGCACTGCTGCTGTCTCTGCCCCTCTGGACCCTGCAATGGCACGTACTGTGGAGAGAGCCCCAGCCTTCAGCCTTGAGGAGAACCAGGCCCTGCTGGACAGCCTACTTCCACAGTACAGCAAGCTGTATGGGACACCAGGGGAGCAGGTGAGTGTTCTGTGCACTGCCTTTCTGAATGTGCATATTGTCTGACTAGCAAGGCTGAAAGTCTGCACGCCACTGGCTAGCAGGCTCACTGAGTAGTTGTCACCCCCCATAGTGTGTAGTGACATGCACTGGACAGGTATGGTGCAGTGACAGTGCATTTGAACAAGGTTTTACTTCCCATGCAATGATACCATGTAGTGACGTCTGGCAAACTGTCCATGGGCAGCTTTGCACTGCCTGTGTACATCATGTGCCCCTGTGATTGAGACATGTATATACAACTGTGTCATGCACGGATATGTTGCATGTGTAGTAATGGCCTTTTCACTTTGTCATCCTGACAGGTTAATGCCCATCGGAAGCAGGAGATCTGGAAGGACATCGTCCGGGCCGTCCGGTCCGTGGGGGTCTACAAGCGCCCGATCCGCAACTGCCAGAAGAGGTGGCAGGACCTTCGGGGCTGGACCCGGAGGATTGCACGGGTCCAGCTGAAGCTGTCGCCTCCTCGCAGGAGGGGCGGAACACGGACCCTGACCCCCACATGCTCCAGATCCTGGCGGTGGTGTTTCCAGACCTGGATGGGCAGCTGAAGGCCAGACAGCAGCAAGGAGGGGGTGAGTCAAAGGCTGCACTGTGAACTCTGTATTACATGCTTTGTGCCCTCCTCTGGCCTGGTTCAACTGCCACAGTGCAGCAGTCATGTTGTCCAGGAGCCATATCCCTCTATTGTGCACTGCCCACTGCTCATCTGATACCCAGGTGTGGCCCTTACATTCAGGGAATTGTGTCACTTGGGACTGTGTCCTTGCAGTTTGCTTCACTAAAGGTGGGGGACAGCATCTGTTTCCCTAACTCTGTTGTGGGCATCATGGGTGGGTCCATTGTTCACACAACGCCTGTGTTCGGACATGTAATCTGCGTGTTGCTTTGATATGCGGTCCACTTGCTGAGCTGAGCCACCACATGTGCCTGGGGTATGTGGCACACGCCCATGCAGCGGGTGGGAACAATGTTTGGGCCCCAGGAGTGTGCAGATTACGTGTGTCACACATACATAGCCAGCTATCCACTGTCCAGGGCTCATCCCTCATTCATGTGGAGCAGGACAGTCATGCCTACTCCAGGCCATGCAATGCACTCTGTACTCCCACTCCCGTGTATCAGCTGACACATTGTGCGCAGTGATTTGACCCCTCAGGTGTCTGCCTCTGTGTCAGTGTGCTGTGGATTAGTTGCCAGGACTGCTGGGGTGTTTCTTGGTAGGGGCTCAGCATGCCCCTGGAGATGTGACCATAGGAGACGATACTTGTGTGTCACATAGGTGTTTGATCAGCTGCCCGTGCAGTCTGGGGTATGCGAATGTGAAGTTCAGGCAGCTGTTCCCCATTCACAGCAGATTGTGAGGGGCTCAGGTTCAGAGGGTAGTGTCACAGGTCTCCCATATGTCCAATAGGTATGACCTGGACAGATGACGGTTAAGATGATGTGTTGTGTGGGGGATGTACATGTGCACTTGTGCAGCTCCAGGACTTGCATTCCCCATGACCTACTATTGTGACACAGTGCATAGTGTTGTTGTCTGGCTGAGACAGTGATGTATGACTTAGCAGTCATGCCTCTGCCATGGCATGTGTCAACTTATTGGTGGTCCTGCAGGGGAGTGACATGTGCTACATGCACACCATTGTGGCGATGGCTATCAGGACATGGGTGCATCATGGTGTCTGTCGCTGGTATGCATCACATGCATTTCCTATTTGACTCTGGGCATCCCTTTCATCCGGAAACCTGTACTGACTCAGTGGCAAGAGCTGTGATGTGTGCATGTCCACATGCCACACCGTGTCCTCTGCACTGTCCAACTACTGTGTACTTGGTGCATGTGTCCACACTGGGGTGTTGCAATCCAACAGACACCAGACAGATGGGTGCAAGGCCATGTGGGATGTGAGTGCCATGCTTGGCATCAGACTGACAATTGGCTTCTCCTGTTCAGTTAGGGCACTTTTAGCAATGTACAACTAATGATGCCAGGGCTTGCTCTGTAATGTGCTGTGCTCACAGTGGTGTGTGCGTTTGGTGCAGGTGACTGATGTCTGTCTGTTTCCCCATTGTTTGCAGATACATCCACGGCCACGGAAGGGGACAGCTCCACGGACCAGGAGGAGCCAGAGAGCCAGACTGGGTCAGCAGCCGAGGAGTGGTCGGAGGGACCCAGTGGCACGGAGGGCGAGGGGAGCCACACCGAGGAGTCCTCAGCACCATCCACCTCAGCTGAGGACCAGAGCAACTCGGAGGATGACTCCCTTATGGAGGCGGGTGTCAGCAGCCACCACACCCCAGCTAGTGTTGCTGTCCCCGCCACCACCAGCACCACCACCGCCCTCCCATCGGCTCCCATTCCCCAGGTCCGTGGAGGCTCCCATGTTCGGGAGCGTGTCTCCTTTGGGCCAGGCACCGCACCCCCTGCCCCTGTGTCCCCTGCTGCCCTGAGTGAGGAGTCTGTGTATCTCCTTCGCCAGCTCCATGTAGGGCAGACAGCCATGCTGAGTGTCCTCCATGCGCACACCGCTCTGTTGACTCAGCTGGTGTCGTTCATGGAGGGCATCTCATCGGGCATGTCTGACCTACAGAGGGGCAATAGGTCCATGGACTCCTCCCTGACGGCAGCAGTGTCCCTCCTCAGACAGTCCCTCACCCCTCCTGCCTCTGCTCCATCCACACTCCCCAGCACCTTACCCGTCCCAAGCACACACACACCGGCACAGGCACACACCAGCACACACACGTCCAGCACACAGATACACACGCCACAAACAAAACGCACACGCACGCACAGTCAGGGGACTGAAACCAGACTCACAGGGGATGGGGCCGTGGTACACACACACGCATCCACGTGAACTGCGCAGTCCTCAGTTGCCTCTCCCTCCAAAGCACCCTCCCTTGCCTCACCTGCAACCCCAAAGACCCAGCGCCTCTTCCTCAGTGACCTCGGCCTCTTCCCCTCCGATCCAGCTGCTCCAGCATCCAGGGGGAAGAGGAAGCCCCCCCACACGGAGCAGAGTGCCCCTCGCCCCCGGACACCCTACCCCAGGCGCAGACAGACTGAGGCCCCCACCCGCAAGTCCCCCCAGAGTGGTAAGAGCAAGACCCCGCTGCCGCCCTGCAGCTCAAGCACCAGGTCTCCTTCCTCCATCCCTAAGGCCCCCACTCCACAGGTGCCCCCACCACACCCTGCCCCAGGTTCCCCCACCCACAGATATACCATCCCCAAGAGGATCCAGCCTTCTCCCCTGCCACTTGCTCTCCCGGCACCATACCCCCGCTGCGCTTGTCTGTGCCACTGATGTGGTGAGGGTGTCCTCCCCTCTGTCCAGCCCACCTTGCCTGTTCCCCATTCTCCTCCCCTGGTGGTAGGCACTGCAGTGGAGTCCACTACCACCCTGTCTGACTTGGGCACTGCAGTGGCGGACCTATCCACTCCATCTGCAGGGTCCACTGCAGTCGTGCCGGCACCCACAACATCTGAGCCATGCCCCCAGTTGTGCCGGCACACACCATGTCAGACACCTCCACTGCAGTTGTCAGTGGCTCTCCAGCACCCACCACCCCTTCCCTGCTTCCTCCTGGTGAGCCCTGATCCTGTCCCTGCGGTGCCTGGCCTACCCCCGGTTGCCCCTCCTAGTGGATTGTCCCTGGTTTTGTGCAGGCATGTGTAGGGTGGCATCTGCCACTGTCACCCACTTGTGACTTTGTTGATGGACTGGCCATTGGCCTTTGTTTATTTTCTACTGGACTTCTACTTTTAATGCCACATATGCTGAATAAAGCAACTTTCTGTTCTCTAGTGCTTTTGCTTCTGATGTACATGATGTTGATGATGCTAACCATGCCCTTGCTGCAGTGATGGTGATATTTGGTCTCATGATAATGAAGTGTTACTGTGCAGGAACCCATGTGGTCCAGGGGGAATGTGTCCTATCCTGTGGTGTATCCATGTCATCTATAGCAGCATCTGAGGGTGTCATGTGTTCAGTATTTGGCAATGGGATTTCCTACTTAGATTGCCTATTTCACATCTGTGGCTTCCACCCCTGCACATCTGTTGTGCCTGCCATTGTTCAATTCGTCTACTTCCCTGACCGTGTGGCCATCTCCAGTGGACATGCAGGTTTGGGCATCAATGGGGAAGGACTCATCTGTGTTGTCAGTGCAACATTGCTATACAAGTGTGTTGGATCTGTGCTGATGATTCCGTTGGCACTTCCATGACCAGGCTGATGTTACGGGAGCCCTCATTTGGTGCTAATTGTTGATTGTGTGACCAAGTGCTCAGCTGACATGATGGGGCCCTACTGAGGCAACATATGGCACAGCTTTCCTCACACAGGAGTGGAGTCCCCTCATGGCAGTGTGTACTCCTGTGACATTGCCTGCGCCCAAGGTGTGTGTTGTATGTGCATGTCTGTGTGTTCACTTCCGTTTAGCTGTGCATGCTGTGATCCCTAGTGTTGTACCTGTTTGTGATGCTAGCTGAGTTGACCTATGTTCCCCCAAAGTCTTCGCCCTGGGTTCTCTGTGATGTGGGTGCATGGCACATTACTGGTCATCAGGGTGTCACCCATAGGTGTGTTTGCTGTCAGGGCTGAGTTTGTGTGCAGACGCAGATGGGTCACAGTCAGGTTTCCCCTTGGCACTTGTTGTTTGCCCCTGTCATGTGATTTCCAGTTTGTGTTATCTTTCAGTGATTGTGACACGTTGTGTGTGTGACTGCTGGCGCTCCTCAGGGTCCGGGCTGCAATGTTGGTTGTTGTCTATGTGTGTTCTTTGTGGGTGACCTTGGCTTCTTCATTGGTGTGTGACTGTGGCTGGGATCCCATTGGTTGGTGTGGTATTGCCGTCATGTCCATGTACAGCGTAGTGTGCAGTGTGTCAGACATTCAGGAGTCTTGTTGAGTGTCCATGTGTGATGTGTTTCTGCACCTTGGTTCCCACCCACCACCCTGGAATAGTCATGGGTGCATGTGCAATGTCACCAGTGCATGTGTGCTTCACTGCTGCACATTGTTGGAGGTCGAGGGGTGTGGTGTTGAGTGTGTGCAGATGAGAGTTGTTGCCCGGCTAGGCCCCTGCCTCCATGTTGGCCTTGGCTTACTGGCCATGCTGTTTGATTTGTGCTTGTGTAGGTGTGATGGTAGTTAGTTGCTCAGGACACATGACTGTGGTTCACAGTGTGAACCACATTTAACTTTGTCATCACAGTGGGATTGTAATGCAGCCCAGGGTCTCCACATTGTGGGGGCCCTGGGGGTGGTGCTGTGGTGTGTCTGTGTCTTGCTGTGTCAGTTGCTGTCCCTACGTGCCTGTGTGACATGTGTGATTTGTGCTCCCTCTCATCTGACAATGCCTGCTTGCCCACATAGGGGATTTGGATCCATGAGTTACCTTTGTGTGGCACTGTATGCACATCTGTATGATTGGTATTCAGGTCTCCTCATGTGTTGTGTGGTTGCCTGGGGACACTGGCACCCCCCTCACCTGTTGTGTATGATGTGCAGTGTGGGTCTGCCTGTTTGTGTTTGTGCATCTGCACCACTGCATTGGCATATCTTGGGTGTGCCATTGGCTGTATGTAGTTTGGTGGGTTTCCCCTGCTGTCCCTGGGACTCCTAGGTCATCGGTCAGCACAATGATCATGGTTTGTGTGTCCCATTGCTGCCATGGTATGGTATCTGTTCACCTCACATCTGCAGTCTCCACAGGGTATCTGCATGTGTGTGCCCATTGGTGCAAATATGTGGGTCTGCATTCTGATGGTCACTTCTGTCATTGTGTCATTGATGATTGTTGACGGTGTCAGCCCCCATGGGTGTTGTTTGTCTGCACATGGCCAAAGGTATGTCTTATTTGCACTGCAGTATTTGGCTCCCCCAATTTATGTTGCAATGGGACACATACACTACTTTCCCACTGATGTGTTTGTTGTTCTGTGACCAGGAATCATCCATGCAGTTTGGCAGTTGCACCTCTTTCTTTGTCAACACTTACCTTTTGGTCACTGTGATGATGGGGGTTTGGACCCCATTGCCACAATGTTCGAAATGTGCTTCAGCTATGGACCCCACACTTACATTTTGGTCACTGTGATGATGGGGGTTTGGACCCCATTGCCACAATGTTCAAAGTTTGCTTCAGCTATGGACCCCACACTTACATTTTGGTCACTGTGATGATGGGGGTTTGGACCCCATTGCCACAATGTTCAAAATGTGCTTCAGCTATGGACCCCACACTTACCTTTTGGTCACTGTGATGATGGGGGTTTAGACCCCATTGCCACAATGTTCAAAATGTGCTTCAGCTATGGACCCCACACTTACATTTTGGTCACTGTGATGATGGGGGTTTGGACCCCATTGCCACAATGTTCAAAATGTGCTTCAGCTATGGACCCCACACTTACCTTTTGGTCACTGTGGTGATGGGGGTTTAGACCCCATTGCCACAATGTTCAAAATGTGCTTCAGCTATGGACCCCACACTTACCTTTTGGTCACTGTGGTGATGGGGGTTTGGACCCCATTGCCACAATGGTCATGGCCTGCTTGCATTGTGGGTGCCACACACATATATGTGTGGCACATGTGCTAGGGGGTCACATTGTATGTTCAAAGTCATGTTCGGTGTTGTAGGCATTTGACACAGTCTACACACGCTTGTCATGGTGTTGGGGGATGTCTTCTTCTTGCATTCCCTAGGTTGTGGTGTGCTGGTTGTGTCATGCATTGTCCATCCTATGAGTGGGGGTGGTAGTAGTGGTAGGCATCCAGCCCCCCCTGGCTAAGGGTGGTAGTAGTGGTAGGCATCCAGCCGCCCCTGGGTGAGGGTGGTAGTAGTGGTAGGCTGGTAGGCATCCAGCCCCCCCTGGGTGAGGGTGGTAGTAGTGGTAGGCATCCAGCCCCCCGGGTGAGGGTGGTAGTGGTGGTAGGCATCCAGCCCCCCCTGGGTGAGGGTGGTAGTAGTGGTAGGCATCCAGCCCCCCCTGGCTGAGGGTAGTAGTAGTGGTAGGCATGCAGCCCCCCCTGGGTGAGTGTGGTAGTGGTGGTAGGCATCCAGCCCCCCCTGGCTAAGGGTGGTGGTAGGCATCCAGCCCCCCCTGGGTGAGGGTGGTAGTAGTGGTAGGCATCCAGCCCCCCTGGGTGAGGGTGGTAGTAGTGGTAGGCATCCAGCCCCCTGGCTAAGGGTGGTGGTAGGCATCCAGCCCCCTTGGGTGAGGGTGGTAGTAGTGGTAGGCATCCAGCCCCCCTGGCTAAGGGTGGTGGTAGGCATCCAGCCCCCTTGGGTGAGGGTGGTAGTAGTGGTAGGCATCCAGCCCCCCTGGGTGAGGGTGGTAGTAGTGGTAGGCATCCAGCCCCCTGGGTGAGGGTGGTAGTGGTGGTAGGCATCCAGCCCCCTGGGTGAGGGTGGTAGTAGTGGTAGGCATCCAGCCCCCTGGCTAAGGGTGGTGGTAGGCATCCAGCCCCCTGGGTGAGGGTGGTAGTAGTGGTAGGCATCCAGCCCCCTGGGTAAGGGTGGTAGTAGTGGTAGGCATCCAGTCCCCCTGGCTGAGGGTGGTAGTGGTGGTAGGCATCCAGCCCCCCCTGGGTGAGGGTGGTAGTAGTGGTAGGCATCCAGCCCCCCCTGGCTGAGGGTGGTAGTAGTAGTGGTAGGCATCCAGCCCCCTGGGTGAGGGTGGTAGTGGTGGTAGGCATCCAGCCCCCTGGCTAAGGGTGGTGGTAGGCATCCAGCCCCCTGGGTGAGGGTGGTAGTGGTGGTAGGCATCCAGCCCCCTGGGTGAGGGTGGTAGTAGTGGTAGGCATCCAGCCCCCTGGGTGAGGGTGGTAGTAGTGGTAGGCATCCAGCCCCCTGGCTAAGGGTGGTGGTAGGCATCCAGCCACCCCTGGCTAAGGGTGGTGGTAGGCATCCAGCCCCCCCTGGGTGAGGGTGGTAGTAGTGGTAGGCATCCAGCCCCCCCTGGCTAAGGGTGGTGGTAGGCATCCAGACCCCCTGGGTGAGGGTGGTAGTAGTGGTAGGCATCCAGCCCCCCTGGGTGAGGGTGGTAGTGGTGGTAGGCATCCAGCCCCCCTGGGTGAGGGTGGTAGTAGTGGTAGGCATCCAGCCCCCTGGCTGAGGGTGGTAGTGGTGGTAGGCATCCAGCCCCCTGGGTGAGGGTGGTAGTAGTGGTAGGCATCCAGCCCCCCTGGCTGAGGGTGGTAGTAGTGGTAGGCATCCAGCCCCCTGGGTGAGGGTGGTAGTGGTGGCAGGCATCCAGCCCCCTGGGTGAGGGTGGTAGTAGTGGTAGGCATCCAGCCCCCTGGATAAGGGTGGTGGTAGGCATCCAGCCCCCTGGGTGAGGGTGGTAGTAGTGGTAGGCATCCAGCCCCCTGGCTGAGGGTGGTAGTAGTGGTAGGCATCCAGCCCCCTGGGTGAGGGTGGTAGTGGTGGTAGGCATCCAGCCCCCCTGGCTAAGGGTGGTGGTAGGCATCCAGCCCCCTGGGTGAGGGTGGTAGTAGTGGTAGGCATCCAGCCCCCAGGGAGGGTGGTAGTAGTGGTAGGCATCCAGTCCCCCTGGCTAAGGGTGGTGGTAGGCATCCAGCCCCCTGGGTGAGGGTGGTAGTAGTGGTAGGCATCCAGCCCCCTGGCTGAGGGTGGTAGTGGTGGTAGGCATCCAGCCCCCTGGGTGAGGGTGGTAGTAGTGGTAGGCATCCAGCCCCCTGGCTGAGGGTGGTAGTAGTGGTAGGCATCCAGCCCCCTGGGTGAGGGTGGTAGTGGTGGTAGGCATCCAGCCCCCCTGGGTGAGGGTGGTAGTAGTGGTAGGCATCCTGCCCCCCTGGGTAGGGGTGGTGGTGCGCATTCAGGCCCCTGTGTGCATATGTGGCATTGGTGATGGGCATCCCGCCCCTATGGTGCTGCTGTTGCTGGTGTAAGTATATTCTGCATCCCTCTGTGTGTGTGTGATGTGTCGTGTACGTGTTGTATGTGTTTTGTGGTTGGTGTCTGGCTTACCTTCTGCGCCGTACGCATCCGTGCCTGTTCCGGTAGTAAATGTAGAATATTGGTATGATCGGGACGAAGGGATTCATGGTTGGTTCGTGTAGTTCGTCCTTCTCGTTGCTTCGCGTCGTCCTCGTCGCTTCGCGTCGTCCTCGTCGCTTCGCCTCGTCCTCGTCGCTGGCGTGTTCGTCTCGGAGCCGTGGATCGTGTTGTGGCGCGAATCGGAGCTTATGTGCGCCTCTCCCGGATGCTTTGACGTGCCGTGCGTAGCGACGGATTCGGCACGTACGGACAGCGCATCGTACTCGTTCGGCCGGACGGAGCTGCATTTTTCCTTCCGTGCGACTCGATTCGGCGTTTCCGGATTCGCCTCGGTCGGGGAACAGGACCTGGTTTGGGTGAGTACGGCTCGGCCGGATTCTTTGCTGTTGTGCGCATCGTACTTACTCGTTCGGTGTGCTGTACGGATCGGTCGGGAAACAGGCTTTCGCATGGCTTTTTTCCCGACCGAATGCTATTGGGTGCGCCTCCGACCGAGATCGGAATCGGCCCCAGAGTCCAGAAAAGCGCTCAGAGCGGACGTACTCCCGTAACACCTGTTCCAGATATATCTTGGGATCCCTCACATATAATATCATATTGTTAAATTAGATGAGGGTGAAACAGTGGCCCTTATCATACTGGACCTTAGTGCCGCTTTCGACACAGTGTTTCACTCTGTCTTGCTGTGACCCTTGCAGGCTGTGGTCTTAGCTGGATTTGCCTTGCAGTAGATCGGATCATTTCTAGCTGACCGAACCTTCCAGGTTTTTTCAGCGTCAGCTAATTCCAACTCTTATCAGTCCCCTTATGGAGTTCCTCAGGGGTCATTGCTGAGCCCTCCGCTGTTTAATGTGTATGTCCGTCCTCTGTCAGATGTTGTGGAAGAGGCTGGTCTCTCCTTCTTTTCCTATGCTGATGACACCCAGATCATGTTCTCCCTTTCCTCGGTTAAGGGGTCAAACCCCTCTGCTCTTCAGTCTGGTCTGAGTAAAGTTGCGTCTTTGATGCAATACAACCTACTCAAACTGAATGGTGAAAAGACAAAAGTTATGATTTTAGGGAAAAAACATGATCTGTGGGGTCCTCAGCATTTGCCCCCTAAAATGGGTGCACTGCCCATGCCGGAACACCACGTTCGCAATTTGGGTTTCATCATTGAAGAGCATCTTTCTATGAAACAACAAGTCAGTAAGATATCCGCCATCTGCTTTACTATCTTAAAATGGCTGAAATTCTTTTTAGGGATGATACCTCTGTGCCCAAAAAACGGTGGTCCATGCCTTAGTCACTTCTAGGCTGGACCATGGCAATGTTCTCTATCTAGGCTCCAATAAAGCTATAATCCAAAGACTTCAAGTGGTGCAGAATGCGGCTGCTAGACTTTTGTGTCAGGTGCCTAAATTTTTATCAGTCACCGGCTTCCTCCGTGGCCTCCATTGACTGACGGTGGAGAACCAAATACAATTTAAAGCCCTATGCTACATGTTTAAAATCAAAACTGGAGTGGCCCCCATATATCTGCAAAAGTTAATTCAACGCTGCCAACCCCCGCGTCTTCTGCGCTCTGGCCACCAGATTAGGTTCTCTGTCCCGAAATTCAAACTCTCTCGCATGCTCTGCCGGTCCTTTTCTTATTTTGGACCAACCCTGTGGAATTCTTTACTTATCTCACTACGTGAGGAAACCATTTATGGTGTATTTCGCAAAAGCTTGAAGACTTGGTTCTTCAAGTCTTAGATTCTTCTTGCTGGTTCTCAGCTTTCTTACCGGGCCGGTGCCGGGAACCCCCTCGGGGTAGCTGTGCGCCCTACAAATTCAAATTCAATTAAATTCAATATCATCTGCAAATAAGGAGATACTTAGTGGTCTTTGCTGAAACCGCAGCGCCAAATCTCAGTGCCTCTGCCTAATAATGCATGCCAATGGTTCAATCATTAAAGAAAACAGCAGCGGAGATAGTGGGCAGCCTTGCCTTGTGCTTCTGCCTATTGCCAGTGGTTCAGAAGTGTACCCCTCCACCCATACTCGTGCCGTTGGGGATGTGTACAACAGGCCAATACACTTTTGAAATCCCGCTGGGAGACCCATACGACGGAGTATCTGCATCTTCTAGCACCATTCTATGGAGTCAAATGCTTAGCATCGTCCAACATAACTGCCACCGCCTTGAGCTCCGGATTGAGCTGATGAAAAAGTGCAAAAAGTGTTCAGAGGTATGAGTGGTAGACCTCGTAGGAATGAACCTGACTGATCTGGGAGTACCATTTGGGCCATAAGGGGCTGGAGTCTTTTGGCTAATATGCGGGCTAATATTTTAGTATCCATATTAATAAGGGACAGTGGTCTATAAGGATCACACCTCGTAGGGGGTTTGTCTTGTTTAAGCAGTGTTATTATCAAGGCCTCACACAATGTAGCTGGCAGAATCCCCCTGTCAAAAGCTTCTTGATACATTTCTAACAAATACGGTACCAGCAGGTCCCAGAATGTTTTATAAAACTCGCCCCCCAGTCCATCTGGACCAGGCGCTTTGCCATTCGGGAGCGATTGTATCACCCCCGCTACCTCCTCTTCGCTGCTTCGTATTCTAGTTCTAGATAGGATAGTGTTTGTTCAATGTGATGCAACTATGACCTGATATCCTTCAATATACCAGCTTTCGTGCTTATGCATACCCCCATATATTAGCCTTAAATGCCTCCCAAAGTGTGGGGGTTTCCTTAACCAAACCCTTATTAATTTGAAAAAATTCAGCAATGGCCTCACTAATTGTTGACTTGAACAGTGGATCAAGCAGTGCCTCTGCCCTGAAACGCCATGTGTACTGCTGTGAGGTGCATGTTGGGATCTGCAGTGCCAGCACCACCGGATTGTGATCTGACAATGTCCTGGGCCTACGACCTACTTCAGTCACCCAGGCATTCATCCCAAAGGACACCAGCCAGTAGTCCAGCCTGGACCAAGAGCCATGCGCCACCGAAGCAAGTGTGCCCTCATGGCGGTCTGGATAGCGGATCCTCCAAGGGTCCACCAAACCCAGTTTCTCCATCCCATCTCTAAAAATTCTCACTGCCCTGGGATTCTGTCCACCGTGAGGTGTCGATTTGTCCCTGTTTGAGTCCAAATGTGTGTTCAGGCCCCACCCCTAAGTTATCTCTAATTGCAGGCAGTGGGTGCAGGGCGTTTAAGAGGTCTGTATAAAAGGCTGTATCATCCACATTTGGTCCATATACATTGCCCAACATTATTAATTTGCCATAGAGGCTTCCTTGTTGTATTGCATACTGCCCTGCGGCATCCGTGGCAGTATGCACCTCCTTGAATGGTGTACCTTTCCTCACAAGCATGAGCACCCCACGTGCATATGAGGAGTACGACGATGCCAGCCTAACTCCTACCCCGCCTGCACCTATCTTCGTTTCTGTATTTCGTGTGAGGTGCGTTTCTTGTAAAAACCCGATTTGTATATTATGCCTGGTGAGATATGCCAATACCTGTTGTGTCTTCTTGGTGTTGTTTAGCCCCCGGACATTCCACGTCATACATGCCAGTTTAATAGTACCTGATGCATTTATGTGTTCCATCTGACCAGTGTGCAATTTGTGCTTGTCCACGTGCCACCACAAGGGAGCAACTGATGAGCAATTTCAGTGTGCTGCGGTACAACAAACAATAAACTTGCGTTCCCCCTTCCCTTTCCCCACCCACTTCAGCAACCCAAACATGCTAAAGACACTGCCCCTCAAACCGCGTTTATAAACCAAATGTAAAAACGTTTGAAAGTACTAATCAGACTCAATGGAATCTCCTGCTAGGAGGCCTGCCAGAGCCCCAGCTCCCTCCGGGTTTGGAGGCCGTCCAGGCGTCCGAATGAGCCCCACTCAAAACCACATCGCCCCAGGTCGAAGTGTTCTCCCGTTGGCATCCTTGCCACTTATATGAGTACATGTTTACTGCCGCCAATTCTCTAAAGTTCTTGATCCGAGTCATTGCCGTCTTGAGTGCGGGGGCCCCGCTTCTGTCTCATTATGTGTCGTAGGAACTCCTGTTCTGCTCTCGGGGTCACACATATTTTCTGTGATCCTCCATGTTCGATCCGCATCTGGGTCGGGTCAGCATAGCGTACGGAATTCCCTCCTTCCGAAGCTGCTTCTTGACGTTCTGGAACTCCCTCCTCGCAGTGCTTAATTTGTAAAATATTAAGTGCCGGGGCTCTGACCGGGAGGCCACTGAAGCTTGCACCACCCATCGCCCTTGTCATCGCTGCCAAAACAACTATTAATCATCTCTCTCGCATGTAAATGCGACAGAGATGATTATTCCAGGTTCCCAAAGCTAAAGGAATGGCTGGGGAGGCAGGTATTTGCAATTTTAATGTATATTGTATTCCTAAACAAGGGTTGTTCTGCTCATCTCTAAATTAGATGAGCAGCGCCACCATGTGGTAGACTGTTCTATGTATGGTGTTGACAATTAGGAGCCGGTGCCGAGCACCGGAAACCAATTAAGTGCCGGTGCTTAGCACCGGAAAGCCCAGGCTCAAATTAAGCACTGCCTCCTTGCAGCCTGCACAGTTGCGGTGAAATCGGGATAGATCGTCACCTTATGTCCCTAAAAGCTCAACTCTTGCTTCTCTTGCGCCAGGCGAAAGACCATGTCATGGTCCCAGTAATTCAATATTTTGGCTGGCGGAGGTTTCGACATCAGCGACCGGTGGGCGCGCTCCTCTATCAACATAGAGGAAAATGACTTGAGCCCAAATAGTTCCTTTAACATTTGCTACACAAATAGCTCAATTTTCCTAGTATTGGCCGATTCCGGCACCCCTACTATGCGCTCATTGCTGCGCCTTGAGCGCACCTCCAAATCCTCATTCTAAGCTTGAATTACCTGCAGGAGCTTCTCCATATCTGAGCACTTACTTGTTGTTGCTTGCAGTGTATCTTCAGCGGACGAAATTCTGTGTTCTGCCTCTATAGTTCTGGTGGCTTCCTTATCCAATTTATTAGTAATGCTGGTAATGAGCAAATTTAGTGAGTCTATCTTACTATCAATGGAGCTAAGGCTCTGCTGCATCGCCTGCAATGTTATATCTAACGCCGTGGCCCCCTGCACCTCAGTCTCATGCTATCCTTGCGCCGTTTTTGTGGCTTTTCTGGCTTCAAAGGTGAGGCGCGGCTGAGATCTATCTGCTTTCCCCATACTGCCAAGCGCCCTTGCTGGGGATCCAACCGGCGCTAGATCCGCTACCCTTCTCTGTGAAGCGCTGCCCCGCGGACGGTGGCTCTACTGTCTGTTCCGGCGCAAATTCTTTTTCTTCTGTCTTTCACGCTGGTGCTATCAGTATTGAGACTCCGTCCCTGCATCCGAATTACCAGAGCCCTTGCTCAATCATATACAGCCATCACCTCAATCCATCATTACAAAGTCCCAGGCACCGTAATTGCCTACCTGGTACAGGCTGCACACCGCACATCAACTGTTCAACAGTCACAGCCACTATTCATACACTTGTAGGCCCCGGTGTCCACACCGCCAGCTCAGTGTCTCAGTTGTTCTGCCAGGGCCTGACTCCAAAACACCTCTTGCAAATCCATAGGGGCTCCACGCCCTTTGCCGACCAACTGCTTCTAGCTGCCGCGTGGCCTAAAATGCACACCACAGCACCGCAGGAGGCTGCCCGACACACATGAATCAGTCCCAGCCTGCCATTGCCGATCCGGCCCAGCCACTCGCTGTCAGCGCGGCTCCAGCCGGGTGCAGTATCAGAGCGGTTACGCACTCTGCGGGATCATCACCGCCCGCCGCTGCCGGCTCCAGTTGCTGGCCCCCAACCACCTTCACTACGCGGCCACAATGCGAGTGCACCCGTGCCCACCACCGTCAGCTCGTCTATATGTGGCACGGGGCACCGCAGGTGATTTGCCTCGCAGTTTCTGCTGCTCCTGGGATCGCTCCTCACCGGCGGCTGGCGTGCTCCTCACAACGCGGCCTGAGTCACGCTTTCTCCGCGCCGGCTGTGTTGTAGTGTTGGGCCCGTCTTCGCGCCACAGCAATGCCGGCTTCCCTCGTGGTGGCAGCTCACCCCTGCAGCATCGTCTTGGCAATCATCAGAGTGTTGGAGTCTCTCCCACCTTGTTCACACCGTTCAGGATCAATTTGTGGCGGGGATGTGCGGATTTACGATGGATATCCGGGCCTGGCCGGCCGAGCAGCACTAAAGTGCGGCCACCTTGCTTTCAGGCCCTCTAGCGCCCCCTGTGCTGCTGACTAGTTATTCCTGAGTGACAGCATAGTAGATGTTAGAAGTAGTGGGTAGGTCAGAGGTTTCTCTTGTTAAAGGTGAAAAATAATTCTAAGCAGGACTGCCCTTTATTCGGAGGCCAAGCAAATTGTGACTTTTCTGAGCTGTTTGCAAGGTCAATGGTAAAATAGACCATGATGCCTATTATTCACCACCCAGACAAATATTGAAGTCTCTTTGTTGTTTAAACCGTCACTGGCCAAATAGTACATAATCACAGCTATCTAGTCAGCAGCCCAAATAGTACATAAGCTATGCTATTTACTCAGTGGCCTTGTAAATAGTGAAGCTTCTTTGCTGTTTGAATGACAGCAGGCCAAATAATACATGATCTCTGCTATCTAGTCAGCTTCATGGTAAATAGTGAAGTTTCTTTGCTATTTGCACGGCTGCCGGCCAAACAGTTAATAATCACAGCTATTTGGTCATTGGATGGGTACATAATGGCACTTGCTACCTATTTACACAACCGGCAGTCAAATGCATGCATGATTGATTGAGCACAAATGGGAAAGTGGTCTATGAGTCTATGAGGGAGTAAAGGTGGCATGATGTGGTCTTTTAGTTTAAAAGTGCAGCTATCAGGAGATTAAATCCTGGCTTCCCAACTTAAGAGAATTGCAGCATCCTGGGCACATCCCTTCATATAACTGTGACTTCAGTCTGATTATCTTGGAGAAATTGTGAGCTGCTAGAATATCTCAGCTCAATTTTGTACAAGTGACTCATGAAGAGCAGAAGTCCAGAAGAAAGGAGAGATACGGGGTAAGTCAGACTTTCAATGACATGCCTTAAAACAAATGTAACTTCATGTAACTGTTTTCATAAATCCTGCTGATACTTTGCTGAAATGTATTGCAGTATGAAAATGTTTCAACTGGGTCCTATATAAGCATTCAGTGTCATTGACCCTCTGATTATCACTGTCCGACAACAATCCCAGGGGAGACTCTGGTTCTCAGTCTTCTCCTCTCCCTCACTGT
Organism: Calotriton arnoldi; assembly: GCA_963921515.1. Classification (NCBI taxonomy): domain Eukaryota; kingdom Metazoa; phylum Chordata; class Amphibia; order Caudata; family Salamandridae; genus Calotriton; species Calotriton arnoldi. The sequence goes on from CAWUFW010005767.1 coordinate 220,674, forward strand.
TTTCAGGACTCACTCGCTGCCTTCAAAAATTTGCTTGTTTACAGAAAAAGAACATTGCCTTATACATGTCAAAGCTACAACAGCCTTTGGCATTGCATTATCCCGATACTGCTTGTACTTGCAGAGCTCACATCACTGCTAGAGAACCTATCCTCTATATAACTGGGTCGGCCAAAATGAATAGAATGCATGTATTTACAAACAGGAATATCCACATTGCACTGCATTTCTGTACAGCAGAAGATGAATGTGACTACTCAGCAACCGCAGGTGAACGGTTCATATTGTTAAAATATGACATACCAACACCATGAACTTTGTGATGTTTTGTGATCTACGGTACCCAAGTTGTAAGACTGCAATGTAAAATATGTATGTGGTGTGTTAAAGCTGGCATTCTTGGCGTGGTTTTTCCTCTGCCTTTTTGCCTTCATCACTCCTGTCTTGCTGACTTTGTTTTTGCTTGCTTCAGAATTCTGCGCACTTTAGCACTGCTAACCACTGCTAAAGTGCTTGAGCTCCCTCCTTAAAACATGGGAGAATTGGCTTATACCCAATTGGAATATTTCATTTACTTATACGTCCCTAGTAAAATGGCACTACCTGTGGTCAGGTCCTGTAAATCTAATGCTACTAGTAGGCGGGCTGCACTGGTGTGCCACCCACTTAAATAGCCCTTTAAACACTTCTCAGGTCTGCCATTGCAGCCTGTGCATGTAGTGTTTAAACTGCCATGTGAACCTGGCAAAATAAACCTTTTGCCAGGCCCAAACATTCCTTTTTAATACATATAAGTCCCGCAAAGGGTAGGACCTGGACAGCCCAGCTGGCAGGGTGCAGTGTATATATAAAGTGGGATATGCACCTTTTAGCTTTATATGTCCTGATAGTGAAAAACTTCTAAATTAGTTTTTCACTACTGCAAGGCCTACTTCTACCCAAAGCTAACATTGGAGTAACCTTATTGAATCTAATAAGTGATCATTTTCAAATGGGATCAGTTAACCAGTTCTTGTTTGGTGTTTTTAAAATTGCAATGAAAAATCAGCTCTCATGGTGCGCAACGTGCTCCAGGGTGATGCACAAATCACATGCACGCTGATCAGCAAGGAAACTGTAACCCGCCTCTTGCCTTCCAGGTCCCCATCGCTACGCCACACTTACCTTCGGCTCCATGTTTCCAGAATTTTCCCAACAGACGAATTTATACGCGAGACATCGCAAGATATTAAACTTCCATGTGAATCGCCAGTCATAGGGGACGCTACTCCTTTAAGAGCCACATCCTGCAAAGAAGCGATGCTTTGCTTCAAGCTATATCCGGATGTTCTTCGTGTTTTTCCTGGCATGTTGAAACCATTGTTTGGACTCTGCCCTGGCGATCTGTTTTTTGCAGTATCACTTCTTGCGGGTCCTGGTTCCCCTTAACTGCCTATTATTCTCTCATTGGTTCCAGACTCCTGCTCCCATTATGTCCCCCTCTCCTACCTGGAAGCCTCCCCATGCTACCTGCAATTCTCCTCTTACATGCAGGATGGATAACTCCTGTTCTTGTCCTATGGATCATAGCAGAAGACTAGTGGAAACCTATAAAGGAGAGAAAGAAGAAACAATTCTATCGTCAGTGCACGAAGACTGCAGCTTCACTCATGCAAAAGATAAAGACAGACATTTGCAAAAAAGGTTTGTACAAGTTATGAAGTAATAATGCTGTGCAAAGAAGTTATAAATTGTTTAAACACTATCAATTGAAATCCTAGAACTGGAACCCCATTGAGTATTATTTCTACCTTCTAGCATTTGGCTTTTGCTTGTGTATTCTACTGGTGAATTGTACCCCAGGAAGGAGATGGGTGGTAGGGGAGCTAGCTGTTGCCTCTTTTCTCCTCTAATTGTATTCTTGTATCTCTTGTTTAAGGTGGCAGTAGTAAGGAAAAACTGGACTTCTGGCTGGTGCCTGTCTGCAGTGGTTTGACACTAGGAGTGTATCTTCTCTTCCCCTTCACCTTTCTCAGTTTCTTACACCCATTTCCCCTGGGTACAATGTTTAGCACATACAGTTTGTGCTGAATCTTGTTCCTTTGTGTTACTGGGAAGACTATCTTCGCTCCTTCAGTTCTCTGGTCTCAAGGTGAGTGGAGTCTGAAAATGCCACTCTTAAAACATTGGCATTAGACATTTACTGGCCCATGCATCAAGCAAAATACTCCTCGCTAAATTAGCGAATCGCTAAAATAGGCCGTTAGCGAGCGCAAAACAACATATTCCAATGCATCAACCCCAATAGCGAAAAAACTACACAATAGCTAAAAAAAAACGGTAATTTGTCGACTCGCAAAGTAGCGATTCAAAAATAGCGAAACATCAATTGCGCTAGCTAATAGCGATTAGCAAATAAAGATTCGCAAAGGAATGCATCAAAATTCGCAAATAACGAATAACATCTAAATCGCAATTTAGCATGAGCAGAATAAGGGGAATCCCAACCAGGAGGTAAAGTTGATGAAACAAAAAAATAAATAAAAAATAAAATAACCACAGGTGTTAACTATCTGAAACCCTTCAAAAATGGCACTGGAGACCCCGTAAGTTTTCCAAAATGGCAGCCCTCTACGTGCTTGCAAGGAGGATGAGAATAAATGCAGCAGCACAGCGCAGGAGGAGGATCCAGGAGAGGGTATTCAGAGTGCGCATCACATTGCTGGGCCAAAATGAGGAGGAAGTATATGACAAGTACCGTCTGAATCGTGCCATGATAATGCGCCTAATTGCTGATCTGGAACCACTACTGCAGCAGCAGACCCGTAGGACAAATGCCATTCCTGCGCATGTCCAGGTCCTATGCAGCCTGCACCTACTGGCGTCCGGAAGTTTCCAGGGGGTTGTAGCGGTAGCCGGAGGCGTCTCACAAAGCGCACTTTCACGCTTCTTCCGTAAATTCATTGATGCCATGCTGACAATGATACATACCCACAACACCACAGCAGTTGAACCAGACCAAACTGGAGTTCTACAGGTGGCACAATTCCCCCACGTCATAGGATGCATTGACTGCACGCATGTACCCATCTGTCCCCCTTCTGCCAACGAGTACATCTTCCGTAACAGGAAGTCCTATCACTCGATCAATGTCCATGTCGTGTGCAATGCCAAGCACATAATTACGGACATAGTGGCACAGTATCCAGGGAGCACACACGACTCGTATATATTCCGGCACAGTGGCATCCACAGGCGTCTGCTCAACGGTGAATTTGGAGAGGGACACCTACTTGGTACCTACATATACCTATTTGTTACATCATTATCCCATATATAATTGCATTACTGCGTCTAACCCTTTGCTTCCCACCCTGTAGGTGACAGCGCATATGCCTTGCGGGAATATATCCTGACCCCCTACCTCAACCCAGCAACACCACAGGAACAGCGCTACAACGCGGCACATATTAGCACAAGAAATGTGGTCGAGAGAACATTCGGGATCCTGAAAAGCCGCTTCCGGATCCTACATAAGACTGGTGGTGCATCGCAATACAACCCCGAGACCTGCTGCAGGATTGTAGCAGTATGTCCCATGCTGCACAACATTGCAACCAGAAGGGGGATCCCCATTGAGATGGATGGAAATGACAACGATCGGGATGAACAACCACCCGCACAACACCGACAGTCACACGTGCCAAACACAGCTGAGGGTCAGAGGAGGCGGACATACATCACACAACATCACTTCTGAGCCTGGTAAGATAGAGCCATCACAAAATATCTTTGAATGCTAATGTTTTATTCACATGAGCACAAGTCAAAGTAAAGATTCATGTGTAGGGAAACATGACGGTGATTGCATTGGTTTATGAAATTAAATCTAATCGTTAACAGCACGGGGTGCAATCACAGTAATAAAGTGGAACATGGTTACACCACCATGGACAAAGAGGCAGGAATGCATGTCTAGCGCCTCCTGCCACGTACCCCCAGCCTCCTGTCGCATGGCTCCTCGACATCACCCTGATGTGTGCCTGTGGCTGTTGAGCTGCGCGAACTGCGCCTCCTGCTAGTGGTCTCCGGCACGGACACGCTACTCATGCTCGATGCCTCCTCACTACCCTCTTCCCCTTCCAAGTTGCTGGCACTCACTGTCCCAGACTGTAGATGTTCCACAGCAGTGGTCACTTGGCCTAAGGCCTTAGCAACATCCCCGCAGTAATGTCCTAGGTCAATCTGCAGTGACACGGAGCGGCGTGACAAGACCGCAGTGCTGTTGCAGAGCTTGGTGATGGCCCTAGTATTCGCAGTAAGACGAAGCAAGCCCTGCCGATGCCTCCTGCGCTTAGTGCGTTGTCCTGCTATAACGGCACGGGTGAGCTTCTGTAGGCTCTTGTTTATCTCCTGATTCCCCTCTGCAACAACTGTCGTTAGGTGACGCACACAGTCCGACATCGTGCTCATGTTTTTGGCCAGCTTGGAGATCTGCAGATTGATTGTGCCCATATGTCTCCCCTGCAGGCGCTGAACACGGAGCATCTGCGACTCAACCCCAGCATAGACATTCGGAGCCTGTTCTGGTTCTGTCGCAATACTGCTCCTGGACCTGCGCCGTTGTCTGACTCGGGCATGTGCTGGTGTTGGAGCTGCTGAGGGGACACCTGTCTGGCTGGGGACTGTTGTGGGTGCTGGGGTCGGCTCAGTTTCCATTTCCTGCAGTGCGGGTACATATGCCCTGCGTCTTGGTGGTGGTGGTGGTGGTGGTGCTGGTGGTGGTGTGGATTGAGGGTCCAGCTGAGTCTCTCCATCCGTCTCTGCCGGTGTCTCCGAAATAATGAGGCGCTCACTGTCATCTGAGTCCACCGGAGATGCATCTGTGTGTGAAACAGTGCATTGTTATTTTAGTTTGTTCCTCTATCTGGTTATCATTTGGCCTATTTTACACATAATAAATCACAGATTTAAACACACTATCGGACATGTACTGCTGGTGTATTTTCTTGCGCATTGGTGATTATCCATGCACACTTGGCTGACATGACTACAACTCCCATGATGCTATTGGTATGTGAGGGTATATGTGCAATGGACTTCTTCCGGCACACTGTGATTTGGCTGGGGGGATGTGCATTGGTATACAATTCGCAGCGTATTCACGCAGGCATGCTTCTTACCTTGTTGTGTGGTTGCTGTGCCGGAAGTGTCCAATTGGGTGACTCCCACGACTGCCTCAGGCTCAATCGTCCTCTCAACGAGGTCATCCAGGGCTGTGTTGGCGGGTGCCTTGGATGCTCCCCCTCCTGTGCCAGCTGCTTCCTTCACCCTTTCTGCTATGCGCTCCTTGGCACGTTTCCTGAGGTCGTACCACCTTTTCTTCAGGTCGTCAATGCTGCAGTGTGTGACTTCCACAGCATTTACCTTCTCCTTAATGCGGAGCCATATTTTGCGCTTCACAGCTTCTGGCACCTGATGGAGCAGAGAAAATAAAAAATGTTAACCCCTAACAAATTTTATAAATAATTAATAAAATTGTTCGTTTAAATGTATTAATCAACAATGTACGTGAGGGAAGGGTAACACGCAAGTACATGGGCTGAATAATCTATTAACGAATGTCTGTGTGTCTAATTATAACATAAAAATAATTGCGTACTAAATAAATAATAAATGCATGATTTGTGCTTCATAGAATATAAACGTGTCATTGCAAAAACAATAGTGATGGTAAGTAAGGAACAGCTTAAATGTTGCTTTCTGCTAGGTAATAACTAATTGGGGTACGTATATGACGGGAGGGAAACGAAAAGGCTATGTTTCTCTATTTTAATTATGTTTTGTTTATTTCTAAATAGTGCTTCTAAGTATAAACGAGTGGCGATATAAAATGGCTGCCGGTTATTAAAGTGCGCATGTGCTGGGAAACGTGTGACAAGGGAGAAAAAGTTGGAGAAAAGCTAACCACGTGATGATGCTGACAGGCTAGGATGCAAGAATGGTCAAGGCTGATGTGACCTAATTGAACTGATAGTGTGCCGTGGTGATCAGCAAAGAACCGTGGGAAACCGTTTTAAGAGAAAGGACAATGCCTGCAGAGTTTCTCAAATGTATCGAAAGAAGTTACAAATGTACTGATCGAAGCGGATGGAAACATGTCTTGAACTGTGAGAAAGGAAATGAACATATACATTCCGAAAGAACAAGTTGGATCCGGGAGAACTTGATTAAGAATGAATAGATGAAATGAATGGACCAATGAAAGAAAAGCGCGTTATTAATGTTGCAATAATTTAGTTAGCAAAGTTAGAATTAGGGTATAAGAAGGCCTACTCTTAGTGGGAGGGGAGTCGCAGTCAGAGTTGGAGAGTCGCAGACAGAGTCGGTGTTGGAGTTGGTGGCTTCCAGTGCTTGGTGGTCCAGATCGATCCATTTTACTGAGCGGGAGATGCTGAAAGACTGTTAGATGAGACGGGTTGCAGGTAGCTGATGCTGACGAGCTGAAGTTTCTGTTGCTGTCTTATTTTTCCAGTTGAGTATGAGAATCAGGTTATTTTTAATTCTTAAACTTAGGTTAGAAATCATTAGGCTAAATTAGGAAAGATAGGTAGGTAATTAGGGTTTTGCTTCATGACAAAATTTCCTTTCTGCAATAAAATTGATTTTGCTTAATAAATATTTGAATTAATAATGAATGAATAATTGAATAAAAAGTCTAAATTCTTTCTCATGCTTTTAAAATTATATAAAATTTAAGATTCTTAAATCAAACGACTCAGTGGTTATTTTACTAAATGATTGTGACACTAGTAATTGGTTATTGTGATTTAGCTGGTCTTAAACACTACAAACTGATTTCTTACTAGATGATCCATCGACAAAACAATGAGCAGGAATATCTTAAGAAATAACTAAGAAAGCGATAGGTTAAGGTAATAAGGTATCCCGGCTCTTTCCAGCGGTACATAAATGATGTTTTTCATTTAGTTCTCATGTTTCTCCTAGGAGTATAGAATTTCGTAAAGGTGTAGAGGAAATCCAGGTGTGTGTGTGTGTGTGATAGGCGATGTTATGGGCCCCATCGTCATGTGGATGTGAGAAAATATAAGTCGCCCCTGGATGACCGATAAGTGACCTAGGAGGAAAATAGTTTTTATTGTACGCGCTGCATCAGATTTCTTGGTAGCAGAGTTATGGTTTCTATAGATTAGTTTAGTGATTATTGATTATTGATTTGTCGATTATTTTTTTACTAATACTATATGTTGAGTCATGTTATGTTATATGTGAGTTTTCACGCTTCTGGGATGTAGGAAGTGGAACACGTGTGGCAAGAGAAGTCACATGGAATTTGGTACATGGTCTGAATTCATTTTTGGTAATAACACAGGTTGTGTTATGTTAGGGATTTTCTGTACGAAAGGTGTGTAACTGAGATAGCAAATCACGTTTTCTTGTGAAACTTTGGCCTTAATTCTCAGGAGCATAGTCTCCACATGTGTCTTATCCCCAGAGAAACGAGTTAATTGTTTGCTTGAAAGAAGGGTAAGGTAGAGGGAAGTGCTACTTTATCGGCGAGAGTTAATAATTCTGTGGTAGGGTAGAGGTAAGCGCTGCCTACTGGAAATACAGGATTCTTGTGTAAAAGGACAAAGCTGTCACTTTTGTTTAGCGAATCAGACTATGGAATTGTTTTAATTGTTGTAACTAACGAAGAAACAGTGAAAAGAAAATTGCCGATAATTTTTGTAAAGGAGGGGTAAAAGAGCAGGAGTGACATCGACAGTGCCGCGCTAGGATTGGATAGTGCGCTAGTCACGTGAACACAGAGTCAAGAGTGACGTAGAAAAAGTGCCGCGCTAGGATTGGTTGGTCCGCGGACGAAGGGAATCGTTAGTGTGAGTCGGGCTGTGATTGGTTGAGGTTCCGTACACGGAACAGTGCTGGTTTGAAGAGAAAAACCAATCGAAAACATGCCGTATTACGAGTATGAAAGGGAGAGAACGTCATGGACGACAAAAATTAAGAATTTCTTTAAGAAAGACAAAAAGGTTGTGACTAGAGAGGGACAAGTAATTCCTCCGCCGAAATCAGCAGCTTCACATATGATGCTGAAATATGGATATCATACATGCAAATGGTTAGAAAATTGGGCAAAGTATACGAAGAATGATGGTGCATTAGCTTTCCCTGAGAATGGTTCATTTAGTGTAGCGGTTTTGCGAAATTTGCGAGAAAAGATGACAAATCTAGAACCGAGACCTAGACCGACACAGTTTGAAGCATTGATTTAATGGGAGGATGAGATGTATGAGCGAGAGAGATTCAGAGGTTTAAGAGATCATGAGTTTATGCCTGGAAGAATGTGGGGAATAAATCATGAGGATAGAATAAAACGATGGAGATGTGCTAACATGACAGGAGGTTTGTTTCCGGCTTTTACAGTTGAGGAAGACACTAAGAGAAAACGTACTGAGAAAAAGAAACATATGGAGAGGGAGAAATATATGCATGAGAGTGAAACGGATGATGAATTGTTGGAAGATATTTTAAATAGAAATCCACCTCCGTATCAGCAGAGTTCTACAGTGGTGACACCAAATGCGCCGCTAATAGAGACTGTGCGAAATAAAAGTCCGGGAAAAAGAATTGAAATAAATAGGTCACAAGATCAAATAAGAACTTCACAAAATGAAGGAGTAGAAAGTGACAATGCAAGTGAATTAGCAAGGACAACAAAAGAACTGACTGAGAAAATTAGAGAATTAACGAAAAACATGGAAGCTGTGACTGTACCTGTAACAATAGGTCCAGTAATACCAGTTTTTGAGAATCAGAAAATTGATGAACTGTCCTTAGTGATTCCTATGAGTTCACAATTTCAGAGAGAAAAAGAAAGGATGGAACCAAGTGCAAGTACAAGTAATTTGGCTAGTACTTACAGACCAAGTCCACCTACAAATTTGACTGTGAATGAGTGTAATGGTAGAAAAATGCATATGGTAACAGAATCTGCAACAGAGACTCCTGAAAAGAGTGGTAATTGGATAGAACTAAATAATACACCCATAGGTCCGACTCCTGATGAGTTAAATGAGTGGATGAAGGCATTTAAAATAAAAGAACCAGACGAAAAACCATTAGATGTAATTAGGTTAAAAATTGACATGGAAGAATTAATTCTAGGGACGATTGGTACAGAAAAGATAAAAAATTACCAGGATGATGAAATAATGTTTCTGTGCAAAAGTATTACATGGAGAGCTAAAAATTTACATGACAAACTAGAAGAGATAGCAAGTGAAATTGGAATAGATTTTGCGAAAGTGAAAACATTGCAGAAACCGTACAGAGTAGACTTTTGTGAGAAAGATATTGAAAACTTGAACACAGCAGGAAGGCTGACACAGATAAAAGAGTTAATTGTTTTACTGAGAAAATGGGGTGATGTGGACAGATGGAAAGTTAGATGGACGAAAAAGAATGAGAAAACTACAGACAAAGCTTCTTTGGCTTTTATGATAACTGAAAAAGAACCTGTTGCCAGAGAATACCCTATGAGAGAAACTCCAGGTGGTAGTTATGTGCATGTTCCCTGGACTAGACAGGATATACTGTCATTTACAAATGAATTCCCGAAGCTGAGAGAGAAACCAGTTGAATGGTACCGACAAGTGGAGAGGTTTGTGAAGGTTTCAAAAGTGTTGTGGATAGATCTAGATGGATTGTTTGACATAGTGGTGCCAACTGATTTGTGGTCTGAGTGTAAAATTACAGTTGACTGGCCAACTACAGAATATCCAAGAGATCCTAAGACAGGAGCTCCAGGTCCTGAGGTGATGAGGAAGTACGATAAGGTTCCTCCTAAAGAAACAGATTGGGTAAAAATCGATAGAACTACACAGGAAAGTAAGGAGTCTGTACATGCCTATTATGAAAGGTTGTTGTTGGTTTTCAAGCAGTATATTGGATATGATGAGTTGAGTGAAAAAGATATGAGTCATTTCGTAAACAGATTTGTGTTTGGGCTGAAACCAGAGATTAGTGAAATGATTAAACAGCATATGATTAATTGGCAAAATGGCACGGTAGATGAGGTACTGAGGTATGCTAAGTATTGTAGTGATGATATTGAGAGTAGACAGCGTAAATTGAAAGAGAAGGCAATGTGTGCACAGGTGAAAGTGGCAGAAAAGCAAGAAGCTCAATTGGACAATAATAGTGGGAATGAAACAGGACAGAATAAATCGCGACCTAACATAGGTAAAGGGAAAGGTCAAGTGAGTCTAGAGGAGGCAAAGAAGAAATGGCCCTGTCATAATTGCGGAAAATTAGGGCATTGGAGAAACGAGTGTAAGTTCCCACCTAAACCTAATCCGGAAAATCAATCATTAACTCCACAGGTGCAGAATGAGGTAGTTGTTCAACAAGGTCAGGTGCCACAACCACCACTTCCCAACACTGTTAACCAGCAAAAATACAGTACAGAAACAGGATTCTACGGAGGAGAGCAGGTAACACAGTTGCCGCGAGCAGCTAACATTTCTCAGTATTGGTTGCGACAGAGTGAGGATGAGGCGGATGAAAGTTCATGACGGTGCCTAGGAGAGGGAAAAGAGTGCGTACTTGGCGCAACTCTACAGGTAGATCAGTCTGGTCCCTTTGTGGATGGAGAAGTGAATGGTGCAAATGTAACATTCCTTGTCGATACTGGAGCTACCCGTTCTACTGTTAGATCAGTGGAAATTCCAAACCTTCCTCTCTCAGGTGAATACATCCAAGTAGTAGGAGTAGCAAATCAGCAGATTAAAACACCACTTACTGAATTAGTGGAAGTAAAAATTGGTTCTTTTAGCAAAATGCATAGATTCGTAGTGTGCGATTGTAGTCCTCTAAATCTTTTAGGTCGTGACCTTTTGTGCAAAATGAATTGCACAATTTATTGTACGCCAGATGGAATTGGATTTCAGACCCCAGATGAAGATGTATTGTATAAAGTAACATTGATGAATCAGGAACCTGAAATGAATGGTTTGTTTCCTGCATTTGATGCAGAAAAACTTCCAAAGGAACTGAAAAATGCAGTGAAAGAAAATGTGTGGGATTTTACAGGAGAAGATATTGGATTAATGAAAGAAGTAGATCCCGTAAAAGTAACAGTAAAAGAGGGAACAACTTACCCAAATACGCCACAGTATAAATTGACTCCAGAAATAATTGAAGGAATAACTCCTGTAATAAATAAAATGATCGAACAGGGAATTCTAAAAGAAATAATGAGCAGTCCATGTAATTCACCTATTATGGGACTGAAAAAGCCAAACGGAACATATAGAATAGTACAGGATTTGAGAAAGATCAACAAGATAGTTGTGCCTTGTTGTCCAATAGTGCCAAACCCTGCAGTAATTCTATACCAAATTCCACACGAAGCTGAGTGGTACACAGTGATAGATTTGTGTCACGCATTTTCTCTATTCCTTTGCATCCAGATAGCCAGCCATTATTTGCGTTCCGGTTCGGAGAGCGTATTTTGGCATGGTGCCGAATTCCTCAGGGGTATACAGAAAGCCCCTCAATCTTTAATCAGATTTTAAAGAAGTCCCTGGAAGATTTGAAAATGCCAGAAAAGTCAGTGATGGTGCAGTATATCGATGACCTGTTGGTGGCATCGAAAACAAAAGAAGCATGTGTAAGCGATACAATTGCTTTACTGAACCATCTAGAGAAAAGAGGACATAAAGTGTCCCCTTCGAAATTGCAATTTTGCCAAAAAGAAGTCCAATATTTAGGGCATAAAATTGAGAAAGGAGTGCGAAAGATAGCGACAGAAAGAGTAAAAATGATTCAAGGAATGAGAGCACCAATGACGCAAAGAGAGGTAAGAATGTTTCTGGGAATGGTTGGATATTGTCGACAATGGATAAGTGGTTTTTCCTTGATTGCTAAACCATTACAAAAACTGACCAAGAAGGATGTAAAAGATCCTTTTGAGTTGAATGACGAAGAAATGAAATCTTTCAAAGAGTTGAAAAAGAAATTGTGTGAGGCCCCTGCTTTAGGAATGCCTGACTATGAAAAGGATTTTGAATTTTACTGCAGTGAAAGAGATGGATGTGCATTTTCAGTACTGGTACAAAAACATGGAACAATGAAGAGACCAATTGCTTATTTCTCAGCTGTTTTAGATCCTATAGCGAAAGCGTTGCCTGGATGTCTGAAAGCTGTTGCTGCTACTTGTGTAAGTCTGGAACAAAGTGAAGGTATAGTGATGGGGTATCCACTGAGAGTATATGTTCCCCATTCAGTAGAGATTCTTTTGACAAGAACAAAAACACAGTACATGAGACATAGGGGCCGATTCCGATTCGGGCCGGAAATCTCTCCGACCGAGCCGGACCCGGAGAGATTTCCGACCGAATCGGACCCGTGCAGTCCGACCGAACGAGTATGATGCGCACGTATGCCATCGGACTCGAGTCGGTCGGACTCCCATTGAAGTCAATGGGAGCCTGTCGTACAACGCGTACGCGGGCTCCCATTGACTCAATGGGTGCGATGCAGACAAGTGCGCCCCCTACAGCGTGTACGCGGCGAAGCGATTCGTGCCGTACACGCACAGGTAGGGGGGACCCATGGGTCCCCCCTGTATGCGACTCGCGCGGCTACGCGTACAGGGGGGTCCGACACGGACCCCCAAAGTACGGCTCCGACAGCTCTTTCGAGCCGGAGTGCGCGGCTCGGTCGGACTTACCCGGCCGGGGAACGTCTCCATTGCGCGGTGCGAGTCGTGTCCGTGCGAGTCGGTCGGTGCGGTTCGACCCGGGATCGAGTCGGTCGGAGCGGTCGGGACGCCCGGACGAGTCGGTCGGCGAATACGCATCGTACTCGCTCGCCCGGACGCGAGTACGGATCGGTCGGGAAATAGGGCTCCGAATCGGATCCGGTTAAGCCGAATCCGATTCGGAGCCCTACCGGCCGAGATCGGAATCGGCCCCATAGTCGGCTGACTAAGTACGAAAAAGTAATCTTGAGTGCAGAAAATGTGACCATAGATAGATGTATGAATGTGAATCCTTCGACATCATTGCCAGATGAAGAGAGTATAATTGAACAAGATGAAGTAGATCATGATTGTCTGAATGTGCTGGAATATTGCACAAAACCAAGAGCTGACATAAAAGATGAGCCTTTAAAGGAATCAGATTATGTCATGTTTGTAGATGGCTCATGCTTGAGAACGAAAGAAGGAGTTTTAAGCGCAGCTTACGCAGTGTGCACAGTGGCAACTGTGATGGAAGCGTCTTGTCTGAAAGGAATAAGGTCTGCCCAAGTTGCAGAACTGATTGCTTTGATTCAAGCATGTAAGTTGGGAAGAAATGTGCGAGTTACGATTGTGACCGATAGCCAGTATGGTTTCGGTATCGTGCATGACTTCGGTCAGATTTGGTCACAAAGAGGTTTCTTGACGTCTGCAGGAACACCTATCAGAAATGGAGATTTTGTTAAGAAACTGTTTGAGGCGATACAGCAGCCTAAGCAGATAGCTGTAGTGAAATGCAAGGCACATAAGAAAAATGAAGATTACATAGCTGTCGGTAATAATTATGCGGATGAGATAGCCAAATATTGTGCAGAGAACATGATGTCCCTAAACAAGAATCGAGAAAGGGAGCATATCTCTTCTCCTTTGCTTTTTACTAACACTGTCGAGACATGGGATGAGGTGAGACAGTTACAGGAAGCTGCAAATGATGAGGAAAAAGATTACTGGATAAAAGAAGGATGTACAAGACAAGAAAACAATGGTGTGTGGGTTTACAGAGATGAAAGACCAGTTATGCCTGATAGCATGATTGCAGACATGGCACGGATGTACCATGGACAAGCTCATATTGGGAGAGATGCAATGATCAGACTTTTTAGACAAACATGGTATAACCCAAAATTCAGAGCCATAGCTGAAAGTCTTTGTCAAAGATGTCTTATTTGTCAACAGTTTAATCCAGGAAGAAAGACAATAGTGAGTCTAGGAACAATAGGACGAGAAGGAGGTCCGTTCACTAGAATGCAATTAGACTTCATCGAAATGCCCCCTTGTAACAGACTAAAATATGTTCTAGTGGTCGTCTGTTTGTTTTCTCGTTGGGTGGAGGCATACCCCACTAGAAGGAATGATGGAATAACGGTAGCAAAACTTATGCTGCGAGAATTCATTCCAAGGTATGGTTTTCCAGTCACGGTTGAGACAGATAGAGGAACACATTTTCAAAATGAGTTGATCCAATTGATTTGTGAAGCATTAAGTATTAAACAAAAACTGCATTGTGCATACAGACCAGAGGCTTCTGGGGTAGTAGAGCAAATTAATGGAACAATTAAGAACAGGTTAGGAAAAATGTGTCAAGCTACAGGACTCAAATGGCCAGATGCACTGCCCCTTGTCCTGATGACCATCAGAAGCATTCCTGAAAAGAAAACTGGACTTAGTCCTCATGAGGTGATCATGGGACGAGCAATGAGACAAGCACAAGTACCTGTCAACAAGTTATTGACTATAACAGATTATCTAGTACTGGATTATTGCAAAGGACTGGATTATTGCAAAGGACTGGCTGATGTGGTGCGTTCTGTGTTTCATCAGGTTGGACCGGATGCGACCACTCTTGAAAGAAAACCAGCCCATGACTTGAATCCAGGAGACTGGGTCCGCATAAAAATCCACAGGAGAAGAAACTGTCTAGTTCCTCGCTGGGACGAGCCACGACAGGTAATCCTAGTGACAACAACTGCAGTCAAGTGTGCAGGAGTGAAGAACTGGGTCCATGCCAGTCACACAATTAGAGTTCAAGAACCTGCAGATCGACATGTGAGTCGACGTCTGGAAGTGTGGGATAAGAGTTCAACGACTGGGACAAAAAGAATAAGGGAAAGGGTGCCAGAACTTGAAGATCGACCTGAAAGTCGACATCTGGAAACCCCAACTGCAAGCACCTCTAGAGAGGAAGAGGAAGACGAAGAAGAAGGAAGAATTTCAGAAATTCCAGAACCTGAAGATCGACCTGTAAGTCGACATCTGGAAATATCTGACACGAGTTCAGGATCTGATGATTCAGTTGCAAACTGTGAAGAATTTCGAAGGAGAACTTGGGGATATAAACCAATTAGAGAAGAGAATGAACAAGAAAATGATCTAGATGAGCAACCAAGTACAAGTTATGGTGGAAATCCTTCAAAAGTAATATTAATAGACACAGTAGGGAAAGAGACAAATAAAAAGTTAGAAAATCGAGAAGAACCCCGAGGAGTAATAGGGACAGATAGTGAAACAAAAGAACAGGGAAAATTAGAAGCAGAGAGTGAGGAAAATACCAATTCGGAAGAACACCGAGGAGGGACAGTAATAAGGGAACACAAGAAGGAGAAGACAGATCCACCAGTAAGAGAAGATGAGATCATAAGCTTCAAAATAAGAGACAATTGGGAAAAAGTTGAAACAGAATCTGAAGAAAGTGGAGAAGAAGAGAAAACAAAAACTGAATCAAGAAAAAGAAACTGGAAATCAGAAAGAGGAGAAAAAGAAGGTGAAGCCAAAAGGCCAAGAAAAGGAGACAATTGGCCCAGCAACTATATAAGAAAATTGAGATACAGAATAATCAGAACTGGAGAAAAAAGTGCTGAACAGGTGAATGAAATAACAAGTCAAAAGGAACAAGAAAAGCCAAGTGGAAAACGACTGCAAAAGTCTAAAAGAACAAAGAAAGTGAATTCGAAGTACAAGTCACCTGAGTGGCTGTACATTGCTCTAACGGATTACAAAGAAGAAGGAAACACTCACGAGAACCTGAGACTAAGGAACCGAATGGGTAAAGGTGAGATGCAACAAACCTGAAGTGAAGACTTAAAGGGCTTCTGCCGGATGTGACAATTTTACTGGATATGACAAATCACCGGATGTGACAACGAAAGAATTCTGGAAAGAATTAAAAGAAAGTACCAAGCAAAGACTTTTGAAAGCAGAGTGGCATCTAAGTCATTTCTGAGGTGTAGTGACACAATTTTCTGAGATTTAACAAAAGATAAAAGCAAAATGGAAAATACTAGAGATAGAAGGGATAAATGTGAGTTTGTAAAAAGATGGTGTAAAATGTGCTGCTTTTGTACAGGTTTATTAATGACAGTATGGATAGTTTTAGCAATCACAATTCCTATTAGCATAGCTGTAATAGAAGCAAAAAATGATACTAAACCAGAAAAAGAAACTAATATTAAAGAACCAGTTATTTTAAGAAGTAGTGCAGAATTACATAAGGATAAGTCAGTAACAGACTTTTCAAAAAATGTTTTTACAAAATTGTTGTACGAATATGTAGAGACAATGGATGTAAGAGATTGTTATGTTTGTATGCAGTTGCCTGCATCAGTGTCAGAAGGTGTGACTTATCATCACCTACCTCTAACTTATGGAATAACCTGTAATGTAATAGCAAGTTTATTTTATAAAACAGGTAGATTAGAGTTTTATTACACTGATATAGATAAGATTTTTTCAAATGTCCCTGTAGTTCCAGAACTTAACAAAGTAAAACAAGCTAAGGTTTTAGGAGAATTCTTTTAGAGCATAGAAAATTAACATTAGAAGAAATAGCTAAAAACAACCTTACCTGTGAGTTAAAGAAAGAAGAAAAGGTATTTTTAGAAATGGTTGAAGAAAGAAGAATGAAATTTCAAAGAGAAGCAATAAAAGAGGAAGGAACACATCTGTGGACATTTGATGAAGGAAATCATGAAGGGAAAAAGATAAATGCAGCAATGACATTAGATTGGCCGCAAACAGGAAAGCTGTGTATTAGAAGAAATAAGACAGTCTATGACAATTATTTTGTAGGTTCCAGTATCTGCCATGACAATTATCAAATTTTGGGAGGTTGGGGATTCAAAGGTGGAAAAGATCCAATATTTCCAGGTGTCTATTATATTTGTGGGAATAGAGCTTATTACAGGTTACCGGACCATTGGTATGGAACTTGCTATGTAGGCCTGGTCTTTCCAAAAATCTTTCATATGGACAGAGAAGAAAAAGGAACATACAAGATGATTAATAGCTTTACACGTAGAAAGAGGGAAAGTTTTTCAGAAATTGTAGGTGATATTTTTGGAGCATTAATACCAGCAGTGGGAATATCTTTGAATGCATTTAAAATTCGGAAGTTATCCACAGTAGTAGATCGTTTGTCTACAGATACTGCGGGAGGGTTCTTGATGGTAAATACCGAAATGGTTGCCATGAGAGCTATGGTGATGCAATATCGGCTTGCCCTTGATATTCTTTTGGCAAAAGAGGGTGGAGTCTGTGGAATGCTGAAAGTCCAACATTGTTGCACTTACATTCCTGATAAAAGTGAAAATATACAAAAGTATATTACAAATATTACAAATTTGCACAAAGAACTAGTTCCACTGGAGGTTCAAAGTGTCCTGGGAAAACTTGGTAGAGGGTTTTCTTCAGTAGCAAATTGGTTAACAAGAATGAGTAGACTAATGATAGGGAAAGTTATAATAATAGCAACTGTAGCAATATTGTTAGCCATGGTGTTGAAAATTGTAATAACGTGTATAAAAAGAAAAGTAAGACAAAATAAGATAAAAAGAAATAACAGAATAATGAAAGAGAGAGAGAGAGAAATGGGTGAAATTGAGTTAGAGAAAATGAAAGAAAGCATGTATAAAGAGACAAGAAGACAAGATGAAATGGAAACAGATGTGTAACTAACAAAAAGCAAAAGGATGAAAGACATATGCTGCCTGAAAAAGAAGTATAACTTGGGTTTTATGTGGTGATTTAAAAATCACCAAAGGGGGGAGTTGATGGAGCAGATAAATGTATTAATCAACAATGTACGTGAGGGAAGGGTAACACGCAAGTACATGGGCTGAATAATCTATTAACGAATGTCTGTGTGTCTAATTATAACATAAAAATAATTGCGTACTAAATAAATAATAAATGCATGATTTGTGCTTCATAGAATATAAACGTGTCGTTGCAAAAACAATAGTGATGGTAAGTAAGGAACAGCTTAAATGTTGCTTTCTGCTAGTTAATAACTAATTGGGGTACGTAGATGACGGGAGGAAACGAAAAGGCTATGTTTCTCTATTTTAATTATGTTTTGTTTATTTCTAAATAGTGCTTCTAAGTATAAACGAGTGGCGATATAAAATGGCTGCCGGTTATTAAAGTGCGCATGTGCTGGGAAACGCGTGACAAGGGAGAAAAAGTTGGAGAAAAGCTAACCACGTGATGATGCTGACAGGCTAGGATGCAAGAATGGTCAAGGCTGATGTGACCTAATTGAACTGATAGTGTGCCGTGGTGATCAGCAAAGAACCGTGGGAAACCGTTTTAAGAGAAAGGACAATGCCTGCAGAGTTCTCAAATGTATCGAAAGAAGTTACAAATGTACTGATCGAAGCGGATGGAAACATGTCTTGAACTGTGAGAAAGGAAATGAACATATACATTCCGAAAGAACAAGTTGGATCCGGGAGAACTTGATTAAGAATGAATAGATGAAATGAATGGACCAATGAAAGAAAAGCGCGTTATTAATGTTGCAATAATTTAGTTAGCAAAGTTAGAATTAGGGTATAAGAAGGCCTACTCTTAGTGGGAGGGAGTCGCAGTCAGAGTTGGAGAGTCGCAGACAGAGTCGGTGTTGGAGTTGGTGGCTTCCAGTGCTTGGTGGTCCAGATCGATCCATTTTACTGAGCGGGAGATGCTGAAAGACTGTTAGATGAGACGGGTTGCAGGTAGCTGATGCTGACGAGCTGAAGTTTCTGTTGCTGTCTTATTTTTCCAGTTGAGTATGAGAATCAGGTTATTTTTAATTCTTAAACTTAGGTTAGAAATCATTAGGAAAGATAGGCAGGTAATTAGGGTTTTGCTTCATGACAAAATTTCCTTTCTGCAATAAAATTGATTTTGCTTAATAAATATTTGAATTAATAATGAATGAATAATTGAATAAAAAGTCTAAATTCTTTCTCATGCTTTTAAAATTATTTAAAATTTAAGATTCTTAAATCAAACGACTCAGTGGTTATTTTACTAAATGATTGTGACACTAGTAATTGGTTATTGTGATTTAGCTGGTCTTAATCACTACAAACTGATTTCTTACTAGATGATCCATCGACAAAACAATGAGCAGGAATATCTTAAGAAATAACTAAGAAAGCGATAGGTTAAGGTAATAAGGTATCCCGGCTCTTTCCAGCGGTACATAAATGATGTTTTTCATTTAGTTCTCATGTTTCTCCTAGGAGTATAGAATTTCGTAAAGGTGTAGAGGAAATCCAGGTGTGTGTGTGTGTGTGATAGGCGATGTTATGGGCCCCATCGTCATGTGGATGTGAGAAAATATAAGTCGCCCCTGGATGACCGATAAGTGACCTAGGAGGAAAATAGTTTTTATTGTACGCGCTGCATCACACCTTCAGGGACAACTTGCCAAACAGTTTGTCTTGTCTGCTGCTCACCCCCTCTATCAGGTGTTCCAGTTCCCTCTCTGAGAACTTTCTCTTCCTCTTCCTGGGCGTGTAAGTTGACTTTGCTGCATTGTTGTCCATCCTGGCTAGGTGTAGTGTAGCTGGATTGTGAGGGTGGAGTCTCTCAGCTCAGCTTCAGTCCTCTGCCTCCTCCTCTGAGCTCTTCAGGGCACTGAATGAAGCATGGGCTGGATGACTTCCTGGTTGTGATGTCATCAGCCTGCTCCTCGTGCAACCCGTTTTTAGAGAATTAGCTATTACCGAATTCGCTATTACCGATTCCGCTAATACCGAATTCGGTATTAGCTCATTTCTATTTTTGCGACTCGCAGTTGTGTATTTTGTGTTTTTTAGCGATTTGTAGCGAATCGCTATATTTTACTGGATCTGTACATGCATCGTGAATAGCGATTTATTACTTGCAAATCCTTATTTTTCGCAAATAAGGAATCGCTTTACAGAGTGTTGATGCATGTGCCCCTTAGTGCCTTCAGCTTGTCTCTGGGTCACATGACTGGATGTAGTTGGCAGTAGGGCTTTGTGTATTCCTTCTAGACAAGCCACACACAATAAAGGTTGAAGGGGGAAGTCCAAGGCTGTCCTTCTGGGGTCCTCTGCAGGTCCATGAGTGAACTGAAGAGTAGCTCAGGAGGTCCAATATTTATCCATGGTACCATCTTTTGCAGTGGGGGAAACATCTAAGCTAGCCCAACATCTGCTTATGGAAACTTCCTTCCTCCCCCTGCCCAGGCTCCAAGTGGTCTAGAGTAACAATAGGCTTGTGCCAAGTTCTTTGTGAGAGCGCTAGAGCCATCCCTTTGAAATGTAAGTGGGGCTGGGAACAGCCTGCCCCAACCAAGCTGGAAGGATGGCACATCCTGCCAACATCTAATTCCCCTTCGTCTCACTGTCTGTAAGGAATACACAAAAGTCAACTGACAACTGCACCTATTCATGTGATCCAGGATACAGGCTGCAGGCACCAAATGGATTTGGACAAGAAAATGCCAACTTTTAAAAAGTGAGATTTTCAGAAGTGTGACTTAAAATCCAACTTTGCAAATAAAGAGGATTTTAAATTACTATTTTTCCAAACATGACATTTCTACCTGTTTCCAATCAAATGTTAACGCTTAATAAATGTAATGAGGTAACCCAATGTTATCCTATGGGAGATGTAATTTAGAAAAAAAGCAAGGTGTTGGTTTTTGGGGAAAAAGTGAAAAGCTCCAGATGGTTTCTAAATGCTCGGGAGGTGGACAAAGTGATTTCTTATAAGTAGTTAGGCCTGACCGTTTAAAATGAACCTAAAATGGGACCTATATATATGGGTAGCATTAGGCAGAGGTCCTTATTGCAAGTTACCTGTTTGTCTAGATTTAACTGAAAATATAGAGGCTTGACTCTTTCCCCTTTGATGAAGGCTTATGAAGGGAAAATACCCCCTGTGGGGCTATACGGTGAAGAGCTATTTTCCCTTGATTCCTCTGTGAGTGGGACCAGTTGAAGCGGGCGGTCTAAAAGTGGCTTTTGTCACTCCCACCAGGTACTATGGTCCAGGGCACAAGAAGGGAATTGAGCCTAGCTGTTTCGAATTTTTTGGCATCCTCCAAAGTTTTATGGTTTTTCTTTAAGCTATCAGAAGACTGTGAAGTGGCTAAGGTTCCCAGACTTTGTTGGGCCGAGGTCCAAGTTAGTGAAAGAAAGTGGGCCAGAGAAGTAGGAAAAAGACTAAGGGTTCTAGAGAATTTACATCTAGAGCACGGAACAATTGTAACCTGGTCGCTCTTTCCTAGTAAACAAGCTCTGAAAGAGGCTGCGGCAAAGGCTGCCGAGTTTTTTGATTTGACATATCTGAGAAAGAAACCGTCTATGAGCTTCTCATTAAATACTCTTGGCTTTGATATAGTCTTCCCCTACCTGATGCAGCTATCTTATCCTGCACAGCGGAATGAGATTTTAGCAGTGAAAGTGGGTTGCAACCCTATTCATTTAACCACCAGCCAACGATTCAGGATAATAATGGTTTTTGCCTTTGTCCTCTGAAATGTGGATTGTGCATTTTTATTTCTGGTAGGATTACTTTTTTAAGGCCTTTGGTTTTAAAATATAGAAGGGTGCAAAGGGTGGATGCAATAGATCTGTTGGCTGAAATGCGTTATTTAGATGTGATAGTAGGTATTGCCCCTTTTATAAGCATAGTTAAACAGAGTTTTAAGGGTGGTTTTCAGTAGGATGGACGGTTCATGGGTGGGTTAGGTGGGTGTTAAGTGATTTTTTATTGTACAACTGTTTTACTGTTCTAGAGTGTTTTATGGACAGTCGTCCCAATAAACTCGTTTGTTTACTTACTTTACTTTAGGAAAGGTAGGCCTCACAGTAGTGAAAAACAAATGTAGGAGTTTTTACTACCAGAACAAGTAAAACTTAAGAACTCATGTCCTGCCTTTAAACTACAAGCAGGAGGGTGGCCAAGATTGCGGGCGAGTAAGATGTGTTTCTTTTTCGCCTCCTTGTCCCCGTCCCCTACCAAAGCCACAGCCAGCACCAAAATGGCTCCTAGGAATGGCATATTTGCGTCGGTCGAGTGCACTAACTGAGTGAGCCGAGTGGTGAGCTCTCCCACCCACCGGAACAGACAGCCGGCAGAGCAGAGGCCTGGCCTTCAGCAATCCCCGGGGGTGGCCACGGCCTAACCGACAGCGTAGTGCACCAGAGGAGGCAGGCGACCGGGGCAGTGGGCCTACTTCACGGGAGTGAGGAAGTTCTGTCTGGTGACAGTGGGTGAGTGCACGGAGAGGTGGAATGGTGCCCCTGCTGTGGGCACGAGAGAAGGCATAGGAACGCGACTGACCTCTGAAGCCTAGCGGAGGAGCGGGTGCAATCTAGTGAGGCTCCTTGCATTTGAGGCTCCGAGGGGGGCTGGGTGCCACATACACAGGCCCGATCTAAGTCGGCAGACCGACCCAGTACAGAGGCCTTGCTGTTAGTGCACGCTGATCTGCTGTGGCCCTTAAAGTGGAGTGGGCCCAAGAGTGATGCAGGGGCTTGGCGCTTTGAACGGTTGGGCTCAGCAGCTGCCCCACCCTCTCATTATCGTAGCAGCAGTACCCCCGAGGCCAAGCTAGTAGGCCTTGAGAGTCCGTGAAGGCCCCAGCGGCAATTGGGGAAATAGTACAGCCGGGACATAAGTATCAGTAAAAGGGGCCTGCCCCAGTTCAGAAGGGACTCTGCTGGAGAAATGCAGCGACCTCTAAGGTAGGCGGACGTGCAGCTGCCCTATCTTTGTGGATGGGGCAAAGTAGTCCCCGATGGGCGTGGGGCCAGCCTCACTTCAGCTGTTGCCCTGGCAGTTAGCGACACCGGCTCCCCACGGAAGGTGGGAGCTTGCGTGCCAGGGATGGACCCTGAGGACCCGCATGAGGCATAAACTGCGACATGCAGCAGTGGGCCCCGATCACAGGAGGAGCCCCCCTGGAGGCTGATGGATGTGGCCCCCCCACTGGGTTATCAGGTTGCAGAGCAGAAGACAGTGGGACTTGTTTGGGATCCTTCCCGATGCTGTGTGCCCGCTAAAGGCTTGTGGGCACCCACCCTGGGGTGTAGAGCCACACTGACAAACCAGATCGGAACGCTCAAGGTTCGGGTCCTGACCCCTACACATCAGCGAAGCGGGAGGAGACGCCGCGACCCCTTGAAACATGGCATCTGTAAGGGCGAAGAAAGACAGATCCCTCAAGGACATGTTGACTAAACTCCCAACTACAACATCTGGGGACCGACAAACACTGCCAAGTACAAGTCAGGGTCAGAAGGCGGAGGGGGAGGAACCCGTCACCCATTCCTTCCTGGAGGCATTGTTCTCCTCCCTTCTGGAGGACCTATGGTCCCTGTGGGGTGAGCCCTCCAGGGACATCAAGGAGATACGGCACAATGTGGATTCCATTGGAGAGCAGGTCGCGGCACTAGAGGATCAGGAACACACCCGGGACAAGGAAGTGGAACAGCTGCAACAGGAGGTGATCAGACTCCAAGAGCAACAAGTTGATGTCCAGGGTCACACCGAGGACCTGGAGAACTTCTCTCGGCGTAATAACATACGCATTAGGGGTGTACCATCCTCTGACATGGGTCTGTACCTGAGGGATCTTTTCCGCTACATCTTGGAAGCCCCCCTGACTGTGAGATAAAAATAGACCGAGCGCACAGGGTTCGTCTGCCGCAGCAGTCCACAGCCTCTCCCCCAGACATCTTGGCCTGCTCCCCGATTTTCAACTAAAAGAAACTATCTTGCGCAAAGCTTAAGAGAAACACCTGCTGTCGTTTCACTCCTACATTTTACCAGGACCTTGCTATGATTACCTCGCAAAAGCGACATGAGTTCTGACCAGCGACCTGCCATTTGCGGAACCTGGAGATTACTAATTCCTGGGGTCATCCCTTCCGCCTTATCTTTCACTTAGATGGTAAATTGCATCAACTTCGCTCTTTGGAGGAAACCTGCTGAATCCTTAGAATCAAGGACTCCCCTGACGTAGCACTGGGGGGGGAGCATGGGGCCCTATGACACAGGCGCCCGCAAGGGCAGTGACGCTGACTACATGGGGGGCTGTGAAGCCAGACCCGGCCACCATCGTGATGGAACGACAGGTGGTCCTTGAGAAGTAGACTGGAGAACAGCCAGATAAGGACAACACGTGAGATTGTTGGGCATGATGATAATTGCTTAGCATTGCACAGCTGGGTGGGTGGGGTGGGGGGCGGGGATGGGGGACAGGGGATAGTGGGTCATGACATGCACCCAACTCTACCCTTTCCCGGGTACTTGTGGACATGTTCTTCCAGACCTGGACTTAACTCGTAATTTTCATGTTCATGTTTTTGTTTGTTTTTAGTTTTATGGAGGAACAGTACTCATCTTAGCAGCCAGCCGGGTTGGGGACCAATACATCCGTGTAGGAAGCAAGGGAGGAAGGAGCAGGGAGAATACAGGAGCAATCGTGACAGATATACATGGACGGCTATGCCCTCATGCCTCAGAAATATCATCACACTTAGTTAAGGTCCTATGCCTACCTTCTAAGTAGATATTAGCATCGCCTTCGCTCTCGAGCCTTTCCCCACCAATTCTTTTCTTCCACATCCTCCAAGAAAGCAGGGGTAGCAATCCTGATTGCTAGATCCTTCAGGGGTAGAGTGGGAGACAAGAGGCGCAGAAGAAAAGGGTAGACTCCTCTCATACACAGTGCACATTAGAGGCCTCGCCCTGGCGTTAGGCTCTATCTACGCTCCCAAAACAGGACAAGAACAGTTCCTACAACCGGCTGTGTCCGAGGTGATAGCCTTGCTGATGCACTGAGTATTAATTGGAGGAGACCTATTGCTGGTGTTCGATGCAGACAAAGATAGATCTGCAAGTCGTTCCGGTCAGGTGGGAGCCCTGTCAGGGGGAGGAAGCAGGTGGCTCCGCGAGATGGGACTACTAGATCTCTGGTGGGAGTTTCACCTGCAAGGTTCACTGATAGAATATTGATGTCACAAACATTGATGTTCTAAATATCGAGTTAAAAATATCGACTACAAAAATATTGACTCCCATACCTTTACAGTTAAGTAGAAAAATATTGGGTCATATTCACAAGGAGCTATCGCCAAATTAACGGCACTTTATCGCAGCCAAAGTTGTGATAAATTTACCTCCCCATTCACAAGCCGGTGTTAACAGCCCACAGCACCAGTTTACCCGCAATAGCAGCAGCAAAAAACATCGCCACAGAGGACCCCCGCAAATATCGCTAATGAGATGCAGAGTAGGCGTTCCCATGCCAAAAGTCGAGACAACATCACACCTCAACATTCACAACGACCAGCCACATCGGCGATAAGAACACACAACAGATGATAAGGCGCGTTAGCACCAGGAAATTTACACCTGCCCTGACCTGGTGTAAATCGGACGGCAGCCAGCACCACAAAAGGGAGCACAGCCCAGGGCTACATCCGAAGGGCAACAGATGCCATGGAGCCACTCATCATGCGGCCCAGTCACCCAAGAGGGCCACAACACCCACCGCCACCACCCCAGGACCCCAACCCACACCCGGAACACCCCCCCGGACCACCACAGACGCAGCGCAGACAAAGACAACGGACCCCCAGGAAGCGTACCAGCTGCACAGTCCCAACATCTGACAATGTCACCGTCCACTGCAGGCTGAAAGTGACAAACATCCTACGCATCCTGACCATCATCGCCTAACAGGCCTACGGCACCAACACAGCGGACCACCAACAACCCACCCCACTCAAAGCTGCTGGCTTGGCTGCACCTGTTGGCCCCTGGTACCCCCCAACCAACACCCACCAGAGTCGGAGGAGTCTCACAGCCAGCCACATCCAAGTCCCCCACACCTGTCCTGGACATCACCATCACCCTGGTACCCCAGTCCCCATACGTACAACACAATGCGCAGGATCCGCTGGAGACCAAGCAAGGACCATACGCCCTAGCAGGATGCACGCACGTGTTGGGGGCAATACACAGCACACATGTACTACCTGTGCCCCCTGGTGACACAGCACACAATCACCGCAACAGGAAGCACACGTCTCACATCAATGTGCAGGCAACAACAGAACACCGTGGAACCCCCAACAATGTCGCCTTCAAATACACAGCCAGTGTGCATGATACCTTCATCCTCCGACAGTCCATCATCAACCAGCGTTCCCAGGATGGCAACAAGGGAAATGCACAGCCCCTTGGCAATATCCAAATGAACACCCCACACACCTCAACTCCACAACCATGCAACTCACAACTCTGGCAATGCACACGTCACAAAATCACATACAACAGGCACAAAAACATGCC
The DNA here is from genome assembly GCA_963921515.1 of Calotriton arnoldi. NCBI lineage: Eukaryota > Metazoa > Chordata > Amphibia > Caudata > Salamandridae > Calotriton > Calotriton arnoldi. The sequence goes on from CAWUFW010005767.1 coordinate 247,081, forward strand.
CACCCACCAGACACGACAGAACAACTTACAATGTTCACATGGGCAAGCCCTGAACATGAGCCAGCAACGGCATGGCACCTCAGCCACATAATAGCCGAATGTGTGGAGAGGTGGCAACCAGGCATATGTGAAGGATGCAGTAGAACCATGATTGGGAAAGTACACAATGCCAAGAGTGGCGGAGATGTGCTGGACACACCGCAGTATGCAGAACACACCCATATCCATGGCGACATACACCGCTTGCGTATGGAGTGCAGTAGACAGTGGACGCCACCATGTCACCCCAGCCAGTGGGGGACCTCGCGGAAATGTTGCCTGTTACTCCCCCCTAAGCATCACCGGAGTGGGATGGCCCGGCGTACGCCACACCAGCGTAGGGGTGTGAATAAAAAGCACGTAGACCTGGGCGTGGTCCTCTTCCGGAAAGACCCACGTCTCTGCCAGGGCGGCGCCTCCCACCCCGCCAAGAGGCCGACGCCGTCCTCATGAGCGGAGTTGCCTGCGATGCTGTGCGCCTGCCGGACTCCGGCACGCTAGATCATGAACCCGTCAGGCCCGCCCCTGCGCAGCCAGGCCACACTGATCACCTGCCGACACCGGCATGTGTCAAGGAGGGCCCACCATGTGCCGGCGCAAGCTCCAAGCCCGAGGCCTGCAACCTTGGCAGCCTCCTCAGACCATCACGGCCTCCACGACACAGGCCCGCCTTACTCCTTTCTCGTTGATGCACTCTACTGCTGCCTTCGGCCCACTCGTCGGACCAGTAGGTCCCATGTGTGAAACTGTGTCCTGAGTCATGAATGGCAGTGACCAGATGTCTACTGTAGGGGTGATATCACTAAACTCCCTGCTATCAGTGAAGTAAACAAATGCATCACAAGCACACGACACGTGTCTGTGGGCCCATGCTGACTGCTGCCTCCGGCCTACACTGCGGTCCAGTAGGTCACAGAGTCTTGATTTGGGAATGTTGGAGTTCACATCTGTGTACCGGCATCATCGCAGACTGCATCCCCTCTCAGCACCTGTGCCACTAAGTGTGTTCCCCGACATTCATGGACACTCACTGGATGGTGGCGTTTGAGTCTATGGAATAGGGGCTAGTTTTCATCCTCATGTAGCTGATACCAAATTGTTGGTGAAAACGAGGGTTGCTCTTTCCACTCCTCCATTTGCTGCTTCCAGATAACATCAGACCTTCCGCATCATGCCCTGGAGGACACCTTCCACTGTCCCCCGCAACCCTCCGCAACATACACCTCGGACATTGATGGGGACCCGCTCAGGTCGCATGGCCCATCTGACTGCACCGCAAGTCACCGTCCCGTGGCTGGGTGCCTGTGCTGGCAGCAGTGAATCCGGGGCCACTAACTCTGTGCTGCTCAGGCCTGGGCCCCTTCTTCTGAGACATTGAATGGCCTCTGTAGCGATGGTCTTAGGGTCATCAACGCCATGTGTCTGTGGCCCTGCGCTGTCCGCATCCTCCGGCCTCAACTACAGGCCACCAGGGCCCACACATAGCATCGAGTCTTGACCGGCCCGGACGTCGCATCACCGCAGGAGGCACACGCCACCACCGCAAGGACCACCTCCAACCGCCATCTGCCAGAGTTGAAACGGTGGTCCTGACAGACTTACGGAGTTGCTCAGACCTGTCGTGGATGCCATCATCGGCCTGATACCCTGCTCAGCACTCCAGGTGCCAGTGACTCAGTGCACCGCAAGCCATTGTCCGTTACTGATTGAGTTTTGTGCTGTTGTGAGGTTGTGCAGCAATGTCACCTCATGCAGTGGGGAAGACCTGGGACTATGATGAGGAAGATGTGTCAAGTGTGCGGACGGCAGAAGGCACAACCAATGGGAGGGCAGGAGGCAACAGCCCCAAGGCAGGAATGCAGACTGGTGGTGGTAGTCAAGCTACACACCCAGTTCTATTACTGGGTATTGCGCTGTGGACTGCAGATGCAACTGTCACCTCAGGCAGTGTGGGAGACCTGGGACGTTGATGACGAAGTTGATGCAGTTGTAACACACCCCACTGCATCTGCATCAGGACTAACCCGAAGGGACACAATCCTAGCAATTTCTTCACATGAGCGCGCTCTTCTCTAGTGCCCCTACCTCAGTGCACTGCAACTCACGGAACCTCCTGACTGATTATTGGGTGACCTCTGTCCTTACTCCGGATCCCTCCATGTTGCTCTGCAGTTGACTCTGTTATGCTGGTGTTTTCTGTTTCCATTACACTGGTGTCCACTGTTCAGGTTGTTGCCAGCACCAAGCACTCCGTGCGGGCTGGCTTATACTCACCCCACACACATCCAGCACAGGCGTCACTGTACATGTGGCCCTGCCAATAAAGGGGCCGGGCGCACGTGCCCATAGCCAGTTCAACATGATATGTGCATGTGTCCCTCTGGTCTTGTTGTATGCATGGGGGCCCTGGGCCCTACGACATTACATTGTGCTGTGTACAGCGGACGCAGACATGTCACCGCAGGCAGCGGGCTAGAACCTGGACATGTAGCTTTGTCGTCACCCACTCAATTCGTAAGGGGAGTGGACTGTGCCGTCGTACGTAGAGCCAACATGGGTGTGTGACTGATATGTGCATGGCCGTGGTTCTGTACTGGGTATGTGCATCTGCATGTGTCTCTATGGCAGTGTGGGTCTCCTTTGTGGGGTGTAGGTGGTCCCTGAAGGGTATTGGACACCCACGTATGTGTTCTAGTTCACATTCCATGGGTTCGGCAACACCCGCACCTGTTGGGCCACCTCCTTTTGGTGTTCTGACACCTGGCATTGGGGTGCCATGTGTGGGTCGGTGAAGTGTTGTGAGCCAGCCGTGATTGCGGGTGCTTCATGCTGTGTGGTCTGTTGCAGGAGCTGGGTTCTCCTCTGAGTAGCTTGTCTGCCCTGGTCCTGGTGGTGGGTTGTGTGGGATGTCCATGGGCTGTTGTAGGGCGCCGGTGTCGAAGGTGTGGTGTTCGTCTCCAGCATCACTGAGGGGTTGTCTGTTCTGACCTGCTGGAGGTGTTGTTTGTCCCTCTGCATTATGAAGGGGAAGTGCATGTTGGCATTGTGTTGGCGCCTTGTTCTTGTCGACATGCAGACTGTGTGACAATGTACATTATGACTGTTTGGGCGGTGGTGGCTATTTGAGTTGGGACAGTGTACATTTGGCCTACATGGCTGATGTGGGGTTGTAGCCGTAGATATGCATCTCACAGTTCCCTGCTCTGTCCAATGTGATTGTTCTGTTTCTGCACCTGGGCGGACCCAGTTGTGTCCCCTGTTCTGCAGTGTGGGTGTTGCACTTTTTGCCACATTGTCATGGTATGTGCTGTGATTGCTATGTGTGTGTGCTGCAGTGTGCCACGGGGATGGGGGACATGTCCCTGGGTAATTGTGGGTGTGCAGTGTGCTACACCTCATTGTACATGTGTGCCATTGTGCCCATCACCCCCCGTCCTCCCAGTCTCTGTTGGATCCTCACCCTGTTGTTGTTGTGTCGGGTCCTGTCGAGCTGTGTCCGTACTCACACCTCCTTGCACCGTATCCACACTGATGACTGTGGCCTGGGTTTCCTCCAGCTCCTCCTGTGGCGCTGGCCTGCCACCTCCTGTCGCCGTTTCTGCCTTCCTGTTGGCAGCGAGTTTGTGCCTGGTTTAGGTTGTCACGTCCTGGCGGCGCCTCTTGGCCTCCTGGATTGGCCTCCTTGGCACTCTGACTGCATTCCAGGTGGTCTGCTTGTGGGTCAGTTGCTGGTAGTGTTCTGTGACTCCGTGGCACTGGTCTTGTTTTCCTGCGGTCTGCACCCCGTCTTCCTCTCCCTTTTCTCCTTGGCCTTCCCCGACCCCGTTGTTCCTTGCTGGTGGTCTGTGGGGGTTGTGGGGTTCGCGTTGACCTCTGCGCTGGGTCAGGGTGCATCCATGTTGCTACGTGCTTTGGCTTGTTTCTGGTGTGTTGTTTCTGTGGTTTTTATGGTGCAATTTCCTGCCAGACGCGTGGGATTTGCAGGTCTGTGGCTGCTTTTCGCTACTTTTTGTACCGCAATTGGCCTCATCGCATGATTTCTTGCGTTTGCTTTTCGCATTTTTTCGGCGTGGCGTTGATTTTCACGCTGACATTTGACGCGTTATCTAGTGACTATCGCATGCTACCGCCTTGTTGTGAATTCCACGTAGACACGGGGTTATTTTCCTGCGATAGCCTGCGATATTGAAAGTTGCGTAACGCTACTCTTGCGGTAGTTATCGCATGTTCTTGTGAATATACCCCATTGACTCTAAAATATTGTGGTAAAATATATAGATGTAAAAATATCGATTTAAAAATATAATTTAAAAAAATTATATATATTAAATATATTAAATAATAATAACATTTTTAACAAAATTAATTAAATTTAATATACATTTGAACTAAATATAACAAATAAACTTAATTAAAAAAATATAAACACACAAACATAATAATTTATACATATACATATATTTACTTAAAAATAATGTGTTAAGTATTATCTTTATATAGGCCCACATGCATCAAGCTATTTTGCGTGCGCAAAATTTGCGATTCGCTAAAAAAGGCCGTTTGTGCACACAAAATAGCCTTAAGCAATGCATCAACACAATTTACCGAAAACCAAAGAAAATCGCAAAAAATAAGGAATCGCTTTTAGCGATTTCCGATCTTGCGAATTTAAAATTGCGATTCGCAAATTACTAATCGCAAACAAATGCATGAAAATTCGCAAATAGTGATTTTGATAAAAATCGCAATTTTGCTACCGCAAAATAAAGGTTTTTGAAGGCAGGTGGTAAACAGGTGAAAACACTTGAAACAGGTGGGAAACATTAGCAAAGTATATAAACAGGCCCAGGAGGCCTCAGAATGTTTCACAATGGCAGCGCTCTACGTCATGGTGAGGAGGATGAGGCTACGAGCTGAAGCACAAAGAAGAAGAAGGATACAGGAGCGCATTTTTAGAGTGCGCATTACTTTGTTGGGGCAGACAGAGGAGGAGATCTATGACAAATATAGATTACATTCAGACATGATCTATGATCTCAGAGCAGAATTAGATCCCATACTGCAGCGTCAGACTCGCAGGACACATGCCATACCCACCCATGTGAAGGTCCTATGTTCCCTGCACCTACTAGCGTCAGGTAGCTGGAGGGGTGTACTAGCTGTAGCTGGAGGGGTGTCACAAAGTTCCCTATCACGCTTTTTCAATGCATTCCTTCACACAATGTTGAGCAGGATACACCACCACATTAGCTTCCCCTCAACGCCACAAGAACTGCATCAAACAAAAGTAGACTTCTATCAAATAGCCCGGTTCCCCCACGTAATAGGTTGCATTGATGGAACGCATGTCGCCATTTGTCCGCCATCAGTGAATGAGTACATATATAGAAACAGAAAATCCTACCATTCACTGAATATACACGTTGTATGCAATTCACAAAACATTGTAACAGACATAGTGGCACAATTCCCTGGCAGCACACATGACTCCTACATATTTCGACACAGTGGCATACACATTCGTCTCCTTGGGGGTGAATTTGGCGAAGGATATCTGCTAGGTAAACATATCTTACTATGTCTTGCATACTCTGTGCAAATGTGATGCATATCAGTCAGTAACCTGTTGTTTACTACCCTGTAGGTGACAGCGCATACGCCGTGTGCTCCTACATCCTGACACCATACCTCAACCCAAGTACCCCGAGTGAGCAGCGGTACAATGCAGCACACATCTCCACACGAAACGTCATAGAGCGCACATTTGGGCTACTGAAAAGTCGGTTCCGCTGCCTCCACAAGACTGGCGGGGCGTTGCAGTACCACCCAGATACCTGCTGCAGAACTGTGGCCACATGTGCCATGTTGCACAACATCGCAATTAGGAGAGGCATACACCTGGAACTGTCTGACAGCGAGCCTGAGGAAGACAACCATCCAGGGCAACCCCAACAAGCAGCAGCGGGTGCAAGATTAGCTGAAGGGAGACAGAGACGTGCAGAAATAGCACAGCATTATTTCTAAGGTGGGTAATGAAGAGACAAGACACTGCATGGTTTAACTGTTGCGGATGATTTTAATGAATAAATGTGGTAGTGTTGATGCACACATACCAGGTGCTAACTAGCAGAGTGATTAAAAAAATATACTACATGACATTATCATTGCACTTGAATGTCAGTCACAACAATTGTCACGATCATGGTTAGATCACCATATTGTGGTTGTTCAACAAAAGTCACACTACTTTTTGCGTGAACGCACACCCAGACACCTTTCTGTGGGCTCTGTCACATCCCTCGTGGAGCCTTCAGAATCTGGGGTACTCCGAGTAGTGCGCCTCCTGCATGTGGTCACTGGCGCAGATAGACTACTGAGGCTGGACGCCTCCTCACTCTCCCCTCCTACCAAATCATTGCTGCCCCCAGAAGAAGCAGTCTGAAATTGCTCAACTGCATTTGTTACCTGGATGAGTCCCCTGGCCACATCCCCACAGCAATGGCTCATTTTGAGCTGCATGGCCACAGAACGACGGGACAGCACAGCTGTGTTGGTGCCCAGCCGGTTGATGGCTCTGGTGTAGCCATCTAACCACTCTAGAAATTGCTGAGGCCTTCTTCTTTGGGACACCTGGTCCTCCTGCATCACCCTGCATAGCTCCTGTATGGCTTCATTAGACTGTCTATGTCCTTCCACCACTGCTGTAGTCAGCTCCTTCAAGCAGTCCCTCATGTCTGCCATGTTGTTTGACATTGTGCAAAGTTGTGCCTGCATTAATCTCATGTTCTTTGCTTGCAGGCGCTGCACCCTCAGCATTTGGCTCTCCAGCCCACCCCAGACATTTGGACTATCATCCTCCGCTGTTCCCATCTGTGGCCTTGACCTGCGCCTCCGTGTTTGCGCCGCACCTGTGATTGGGGTCTTTTTGTGGGTGTACGCCCAGGCTGGGATGTCTGGGGATCATGTTGGGTCTCCTCCTCTACTTCCATGGCAGGTAGTGGTGGGACTGAAGTCCTGCCTCTTGTGGGTGCAGGGTTTGGTGTTTGTGGGACCCCATGTGTCTCCACTCCTGACTGTTCATGAGTCTCCTGGGTGTCTTCACATTCACTTCCATCTGTCTCCTATGCAGCTGCATCTGTGAAGTGAAACAGTGCAATTTTAGTTCATTTTTTTAAATCATGTGTGTCACAATATGCATTTTTTGGCTCCATTAAATTACTTTCTGACCCAGTGTCTATATGTTTTACTTTCTTGATGTGCTTGTAAGCTAAAATGCTGTTTTCCTCCCTACATGCCTTTACTATAGGTTTTGCTGCCTCTTAATCCTATAATGCATTTGGGTGTAGCAAGTAAAATGTGGACTGGATTTTGATTCTGAACACTACACCTGTTCTGACCTTAGGGTACATTGGTGGCATTCAGCATTAAATTGACTATTGCATGCATCTTACCTTGGAAAGTACTTGCCGGTGCAGAGGTGGCCAACTCAGTTACTCCAACTACAGCTTCAGGATGAAGTGTGGACTCCACTAGGTCCTCCAGGGGTGTATTCCCAGGTTCTGTCTGTGGTCCTCCTCCAGTCTTCTTCGCCTCCGCAAGCCTGGCAGCAACCCTCTCCTTTGCACGGCTGCGCATGTCATACCATCTTTTGCACAGGTCTTCTATTGTGCGGTGGGTGACACCCACTGCGTTAACTTTTGATTGTATTCTGAGCCAGAGTTTGCGCTTCTCTGACTCAGGGACCTTGAGTGACAGCTTTCCAAATACCTTGTCAAGCCTCTTCACAACCTCCTCTATGAGTATTTCTATTTCCTTTTCGCTGAATTTCAGCTTCCTTTTGCGAGTTGCAGCCTTCTCCCCACTTGATCCTGGAGCCATGCTGATGTCCCAGAACAGTTTTTCAGAATTCAAAGATTTTTCCTTGGGCTGTGCTCCTGCAGTCTGCCTACTCCTCTGACTCTCTCAGTGCACTGAATTCAGCATGGGATGCATCACTTCCTGATTGTGATGTCATCAAAATGCATCAAACAGTAACTCGCAAATAGCGATTTTGCTATTTGCGAGTCTCTAATAGCGATTTTGCTAATAGGGATTCTGTAAGTGCAAATCGCTATACATATTTGCGATTTTTGGGGATTCGCTAATTTAAGATTTTTTGAATGATGCATTGGTTTTTGGCTTTCTTTATTAGCGATTCCTTATTTTTCGCAAATAAGGATTCGCTAATGCTCATTTTGATGCATGTGCCCGTTAATGTTTAAACTTTAAAATTATATAAAATTAATATATATATATCAATAATTTAAAATAAAATAAAAACATTGTATAATAAATTAAACATGAAACTATTAAAAAAATGTAAACTAACATTTCCCAATACAATAAGTGCAACAGTAGGAAAAGTGTTGGATAGCAGAATAATTAAATTTACTATTCCAACTCCAGTGAATGCAACAGTAGGGAAATTGTTGGATAGCGGATGGGTAAAAATTACTATTCCCACTTCAGTGATAGCAACAGTAGGGAAAGTGTTGGATAGCGGTGGGGTAAAAATTACTATTCCCACTCCAAAGAGTGCAACAGTAGGGAAAGTGTTGGATAGCGGAGGGGTAAACATTACTATTCCCACTCCAGTAAGTGCAAAAGTAGGGTAAGTGTTGGATAGCCGAGGAATTAAATTTACTAATCCAACTCCAGTGAGTGCAACAGTAGGAAAAATATTGGATAGCGGAGGGGTAAAAATTACTATTCCCACTCCAGTATGTGCAACAGTAGGGAAAATGTTGGATAGCGGAGGGGTAAAAATTACTATTCCCACTCCAAAGAGTGCACCAGCAGGGAAAGTGTTGGATAGCAGAGGGGTAAAAATTACTATTGCCACTCCAGTGAGTATAAAAGTAGGGTGAGCTTTGGATAGTGGAGGAATTAAATTTACTATTCCAACTCCAGTGAGTGTAACAGTAGGGAAAATGTTGGATAGCGGAGGGGTAAAAATTACTATTCCCACTCCAGTAAGGTCAACAGTAGGGAATGTGTTGGATAGCGAAGGGGTAAAAATTACTATTTCCACTCCAAAGAGTGCAACAGTAGGGAAAGTTTTGGATAGTGGAGGGGCAAAAATTACTATTCCCACTCCGGTGAGTGAAATAGTAGGGAAAGTATTGGATAGCGAAGGGGTAAAAATTACTATTCCCACTCCAAAGAGTGCAACAGTAGGGAAAGTGTTGGATAGCGGAAGGGTAAAAATTACAATTCCCACTCCACTGAATACAACAGAAGGATAAGCGTTGGATAGCGGAGGGGTAAAAATGTCATTACCACTCTAGTGAGTGCAACAGTAGGGAAAGTGTGGGATAGTGGAGGGGTAAAAATTACTATTCCCACTCCAGAGAGTGCAACAGTAGGGAAAGTGTTGGATAGCGTAGGGGTTAAAATTACTATTTCCACTCCAGTGAATGCAACAGTAGGGAAAGTGCTGGATAGTGAAGAGGTAAAAATTACTATTCCCACTCCAGTGAGTGAAACATTAGGGAAAGTGTTGGATAGCAGAGAAACAAAAATTACTAATAACACTTAAACAGTTGAAAAAGACAAAAATATCACAACATTTTTAAAAAACATAAAAATAAAAAAACAATATTTTAAAAATATAAATTTAAATCTATTAAATATATAAGAACACATATCATAATATTAATTCCATATCACAAAAAACTACAAATAATATATAAAATAAATTAATAAATACATTTATAAACAATAATTATTTAAAAGTAGCAAATATTAACAAAAAAATATTTAAAACATAAATGTATTTATTTTATTTCATACCCTATAACACCACACCAATAACAAACCTCTTCAACATTTTTAATTACATTTATTTTCATAATTAACATAATTAATAATACATAAAAAACATATTATTAATAAAAAAAATAAAAATAAACATCAATTGAGTACACAAGCTTTAACACTCTAATATCCACAACACACACATAAATTAAAATATAAAGTAATAAAACACAATCATATATTATTTTTGAAGAAAACCTATAACTATTAACAACTAATAATTAAATAACAACATTTTATTTAATACCCACCCTTTACACCTTTAAAAGTAAAAACAAAACACAAAAAATAAACATGTACCCAAAATATATATCAAATAGTTAACATTAATTAACAACTATATATTAATTAATTAAACACAAATTACTTCCCACCCTTTACTCCTATAATCATTACAACACACACATAAAATTAATTACACAATTACCATAATAATTATCAATTCATGAATTAAAATTAATTAACAAGTAATTAGTAATTCATAAATTAAAAATAAATTTCTTTCCACCATTTCCACCTATAATCACCACAACACACACCTAAAATTAATTACACAATTACCATAATAATTATCAATTCATGAATTAAAATTAATTAACAACCAATTAATAATTAATGAATAATAGATTAATTTACACTAACACTATAACATCTCAATTAAACAAATATTAATAAATAAAAATCAATCAATAAATTAAATATAATGAAATTACTTCCCACCCTAATCCCCTATAAACCCACAAATTACTCCGGAACGAAAAATGCAAAAACAAAATAAAAAAAAATAATAAATGGAATATAATTAAAATACTTTTCACCCTATTCCCCTATAAACCCACAATCTGCTATGGAACTAAAAACACAAAATTCAAATTAAAAAAAAATCAGAAATTTAATATAATGAAATTACTTCCCACCCTATTCCCCTATAAACCCACACCCCACTACGGGACTAAAAGAGCAAAATTCAAATTAAAAAAAATTAATAACTACAAAAAAATTAACACATATATTAAAAATACAAACAAATCTTATACAAAAAACATACATCACATACATAGAAAATATATACTAAAATACATAACAATAATATAAAACAATATTTTTAACAACTACATTTTTGCAAACGATATTTAATACTTCGAAATTTTTAAAAACGATATTTCTTACCTTAAGTCGATATTCTAGACCACGATATTCTTGCTGTCGATATACCTGACCCACAATATTAATAACTCGATATTTGTGCAACTTGATATTTTGTACTCGATATTCTGTCCGTGCACCCACATGCAAACAAGCAATACACCTTTTTCTCCCATGCCCATAAAACGTAAGCACAACTCGACTATTTACTGGGGACATGTAACGTACACAACCTTATGAAGAACTCTGAAATGGAACCAGCGGCACTATCTGACCACGAATTGGTTTCCCTCACACTGCAACTTCCCCCCCCAGGGTACACACTACGGGCCTGGTGGCTTAGAGAGACCCTACTCCAGCGCTCAGCAGTAGTACAACAACTCACCACTCCAATACAAACATATCTAAGCTTTAACGACTCTGCAGAGACTTCTGTCTCCACACTGTAGGAAGCGTTGACAACAGTAGTGAGAGGTGAGCTTATATCAATCTCTGTAGTGGATAATAAAGCTCGTAAAGAAAAGAGGGAACATCTGACCAACCAAGTCAGAGGGCTCGAACGTATACATAGCTGAACCGGGGCCTGAGAGTATGGTGCCAACTTCGTGCAGTGCACACTCAACTTGCGGGCCTAGACCTCGACAGGGCGAATACGCAGCACTCCAGCTATACACTCCTTTTATATCAGGGAGATAAGCCAGGACGGCTGCTGGCCAATAAGCTGAGAGCTCAATGACAGCACACATGGGTACACTCACTTCGCTCACAGGGGGAGGGGAACTGATAGACGACAAATCTATTGCAGCGAATCCCAGCACTTCTCTGCGGAACTTTACTCTGGACAAGACTTGGAGCCTCATAACATCGCTTCATATTTGCAAGGGGCAAATACACCCAGCCTCACCTCTGCCCAAGCGGTGTCCCTAGATTCCCCCATTAAACTAGAATAGATTGTCTCACTGATCTCATGCCTGAAGCCTCATAAGTCCCCGGGCCTGTATGGATACATGGCAAGCTTTTATAAAACCTTCTGTCAGACTTTGGTTCCTATCCTCTCCAGATTGTTTAACTTATTCTTAGGTCCAGGTTCTATCCCCCCATCGATGTTGTCTGCTGCCATTGTCGTTATCCCAAAACCCTGGAAAGATGACCATTATGTAGCTCCTACCATCCAATATCATTACTAAATGTAGACATTAAGCTCTTCACGAGTATCCTTGCGCATGATTGGGCCCCCTTATACCGGGCATCATAGAACCTGACCAAGAGGTGTTCATTTACCACAGGCAAAACAGAGACAACACAAAACTAATCTTGCACTTGATTGACAAGGCTGACCACTTAGTCATAAAGGCCCTCTTCCTCACGGTCGACACTGAGAAAGCGTTTGACCATGTAAACTGGCATTACTTGGAGCAGACTCTCTCTTACTTTGGTATAGGCGACCCCTTTCGAGCTTGGGTGGCTAGCTGTTACAGCTCACCCACGGCGACAGTCAGTGTGAATGGTATTACCTCATCACCCTTTCCTATTAGCAGGGGCACCAGACAAGGGTGCCCCCTGTCACCCGTTTTATTTGCTCTAAACATGGAGCCTGTCACCCACTGGATTAGAGATAACGCAGAGATCTCTGGAATTCCATTTGGAGGAGAAAGACACACACTCAGCCTCTATGCAGATGATGTCTTAGCCTCTTTGGTCAACTCTAGTACATCCTTCCCAGCCTTTCTCGAGGAGCTATCCACGTTTGGCTTAGCTTCGGGGCTTCGCATCAACGTAAACAAATCACAGGCCCTCGCCCTATCGACCTCTCGTAATCGATTGTCCCACCTAAAAAAACAGATTCCTATAGAGTGGGTCACAGATTCGCTGCCCTACTTAGGGATCCAACTTGCCCCCACGACACCGCAAACTGTTACCATAAATTACAAAATCCTCCTTCAACAGACGAGGAAGGATTTAAACAGTTGGAAACACCATCACCTCTCTTTACTAGGGCGTATCGCTGCCATCAAAATGACCATCCTACCAAGGATCCTGTATCTCTTTCAAATGCTTCTGGTCGCCCCCCTAGAGGGATGCTCACCACCTTGCAGTGGGAATTGAATGGCTCTGCATGGCTTGGAGCCCAACCTCGAATGAGCAGGAAGCTAATCTACCTCCGCCCCAATGAGGGGGGATTGGGGATGCCCAATCTGCAGCAATACTTTCATGCGACGCAGATGCGCTACCTGGTGGAGTGGAGTTGGATCCAATCTGAAAAGCACTGGCTATTCCAGGATAAGGCGATAGCAGGACTCCCCCTATGGAAAGTACAGTTTCTCAAGAGAGTGAATAGGCCACACAGCTCACAAAAGTCTCCCATTACCAGGACAACCATGGAAGTGTGGGACTGAGTAGCACGCCGGCGAGGGCTTACCACATTCCCCTCCCCCATGACACCCTTATTTGACAATGGTGACTACTCTCTGGGCTTGCAACTGGGGTCTTTCAAGGCCTGGCATTAGACACCATGCTGCGCGGCGGGCCATTTATTCGATGATGACGGTATCAGCCCCTTCCCACAATTACACCAACAATACAATCTTTCCAAAAGACTTCATTACCGCCAAATACGACACTGGCTCCTACACCCTTCCAACCTCCCACTGGTTGGTAGGCAGCTCACACAATATGAGAAATGGCTGGTTACCAAAACCACGGATAAAAAATTGATCTCCGAGCTTTACACCTTGTTGTGCCAGCCCACTCCACAGCAGACCACCCCTAGTCAAAGACGGTGGGAAAAGGAACTAGGGAGAGAACTATCTTCCAAAGAGTGGGGCAAGATCTACTATAGGGCATGCCACACAGCCCGGAACACACCTAGCATAGAGACCGCTACCCAAATAGCAACGTACTGGTACTTGACACCAGTGCGCCTCAACAGAAGCAACCCAGAACGGAGTCCAGATTGCTGGCGGGGGTGGGGCCTCACAGCTTACCGGTCCCAGATTTTAGATGACATAGATCTACTCTTTGATACCCACATACCCTGATTCTCCTCCTACATGATCCTGGGCTTGCAAATCCCGCTCACCTAACCACTCAAATCTCGCAAATGTCAGCAGATGAGTTGGCACTGGGGGCTCCGCTCCAGAACATTCTCACGCAATGGGGGACTCAAAACATACCCACACAACGGGATGGTTACATAGATCATGGTACATTCTGGAGATGGAACAGCTGTCAGCCGCCCTTACTACTTCTAAGACATCTTTTCAGGAAATATGGTGCCCATTTATTGCCCTATTATCCACAGATTTTAGAGAGCTCACCTGTCCCGAATGCTTGCGCACTCTTCGACTAACCAGTAACCACCAAACTCATCACAGATCCGACTGTGAGAGATGGGTAGGAGACCTGGCTGGCCCCACAACCGTTGACATACTTTGCACTTTCTATGAGTACTGGAGGGGGTAGTGGGAGGGGGGTGGATTCTTGGGGTGGCTTACAGTATAGTTTATTTGTTTGTTTCCTTAAAACATCCACATCCTGAGCGCTGCGACGCTCCTTTGTTTGGTTCACACTGGTGACGCGGGCAGAGATTATTGTCATTCTCATGCTGAGCTCATCTTTTTTCTGATGCATGTGAATAAAAAGATTTAAACCATAAAATACAATGCACCCTGCCCTATGAGGTGTTTAGGGCCTACCTTACTGGTATCTTATATGTATTAAAAAGGGGGGTTTATGCCTGGCAAAAGATTTATTTTGCCAGGTTGAATTGTCCGTTTAAAACTGCACACAGGCTGCTGTGGCAGACTTGAGAAATTTTTTAAAGGGCTCAATTCGAAGTCCCCAGGCTCCCTGCCTTCCCTGTCCTTGCTTCAGACTAACTACGTCTGTGAAGGTGTGCACAGTGGCAGTTTTGTTGCATGGTTGATATGGTGATGCATCAGTTCAGTTCAGGATTGCACCACAAAGAAGAGGAGGTGCATATGTTCTGCTGGATCCACAGATGGGCTGGTGGAGCACCTTCAGGCCCACTTTCAAGGGTCCAGGACAGGGGTGGCACCACATAGCAAGGTAGGATTCACATATGACAGATAAAAGTTGTTGGAGCCTTCTGTCCCTGAGGCTCTACTCAGGAGGCCAGCCAACAAGCCATTGGAGTCCCTTTGGGGTGCTGGGTTCAACTAATGCATGTCCAGTGCTTCTCGCCCAGACAAGATGGCAGGAGGCAGCAGGTGAGCACGGCAGGCCAGCAGTCCTTCAGAGCAGCAGTCCAGCAGAGTGATGAAAGTTCTTTCAGCAACACAGCAGCTCTTCTTCCTAGCAGATTATTCACAGGTCTAGAAGTGTACTGAAGAATTGGTGTCAAGGTTCCACTATTTTTACCTGGGCCTTCCTTTAAAGAAGCTTCTAGAGGTATCCCTTTGAAGTCCACAGGCATCCTGCCTCCCCTGCCCTTGCTCCAGACTAAATAAAGGGGGTATGCAGCCCTTTGTGTGGAGACAGGACACATCCTATTTGAGTGTTCGTAGGGCTATGCCCATCTTCCCACCTAAGCTTTCTATTGTATATGGGTGTCTAGGAGGAATACACAAAGCTTAACTCTCAGCTACACCCAGTCATGTGACCCAGAGACAGGGTGCAGGCACTAAAGGGCTAAGGCAGGAAAATGCAAACTTATGTCGAACACCACAGGGAAGCAACAACCCATTGGGAGACATTACTCCGCAATCGCTGATTTTTCACCATATTTAACTTTTGATGTGCTTCCGCCTTTAAATTCCTCATAAAACGGCTGTGTCTCTGTGATATTGACATGGGGGACTCTTCAATCTTCATTGATATTGCGATCAGTCGTTATATCTAGTGACTCCTATCGGAGCAAGCATTCTCAGTCCAACTGCCCATTTTGGGACTTCAAAGAGGGGTCTTCCATCATCTTGAAAAATCTACAGTCCTGAAGATGGTCTCATTGACTTACATTGACAGAGACTGAAACGTGGACATACTGTCCAATTTCCTCTAAAAGCTGTCAAATGTGTTATTTGTAACTTCGTTATACTGGATATAGGATTTGGACTTTCAATGCATTGACATGTGGTCCCTTAAGATATGTGTAATTCAAGAAAAACTGTTGTCAATGTTTATTTTAGATTGATTTTTTGCGAACCTCTATTGTATGTATAAATACATTTTTTAAATATAAAACGATTATTCTACACATCTACTTTTTCCTCTCTAGGGGGCTCATTATGATGGCGGGCGGACATTAGTCCGCCCGCCATCGCAGCGGTGCTGGACTGCCTGCCAGACGTGCGGCGGTCCCACCACACATATTAGGATGCGACCGCCATACTGGCGGGCACATCCTGGGCTTTTGGCATTGTGGGCAGTGCTGCTGGCTGCAGCACCGCACGCAATGTCAAAAGTGCGTGCATAGCATTTCCCTGCACTAGTTGGCAGGCACCACGCGGTGCCTGTCACTTGGTGCATGGAAATGAGGAGGGGTACCATGGGTAGCCCCAGTGCAGCAGCACCCCCCCACAAGGGGGGTCCGCAACGGGCCCCCAAACCCAATCCCCGCCAGCCTTTCCATGGCGGCATCGCCGCCATGGAAAGGCCTCTTCAAACCCACATCCTAATATGGCGGACGGTGCCTGCTAGACACCGCCACCATATTAGTGGCCCTGCTCCGTCCGCCAGGCAATCGGTGCGATTGCCTCTGGCAGAAAAGCGGTGGACGGACTTTTCGTCCGCCGCGGTACCCACCGCCATCCTAATTTGGCGGTGGGTAAATCACTATGTGATAGCGGAAGGCAGCGGTGGCGGTCCTTCCGCCATCATAATGAGCCCCCTAAGTAATGTTTTTCTGAATGTATCTTTAAAAAACTGTGAATTGAATTATTGAAGCCAAAATATGACATATTGAATTTTAAAAAATCAGATAAATATACTTGTGTAAATAAATCCCTTGCTGAAATCTTACTTATTATATTATTGTTTGCCCACCCCCAAGAGAATATTGGGTTTCCCTTTTTTTCTTTCTAAACTTTCTAGAAGCTGCATTTTTTTTATTTGTAATTTAAAATCCAACTTGACCATGTGAAAGGATTATTCATTGCAAATTCAAAGACACCAAACATTAACTCGGTACCTGCTTCCATTTGGAAATAATGATTTATTAGATTATCGTTGTTAGAAATGGGGGTCTCTAGATGGCAAGGGTTTGCACCTTTGTCCAAGTAGGGACCCTTCCTTCTAGTCAGGCAAGGGAGTTACCCTCCTAAAATAACCCCTGCTCACCCCTTTGGTAGCTTGGCACGAGCAGTCAGGTTTATCTTAGAGGCAGTTTGTAAAGCATTTGCACAAAACCAACAGTAATACAGTGTAAGCACTACAAAAGGACACCACACCTGTTTAGAAAAATATCCAATATTTTATATACTTAAAACAAGACCAAAACGATAAAAATACACAATTCAGTACTTAAACTTAAAAAGGTATACTTTGTAAGAATACTTGAAGAACACAGTTTGTACGAGTCGGTAGCTCCGTCCAGGGCTACTGCGATGCTGAAAATAACAGAGTCTAACAGTTCCAGCCGACCGCGTCGATACAGGCCAGCGAAGGCGTGAACAGACTTGGTAACAGTACCTTTCTCGTTGCGGCTTACACCGGGGTGCGAGCTGGTCATGGGAACAGTCGCGGTTGCGTTGCAAAATGGGAGCGGTGCAGGGCACGGTGTCCTCTTGATGCGGTGCAAGCAGCGGCTCGGTGACGATCATCCAGACGGCATCGGCGAGACCAAGGCTTACGGTGCAGGGTGAGACGGTGCTCGATGCGGTGCTGGCAGGTTGCGGTGCAGGCGACAAAGCCGGTTAGCGGGAGCTGGTGTCGGTCGGCCCAGACGGCTGTGTGGGACGAGGCGGTGCATCGTGAAACTTTACGAGCGCTGCCACCAACCATGATGTGGTCACGGGTGTCGAGTCAGCAGCAGCGTCTGTGAGACCAGGATGGCGAAGTGAAGCGAGGCGGTGTGGTGCGGAGTGCGGTGCCCACAGGTCACAGTGCAAGCAGCATCTTGTTGGCGGCGGTCGTCGTTGTCGATGAGACCAGGGTTGCAGTGCGAGATGCTGACAGTGCGGTCTGCGGTGATGTCAGGACACAGAGCCAGCGACTGAGTCGGTGACGGAGTCGGTTGCGGTTCCCTTCTCTGTGGCAACTGAAACAGCGGTTCCAGAACTGGTACCCAGAGGTTGGTGAAGTCTTTGCAGTCTCTGAGACTTCAGAACAGAAGTCAAGCTCTACTTCCAGCCCTTGGAGATACTCAGCACAAGTAAAAGAAAGTTCAGTCCAGTCCTTTCACTGCCCAAGGCAGAAGCAGAAACTGCAGGCCAACCCAACAAAGCAAAAGCACAGCAAAGGGGCAGTATTACTCCTGGCAGCTCTTCCAGCTCATCTTCTTGGCAGGTTCCTTGATTCCAGTGAGTTCTAAAGTTTAGAGGTTTGGGCCCCACTTTTTATAGCCCAAAATCCTTTGTTCTCTGGGGGCAGAGAGTGTCTGTGCCCAGCCAGAACCAGTTCTGTCCTCTCTGGTGCAGCTTCTTGGCAGGAGGTAGAGACAGCATTGTCAGAGGCAGACCAGGCCCATTCAGGTGAAAGGAAATCTCCTCCCCATACTCTAAATGCAGCCCAGGTCTATTCAGTCCATCCCTGACCCATCTAGACTCTCTGGAGCCACTGCTCCTCCCCAGCCCCTGTCATCCCAAAGCCAGACATTTAATCCACAAACCCAGCAGAGGCACACTGGATGGCTGAGCAAGAAAATACTTACTTTCTAAAAGTGATATTTTCAAACACAGAGGGGCCGATTCCGATTCAGGCCGGAAATCTCTCCGACCGAGCCGGACCCGGAGAGATTTCCGACTGAATCGGACTCTGGCAGTCCGACCGAACGAGTACGATGCGCACGCATGCAATCGGACTCGAGTCGGTCGGACTCCCATTGAAGTCAATGGGAGCCGGTCGTACAACGCGTACGCGGGCTCCCATTGACCCAATGGGTGCGAGGTGAACAAGGGTGCCCCCTACAGCGGGTACGCCTCGAAGCGACTCGCTGCGTACATGCACAGGTAGGGGGGACCCCTGGGTCCCCCCTGTGTGCGACTCGCGCGGCCGACACGGACCCCCAAAGTGCGGCTCCGACTACTCTTTCGAGCCGGATGGCGCGAGTCGGTCGGACTGCTTCGTACTTGCCCGGCCGGGGAATGTCTCCATCGCGCGGTGCGAGTCGTGTCCGTGCGAGTCAGTCGGAGCGCATCGGACCCGTGAATAAGTCGGTCGGCGATTTCGCGTGCGCTCGCATCGTACTCGCTCGGCCGGACACACGTACGAATCGGTCGGGAAAGAGGGCTCCGAATCGGATCCGGTTAAGCCGAATCCGATTAGGTGCCCTACCGGCCGAGATCGGAATCGGCCCCAGAATGTAAAAATCACCTTCACTAAAAGATGCATCTTTAGATTCTGAGTTCAGGCATACTAAACTTTATTTCTCTACCTTGTTCCCAGGGCCAGTTATGTTTATAAGATTTATTTCTTTTTATTGATTTATTTGAAAGGTTTTATATAGCGCTGGCTCGACCCGGGGGTATCAGAGCGCTTTACATGTGGGCAAAAAATTACAGGAACAAAGAAACAGTTGTTCAATAGCAGAGTAACCTCCAGGAAAAATAAAACAAATTGGTTAAACAAAATGGGCAAAGAGCAATATACATGAAAAGGCGCTACAGCGGGCTATTTTAAACATTGACAAGAAGAGCAGGTAAAGTTCAGTAAAGAGTGAAGGTAGGAGAAAAAGATTCTGGGCTAGACTGGGGGTGAGGAATGATTAGATAAGAATGGGTGGGTAAGACTCAGATTGGGGAAGAGGAGATAATGTAGTCTGATTAATGGAGAAAGGGGGTGAGGGTAGAAGGTGGAAGAGCGGGGAGAGAGGTGGGGTAGGGAGAGAGAACGGAGAAAAATAAAAAGAGGGGGGGAAAGGTGAGAGATAGTAAATGAGAAAAAGGAGAATCATGACGGGGGAAATAGAGTGTAGGATCAAGAGGCGGGGATTATGGACCCCAATACTTACTGAGAAGGTGATGTTTAAGGTCTTTTTTAAAGCTGAGGTAGGAGGGGTTACATCGCAGGTCCTTGGGGAGGGCATTCCAGATGTTCGGGGCGTTTCCGGAGAAGGAGCGTGATTGTGTGGTTTTCTTTTTTAACAAAGGGGGGATGAGGAGGAAAGCATTAGTGCTTCTCATCGGTCTGGAGCAGCCCGCTATTTGTTTGTGAGGTATACCGGGGTATTTTGGTGTAGAGCTTTATGCGTAATGCATGCTGTCTTGTTGGAGGATCTACCTTCAACGGATAGCCACCTAAGGGCCTTTAGGGCTGGGGAGATGTGGTCAAAACGTTTATAGTCGGTGATTAGCCTGTCCGCTAAGTGGAGCACAGATCTGAGGGGGGCTAGGTGTACTTTAGGGGTTCCTGTGAGGATAGCGTTACCATAGTCAATTTTCGAGAGTACTAGTGACTGGACAATACATTTGAAGTCTTCAGAAGGAATGAAGGGTTTCATTTTTTTGAGATGACAGAGGGTGAAGAGAGCTCCTTTAGCTGAGTTTTTTATGTGTTCGTTGAGAGTTGGTTATTGTCAATGGTGATACCAAGTGATTTCACTGAATTGGATAAGGAGAGCGAACAGTTGAGGGCATTACGGTCAGAGATCCAGAATTGAATGGGGAGCCTGTTGTTTTTTGGAGAGAAGAGGATGACTTCAGTTTTTTTGGGGTTAAGTTTGAGATGATTGGAGTAGAACCAGGCTTGGATCTTGCTCAGAGTATTGTTAAGATGGAGTACATCAGAGTGGGACTTAATCTTATAGTAAAGTTGGGTGTCATCAGCATAGAGGTGATAATTGATTCCAGCTTGTTTCAGAATGAGGGTAAGGGGTTCCATAAAGAGGTTAAAGCGAGAGGGGGAGAGAATAGAGCCTTGAGGGACACCAAGGGCGACAGGTGAAGGGCTTGAGAGGCAGTCATTGATTTTGATTTGTTGTGTTCTGTGTTGGAGATACCAGGCGAACCATTTGAAGACAAGACCGTTAAGGCCAAAGCGAGTTTTGAGCGAGCTAAGTAGGGAACTGTGGTTGACTGTATCAAAGGCAGCAGAGAGGTCGAGGAGTATGAGTAGGCAGGACTCACCATTGTCAAGGGAACAATGTATGTCATCAACTATATTAAGCATGGCGGTTTCGGTGCTGCAGCCTTTTCTGAAGCAGGATTGCAAGGAGTCAAGGAGATTGAAATTGTTAATGTGTTTATCCAATTGGAGCAAAGCACATTTTTCAGTGGCTTTGGAAAGAAGTGGGAGGTTAGAGATAGGGCAGAGATTGTTTGGGTCATTAGGGTCAGCAGAGAGGTTTTTAAGAATAGGAGTGATTTGTCCGAGTTGGAGGGAGTCCGGGACACAACCTGTGGAGAGGGAGGTGTTGATGATAGTAGTCCAGTAAGGGGCAATGATGTGGTTTAGATCTTGGACAAGGTTAGAGGGGAGAGGGTCTTTGGTGTGAGAGGTCGGCTTTAGTTTGGCATTGATGTTAAAGACTTTGACCTCGGTCACGGGGTGGAAATAAAACCAGGATGTATTGTTTTTCAGCTGTAGGTTGGGAATGCTGGATTTAGGAGGGGTTGTAACGTGTTGGTGAGAGGAAGAATCAGGCGGTAGAGTCAACAGGGGCGGAACGTCTAAGGTAATGTCTGCGGCAAATGGGGGATTGGGTGGGACTTGAGTTAGATGGAAGGATTGGTCTATTTTGGCGATTTTATCCGCGAAGAAGTAAGCAATTTCCTCACATCGGTCAGTTGAGGCCATCAGCTTAAGGGGGGCTGAAGATGTTTGATTTCGAACTATGTTAAACAGTTCTCTGGGTCTATTTTTGGCATGATCGAGTTGAGTTCGGAAGAAGGTTGCTTTTTGATTGAAAATGTGCTTCTTATGAGAAGATCTAGCGGATCGGAGGAGGGCGAGATGGGAGGGGGAGGGGTGTTGTCTCCATGTTCTTTCCGTCATTCTAAGTGAGCGTCTTTCATTATTGAGAGCTGAGTTGAACCAAGACTTGGATGGAATATTTCTTTGTTTTTTTAGTTTGGGAGGGGCTAATAAGTCTACGACATCATTGACGGTCTTGTTGAAAAGCTCGGTGAGCTCATTGGCATCTTGGGAGAGAGGGGCGAGAAGAAGTTGTGCTTGGAGTTTAGACTTAAGTTCACCAGGGGGGCTTTGATTAAGATTTCTGGTCCATTTCATGGGTTTGCAATTTTTAGAGGGGGGGAGGAGGGGAATGGTTGCGATTGTGAACAAAATGAGGTGATGGTCAGACCAGTCGATAGGGAGGGTGTTGGAAAGGGAGGCCAAGTCCTTGTTGGAAATGATGGCGTCAAGAGTGGCTCCTTTGGTATGAGTGGGAGTGTGACATAGTTGAAAAAGGTCATTAATCTCTAGAAGATTAGTGAGGTGGTTGACTGTGGAATCATCAACATTGTTCCAGTGGATGTTAAAATCTCCTAAGAAGAGATTTTTTGAGTTGGAAAGTGAGGATTGTGTAAGTAGGTCGGATAGTTCCTCAGCGAAGGGAAGAGGATGGCCTGGAGGGTGGTAGATGTTATGTAGGCGAATTGGGGAAGAACCCTGTACCCTGAGTTCAGCGCCAAGGTATTCAAAGGTTAAGTGGTCTGTGTTCTTCACAAGGGAGAGTTGAAGTTCGTTTTTATGGATGATAGCTAAACAACCCCCTATTCTGTCAGGTCTGTCCTTCCTAATGATAGAGTAACCGGGGGGGACGGGTGAGTAAGCCGAGGATGGCCGTCGAGTGGTCATTAAGCCAGGTTTCTGTAAGGAAGGCAATGTCAATAGTTTCACTGAGGATGGTTTCAGAAATTTCAGTCGCATGTCGGACGTCCGAGAGGCAGTTAACAAACATGCAGGAGTGGGGGTTAGGGTTGACTATGGTGGGAAAGCAGGAGTGTATGGTGGTAAGCTGAGCTGGGGGTCTAGGGGAGATGAGAGAGGAGGGGATTCTGCTTGTTCCCAAAATCACTGGGATGCTGGAATAAGGGAGGGGATGTTCAGTAATCAAGGGTTTAGGTAGGTAGGAATTGCAAAGGTCAATAAGGTCAGAAGCGGAGAGGTATTTCATAGCGTGGAGAGGCCTATGTGTTCGTCTGAGAAGGGGTGTGATTTTCCAACGGTTAGGTTGGGGGATTTTAGGGGAGCAAGAACAGGCAGGGTCACTATGATTGAGGATAGTCCTGGCGTTAAGGGCATTGAAATCCTCTCTGAGTCGCGTTAGTTCCATCTTCATGGTTGAGAGATGACGTTCGATGTTAGATAGTGTCAGAGCAATAAAATTGATGGGGAGCTCAGTTGAAAAGAAGGGGGGAAAGAGAGGGTTCAGTGTCGGCCGGGGAAGAGAGTCTGATGTGTGGAGGGGGGGAGATGCCAGGAGGGGGAGTCAGAGGAGTGTTCGGGTTGTTGGATGTGGAAAAAGACAGGTCAATCATATAGTCAGGCCGAGTGGTAGGAGATGAGATGAAAGAGTGAGGGATGTAGGGGGGAGTAACATCAGTTTGAGGGGGAGAGTGAAGTTCCGAGAGGGAGATATTGGAGCAGGGGGGGGTAGAGTTAGAAGTTCAAGGTGAGGGGGCCGGGAAGTAATTATATCAGTTTGAGGGGAGAGAGTGCAGTTCAGAGAGGGTGATATTGGCGCAGGGGGTATAAAGTCAGAGGTACTGGGTGATGGGATTGGTAAGTAGGAGAGAGGTTAGGGGTGGAGAGAGGGGATTGAGGGTGTCGGTCGTTAGATAAAGAGTGAGTTTGGATGACGGAGTGAACAGTAGGGAAGTCTACGGGGGGACAGAACCCGGGGGGAGGGGGACACCTGCAGGGTATCAGACAATTGAGAAGAAGAAGGGTTGGGGAGTGGTTTGGATAGATGGTCTGCCAGGGTACTGAAATGGTGGTCAAAGATGTTGAGGTGGTATTCTGATGCTTGAATGAGGATATTACCAGTTTTAAATATGGAAATGTCAATTTCACCGTGGAAAGCTGCGGATGGGGATGTAGAGAATTTGAATCCATATGGGATTTTGATTGATTTAGAGACTGTAAGATGGAGAAGGAATATACTTTTCCATTTGGAGGGGCGTTTGGAGTAGAAAATAAAGTTCGCTTTTATAGGGGAGGAGAGGCTATGGTAGGTATCAACAATTAAAGTTTCGGGGTGACGAATCAATAATTTGTGTTTAAAAGTTTTCTTGGCGTTTTTGGAAAGATTGGAAGGGTATAAGATGTTCCAGGAGTTGGAGCCATGTCTGGAGAGTGCAGGGTCAGGAAGTGTGAGGACGGGATTGGGGGGGTCATGTTAGGTCGTTATAAGAGGATTAGGGGGGAAGAGAAAGGGGGAGAAAATAAAGAGATGAGAAGTAAGAAGAAGGTGGGTGAGGAAACAAGGCTGAAAAGTAACACGAGAGAGAGGAGAGTCAGTGATTAGGGGGAGGAGGGGTGGGTTTATCAAAGTAGGCATATATTAAGAAAATTACAATGAGAGAACATCATACTTGAGAGAACCTGGACAGCTTAGGATGCTAGCGGGGACAGGGAGTAAAGTAGAGAGGAGAAAGGATAGAGGAAAGTAAGGGGGGGAGAGTATTGTAGGGAAAAAAGGCTTAGGGGCGATAGGAGAGAAATGAGAGGTGGAAAGAAAGGGGGGTAAAGCTTCAATATATTAGGTAGTAGAGAGTATAACAATTGGAGAACACCAAAGTAGCAAAAGTAAGAGTTACTAAAGAGTACTACAGTGACGGCACGAGGAAAGTGGTCAGAAGTTCATAGCTGGGTTAGATAATGAGAGGTGGAAAGTACAGGTAAAGAGTCAATATATTAGGTAGAAGAGAGTAAAACAATAGGAGAACAACCAAATAGCAAATACAAGAGTAACTTAAGAGTACTTCAAAGACGGCACAAGGAACGTGGTCAAAAGTTAGTAGCGAGACCCCATCATATTCGGTCGGGGGGCACCGCGGGTTAGGAAAAACAAGTCTGGGGGGGAGGTAGGATGAAACGCCAGGGATTACAGATGTCACTTCGGAGGCAATAAGTGAAGGTTGCAGGTAGCGCGGTGGGACGGTGCGGATCCAGGATTTAGAGATCCGAGGGTAAGTTCAGAACACGGTGATGGTGGCCGCAGCCATCGAGGACGGGGATTTGGCGGCGGCAGGGCGTAAATCTGGATTTAGAACTCCTGCGGCCGCTCAGGGTGGACAAACCTAAAAGGCATCACAAAACGGTCATGGGCTAAGCACGACTGAGTCCTCATAGGGAATCAGGCGTGGAGACCAAGGAACAACTCAAAGTGGCCAGAGAGGTCGGGGGCTGCACGGCGGTCGGGTGATAATTTAGGCCCTAGATCTCCTGTGGCTGTTTGGGAGGAAACAACACAAGAACAGGAAGGGCCACCAACACGGCCAGGACAGCGCTATTATTGTGGCTTTCATGAGAAACGGGCGTGAGGGCAAGAGACCACTCGTCGAGGCCAACATGTTGAAGCTGCGCTGCGGTGAGGGCATAGTTCAGGCCCTAGATCTGCTCCAGCCGTTCTGGAGGGAAATGTTATAAACAAACTCCCCATTCTGTCCTATGGGAACAGGTAGCCTTGCAATAGTGAAAAACGAAATTGGTAGTAGTTCACTATCAGGACATGCCACACACACCAGAGCATGTCCTACCTTTCACATATGCTGCACCCTGCCCACAGGGGTACCTTGGGCCTACCTTAGAGGTGACTGACATGTAAGAAAAAGGAAGGTTTGGGCCTGGCAGGTGGATACACTTGCCAAATCAACATGGTAGTACCAGACTGCACACAGGCTCTCAATGGAAGGCCAGAGTTACATTTACAGGTGGCTTGTGTGGGTGGCACAACCAGTGCTGCAAACCCACAAGCAGCATTTGATTTACAGTCCCTGGGCACACACGGTGCACTGTACTAGGGACTGATTAGTAAATCAAGTCATCCAATCATGGAAACACCAATCCATAATAACAATTTACAACAGGAGCACTTGCACTTCATCACTGAACAGCAGTGAGAAAGTGCGCAGAGACACTAAACCAGCAAAAACAGAGTCAAAACCGGGAGGTTAGAATGCAAAAAGTCAGGGGAAACACGCCAAAAGATGCCAAGTCTAACAAATATTAGATGTGGTAAATTAACTCCAATGTTATCCTTTGGCAGAGGCAGGCCTTGCAGTAGTGGAAAACAGATTTAAGAGTTTTCCTCTATCAGGAGGTGGAAAACTGAAAAGTATATGTCCAACTTTTTAAATACACTTACATGTATTAAAAGAAAGGTTTGGGCCTGGCAAACGGTTTACTTTGAAATGTTCAGCAAAGGTAATGGGATGCACACCATTCTATTCTCATTTCATCCATGTTTGTCCTGAAAAATCTTCGAAGGGTGCGTGCTCACTGGGTTTGTGCCTTGCCCTGGTGGCACATTGATAATAAACCACATTATGTGGGGCGACATTTTGCCCCAAGTCCAGTCGCACAGCTAAATAGTAAGTATACAACGCTCTAAATATGTAATCCATTTTACTCCTTGTACTCCATACTTTATTCCACTTATTGTGCTTTAATCCTGCTTGAGCCACACGTGGGGTCTCATGTTATTTCCAACGTTTCAAGTGCTCAAGATGTGCCCATCCGGACCTCTGTCAAGAACACGAACAAGCGCATGATTCGTCCAAAGCAGTGTTCTTTATTCAAACCCAATGCATTTCGGGCTTCACAAGCCCTTCTTCAGGGGTAACTACAATAAAACATTCGCCATTACTTCATCGTCCTTTATTATACATAAGTAATAATCCATGCTATACATGTACTACTGATTAAACCCAAATACCATATCAAAAAAATCATATAAAATATAATATTTGTTCTGTTGTTCATTTATATAAACATCTTTTAGTGAAACCCCACATACATTCCCTAAATATCTGACATAATCTCGTTACATCCCCCCTCCTTCCTGTGGTACTTTATGTATCCCATCTCCTCACCCGCTTTCAAACTGCACACTATAAACTCACCATTCGCAAGTCAAACCACTCTTCCTAACAAAATATCCACATTCTTACCGCACTCGCCACCTTTCACCTCAACCCAATCATGCTCGCTTTACATTCACTATTCTCTGTGGCTCACAGCACCCCAAATTGCACCCCCTTCTTCTGTCCCAACCTTCCCAAATCTCACCACACTCGCTTGTTTGCCTAATCGCAATCATACTCACAACACTGCATTCACCCCCGCTCATCTCAAACACCCCAAATCACCCTGCTGCTGTTTTCACACCCACCCGGCCTATCTGAATCACGCGCTACAATCATCCCCTTTCGCCCCTCGCATAATCACACATTGCTATCATCCACTTTCTCCCACACTCACACCTCTTAAAGACTCCGACGCAATCCACATTCTACAACCGCTGCCTCAACAAAACTTCACGTACCTGCCAAAACTGCTTAACACATCCGTCACTGCGTCTCGTTTCAAGGAAGTGTTTCCTCCCCTATGAAACAGCCCAATTTTTAAACCAAACACTCGCACTCAAACCCCGCCCTCATACGTGCTTCCTAATTAACCACCTGGTCTGCCCTCTACTGCCTGAAAACTCATTCAGATTCAGAAAAAATACAACTCCCATAATGCAATGAATTGCCATCACTAAAGGCTACAAATAATGCTTACCAAAAATAACGTGTGCTTGACACCCCACGTGTGGATCAAGCAGGATTGGAGCACAATAAGTGGAATAAAGTATGGAGTAAAATGGATTACATATTTAGAGTGTTGTATACTTACTATTTAGCTGTGCGACTGGACTTGGGGCGAAATGTCACCCCACATAATAAAAGGGTTTACTTTGCCAGGTTGGAAGGGCAGTTTAGAAAACTGAACACATAAGCTTCAGTTTTCACAGCGGGGACAATTCTCTGCCACTGTGGGAAACATTGGCCGCCGCCGAGTAGGAGCCTCGCAAGAGCTCCCGGTTTGGGGATTACCTTTGGTAGTTATCCCCGATAAACTGTGTTCTCTGGCCTTCCACCTGCTTGCCCCTGGAGCTGACTGGGACCCCCACATTCGTCATCTATCTTACCTGCTGGATCGATCTTCGCGGTGGCCGGAG
The DNA here is from genome assembly GCA_963921515.1 of Calotriton arnoldi. NCBI lineage: Eukaryota > Metazoa > Chordata > Amphibia > Caudata > Salamandridae > Calotriton > Calotriton arnoldi. The sequence goes on from CAWUFW010005767.1 coordinate 275,408, forward strand.
TTCCCGCTTGCTCTGCTCGAACGCTGGCGCTGCCGGTCGGACCCTCTGCTCCCGGGTCGGTCTGCCGCTACTGGACTGCTCACAAGGTTTTCCATCGCCGCAGGTTCCTGCGGTCTCGCGCAGCCTGCTCTGCAGAAAATCCGGGTCTATGCGCCTAGTGCCGGGATCGGCCCTCCAGACTGGCGCCATTTCTGTGGATCTCTCCCGATGCCCAGCCGAGGAGCCGAAGAGTCCTGACTTCACTAACGGCGTTCTCCATGCTGGGATTCCTGCTCCACTACGGCGTGGCCCCACTTTGCAGCCCCTCCGTCCTGCCTGGAGCCCGCTCGTCGGACTGAGCTCGCCGACGCCAGATGCCCTCCAGTTCCTGTCGAGCTTGTCCTGGTCCGGTCATTGCGCCCTGAGCCTGGTGGCTCGGTGCTGACCTCCGATCGCCTGGCTTCCGGCGTTTCTCCTTCTGTGCCGCATCCCCTCTCGGTGACCCCCCCTGGAGTCGGCGTCTCTCTCGGCGGCCTCTCCCCCTGCCAGCGTTGCAGGAGACTTGATCGGCGCCTAAATTGGTCGGAGGTGTTTTTAAGTGAGGAGCCCTGCCCCTCCGCCTCCGGTGATCCGGGAAGTGCCCCACCTCAGGTGCTTTCTCTACCGTTTTTCTTCTCTTTTTCTTCTCTTTCTGACTCATTGACTACAAACATGAGCATTAGATGAAGGCTGCCTGGACCTAAAATGGCGGCGCCTCACTAATCACGGTTCCTCTCAACTCTGATGTTGCCACATACATCGCTGACCACTGCCTGACCCTATAATGGCGGCAGCTCATAGACATACAATTACCTCACATTGCCTGACTTTAAAATGGCGGTGGCAATAATACAATATGATTAGCCTCACCCTGCTAGCTACCTCCACAGATGCAAACTAAGAGGAGCAGTCTCCTTTGAATCACTTTCCACTAAACTGCCATCCTCTCTTGGGATTCTCGCTGCCAAGCCCAACCTGGTTGCTGAAGCCTGGACCTGACTTCTGATCCCCCCCCCCCCCCCCAAAAAAAAAAAAACCTCCCTGCTATGAAGAGATAAAGCTTGCACCAATGATATCCGACAGCTCACTCACCCAAGACAGTTAACCCTGGGACACACCCTTCCTCCCATCACACAGCTGTGATGTGACTACCCTACCTCCCTGCTCTGAAGAGATAAAGCTAAATTAGCCCACCTGAATTTCCCCACGCCCTGGTTGGTGGCGACCCTGCCTCGCTACTGTTCAACTGCCCCTTGTCATTCCTAGAGTACCCCACCCCAGCCACCATGGCAAGTCCTTGCCTAACTACTACAGGGGAAAACTCCTTCACTCTGGTTTACCCTCCCAACCTCTCCAAAACCGCTGCAAAATCTTTCAAGCACTCCACCCTGAAAAGTAACCCTGAGACTTTGATTTCCGACCTGCGTTACAGCGCAGACAATGGCACAGTCATTAACGACCTTATCTTCTACTCCAGACGAACCTCCTCCTGGCGCAAAACCTTTACACACCTCCTCAATGTACGCGCAACCAGGAACATTCCTCATGGCACTAAGCTTACAATAGCACCCTCTGCAACCCTGCGAGCTGACCTCACAATCACCCTCTACAAAAATGGCATTGTCCTAATCCAAGCCTCATCCAAAAACCTTAACAAATTTGCGGACCTCTTTACCCTCCTCAGTAACCATGTGCACGACACTAACAAGGCACCTAACACCCACCCCTCCGACCCGCCAACCAGCCTGACTAGCGTCCCTAGTCACCCACAAACCACCCCTCTAAGGGTTGCCAACTCGGGTCATCCTATCCCCTCTTGCACACCTACCAGCCTTGCCAACAGATGCACCCCTAGTCCTTTGGTCTCCTCCCCGCCAGCTCCCTACGATAACTGTGAGACCTTTTTGCCTCCAAAAACCTCCGATACAGGTCGAGCCACCCCTTCTACCCGATCCCCTTTGCATGCCGATAGTATTGCTCCCGAAATACCGCCCTCCTGCCCTCTAACGCCTCCCTCTTACTTAGATATCGAAACCCTGCACTCAAGAGCTGCCAAATTAACCCAGAGCATCCATATCTCCATTCTGGATCTAATGAACCTCCTTCACCTCGCTGAACTCTCCTTAGCCAACCTCAAACCCCAGCGGAACTCCACCCCTCCTCACACCACAGAGCCCCCCATGCACCCACTGCCGCTATCCCAGAGACACCTTCGCCCTCGCAAGCAACTATTTCACATCTCTGAGGAAGAAACCCTAGCTCTCGTCCTCTCTTACAACTCTACACTCGACACCCCAAGTCCGCTAGACCTCTCTGAAGAGGAAATCCTTGCCATCCTCCGCGACCACAACCCTACCCCAGCTACCCTTTGTCCGCCAGACTCGAGTGACGAACATGCCATCTGCACAGTCACTATTAACCCCAACAGATCGGCTACCCTCCGCAACAGAAGTGTGGTCAAAAGCAATCTAGCGCCAGTTCTCCTGTCCGCCCGAACTCCCAACACTCCCTCAGATCCCTCTCTATCTGGTCTCCTAATCAATTGCCGATCGGCCGTTAAACACGCCGCCGATATTGCCGATCTCATCCTGAACAAAAACCTCGACTTAGCAATTCTAACAGAATCCTGGCTCAACGATGCCTCATCTCCATGCCTGGACCTCTTAGTCCCTCCCAATTATAACATTGCAAGACTGGACAGGCAATCTAGCAAAAAGGAGGAGGCATCGCATGCATCTACCGCTCTAACCTCCTTGTCACTGAACTCCTGGCCGATTCCACTGACTCCTACGAATACCTCGCCCTTTCCATTTGCAGCAACTCCACCCAACTGTGCAATTTGCACATCTTTTACCACCCCCAGGCATGAACGATTCCTTCACTGACCATCTCATGGAACTCATCACAGCTAAGATCTCCTCCAACGCTAAAGATATTTTCCTGGGTGATTTCAACCTTCACTGGAACGACCCCAAGGATCCTCATGTCAATGCCATCAAAGACCTCTTGGATGATCAAGCCCTGACGCAAGCCTGCTCACTCCCAACACATACGAAAGGGGCCACCCTTGACTGGATCATCTCTAAGGAATCAACAATGAAGCTTATCTCTATAGACCCTTGCGACTGGTCTGATCACCACGCCATCGCCTTCCTACTACCCAGCACCCACAAGACAAGGGCACCGCAACCAGTGATTCCTAAACGCTGGGTCAGAGACACTAAAAACCTAGACCACATGGAACTGGAAGCTCGCTGCAAATCAGACCTCCCACCCCCTCGCATATCACAACGGTCAATGACCTCAACGATCACTACTCTACAACTATATCGAGCATTCTGGATGACCTAGCCCCGCTAAAACTAAAGAGAACCCAAATCAAAGATCGGAACCCCTGGTTCACTGGATCCCTCAACAATGAGAGGAGAGCCCTCCGACAGTCCGAAAGAATTTGGAGACAGCACCCCTCTGTAGCACATCTAAAAATTCTCCGCCAGGCCAGAAATGCCTACAACAGGAACATCATCAACTCAAAAAAAGAATTCTTCAGATCTGAACTGGGGAACGCCAAGAATAGACCCCGCAAGCTCTTCGAATTGGTCAAACACCAATCCAACAAACTGGCCAAAAGCGCGAAAGAAACCCCCAAGTCCTTAATATCATCCGAGGAATTCTCCTCCTTTTTCGCTGACAAAGCCACAGCCTTAGGAAAAGAACTTAGTGCCGCCACATACTCTCTATTCCCTCCAGACCTGCCTCCTCCTCCAGCGCTGCCCCCACACCTAAAAATCAAGCACGCTGGACTGACTTCAATCCCTATCATGAAGACTCCGTCGCTAAAATCCTATCGACCCTAACCCCGAACAACCATTTTAATGACCCTCTCCCCCCCAACTGCCTAGTGGCCGCCGCCCAGTCCATTATTCCAAGCTGGACTGCAATAATTAACGCCTCTCTGCGGCAGGGATCCATTCCTGACTCTCTGAAAGCAGGCCAAGTCCTCCCCATTTTGAAAAAGCTGTTGCTGGACCCAGCTTCCCCGACAACTTCAGACCTATCTCTAACATCCCTCTCTTAGCCAAAGTGTTGGAGAAATGTGTACAACAGCAACTAAGTCAACACATCAACAACTTCCACCTACTTGATGACTTCCAATCTGGATTCAGACCCGGGCACAGCACTGAAACCACCATGCTCCACATCGTTGATCATGCCCTCCAAGCCCTTGACCAAGGCAAAACCTGTCTCCTAATCCTCCTAGATCTATCCTCGGCCTTCGACACGGTCAACCATGAAAAACTACTCGAACGCCTTAAACTCAGGATGGGATTGGAGGGCACCGTTCTAAAGTGGTTTAGGTCCTTCCTCCAAAACCGTTCACAGAGATTCCTAATCAACGGCAACCTATCGGCTCCTTCTCGGGTCACGGTTGGAGTCCCTCAAGGATCAACCCTGTCCCCTACGCTCTTCAACCTTTACCTTGAACCTCTTACTGAAGTTCTACGCACAGCGAATATCTCCTACCATATGTACGCTGACGACACTCAGATCTACATCAAGACCTCATCCCTCGAGGAGATTCTCTCCCTGAACGAAGCCCTGAAACTCACTGTCCATTGGCTCGCTTCCAATCAACTCAAACTCAACGCAAAGAAAACTGAATTTCTCTTAATTTCCCCCTCAAAAACCAATCCCGAGATGCAGACATGGATTAAGGCTATCACAGCCTTAGATTGCCCACCGACCATCGTGGACTCGGCCAAATCTCTGGGAATTACCCTGGACAGAAACTTGAACATGCGAGACCACATCAATGCGATGGCCAAATCAGCCAGATTCCACCTGAGCTACCTTAGGAAACTGAAACCCTTCCTCGATAATGCCGATCTAAAAATGGCAGTCCAAGCTCTCGTCATCTCCAGACTGGAATATGGCTGCTCTACCCTCTCGGGTTTACCAAAGATCTCACTGGCACCTTTAAAAGCCTGCCTCAACACTGCCGCCAGACTTCTTACCAGCTCAAGAAAATTCGACCACATTTCTCCACACCTGAAAGCTTTGAATTGGCTTCCTCTTGAGGCTAGAATACAGCTTAAACTGGCCTGTATCACACACAAGGCCTTACACTCAAACTCCCCTGCTTATCTTGCACAGAAACTTGTGGTATCCGGAGGAACCAGAAACTCCCGATCCGCCAGAGACCTCCTGCTACAACCTGCACGCTTCCGGAAGAAAAAACTTACAATCGGGCTTTCTCTGGGGCCGCTCCGAGAATATGGAACTCTCTCCCGCCCACCATCAGAAGAATCCCTTCACTGACACGCTTCAAAAAGGAGGCCAAAACCTTCCTTATGGGTAAATTCCTCGTTTAAATGTTGCCTCCAACCAGCACAGAGACTCTGATTAACTCCTGACTAGCGCCTCCCTCGGATTACCTAGTCACCTCTCCTAGAAACCTGGGGACTTGTTTCGAGCAACTATAAAACGCAAACCGTACATCCGTGTCCACTATCTTTCTTATATCCTGCATCCTGCCCTCTTTTACCTTTGTATATTATTGTGATTCCAAGCCTATTGCACATTTCTATGTTTCCTGTAAAGCGCTCTGATACCCTAACGGGTCAAGTTCGCGCTCTATAAAACACAAAAATAAAATAAATAAATAAAATAAGCTGCAATGGCAGACCTGAGAGATGTTTCAAGGGTGATTTAAAGGGATGGCATAATCAGTGCTGCAGGCCCACTAGTAGCAGTCAATTAACAGTCCCTGGGCACAGGTAGTGGCACTATACTAGGCACTTACAAGTAAATTAAATATGCCAATTGGTTATAAGCCAATTCTACCACATTTTAGGGAAAGAACACAGGCACTTGGCACTGGTTAGCAGTGGTAAAGTGTGCAGAGTTCTAAATCCAGCAAAAACAAAGTCAGGAAAACAGGAGGGTGGAAGGCAAAAAGTTAGGCGGAAAACCATGTCAAAGATGCTGGGTCTAACAGGTGTCCCCCCCCGGATGAAATTGGGGAGAACTACCCGACCCTTTTGAAGTTCCACCGTAACGTCTATTTTCTGTAGGGAGATCCTCAACAGTTTGGAATTCTATCTGAGGAATCTATGGTATATCTGAAACCGGAAGTGACCACCAAAGAGGTATGGTCTCAGCTCTTCAGTGTCCAGACCACTGCAAAGGCTTCCTTTTGTATTGCCCTGCACCTCTGTTTCCTGGGAAGTAAACTCCTACTGATGAAGGCTACAGGTTGACCAAGCCCTCTTCATTTAGCTACGAGAGCACAGCCCTTATGCCATGCTCTGAGATGTCTGTACAATTAATTCTCTGGAGAAGTCAGGGGCCTTGAGCACGGATGTTGTGCACATGGCCTTTTTCAGGGTGTCAAAAGCGTTCTGCCACACCTCCATCCAGATTACCTTTCTGGGCTGCTTCATATAAGTCAGCTCTGTCAAGGGGGTCAAGAATGGTGCCATACCCCTAATCGGGACTGATGCCCAACACCCGCATTTCACAGTGCACATATATGGAATGGACCCCAATTGCTCAGACACAAGACCCCAATTCATGCAGCTATTACTGAGCTCTGTCAGGGATGGCCCCCTTTCCAACGCATGTGACGACAGGTCTAAGGCGACTGCCTTACCCTTCCTTTGGTTGCGTTGTCCTCATTTTGTTGCACCCTATGTCCACAGTTCCGATATGCAATACACCATGTTTGAAATGCCTAAAGACTGTTCTATTATAATATTTCTTAGCATTGCCTTGCCCATTGTAGTGGCATTATTACATGTAATTATTTTCTTTCAGCGACCTATTGATAACTTACCTGATATTACGTGGGATGGTACCCTATACTGCGTTGCCTTGACGTTGTTAAACATGGTGTCAATGCACTGTTCATGTTGTATGTTTTTGTAAAACTTAAAAAAAATGCTAATAAAAAGATTTAAACAAAAAAAAACAATGGTGCCATAGCCTTGATGAATCTCCTGTACTATCCGGTGAGGTCGAGGAATGCCCTGACACCCGTCTGGGTCTCCGTGGCCTCCTAAGTCAGAATGGTTTCAATCTTGGCATAGAAGGACTGCACCTTGGCTCCTCCCACTTGTTGTCCAAAGCAGATGACTGAAACCTGCCTTATCTGGCACTTACTGGATTTGATAGTCAGGCCTGCCCTGTGCAGAACCTGTAGAAATTTCCTCAGTTCGCACAGGTGGTCCTCCCAGCTAGAAGTGAAGACTTCAATGTTGCCTAGATAGCACTGAAATTCTCCAACCTAGCCAGGACCTGGTTGACCATCCTCTCGAAAGTGGCAGGGGCATTCTTTAACCCAAATGGCATTACCCAGAACTGAAAGTGTCCTTCTGGGTTAGAGAACCTTTGGCCCCCTCGATCAAGGTAATCTGCCAGTACCCAGATGTTAAGTCAATCATGTTGAGGAGCTTTGCAGCTCCCGACCGACCTATAAGCTCAACGGCTCAAGGGATGAGGTGGGCATCAGTCTTGGTGATGGCATTGAGTCCACGTAATCCACACAGAACATAAATTCTGGGGTGGTACATGGAGGGGCAGCCTTAGGGACCAACACCACTGGGCTGGACCAAAGATTATTTGAGGGCTAAATGACCCATAAAGCCAGCATTTTGGAGACTTTCTCCTTTATGCTGGCTCTCACCTTATTGGATAGCCTGTAGATGTTATTCTTCACAGGAATACTCTCCCCAGTATCAATATCATGGGTGGATCATGTAAAGAGTCCTAGGGTAAGGAAGAGAAAGGTTAACTACCCCAGCAACTGGCGTCAGTCCCTCTGTTGCTCTAGGGTCATCGTAGGGGAGAGGCTGACACCCTACACTGACTCATCCTGCTCCATGGAGAAAGAAAGGTTGAGGAGAGGTTCACTGTCCTCCTTCTGTGACCAGGAGCATGGTTTATTCAGACTTCTTGAAGTGGCGGTTTGAGGTGATTAACCCTTAAAGGGTTCCTGGGAGTCTTGAGGTCCACCATGTAGGTGACTCTTGTACTCTTTCACCTCATAGTGCCCAGGCCAGTGGTCTTATAGGTCTGTGGATCCACAGGTTCCATCAACCTTACTTTATACAGGCTGAAAGCCTCTCAGGATTTTTTTTGTGTAGGAAGGCGCCCCTTTCTGCACAAAAACTATCCTGCCTATAACACAGGCACCCTTGCACCATGGTGCAAGAGTGCCTGCATTGGCACTAGGCTGGCAAAACAGTGCCAGCACAGAAATTCACTCTATTAGATAAATGCAGCGTATTCCTGCCCTTTCCTGTGATTCAGGGCAGCGCATCAAGGTGACTTACTGCGCTGCCCTGCGCCACAAAAGTCATAAAAAGTCATAAATATGCCCCATAGTATCCAGGACAGAAATTTAAGTGAGGATAAAATGACTTGCGAACAGAGAGTTCTTGTTTTGAGTTTGGCAGTTTTAAGGCCTGCATGTGAATGTTTCTCTCACATGTTGCAATACAGGTGTCATATTTGTTGCAAGTGGAAGAAGTAGTGCAGCATTCAATCAACAGCTGAGGATTTTAGATAGCATTGACAAAGAGAAGAAGGCAGGATGGCAGATAATGTCTACATGGCTGTGGCATGGTGGAACACAACATACTGAGGTGGCACACTCACAAACACAAACAAGAGAAAAGGATGTGTGGTTTTGGTGGCTGCCAAAATAGCCAAACAACAGAAAGTTGACTCACACATGACTTCACTGTTGCGTTTGCTGGCCTTCAATGATCTGGAGCATAGGTTGAGGGTAGCTGTGAAGAGCTCAAAATCTCTGGTGTTCACACTCAGACTTCATTCACAACATTGCCCATGTAGTCACTAAACTGCTCATATTAGGGACACACTAAGGAAAACTGGCTCTACTTGCTCTGTGGAAGGAGAACCAGCAAGTATACAGATAATTAAGTTAGAAGACACAGATACAGTAAATCCAGCAAAAAAACTCCCAAAAGAAAATGTGATTCCCATTAAGCCTTCTCTTCTCACTAGTCTTGAGTTAAATTCTACTAAAGAGGTATTTTTGGGACAGCCAGACACTAGGGTATCCCAAATACACATTTGGGGCAAATGTACTTGGAATTCATGCAACACAGCACATCAACCAGCAACCAGTGATGCTGCACTCCAGTGCGTTGTGTGAAAGGGAGAAGGCTGACTGAGTCACATCTACTAAGCTATATCTCGGTTTCTCTCTTCCCTAGTGCTAGCACACTTTAGACTGCCTTGCATCACGCACATACTCTTGCACCAGAGTGCATGGGTAGATGCGTGTGTCCACACATAAAAAGTATTATACATTTGGAGAAGAGAAAAGCTTTGTCCAAATTTATATCTGCCTCAAGGATGTGCAAAGTTTTGGTGCAAAGGCCTGTCTACAAATGCTACAAGATAAGGCATTGTGTCAATGAGTCATGTGTGGTTGCATGGGAATGCCCATCTACTAACCAAGGGATGCCTAGTACCACTTAGTGTTATCTTAAAGCTAAGTTTTGCACTGGAAAATAAATCCCAATTCAACACTTGGATTTACTTCACTTTTGGTGACACTGTATCCACCCAAAGTGTTCATAAATGTGTTCCCAAGTCCTGAAGTTGCTTTTAACACTGTAACTGCTGAGGATTTTCCCCCCAGTGCTGAGCCTTTTTTTTACTATTTGGGGTAGTTTGCCCCTAGGGCTTCAAAACTTTATTCCACGTTACGTGACAAATTTGTGTCATTTTTTCCAACATCCTGGGGATTCTAAAAGTACCCAGAGTTTGTTGATTCCCCTGGATGGGGTGTAGAAAATAGGCAAAATATAGCTACATTTTGAGTTTTTGGAAACGGTTTGCTGTGCTAAAGTCACCACCTTCACAGCTTTCAAGAACATGCAGAGCTGAACAAAAACACTAATCTTTTACCACAGTTTCGGCATTTTTCATATAGGTAGCACATGTTTCCTATTTTATGTGTTCTCAGCCTACTTCCAGTTTGTGGTGGTAACCAGTGTGAATGGTGCCGGCTTTAGTGCTTGTGTGCCCGGTGCGACAATCATTTTTGGTGCCCCCCACACCCAATGACCACCTTCTCATATTCTCTCACCACTGGGCAAAAGTGTCCCTCATCTCTCCAATGATAAGTTACTGCTAAACACAGCACCCCCCTTGAGGTCAGCACGCCCACCACAGGTCAGCGCTCAGTGTGGCCACACCGGTCGCACTGCCCTAAAGCTGAGTGTGAAACCCATGGTGATACAAAAAAGCTTTAGATTTCTGTAATTGGAACTAAATCCCTAAATTCGGCAAGGTTTCCCCAAAGAAACTCACTGAAGAGATACTGAAAATGAGTGGGAAAAGATAGCCATTTGTGACAACATTTTTATCTGAAACTTTTTGTCATAATGGCCGATTTACAAAAGCAAAATACCATTACATCTACTAGACCCTTCTGGTTGAAGGGATTTATAGGGTTTGTAGGTACACCAAGAACCCAAGGTACCCACAGCCAATAACTGAGCTGCACCGCAGAATGGTTTTTCATTGTGAGTATAGGCCAATTCATATGGTTAAATAGGTGCAGTGAAACATGGGTGCCAAGAAAACCTATATATTTCTGAAATGGGCAAAACATATGGTGTTTAGGAGCAGTGGTTATTTGCACACTTCTAAATTTTTTGGTACCTGCACTACCATATGAGTTAGAGTGTATTTTTCAAAATGCCTTCTTTCTTACTAAGTGCAGTAAAATCCAATTGGTAATAACAAATGTTCTAGAATTCTATGCTCCCACATGTGTACCTATAAAAATGTTACTAAACATGCATGAGTAGACCTAGTGCCGTGACAGGAAACAGCCAAAAGACTTAACATGGATGTGTCACATTATTCCACTGAAAACTTCTACATTGTGCTAAGTGGGTAGCAGTGAATTTTAGCCCCTAGCTCAGCTGGCACCTTTAGAAACTTAGCAAACGTGCACATTTTTGCAAACTAGGCACCAGGGGAAATCCAGGGTGGGGTGCCTTGTGTGGTTCTCTGTATTATTTTTAACCCAGAATCCCTTGAAAACTTTAAACTTTGAAATACTCCTTTTCCTCATATTTTGGTAAGTTCTGGAATCTGCAGGGAGCCATGAAATTCCTTTCACCCAGCATTCCGCCAAGTCTCCTGATAAAAATAGTACCTTTCTTATATAGGTAGGCCTATTGCCCACAACAGGAAGCGGTCCAAAACACACAATGGATACATCACATTTGTCCACTGAAAATAGACCCTCACTTTGCAAAGTGGGTAGCTGTGGGTTTTGGACCCTAGCTCAACTGGCACCTAGGGAAACCTAGCAAACATGCACATTTTTGAAAACTAGGCACCTGGGAGAATCCATTGTTGAGTCACTTGCATGGCTCACAGCAGGTTTTTTACCCGAAATCAATTGCAAATCTCAAACTTTGAACAAAAACACACATTTTCATCACATCTCTGTTAAGGAAAGCAGTGGCGGCCGGCACGGATTGGGGGCAGAAGGCAGGAGGTGGGGGTAAAGGCATTTAAAAAAGAAAGAAAAAGTACCTGATCATCGCATCTCTACTCCATCTCTCCTCTACCGTCTCTCCCCTAAGGCTGGAACAGGAAGCACCTAGGCTCCCCTGAGCCAATAACAACGCTGCGAGGAAGTGTTGTGATTGGTCTGTGCGCCGTGGTTCGGCGCTCAGCCAGGGAATGGGAGCATGGGCATGTTCTCCACACAGGTTGTAATGCAGCCTGCGTGGAGAACATGCAAACTGTGCATAACAGTTTGCCCCACGCGAGAGGGCCGGCTAAACATTTATGCACACTTGGAGTGGGCAGACCACTCCTCCACCTTTTCCTCTGTCATCGTAGCAGCCCCATTTGCAAACCTACTGCAGCAGTAAAACATAAAATGATTATAACCTCAAGTTTTATGTTGCAAAGCAGTGGGGCAACGCTCCTCCATCTTAGGAGAGAAGCTGCTGCTGAAGTAAAGTTTTGGAATCTGCAGGAGCCACAAACTTCCTTCTACCCAGAATTCCCCCCTCACTTGTGGGGTAGGCCTAGTGCCCACGACAGAAAATGGCCCAAAACATAACATGTATGTATCATATTTTTCCACTGAAAACTCGCCCTCTTTTTGCAAAGTGGGTAGCTGTAAATACTAGGCCCTAGCTCAGCCGGCCAGCACTAAGGGAAAACTAGCATACTTGCACATTTTTTTAAAAAACTAGACACCTGTGGGAATCCAGGGTGGGGTGACTTGCATGGTACTTACCATGTTTTTTTTAACCCAGAAACTCATGCAGACGTCAAACTTTGACTTAAAAACAAATTTTCCTTAAATTTCTGTGTTGGAAAGTTATGAAATCTGGGGGTAGCCACAAACATACTTCCTCCCAGCATTCCCCACGTTTTCCAATGAAAAAGGTAACTTACTTGTGTGGGTAGACTTAGTGCCCGCGACAGGAAATGGTCCAAAACGCAACATGGATACACCATATTTTTCCACTCAAAACTGACCTTTTCTTTGCAAAGTGTGTAGCTGTGAATTTTATGCCCTAACGCAGCCGGCACCAAGAGAAAACTAGCAAAATTGCACATTTTTGAAAACTAGACACCTGGGGAAATCCAGTATGAGGTGACTTGCGTGGCTCCACCATGTTATTTTGCCCTGAATCCCTTGCAAACCTCCAACTTTACCTACAAATGGTGGAAAGTTCTGGAATCTGTGGGGAGGCACAAACTTACTTCTACCCAGTATTCGTCAAGTCTCCTGATAAAAAGGGTATCCCACTTGTGTGGGTAGGCAAAGTGCACACAAAAGAAAATGGCCCAAAATACAGCATGGATGCATCACATTTTCCAACTGCAAACTGACCCTTTTTCCAAAGTGGGTAGCTGTTGATTTTAGGCCCTAGCTCAGCCGGCACATAGGGAAACCAAGCACACCTGCACATTTTTGAAAATTAGACTCCTGGAGGAATCCAGGGTGGGGTGACTTGCATGGCTTCAACCAGATTTTTCTACCCAGAATCCCTTGCAAACCCAAAACTTTGACTAAAAACAATGTTTCCATATATTTATGGAATGTTTTGTAATCTGCAGAGAGCATAATCTACCTTCCAGCCAGCATTACCCCAAGTCTCCTGATAAAAATGATACCACACTTGTATGGGTAGACCTAGTGCCCCTGACAGGAAATGGCCCAAAGCGCAGCATGGATACATCATATTTTTCTACTCAAAACTGACCCCCTCTTTGCAAAGTAGGTAGCTGTGGATTTTGGGCCTTAACTCAGCTGTTGCCTAGGGAAATATTAGACCTGTCCGCCTTAGGGCTGTCCTTCTCCCAACTTTTTGCCTTCCGGCAACAAATGATGGATGGAATGCTGAATATATCAAACATTCTTCTCCAGTCAAGAGATATGGGTTAAATCCATTGTTATTTTGCTCACTACACCACTGGATTCAAGTTAGCCTGGCTGATGAGGGGTGTCACCCCGAAACTGGTCCCAGGATGCTTGCTTCTGGTCTAGGAAGGATGAGGCTTGGAAGTTCAGGCTGGACTGTCCCCATAAGGAGTATGGTCAAGTGATTTGCATATGGCTGGGCTTAAACTGGGGTGGAGTAGTGAGCAATAGAACAATGGATTTAAGCTAGATCTCTTGACTGGGTGTGAATATTTGATTCATTCAGCATTCCATCCATCAATTGTTGCTGCAGTACTTTTTGCTCTAAGAGGGATGGGTATGCCCAGATGTGGGTCCCTTTCTCACTGTACCACTGCATTCAAGCTAGCCGGGCTAATGAGGGGTGTTACCCTGAAACCGGCCCCAGGAAGCTTGTTTCCAGTCCAGGGAGGACGCGGATTGGCAGTTCAGGCTGGACTGTAGTCAGGAGGAGCAGGGCCAAAACTGATTTGCATATGGCTGAGTCCAAACTGGGGTGGCGCAGTGAGAAAAAGAATGATGGATTTAACACAGATCTTTGGACTGGGGATGAATGCTTAATTCATTCAGCATTCCGTCCATCATTTGATGCCACAGCACTTTTAGAAAGTTAGCATTTTCTTTCCTTAGCCATTTGGTCTCTGCAGCCTGTCTCTGGTCACATAACTGGGAGAGGGGAGAGGATGTAGCCTTACGGCTAGAGCAGTCGACCTTGAAGCTGGGGAACCGGGTTCGAGTCTCGGCAACGACGATCAACATCCTGTGATTCTGGACAAATCACTTAATCTCCCAGTGCCTAACAAAAATGAATGTGTCCATCTGTAACACAACTGGTGCTCATGTAAAGCGCTCTGATACCTGATATATTCAGGTCTAGTTTGCGCTATATAAAACTAAAAAAAAAAATGGGTGTAGTCGGCAGTTGGGCTTTGTGTATTCTTCCAAGACAGCCATACACAATGAGAGATTAGATATGACTGAGCGGGCTATCACAGGCAGGATGGGAGGGAGGAGCTGGGCCCAGGCTCTCCTACACCTGAAAAGGCTGGGTCCTGTCATCACACAAAGGGCTGCATAACCCCTGTAGTTAGTCTGGAGCGACGGCAGGGAAGGCAAGACATCTATGCACTTCAAAGCATGCATCCAGTAGTTTCTGCGCACTTCAAAGGCACAACTGTGTATAAAAGAAGGACTTATGTCACCATCAGTTCAATAAACTTCTCGACCTGTCGCTAATCTCCCAGGAAGAAGGACTGCTGTGCTGCTGAAGGACTGAAACTCTGCTGGGCTATTGCAAAAGCACACTGGCTGCCTACACAAAATGGGTGCTAGCCACATGGTCAAACACCATGCAGGAGGCATGGAAAACAAAGAACACACGCAGGCCTTTGGGCCCTAACTACACAAAATGGCCCCTGGCCACATGTCATGGGTAACAAAGACAAATGGTGGCCTATCTCAAACACTCACACACTGGCCAGACAAATGAGGCATGGTAACACAGGAGAAAGCAGCGTTAAATGGCAAAAATGAAAATTAAGTGGTCTAAAAAAATTTACAACACACATCTACCAAAAGCATCAAATATATTACTACACCTATACACTGTTTGCAGGGGAAACAAAACATAAAATAGCCCCCAAAAAACACATTTCGTAATTTAATCCAATGCCATCCATGGGTTAAATGATGTTTCAATTCAACAGACATCACAGAAACAGTTGTTTCATGCAACCATAACTAGTACTGGGCCTACTGGCTGGAAGGCCCATTTGCAGACTACGCCACATAGTGAATTCAATGAATATTGCAAATTTATTAAAAAACCTCAAACAAAAATCAAGGGGAACAGTCCATTTGAGAAAGTATTTAACTCCAAATTGTCATTTTGAGGAGATTTAGCTGCTACTCGAGGAGAGAATCTTCTACTGGTTGCAGCAGTGGTCCATCACGCTCACTCGCGCTCGCGTACGTCACTAAGACGTGCCAGAAGTCGCTGGGGTGGCTTAGCACCACGCTATGGGCAGCAAAATCTTGCTGGAGCTCGCAGGAAGCTTGAAAATCTTGGCACTCGTGAGCGCCCAGCAAGTCTCTCGTCGCTCTCCCGTGCGTGCGAAATGACATTTTGAGCGTGCGAACAAAAAAAGCTTATTGGTAACTCCGCGATCTCTGTCGAACTCGGAGATGCCGAATTATGCAAACTCTGCAAGCAGAGCGGAGTTTCACTCCCAGGCCTAGAAATAAGCCAAGTATATGCCTGAAATGTAGATGTAAGCCAGGAGTTCAACTAGTCGAATTCACACCTTTATTTCTGTCCAAAGTCTACAACCGAAGCAATACAGTTTGGTCATGGTCTTGCAGGAAGCATAAGAAACACACAATCATACATCACATTATCAATAAATGCTACTTTCAAAGATCAGTTTCATAAAAGTTGTACTCTCAAAATAAAGCAATCACTACTAGAAATAGGATACACTTCTAAAGGACATCTACATGGGATATGTACTTGCAGGATGAAGCTCAAACTAGCAATTGATGCTTTTATCATGATAATGTTAAAGGAAAACATTTTAAACCTATAATTAAAGGAATGCCCCACAGGCATAGAAAGTGAACCTGTGAAATTACATATGGAAAGAAATAAATGTATCAGGCAACTATGCAAAATCTAAAATTTGTACTGGGGTTATGAAAATGCACTGGAGACAAAGGAAGATCTCTTGAAGTCCATACTGAATTAATTATATATCAGATGTATTTTGTATTGAACAAAAATATCAACATTTGAAAAAGAATGCAATGTTTAAAATATATATTGGGTTCAATCCATTTATTCAAGCATCTAAATATACAGATTAAACTAAGGAAATTAATAAGTAGAGGTCTATTCACAAAGTCATATAATAGTATGTAAAATTGTATGACTGTATTACTCTTTTATGCCTTTGTAAATTAGCCCCGAAATAGTATTTAAAATTGGAATAAAATGGGAATGTTCATATATAACTAGTAAAAATAGAAAGGACTGAGCCCTCTTTGCACTTTGAGTCATAAGGAGTGATTTATTTATTAGTTTGTAAAGTGCGCAATTACCAAGAGGGTGTCCTGGCGCTGGCTGACTAAAACCTTCTGCAAACAAATGTACTAAAATCTTAGGCAACACTTCATTCACAACACATAAAGTCCATTTTAACATAACTGAGGGCACATACTACAAAGGCCAGAGGGACATATGGGTAGATATCAAATCTAATACATTTATTTTTCAAAAAATTAATATTCCATATGTACTTTAAAAGTAGCTCTCATGTCATTTTAATAGGTCATGGCAAGCCATATCATTATTATTGCAACCATACAATCTCTCATACCCTCTCATACATCCACAAAATGCATCAAAGGAAAAAAGACAAAAAGATAAAAAGAAAATGACAAAACTAATACCCTAGTCATAATAGATACATACATTATATAATAAGTGAAACAAGGAAACAATTTCCAACAACTTTTCTTATATAATGTTTCAACGGAAATAATTGTTCATATACTTTCTCAAACAGTGGCTAATAAATAGTATATTTTTCTCTACGTCCCTTTCGGCACAGCGCCTTCTTCAGGAAGAGACGAATTGTATACCATGAGCTGTATCTGTGGACATGGCAAATCTTTGTTATGGTAAAAATCAAAAGGAGAGGGAGGAAAGCTACTGGAGCCAGTTCACTTCCCCTGGTATATATGTTTTATCAAAGAGAACTAACTCTGGAGTGGGTGCTCCTAGCGTATGTTTGTTTTGGAAAGGAAACACATTATGTTTATAGTAAGGCCCTCACTCACCAACCTAGTTGGTGACATGCTTCATCATCGGGCCCCACCCAAGGCACCGAGTGCACCTTGGGTGTGCTACGACGCCTGGATACAGCGGAGCTGGTATTGTGCCGTGAGAGTGCAGTGAAAGGAAGTGAGTGAATGTTAAAAAAGCTGTCCTAAGGGTCCCTGGGATAAAAAATGACTATTTTAATGGGTGGGCCCTTGGCAGTAAATAAAAACGAGAGTCGGATATTTAAGGAGATCTTATGGTAACTCCAATATCCTAGTCGGTCAACATGTTTCAGCCATGCTCTCTTAGTGGTATGGCTTTCTTCAGGACCTATGTGTAGTGCAAAGTGAGTGGTCTAAAAACGTGTTATTAGAAGACAATATATGTGACACACGTGCTAAGGTGTGATATGTGGTAGAGGAGAATTTCCTCTAGTGGTGCTTTCCTGTGGGGAAGGAAAAGACAAACAAACATACAGAGAAACATGTAACATACTGGTATAGTTGTTCCAGGAGCGGAGTGTCCGTGCTCTTATGCGGTCAAAGGCACAGTGAAGACAGGGTGTGGCGTAATTAGTTATAATCCACGCCTGGTAATTTATGCGGTACTGGGTGGTAATCAAGATGTGCATAACATGGTGCATCGTGTAACTTAAAAACAAAAAGCGAAAAGAGCAAAATATCTTACTCAGACAATATCCGGAAAGTGCCCCATGAGTTCCATGTGGGGCCCGACCTGTAGTCACACTCTATGTGACAAAAATTAAAAGAGGAGACAAAAGCGATTTAAAATTTACCCGCATGCTTGGCTGTGAGAAAATGCCAGCAGCGGGGTGGAGAGGCAGTTTTAAAGCATACCCCCCTTAGGATATTCCCACTTACTTCATCAAGGTCTAGGACCCTTCTCAGTACCTGCTTCAGCCGCCATGGAGCTCCGTGGTAGAATGAGTGGAGCTGGGCGGTGGTTTAAATACTCTGCTGGTTCCAACAGGTACCGGCGAGTTTGGTTAATTGGGAACTGCTGTGGCTGGTTCAATAGGTTTCAGGTGCTGGTTTAGGCTGTCTTCTGATGGGTCTGCAAGAGAGAATAGGCATAGAGAAAAGACACGCCCCTGTGGGAGTGTAGCCATAGAGAAAAGACACGCCCCTGTGGGAGTGTCAAGTGCTTATGTGTGCAGAAAAAATAAAATAAACTGAACTGAAGTTTAACTCATAAAAGACCCGGAGGTACTGCTAATTGTAGCAGGTGTTGTTATTCTCAATTCAAGTGTGCCTACTAATTGTGGCTTAAAAGAAATCTGAGAATGATTCGTGTTGATTGGGAACATATCACAAAGGAGAAGAAACGTAGAGTCTAGTGTAGACATACACTTGGATTCGCACTGTCGTGTGAAAAAAGATGTTGCTTTTGCTAGGTCAAGTGGTGCTCTTGACTCTAAGGTGTTTTATTTTATTTATATTTATTAGGGGTTTTATATAGCGCTGGCCAGACCCGAGGGTATCGGAGCGCTTTACAACAGATTTAAAGCAGACATCACATAAAAAGGCAAAGGTAAACGTAAAAGTTTGAAGGACTCAATGTGCTGTGCGTCATTGAGGTAGGGAGGTCCTGAGATAGCATTGATGAGTGCACAAAATCTTGAGTTAAACCTCCTTCCGGGAAGAGGGAACGAGGAGGGGGGTAGGGGAGCGGGGATGAGGTAGATATTGGCGGAACATTGTTCAAGGGTTGTAAAGTGCAGGAAGAGGTAGGTTGTGGTGGCACATTGTCAGGTGACTGCAGACTTCAGGTTTGTGCGTTTCGGCAGCAATTCTCGGTTTGGGAAGGCACGGTTGAGGTAGAGGTCTTTTAGGAGACTTTTGAATTTTATAAAGGAAGGGATAGTCCTGATATTGACTGGGATGGAGTTCCATATTTTGGGTGCGTTTCCAGCGAAGGATCGTGCAGCGGATTTTTGTTTGCGTGTTTTCATAGGGATGAGTAAGAGGGTGTTGGAGCTCCTGAGGTTTCTTGTCTGGCCGGCTTTCTTGAGTTTGGAGGCCAGGTATTCCGGTTTCCCTGTGTGCAGGGCTTTGTGCGTGAGGCAGGCAGTTCTAAAGCTGGCACGCATTTCAACTGGGAGCCATTTTAATTCTCTGAGTGCAGGAGTTAAGTGGTCATATTTCTTAACTCCGGTGACCATTCTGGCAGCTGCATTGAGAGTTGTTTTGAGTGGCGCTAGGTGGGATTGAGCTGTACCGGTGAGGACTGCGTTCCCGTAGTCAAGTCTAGATAGCACCAGTGTTTGGGTGGCTTGTTTGAGGTCCTTGGGCGGGATGAAGGGCTTAATTTTGTTGAGAAGCTTCAAATTGAGGAAGGCACTCTTCGCGGAGATCTTAATGTGCTTGGACATGTTCAGTTTTGGGTCGAGGGTGATTCCTAGAGATTTTACAGAGTTTGCCAGGGTGAGATTACCGTTGAGAGCATCGATTGGTTTCAGCCACTCTACGATTTGAGGGTTTTCATCTTTGTTGGAGATGAGGAGGATTTCGGTTTTGTCTTGATTGAGTTTAAGGTGGTTTGTTGCTAGCCACTGTTGAACTTCTCTAAGAGTGTTTTTGAGTCTTAGAATGTCGTTAATGGAGGAGGTTTCCAAGTAGATCTGGGTGTCATCAGCATATAGGTGAAAGGGGATGTTGGCTTTTTTGAGAAGGGTGGTGAGGTGTTCCATGTACATGTTGAACAGTTGAGGGGAGAGCACCGAGCCTTGGGGGATACCTCTGTTGACGGGGTGTAGGTCGGACGTAAAGGTTTTGATTTTTATCCTTTGGGAGCGGTTGTTTAAGAAGGAGGAGAACCATTGTAGGACCACCTCATCTGCACCTACTCTGTCTTGAAGAGCCTTGATGAGTAGATTGTGATCAACCGTGTCAAAGGCTGCCGATAGGTCTAGGAGGATGAGTAGGCAGCATTTGTCAGCATCAAGAGATTTGTGGATGTCATCCACGATGTTAAGGATCGCGGTTTCAGTGCTACAGCCTTTTCTGAAGCCCGATTGGTGGTGGTCTAGCAGGTTGATGTTGTCTATGTGCTGAGTCAGTTGTATGAGAACGCACTTTTCAAGGATTTTGGATAGGAAGGGGAGGTTGGAAACAGGTCTGAAGTTGTTCAGATCGGTGTTGTCTAGGCCTGGCTTTTTCAATAGTGGCGTGACTTGGCCGGCTTTGAGGCAGTCTGGTATGATGCCGGTTTTCAAGCAGCTGTTTATGATTTCGCTCCAGAGTGGGGCGAGTGAGAGTTTCAGCTTTTTGGTCAAGTGGGTGGGTATAGGATCGAGGGCGTGGGATGCGAGCTTGGAGGAGGAGATTAGTTTAAGAATCTCAGCTTCAGGTACAGGGTCGAAGGATTTCCAGGCTTTCATGGGGAGCTTGCTCGTGGTGGTTTCGATTGTTGGGGTTGGGTTTTTGCAGGAGGGATAGAGGTTGGTGTCAAGAGATAGCTCAATCTTGGTGATTTTGTCGTTGAAGAAGTTGGCGAAGTTGTCACACAGGTCTTTGGAGGCCTGGACTGGGGTTGCAGAGGTCTTGGAAGTTAATTGCCTGATGATGTTAAAGAGTTCTTTGGGCCTGTTTTTCGCGTTGTCAAGGGCGGTGCAGAAAAAGTTGGTTTTTTCGTTGTTGATATGTTTTTTGTAATTCCTTCGGGCTGCTTTGAGTTGCTCGCAGAGGCTTGTGGAGGGATTGTTTCTCCATATACGTTCTGTAGCTCTAAGTTGTCTCCTTTCCTCGTTAATGTCCGAGTTGAACCAGGATCTGAAAGGAATATTCCTAGTTTTTTTCAGTTTCAGGGGGGCAAGTTGGTCTAAGATGGACGACATAGTTGTGTTGTAATGGGATGTGAGTTCTGTTGCGGAAAGACCGTCTGGGGAGATGGGCAGGAGCGTGCTTATCTTTTCTTCTAGGTCGACCATGTTGATCTGTGATAGGTTTCTCGTCCATGTAGGGGGTTTTGGATGGGGGTTGATACATGATTGGTTGCGTGATGTGGAATAGAATTAAGTGGTGGTCTGACCAGTCGACCGGTAAGATGTGGTCTATTGTGATTGCGTCATGTTGGGCGATGATGGCATCCAGGATTGCCCTTTTGTTATGGGTTACTTCTGAGCAGTGCTGGGTAAGGTTGTTGCTTTGTAGTAGCTCGTTCAGGTTTTGTATTGGTGCGCTGTTTTTATCATTCCAGTGCAAGTTGAGGTCACCCAGAATTAGGTTGTTGTTGTCTCGGAGAGCGCAGTGTGGACCAGGTCTGACAGGTGTTCAGTGAATGTGGTGGTGTTGCCTGGGGGATGGTATAGGAGATGGCATTGTAGTATTTTGTTGTTGCTGGTGTTGATGTTGGCGGTTAGGCATTCAAAGGTGTTGTAGTTGAAGGTATCTATTGCGGTCACAGACAAGTTGTTGTTGTGAACGATTGCTAAACTCCCACCTCTTTGGTCTTTCCGGTCTTTGTTGATGATTGAGAAGCCTGGGGGTACGAGGGTGTCCATGATTGGAGGCGAGCTGTCATTAAACCAGGTCTCGGTGATGAAGGCTATGTCTATGTCATGAGTGAGGATGGATTCTGCTAGCTCTGTGGCATGTTTGGTGGCTGATCTGCAGTTTATGAGCATGCAGTTGGTAGGTGGTGTCTCTTCTTTTGTTTTTTTCTTATGGGTGCAATGGGGATGTTGATGATGGAGGCTGGGGGTCTACGGGGTTTCGGAGTGGAGTGATCTCTTCTGAATCCAGTGATTACCTGAATCATGGATTGAGGAATGGAAGCAGTGGGGGTGTCGTACGAGGAGGCCAGATCAGCCGTTTCATCCGAGGACATAGCCTCCATAGTTCTTTTGGGCCTCAGTGTATGACTCGAGAGGGGGGGTGAGGTCCAACTGGGTCGCGAAGCCTTGTAGAGCCTTTGGTGTGTAGGGTTGGAGACAGTGGGAGTACCGTGGGGGTTTTTGGAGGGATTGCGAAGCGTAGCAAGGTTGTTTAGGATTTCGTTAAAGCCCTGTGTTATAATAGCCAATTGGCTTTCAAGCAGGGAGAGCCGGCGCCCCGTCTCATCTTGGGTTGGGGTGGGAGGATTCTGGGCTGGGTCTTCCTGAAGGCGAGAATGCCTGACGATGTTGTGTTGCCTTCTGGTAGTTATTGTGTTGTCAGTGAGGGCTTTGAGGAGGGTCGTGGGCGTGGGGTGAGGGGGGGTCATGTTGTGGTAGCTGCTTTCTTTTGCAGGTGGGTATGGGAAGGTGGTTGGAAGTCTTAGACTGTACATTGAGGGTGGTCGGTGTTGCTTGAGGAAGGTTATGAGCGGGGAGCTGTTCACGGGGACGAACCGGCGGGGGAGGAGGGGTCTTGTTCTTGGTGCCAGAGGTGCTGGTGGTGTCTTGAGTTGGAGAGCGGGGGCTTATGATAGCGGGCGCAGGAGAGGTGTGGGTGTTCATCTGGGGGGTCTGGATGTCAGGGTATAAGGGGTGGGTTGGGTGGGGAGATGAGTGTGAGCGGAGGCAGTCTTAAGTGAGGGGAAGAGGGAGTCAAATGCCTCAAGGTTGTCATTGTTAGCTTGAATCAGGACTGTGCCATTGGAGTAAATGGTCACAGAGGTGTTCCCGCTTCTCGTCGTACGGTTAGGGATAGGGAATGCTAGTTTGCAGCTATGGGGTGTATTGGTAGTTTTGGTAATGTGGAGTTGTGATCTGAGGGTGGAGATCCACTTTTCGGGTCTTTCCGTGTGAAAAATGAGGTCCATTTTTACTTGGCCTTTATAGGAGCAGTGATATATGTCAACAAATAGTGATTCTGGGTATTGCCTGATCAGCTTATGTTTGAGGTTTTTTCTCGCTTTGGGTGAGAGGTTGGGGGGGACTAATGGAGAAGGAGTTCGGGCCGTGCGGTTTTACGTAGCTCGACGTGAGCGGGTTAGCGTAGGTTGGCGTGGTAGAAGGCATTTTAACTATGCAGGCGGTGGGGCTAGTACCTTTAGGGCTTGGTGTGCTACGCTATCACAGGGGTTGTGTGGGTTGTGGTGGTGGACGGGACTGGTAGCGTGGTCAAGCCTCTTCTTTAGGGGTTGGTTGGTTGGCTGCCAGCCTGCGGTCACTGGGGGCAGGAAGAGTGTAAGAGCGGTGGGGGCATTGAGGTGCGGCTTGTGTCGTATAGTTTCAGGTATGGGGCGGGTAGTTGCTGTTGTCTTGCCGTTGAATTTCAAGTTCCGAGACCCCTCTGGGTTCAGGTTTCGAGTTCCGTGACCCCCCGGAATTCTAATGGGGAAGCTACCGGGTGGTCAGGCAGTATGGGTTTGGCAGTGTGTAGATAGGCGCAGCAAGACAGGGACAACGTCACTTCTTTTTAGAGCTCAATGAGTCTGGACGCAGAGTTGGGAGGACCAGCCCCTTTTTAGGGTTGGTCGGACCGGCTCTGTGATGTAGGGGCCTTTGTTGCTTATTCTAGTCGAGGCCGACAGGAACAGGGTGTATAGGGGGTATTTAGGGTGAAAGGGGACTCACCGAAGCAGTCTGTTTCTCGGTGAGAAGTACTATTTCTGTGCGGCCATCTTGAGGTCAGGTGTTGCAGAGTCCATTGATTGCTCGCAAATTGATTGCCCAGTGGCGGTTAGTGTGATTCTCCAGAGGTTATTTGTCTTGTGCTTCAGTCCTGGATCGCTCTACAAAGCGGCAGTTTCCGTGGAGGACTTGCATAATCGGTGGGTTACTAATGCTGGTTCAAGCGGCCATCTTGGGACAGGCGTTGTGGAGCTCTGTAGAAGCTCGTGGTCCGATTTCCGAAGTTCCTCAGTTTGAAGATCGTTATGGGCATTATCTGTCAGGGCTCTCTTGTGTCACTGTGTGGTGCCTTTATGTCGTGAGCAGTCTATTGCTCATGGAGGGTTACCGTTGTCGGATCCACCTCGGGGCGGCCATTTTGGGGCCAGGCACTGTGGAGCTCAGCAGTAGCTCGTAGTCAACTAGCTGAAGGCCCCCCAGTGCCAGTTTGATGATCACTGCAGGTCGGTACTCTCGTGTGTCCACTTTAGAGTGTCTTTGACTTACTTGCAGCCCGCTAACCGAGCCTGGTTTCCTTTACTGCTGCAACATCTTGTGCGGCCATTTTGAGGTCAGGCGTTGCGGAGCTCAGCAGTAGCTCACGCTCCGTTTTCTCCGATTTCGTTAAGGGCCTTAACTATCAGGGCTCTCATGTGTCCGCTGTGGGGTGCTTTTGTGTAACGAGCAGTCTATTGCTCAAGCCAAGTTACCTTTATCGGATCCAGGTCTGGGCGGCCATTTTGGGGACAGGCGCTGTGGGGCTTAGCAGTGGCTCGTAGTCGGCTTTCTGAAGTCCCCCCCGTGTCAGTTTAGTGATCGCTGCGGGTCGGGACTCTCTTGTGTCCACCTTAGAGTGACTATGAGTTACTTGCAGTCCGCTGGGCGAGCCTGGTTACCTTTACTACTCCAACATCTTGTGCGGCCATTTTGAGGTCAGGCGTTGCAGAGCTCAGCAGCAGCTCACGCTCCGTTATCTCGTAGTTCTGCCCGTGCCAGCTATGTGAAGGCAGCGGTCCGGTTCCGGGGCAGTCGGGACTCTCGCGGGTCCGAGGTGGGCTGTCCTTAGATCAAGAGAGGTCTGTTAGCCGCCGATCACCTTTGAGGCATCAGTTTCCCTCCTGGAGATGTCGGGGTGCAGATCTTCGGTTCCAGCTGATGTTGGGATCTCGATTCAGGTGTATCCACCTTGGGGTTATTCCGGTGAGTCCTCGTTCTTGGGTTGCGGAGATGGTAGGGAGGGCAGCATGGGTTCTCCCTGCAGCGGTGATCCCAGTGCCCGGGAGCTCGATTTCAGTGCTCTCTTCCCGCGGCCATCTTGGATACCTCATAAGGTGGTTATGCAATGTCTCATTTTGGGTGGCCTGTTTGGGAGTTAAAACAGGGCGTGTTGCTCACACTGAGGTGATGTCCCGGTTAGTCTTTTTGTAAGGCAGGAAGATTTTACGCATGGTGCTGTGGTTCAGGTTGGATTCAGGCCATTCCGGGGTATGTTGTCATTTAACCCTGTGACGTTCGTGGAAAGGCGATAGATCCAACGTTGCTCCTTAAGTAGCAGGATCCTGTCATTTCAAAGGGTCTGGCTGTTGATATGTTCTATTACACTCCAGTTTAGGTCATTAGGGGTGTGGTTTGCTTGGATGAAGTGGTCTGTCAGTTTACTTATGTTTTTTCTACACCTTATGGTGCTGCGATGTTCCACAATTCGGGTTCTGACTTTGCGACTCGTCATGCCTACATAACGAAGGCCGCATGTGCAGGTGTTCAGATAGATGACATTATTGGAGTTGCAGTTAGTGTGGTGGAGCTGTTGCCACGTTTTTCCTGTCTCCAGGCTCAAGTTTTTAGTTGCTTTTGTAAGATGGCAGACACTGCAGTCACCGCAGGGGTAGTGACCTTTAATGCCGGGGAACCCCCACGCATTAAGTACAGTGTTAGGTGCTGGAGTTCTGGGTATAGGTGGTCTGGTGGAGACCAGGCGGTCTCGAAGGGATCCCACTGGTTAAGCCACGTCAGGAAATTGTCGAGGGTGTCGACCGGCCCTGTCCATATCATGAGGATATCGTCGCCAAAATTGGATGTTGGTGCTATATGGGTTGGTAGCTGCCAGGATGTGTTGCTTCTCAAACTGATATACTTAGAGGCCAGTCATTCAGAACAAGACAGACTACACCACTGAGTGTAGGAGGCTTCTAAACGACCCTCGGAACTACAAACGCCTAACAGAAGACCCCACCACCACCCTGAAGGACACTATTATCTCTCTGGTAGAAACTGCAGAAACCAACAACCATATTTCCAAACAAGAGGTTAATTACCTCTGTGCTAAGAAGGCAAAGGTACCGTATTTTTATACGGTCCCTAAAATTCATATATAAAGAGACAAGACCACCACCTGGATGCCCGATAGTATCACAAACCTACATCACGTAACTCCCTACTGCAGTTCAGCAGCTTCCACCCGAGGCCCCTCAGAGAAAACCTGCCATACGGCCTATTTCTAAGGATACGCCGTAACTGCAGCCTCACTAGAGACTACAAACAGCAATCCTCTGAACTAGCGGATAAACTACGAGCACGCGGGTACCCGGAGAAGATAATCAATACCACCAAGAAGAGGGCCCGTAACCAACAGAGGGACGCCCTCCTAGAGGACAACACACGGGACAACACCATGACACGTTTGACCTGCATCACCACCTACAATGTGGCCTCAAATCAAGTAGCCAAGATACTTAACAAGAACTGGCACATAATAAACAGTGGCACCATGAAATGGGAACGCCCGCTATTGGCATACAAAAAAGAGGGTAGCCTTCGAGACCGCCTGGTCTCCACCAGACCACCTATACCCAGAACTCCAGCACCTAACACTGTACTTAATGCGTGGGGGTTCCCCGGCATTAAAGGTCACTACCCCTGCGGTGACTGCAGTGTCTGCCATCTTACAAAAGCAACTAAAAACTTGAGCCTGGAGACAGGAAAAACGTGGCAACAGCTCCACCACACTAACTGCAACTCCAATAATGTCATCTATCTGATCACCTGCACATGCAGCTTTCGTTATGTAGGCATGACGAGTCGCAAAGTCAGAACCCGAATTGTGGAACATCGCAGCACCATACGGTGTAGAAAAAACATAAGTAAACTGACAGACCACTTCATCCAAGCAAACCACACCCCTAATGACCTAAACTGGGCTGTAATAGAACATATCAACAGCCAGACCCTTTCAAATGACAGGATCCTGCTACTTAAGGAGCAACGTTTGATCTATTGCCTTTCCACGAACGTCACAGGGTTAAATGACAACATACCCTGGAATAGCCTGAATCCAACCTGAACCACAGCACCATGCGTAAAATCTTCCTGCCTTACAAAAAGACTAACCGGGACATCACCTCAGTGTGAGCAACACTCCCTGTTTTAACTCCCAAACAGGCCACCCAAAATGAGACATTACATAACCACCTTAGTGTCAAGAGCACCACTTGACCTAACAAAATCAACATCTTTTTTCACACAACAGTGCGAATCCAAGTGTATGTCTACACCAGACTCTAAGTTCTTCTCCTTTGTGATATGTTCCCAATCAACACAAATCATTCTCAGATTTCTTTCAAGCCACAGTTGGTAGGCACACTTGAATTGAGAATAACAACACCTGCTACAATTGGCAGTACCTCCGGGTCTTTTATGAGTTAAACTTCAGTTCAGTTTATTTTATTTTTTCTGCACACATAAGCACTTGACACTCCCACAGGGACGTGTCTTTTCTCTATGTCTACACTCCCACAGGGGCGTGTCTTTTCTCTATGCCTATTCTCTCCTGCAGACCCATCAGAAGACAGCCTAAACCTGCACCTGAAACCCATTGAACCAGCCACAGCGGTTCCCAATTAACCGAACTCGCTGATACCTGTTGGAACCAGCAGAGTATTTAAACCACCGCCCAGCTCCACTCATTCTACCACGGAGCTCCATGGCGGCTGAAGCAAGTTCTGAGAAGGGTCCTAGACCTTGATGAAGTAAGTGGGAATATCCTAAGGGGGGCATGCTTTAAAACTGCCTCTCCACCCCGCTGCTGGCATTTTCTCACAGCCAAGCATGCGGGTAAATTTTAAATCGCTTTTGTCTCCTCTTTTAATTTTTGTCACATAGAGTGTGACTACAGGTCGGGCCCCCACATGGAACTCATGGGGCACTTTCCGGATATTGTCTGAGTAAGATATTTTGCTCTTTTCGCTTTTCGTTTTAAGTTACACGATGCACCATGTTATGCGCATCTTGATTACCACCCGGTACCGCATAAATTACCAGGCGTCGATTATAACTAATTACGCCACACCCTGTCCTCACTGTGCCTTTGACCGCATAAGAGCATGGACACTCCGCTCCTGGAACAACTATACCAGTATGTTACATGTTTCTCTGTATGTTTGTTTGTCTTTTCCTTCCCCACAGGAAAGCGCCACTAGAGGAAATTCTCCTCTACCACATATCACACCTTAGCGCGTGTGTCACATATATTGTCTTCTAATAACACGTTTTTAGACCACTCACTTTGCACTACACATAGGTCCTGAAGAAAGCCATACCACTAAGAGAGCATGGCTGAAACATGTTGACCGACTAGGATATTGGAGTTACCATAAGATCTCCTTAAATATCCGACTCTCGTTTTTATTTACTGCCAAGGGCCCACCCATTAAAATAGTCATTTTTTATCCCAGGGACCCTTAGGACAGCTTTTTAACATTCACTCACTTCCTTTCACTGCACTCTCACGGCACAATACCAGCTCCGCTGTATCCAGGCGTCGTAGCACACCCAAGGTGCACTCGGTGCCTTGGGTGGGGCCCGATGATGAAGCATGTCACCAACTAGGTTGGTGAGTGAGGGCCTTACTATAAACATAATGTGTTCCCTTTCCAAAACAAACATACGCTAGGAGCACCCACTCCAGAGTTAGTTCTCTTTGATAAAACAAATCTTTGTTATGATCATTAATGCCCTCGTAATCTATATCTATAAAAACTACATTAAAAATGGTTTGTAAGCCAAAAATTATGCAAAATCATGCATTAGTGTACCCATAATCTTTGTAGCAAAACATGCCGGCAAACCACATGTTAATAGAGCTTACCAAAAATCACAGTTCTTCAAACAGCACATGAAGATGACACCTAATAGTGCTAAAAAAACAACTCAGTGATAATAAATAGAAAAAGAAAGAGATAGAAATAATACACCAGCACCCAATGTGACTGTCCTGTGTTAACAATGACCTATTATTAATCTGCAGCTACATGGAAAATAATGAATGTAACATGTGAACAGCCACCTCAGGTTATGGGTTAATAAAGGAAAATACAAATAGTTAAAACCAGATAAGAATTTTGAGCTTTTACTCATGAAGAATTCAATAGAAAGGAGCTATACATCTTACCCAGTCCAGGCAGATATAATGATGCCAACTCAGTATTATCAATGTGTCACACAGGCAATAAAAACAACTAGCCCAGTCATAAGATTCCTAATAATAATAAGGAAGAGAGAGGAAAAAATTGTGATAAATAGGGTGCCAGACTCATTTTTGCTTACCAATATATAATCACGTAAAAAAGCTAAGGTATGATGCCGCACTCACCCGGGGATATGCTGCGGTGTGCGAACTAAATATTCAGCTTATTGGACTTTTCACCTCAAAATCACATGAGGACAGCACTGCAGTGTGTCATATGGGTAGATGCTCGCCTACAAAAGATAACATCAGAATGTGGGCGTGTTTGCGAAAGCTGTAACTCCTAAACGCAATGCAACGCTCTACTTACCTGCTGGGTGGCAGTCGAAAATCCCACTGTCGCACAACATCTTGCAAATGTTGGACGGAAAGCTGAGATGGCACTCGGTGTTTTGCTTAACCCATTCCATGCCATGGACGTAACGGTAACGTCCATGGCTGCATCGCTGGTGTGCCATGGATGTAACCGTTACGTCAAAGGCAAACCACCCCATAAACCCTCTGCTGTTTTTAGCAGAGGGATTTCCTTTCTTTTTTTGGGCCTCAGGAAGTGGGGAAGAGCTTCCCCAACTTCCAGAGGCATGTTTTGTTTTCCATATGTAATGACGATCGCTCGCATGGCGCGCTGACGTCATTACATATGAAACTGAAAGTGAAATGAGCTGAATGGCTCGTTTCAGTTTCAGTGCTTCGGTGCTCGTGGGGCTATCGCATCCCGAGCACAAAATCACATGGGAGAGATACCATTGGAAAGGGGAGAACCTCCCCATTCCAATGGTACCCCTCCCTCATGGATCCCTGCTTGGGCTTTTGTTCCCCCATAGTAATTTGGCCATAGTGAGTCTTTCTGCCTCCCCTGGGAGGCAGATGGCGCAGTAGCCACCAATCTGCCCCTCTGGGGGGGGGGGGGGGCAGAAAGTACACTAGACCCTGATTTTATAAGCTAAAACTGAGGTTTGCAGGGGATTCTGGGTAAGAAAACATTGGGGGATCCATGCAAGTTACACCTCCCTGAAATCTCCTAGGTGTCTAGTTTTCAGAAATGTCTGGGTTTGGTAAGTTTCCCAAGATGTCCGCCTAGCC
Source organism: Calotriton arnoldi (assembly GCA_963921515.1). Classification (NCBI taxonomy): domain Eukaryota; kingdom Metazoa; phylum Chordata; class Amphibia; order Caudata; family Salamandridae; genus Calotriton; species Calotriton arnoldi. Next base: position 305,886 of record CAWUFW010005767.1, read on the forward strand.
TGGGACCAAAAACGCAGGTGACCCACCTTGTTAAACCATTTCGTTTTGTGATACATAATTTTGATGTCTCCACAATATGTGTTGGGCCCTTCCCTGACGCAGGTACTTGGCCCACCAAAAAAAGTGAGGTACCATTTTTATCGGGAGACCTGGGTGAATGCTGGGTGGTAGGAAATTTGTGTTTGCCTGGTGCTCCCACAATTTTACCACACAGAAATAGAAGGAAAATTTGATTTTTTAAGCTAAATTTGAAGTTTACAGGGGATTCTGGGTAAGAACACATTCGGGGATCCATGCAAGTTACACCTCCCTGGACTCCCCCGAGGGTCTAGTTTTCTTAAATGTCTGGGTTTGGTAGGTTTCCCTAGATGGCCATCGAGCCCATGAAAGAAAATGTGGTTCTTTGGTGATAAATAATTTTGATGTCTCCACAATACATTTTGGACCATTTCCTGATGCAGACTCTAGGCCTACCCACATAAGTGAGGTACCATTTTTATTTTCAGACTTGGGGGAATGCTGGATGGGTGGAATTTTGTGGCTCCCTGCAGATTCCAGAACTTTCCATCACAGAAATATGAGGAAAATGTGTTTTTTGGACAAAGTTTGAGGTTTGCAAGGGATTCTGGGGAAAAGAACCTGGTGAGAGCCACACACTTCCCCCATCCTGGATTCTACAGGATGTCTAGTTTTAAAAAATGTACAGATTTTCTAGGTTTCCCTAGGTGCCGGCTGAGCTTGGGACCAAAATCCAAAGCTAAGCACATTGCAAACAAGATTCCATTTTCACTAGAAAAATGTGATGTGCCCACGTTGTGTTTTGGGCAGTTTCCTGTCACATGCACTAGGCCTACCCACACAAGTGAGGTACTATTTTTTTGGGAGACATATGGAAACACATAATAGCAGAACAAGTGTTATTACTATTTGTCTTTCTATGCTTTTCTGCCTTCCAAATGTAAGACAGCGTGTAAAAAAGAACTCATTTTGAACAATACCCTCTAATTCACATGCTAATATGGGTACCCACAAATTCAGAGATGCACAAATAACTACAGCTTCTAAACACCATGTCGTGTTACAATTTCAGAAATACATAGGTTTCCTTGATACCGATTTTTCACTCTTTATATTTTACCAAATGAATTATAGAATACCCGGTACACAATGAAAACACATTGCAAGGTGCAACTCAGTTATTAGCTCTGGATATCGCAGGTTCTTGTTGAACCTACAAACCTCATAACGCCTGCAACCAGAAGGGTCCCACAGACGTAACAGTATATAGCTTTCAAAAATCTACCATAGTTAGAAGAAGTTACAGGTGAAAATGTAGGCACAAATGGCTGTTCTTTTCAAATAAATTTCTATATTCTTTTATTTCAACTGTTACTTTCCATATGAAAACCTTGAAGGATCTACACAAATGACTCCTCGCTAAATTCAAAATGTTGTCTACTTTCAGAAATGTATAACTTTCTGGGATCAAAATTGGTTTCACATCCATTTGTACCATTAACTGGAAGGAGGTTGAAAGCACAAAAAATAGGAAAAATGCCAAAACTGTGTAGAACATTTAGGTTCTCTGAAAAAGTCTACCTGTTCCTGAAAGCTGGGAAAATGGTGATTCTAGAACCACAAACTCTTTGTTGATACCATTGAAGTAAAGAAACTAGATGCTTTCTTCTGCAGCACTTTTATCCCATTTCCCCCCCAAAAAAACAAATTTAGCTGTATTTTGCCTAATTTTTCAGTCCCCTCCAGCAGAATCCACAAATTCCTGGTACCTTTAGAATCCTCAGGATGTTGGAAGAAAAGGACGCAAATTTTGTGTGCATACCTTACTAGGACAAAATGTTATGGGGGCCTAAGCGCGATCTACCCCAAATTGTCAAAAAAGGGCGTGGCACGGGGAGGCCTGGCAGTGAAGGAGTTAAAAAGAATCCACAACCTGGAAGTGGCCTGGGCTTTGAACTGGACTATACAGCTTTCAGATAAAGAGTCTCTTCCATTTGTCCTCGAGCAGCCGTCATGTTGGAAAAGTAATTCATAAAGCTGGCGGAAGCAAGGACGCAATGTGCGATATGCATAATAGATAGAGGAAGCTGTTATGCACTGTGCAATGTTTTAAATTGTATAGCAAAGCAGTACAAGCTGGTGGCGGCTAAATAGAACTGAGCTGTGAGGCTTCACTGCCAAATATATTTGTAAGAATGCAGTATCATAATTCTGCAATTGTAGAAAGTATAAGAACAGACATATACTCTCAGAAAAATTACAAGTGCCACAGATGAAAAGATGGACAACAAACTTCCATCATTAGAAGCCTGTATATAGCAAGTCCCAGAATACAGTCCAAAAGTAATAGTGTACTCTGTATGTATGTAGCTATAGATTGTGGCTTGATAAGTGACTAATCATGAAACTAAATGCACTAGGTCAACAAAGATATGTATGAATCTCGAGGAAGCTACAAGTGCTACAGATTTAAAGATGGGCCACACACTACCATGAGCAGAAAGGAGTGTAAGTACTGAAAAATGGCCCCTTCACCTGAAAACAGTGAAATGGCATGCAGATTCAAGAGACTGTCCATATACGAATAAGAAATCAACCAAAATATATGTGTTAGGAGCTCAATTATGTACTGTAAAGTATAGCTTGGTCCCAAGGAATTTCACTATTTAGTCCTTTGGTATATGTGTCTAAGATGAAAATCTAAAATACTTCCCTACGTTTGCGGATTTTCATGCTATAAGTACCTGATTTAGTTTCTATCCTCTTTAAAATTAACAGGCCTTTACTGAACCAGATGGCGTCTGAGTCCATGGCCTGGGGGTTGTCTGCATCATCATCTGGCTGGGACGGACTTGGTGTCCGACATGGGTTTGCTCTACTCATCTCCACCATGGTGACTGTTTCTGCATGGTTCTGCCCTCGGCATCATGCCCTGGGGGTACACTTTCCACTGTCCACCGAGACACTCCGCGACAAGCCCCCTAGTCATCTACGGGAGCCTGCTCTGCTCACGTGACCCTGCCCCAGTGCACTGCAAGTCAGCGGCCTGTGGCGGTAGGCCCGTGCAGGACGCTGTGCATCCGGGGCCACTAACTCTGTGCAGCTCAGGTCATGGGTCCTTTACGGTTGAATGGTTGTGTCCTTTACGATGTACACTGTTGTCGTTTTTTGACTGCACCAGGCACTCCATGACGGCTGGTGTACACACACCCCACACACATCCAACACAGGTGTCACTCGACATGTGAGCCTGCTAATAAAAGTGGCCGGGCGCACGTGACCGTGACCATTCCCAACATCTAAGCAAATGTGTCCGTGTGGTCATTATGTCAGCATGATGGGCCAGAGCCCTGCAACATCACAGTGTGCTGTCTTCAGCGGAGGATACCATGTCACCTCAGCAGTGGCTGAGACCTTAGACATGTAGCTTTGCCCGCCCCCCCCTGCATGCACAAGCGGCGTGTGCTGGTCCGGCATATGTCAGGTCAGCGCAGGGGTGTGCTGATTCGTCAGGGGGATCAGGGCGTACCTCTGGTCTGGCCTTGAACAGGAAGTGAGGTAAGTGTGTCCTTGTGTTGGGGTGTTGTCGCCACCAGGGCCACAGTAGTCGATGTTGCAATGTAGCATGCACCCGGAGGACGGGCCCGCACGTACGGGGAAATGTAGGAGCACAAGCTCGCTCGGGGTCTTGGCACATGCATGCCAAGTGTTATGTGTATCAGTCCTGCGGCTGCATGAGTCAGGTGTCTGGCCCCAATCGCGGCGCGGTCACAGCGAGCCATGGACTGTACACTTGTGTCCGCCCTGTCCAGACCATTGGCCTACACTCACGTGGCCGCACACCCTCAACTGCAAGCTTACAGGTGTTGTTGTCATGCCGCTGGACATGCGCGGACAGGCACGACAATGGTGTGCCGTAGGAGTGCACGTGATACAACCGTGCAGCGCAAACATGTGTGGAGGCTCGTGGGAGGGAGGAGCAGCTGTGAGGCAACGTGACACACAGTGATGCCACTCATGTGCCACGTGCTAGGCATGTCATCCATGATTCCCTGGGTTCCAGACATCCCACCCCATCCACGATAGGCCTCTGTGCATCTCCTGTATGCATGCAGATGGTGAAGTTACTGTAGGGATGAATGGTCCTTTGTCTGCACTATAGGGCAGTAGCATATCTGCAGCTCCTAGATGTGACTTGCATGTGCCCAGCACCCCTGACAGATGCTACTGCGGCTTATCACCTGTTTTTGGTTCGCATCGCAGATCTGGCTGTTCGTTGTGAAAGTGGTGTTGTGGTGTTGTGGTGTTTTCGTGTGTTTTTGCACGGGAACGCCTACTCTGCATCTCATTAGGGTTAGTTGGTGGTGTCACCCGTGGAGGTAAATGTTGAGGCAGTTATCGCGGGAATACTTGCGTTGTCTGCAGTTTGCAACCGCTTCTGAATGGGGTGTTAAATCTGTCACCACTTTTGTTGCGTTAAGTTGGCGATAACTCGGAGATAAGTCCTTGTGAATATGCCCCTCAGTGTTTAGAGAGAATACTTTTTCTTAAGGGACTGATTCTGGACAAAACGTGTAATTATGAAATTAAGATTTCCTTGAATCACTAGGGACCTAGCATATAATGTATTTACCAAGGAAGAGGGGCCCCTAATTAAAAATCATATCAGAAAGTATTAGTATAACAAAGTTTTAATAACAAATCATAATAAAAAAATACCACTCTGACAAACACAAAGTTGATGTGGAAAATTGCAGTGAGGACAAATGTGGTTCGTGCTTAAAAAACACGGTGCAGAGATATTAATAGACCATCATATAAGTGCATCACATGGTATAAGTATAGCCTGCAATGTAATACATTTATCATATAACTATATTATATAGTAGCGGTCGGTGGTGGGAGTGCCGCCGGGTGCTGACGTGGGGCGGGGGAGGGCTAGGGTGGGGGGTAGTAAACTACGGATTACGGGCGATTACAGGTAAGTACACATATGAATAGATAAAACGAATTTCGTTTCTTGCGTTGCATCACATTTGGCGATGCAGCGCGAGAAACTAAATTTGTTTTATTTATTTATATGTGTACTTACCTGTAATCGCCCGTAATCCGTGGTTACTACCCCCACCCTAGCCCTACCCCGCCCCACGTCAGCACCCGGCGGCACTCCCACCACCGACCGCTACTGACCTTATATAACTAATGGGGTCTGTAAAGAAGTCGATGGCATTTCGATCCCTTAACAATATGGGATCATCTTCAGGACTCTGGATAGAATGAGCCTGCGAGCATACAAGGAGAAGTGAAAAGAAGAAGGAAAACAAGTCAGAGGTAATATTTGGTAAACCCAATAAGGAACAACATGTTATATTCACATAGAGTTTCAAAGTGGTTGCTAGAGAGAGAGGAAAAGATAATGAGAAGAGGTGGAGGCTAGAAATGAATAATCTCCTTAGGAGTGGAGAGCTGGTCATGTATAAATTCCCCAGAGATGTGAGGAAGCTGAACTTTGGTAGTCCAGTTAAGTGCATATGACGGAATAGAAAGGTGATAATTCAATGAAAGGGTAGGTGAGTCAATAGAAATTTGGAAAATGATAATAACCATTAGCCCAAAAATAATTAAAATAAACATTTTTAGAATTGCCTAAAAACTCGAAATGCTGGATAGCTAAGTGAATTTAATATGATGTAGTGTCACAAGTTCGCTGGGTCAAACTGGGTCCGGATAGGCTGGGCCTCACTTGGCTTTGACTAAAAAAATTACGTTCAAAATCCAATGAATACAACGACCAGCAAAAGCTGTGTCGACTTTCTGGCAGATAGGGTTCCTCTGTGTCTATAATGATGAGGGTGAGGAAGTCCAGAAAAGTGTCTGAGCACATGCACATTGGTGTGGCACAGAGCGGTAGCCATGTTGAGAGAATCATAGCCCGAGTATAATGTGCCCTCTAAAAATGAAATTAGAATAGTGGGAGTGCCGATGGTGGCCATTTTAAAGGGGTGCATAGAACTCATCTGATAGGTTAAATGTAAAAAAACATGAGAAAGAAGGCATAATTGTAAGGTATGAATACAAGAACCATAAGTATGCAAGCATCTCAGCGCACCTTTAGAGTTCTGAAATTAAATTGGAATTACAACAAAAACAATTGATTGTTCATTTTAGGGTATTCTTAACATAAGGTGTGCCAGTTCTCCTTGAAATTATGACCAGAATTCATAGTGTCACATCTAGGAATCCATTTCAACGTCCCCTTGTTTAAAAGATGCAAAATGCCTCCTCCTCTGATTGACTGAAATAACTCGCCAGAATAAGTCATCTTCAGATTGTCTTTTAATGATATGTTCAACTAGTGGGAAAGATAGGACCTTGCACCTGAGTCTTTTCCTATGTTTGCAGTTGTGAACAGGTCGGAGACCTGCACTCTCCCCCAGCAGCTCCGCTGGTGTGCCGCTGCTGCTGTCCTGCTAAGGTAGGGGCTCGAGGCCTGTTGTCTGCCTTGCGCTTTGTGCCCTGTTTCTGTTTTTCTGTCTTTGTTTCTGTCCTGTGTCTCTTGGTATTTTGCCTGATATTGTATTACTGTAACTGTTCCTGTATTCCCCATTTGTTCCTGTGTCCTCCCTGCCCGTTTTTCACTGCCCTTTTCCAGGCACTGCTGCCCCCATGGCCCCTGCTGTTTCCCGCTCCCGCCTCCCATTTGCGCTTCCCTCCCCCTTACCTATTTAATGGCCGCTCCTGTGAGGGAGCGCGAGCAGGACCTCTGACCTGCTGGCCAGAGACCTGATCTCTCCCCCGAAGGCCCTGCTAAGGTAGGGGTACGAGGCCTGTTGTCTGCTTTGCACTTTGCGCTTTGTGCCCTGTTTCTGTTTTTCTGTCTTGGTTTCTGTCCTGTGTCTCTTGTTATTGTGCCTGACATTGTATTACTGTAACTGTTCCTGTATTCCCCTTTTGTTTCTGTGTCCTCCCTGCCCGTTTTTCACCGCTCTTTTCCAGCTGCTGCTGCCCCTGTGGCCCCTCCCCCCTGCCGTTTCCCACTCCCGCCTCCCAGCTGCCCTTCCTTCCCCCTTCCCTATTTATTGGTTGCCGCTGCGCGGCCGTGCAGCGGATGCTTGCAAGCAGTGTTCAGCCGGCACACAGCTGGCACACCAAAGGCAAGCCCGTCTGCACCGTCCGCAACACCACCGCGACCAGCGCCAGGGACCCTGGATCTCCGACCGCCCACCAGTACGACTCAGCTGCCCTTCTCGCACTGAACCCTGGAAGGAACAACAAATGCCAGCTGTCCCCGCTGAACACCACCCACAGACAATTCTCCTGTGCGTCACTGCAGCCAAACCTTCCCCACCCTCCGCACCACCATGGCTGCCGCCCTCGAAGCCCTGAGGTGCATCCTCCTCAACATGCGCTCCCTGCAAAGGCATGCTGTAGAAATCTGGGACCTCCTTGACACCCTCTCGCCAGATGTAGCCTTCTTCACAGAAACTTGGACCAACTCCACTTTCACCCCCAACATCGCCACCGCCATCCCCGACGGATACAAGATCCAGAGGAAGGACCGCCCCAACCGCCCAGGAAGAGGACTTGCCATCTTCCACAAGAGCTCCCTCAGACTCATGACCTCCAGCTCGAGCGACAGCCCGCCTGCCACCGAACACCTCTATTTCCAGATCCAGACCCACCCCAGAATGACCCTTAGAGACACCCTTGCATACAGACCTCCTGGACCTCGAGCTGTGTTCACCACTACCATCGCCGACCTCATCACGCCCCACGCCATCGCCTCCATGGACTACATGCTCATTGGAGACCTAAACTTCCACCTAGACAACCTCAGCGACCCCAACTCCCCCACCCTCCTAGATAACCTCGACAACCTTGACTGAAACAAGTCATCACCACCCCCACCCACAAGGCAGGATGTACCCTTGACCCCATCTTTGCAGGAGGTAACAACATCTACTTCAGCCACACCACGCAACCCCCCTGGACGGACCACCACTGCGTACACTTCCACATCGACAAACCCACCATGGCCAAACCTGCACCCAGCCCTCCACAAAGGAACTGAAGCAAAGTCACCGAAGAGCAGCTCAACTCCGCTCTCACCCGCGCTGCCCCCTCCACCTCAACCGAAGCCAAAGAGCTCTACAGATGGATCACCAACTGCGCAGATGAGCTTGCACCCCTACGTAACCCTGACAGACAGTGCCCCATAAAGGCCACCTGGTTCACCGCCGACCTCCAAGAATCCAGACGCACCTGCAGATGTCTCGAGAAGAACTGGAGAAACAGAAAATCCTTGGAAGACCGCACCACCTACAAGAACGCCATGACAGAATACCACCAACACATCAGATCCACCAAAAGGACCTTCATCCAGAACAAGATCCTTGCCAACTCCGGCAACACCAAGGAACTCTTCAGCATCATCCAGGAATTCACCAAACCCCCCAGCAAAACCACGGACATCACCCCCTCCCAGAACCTCTGCAACAAGCTCGGCTCCTACTTCCATCTGAAAATCAAGGGCCTCCACGACAACTTCAATGAGCAGACACCCGACGCCGAAACCACCCCCTCCTCCAGCAATGCCAGCCAGCCTACCATCTCCTCCTGGACCCCAGTCACCAATGAAGACACCGCATTAACGATGAAAGGCAGCCACTCAGGAGCCCCCACAGACCCCTGCACATCTTCCACAGAGCCACCGCCGGCATCGCACCAGAACTACGGCGCACCATTAACGCCACCTTCGAAACCAACATCTTTCCCAACGACTGGAAACGTGCAGAAGTCAGATCCCTACTCAAGAAGCCCTCAGCAGATCCCACGGACCTCAAGAACTACCGACCCGTCTCCCTCCTCCCCTTCATGGCCAAAGTCACAGAGAAAACCGTCAAAGACAAACTAACGAAATTCATCGAAGAAAACTCCATCCTCGACCCCTCCCAATCCAGATTCTGCAGCAACCACAGCACTGAGACCGCTCTACTCATCGCAACAGACGACATCTGCACCCTCCTCGACCTAGGACACACTGCAGCCCTGATACTTCTCGACCTCTCTGTAGCCTTTGACACCGTCTCCCACCGCACACTTACTGCCAGACTCCACAATGCCGGCATACAGGGAACCGCCCTCGACTGGCTCCGCTCCTTCCACACCGGCAGAACCCAAAGAATCAGACTTCCACCCTTCCTCTCGGAACCTACAGCGATCAACTGCGGAGTACCACAAGGATCATCACTCAGCCCCCCGCTCTTCAACATCTACATGGCCCACCTCGCCGCCATCGTCAGACAGCACAGACTCATCATAGTATCCGCCGCCAACGACACCCAGCTCATCCTCTCCCTCACCAAGGAGCCCCTCACCACCAGATGCAACTTCCAGGAAGGAATGAAGGCCGTCGCATCCTGGATGAGCAGCAGCTGCCTGAAGCTCAACTAGGAGAAGACAGATGTCCTTGTCTTCCGGACCTCCCCCTCTGCATGGGACTACACCTGGTGGCCCACTGCCCTTGGCAGCCTCCCAACCCCACCGACCATGCCCGAAACCTCAGCATCATACTCGACTCCTCCCTCACCATGACCCGACAGGCCATCTCTGTCGCCTCCACCTGCTTCAACACCCTCTGCATCCTCCAAAAGACCTTCAAATGGATCCCCCCCGAATCAAGGAAGACCGTCACCCACACACTCATAACCAGCAGACTGGACTACGGAAACGCCCTCTACCCCGGGATCAACAAGTCTCTTCTCAACAAACTCCAGACCATACAGAACACCGCAGCCAGGCTCGTCCTCGGCATCCCTCGACACAAGCACATCTCCCAACACCTGCGTAACCTCCACTGGCTCCGCGCCGAGAAGAGAGTAACCTTCAAGATACTCACCCACGCCTACAAATGCCTCCACAACACAGGACCCCAATATCTCAACAATAGAATCTCCTTCGACGCACCCAAGAGGAACCTCCGATCCACCGACTTCGCCCTTGCCGAACCCCTGCACATCTGCAGAGCATGAACGGGTGGAAGAACTTTCTCCGACATAGCAGCCAAGACCTGGAACGAGCTTCTGATCGACATCAGATGCGCCCCCACCCTGCACATCTTCAGGAAGACCCTCAAGACCTGGCTCTTCGACAGACCAGAGCGGCCCAACCCCCCCACCCCACGGCCTTGAGACTCTAACGGGTCAGTAGAACGCTTAAAACTCCCTGATTGATTGATTGATTGATTGATTGATTGGTTTTAATGATATGTTCAACTAGTGGGAAAGATAGGACCTTGCACCTGAGTCTTTTTCTAGGTTGGCATTTGTGAACTGGGTATTCTGACTGAAAACAAATGTTGTGAGATTTTGATATTGCCGTAAATGAAACCTTAGTCTTTATCATAAGTTGACATACACTACAGTGGGCATATTTGTAGTGTCCCATTTATGGTGGCATATCCAAAAGGACAGTAATGGCTAATTATTTAGCAGGATTTTTAAGATGGGTACAATTTTTGAAGGTAAACACAGGAGTTCAAGGTCCCCTGCTGTCAATATATGCCAATGTTTTTATACAGATTGTAAAAAAATAAACGGGAGAAAATGTAGTTAGACAAACTATTCTATTCAGTGCTTTACTTTTTGGGGGCACCAAGAAGGTCTCCATGGGACAATACGAGGCTCTCTTCATAGAGTGCTTTACAAGTTTTTTTTGGTAGCCTCTCACTAATTACTTAATGTACGATTAAGATTGTGGAAGAAAGAGAACTCCATCGCAATGGCAACAGAGTTCCTTCCCCGCCAAGACTAGGACCTGCCTGCTCCTTTGAAATGCGGGTAGACCATAGTTTGGCGACAGCGGAGATGACTCCTTTTCCGCCATAGCAAAACCCCTGACAGGGTAAAGGACATCAGGGATTTATCTGTAGGTCTGCCCACCTAATTTAGATGGGTAGACATATAGCTTTTTTTGTATGCCCATCACTGCCAGGAAAAACCTGATAGTAAGGGGCACTGAAAAGTGCTAAATGCCCCCCTCGCCAGGAGAGAAGTCTCATGGAAAGGGGGGCAGTGTTTTATTTTTAATTTTTTTTTAAAGCAAACCTCACTTTGAGATTTTCTTTTTGGAAATTAAAAAAAGTGGTACATTTTCCATACGGATCCATCATGTTGTAGAGCAGTATGGCAACATTATAATGATTTGACAAAAACCGCCATGATGTGGTTCCTGGCAATGCTAGAAATGTCTGCTGGGCCAGCGGACATTTCTAAATTTGGCCATCGGCACCTCCTTCAGAGTGACAAAGTAATTTACTCCATCACCCTGGCAGAGGACGTGTTGACCTCCAATAATGACATTCACACACTGGGCAATGGGTCCCGGTGTAGAACAGCACTCACGGTCTAAAGGTCTGCCTAGTGAGGCATCCATATGTTTTTGACTTTTCAGATGTTTGATAGAACAGCCGTTCTGGGATTTCATACATTAAGATATGTTTAATCATGGTGATAACAATTACATTTAAAGAAGGTGTTTGCTTTAAATACAAAAGTCAGGCACTAGCTGAGGACAGACCATATCTTTCTACAGGCTGCAATGCACGAATTTGCATGTGCAGCCAGGTTGCACTGAATCAACATTTACCGGGCTGATGATTTCACAGCCCTGAGGCCTGTGAGGTCATCAGCCTGGCAAAACCATTTTGTGCAATTCTACAGACCATCCCTTACTGACAAGGACGTAAACTTAGCCCTGGGCGCTTCAGGCTGAAGCCCAGAAGCCCCAGAACCTAAGCGCCAATCAAACGCTGGCGCTATGACAACTCACCCTTCCACAGCATCGTCACACGTTGTGGTAGTGTTAACCAGCCTCCCTGGCCCCACCCGTCTCCCATCATGAGCTGTGCAAGCGTCGAGTAGACTAGAGGACAAACATAGGGGCATATTCACAAGGACTTATCGCCGAGTTATCCGCACTCGAGCGCAGCAAAAGTGGCGATAGAATTACCGCCCCATTCGCAAGCTGGTGCTAACTGCCTACATCGCCACATAACCCGCGATAGCTGCCGCAAAAATCATCGCCACGGTTGACCCCGCCAACTAACGGTAATGAGATGCAGAATAGGCGTGTCCGTGCAAAAACACACGAAAAGACAACACCGCGCGATTCACAATGGACAGCCAGATCTGCGATGTGAGTCAAAAACAGGCGCTAACCCGCGGTAGCAGCAGGGATTTAACACCTGACTTTTGCTGGTGCTAAGCAGGACGACTACCTGCACCACAAAAGGGAGCCCAGCCCACAGCCACACCCGAAGAACAACAGATGCCATGGAGCCACTGCTCATGCAGCTTGGAGACCCTAGAGGCCCACAACACCAACCACCACCACCCCCAGGCCCCCCCACACCCCTGTGCCCTCCCCCGGCCCACCCACCCCGGACAAAGATGTGCCACAGCAACTTTACGAAATCACGAGAAAAAAAAGAGCCTGATGTCGCACAAATACAACAACAAACATACATGTGTGGTCAGAATAAGGAAAAACAAACATTCAACTTTGAAATTCCCACAACATAACTTTATTAATACACAACACAAAACAACAATTCTGAAGAATCCATGGGGATCCACTCCGGACAATCTGGAAGTCACAGCCTGCAAGAAAAAACCGAGATAAGAACATGTGTCATGCGCTCATCAAAGGACAGAGAGAGAGGGAAAGAAAGAAAGGGAGAGAGAGAAAGAAAGGGAGAGAGAGAGAGAGAGGGAGAGAGAGACAGTGAAAGGAAGAGAGGGAGAGGGAGAGAGACTGCTGCCCATGCGCACCCCGGCCCCACTGCTCACCTTCTACCACCGGTGTGTCTCCAACCACGTGCCGGTGCACGCTCCGAGGCCGGGACAGATGACCTTGGCAGCCTCCACATCACGCGGACCCACCCCACGGCCCACTAGGTCACACACCTGAATCTGGGCCTTGAGTTCGGAATGGGAGAGTCCATTACAGTGCACACGTCATCATCACAGGCTGCACACCCGCTCAGCTCCATAGGTGCCACTAACTCTGTGAACCTTGAGGCAACGCCACGTGGCGGTAGGCCCGCGTCGCACGCAGGCTCCGGCCTACACTGCAGTCCACCAGGTCCCCTCTCTTAAATCGAGTACACAACAAATAATTGCAGAGTCCAATTCATTGCACACGGCATCATCGCCTGTCCGCCCCTGCGCACACATGCTGCTGCACCCCAGCCCCTCCCGCCGTCCAGCGGTGAATGTCCGCCCCTGCGCACCCAGGCCCCACTGCTCACCTGCTGCCACTGGTGTGTCCCCAAGAGGGCACACCACGTGCCGGTGCTAACTCCAAGGCCGGAGTCCGCAGCGTTGGCAGTCCCCACATCATGCAGCACACCCCCGCGGTCCAGCAGGTCCCACACTTGATACTGGGTCTTGAGTCAGCAATGGCAGAGACCATATCAGTGCACACGTCATCATCGCAGGCTGCACACCCGCTCAGCTTCATAGGTGCGACTAACCCTGTGCAACTCAAGCCAGCTCCATGTGGTGGTAGGCCCGTGACGGCTGCCGGACGCCGGCGACTAACCCTGTGCGCCACAAGTCATGGACCCTCCATGATTGAGTCCCGTTGTGCGTACGTTGTCAGGTCACCTCTGGCAGTGGGGAATGTGACGTTTCAGACCCCTTTTATTGGTGGTGTCACATCTGCTGGATGGGTGTGGTGTGTGTGCAAACCTGCCCTCAGGGAGTGGCCGTGGCATGCTGGCAACTAGACCAGTGACCAGCAGATCCCAAGCATGGAATCCTGGGACATGTAGCTATGTCATCCCCCCTCTCGGAGCGTAAGCATAGTGGTCTGGCCTGGCGTACGCCTGACCAGCGTCGGGCATGCAAGAATGATCCCCGGGCTCTGGGTGCTGGTTCAGTCCTGTCCGGACAAGGAAGTGACAAATGCGTGTGTCCCTGATGTAGTGGCTACGCCGCCCGGAACGCAATCGGCAATGTAGCACCCTGTGACTCATGTCCCACGACGTGTGCAACATGGACGTCAGGGGGAATCACTGACCAAACACACATCCACACTTACATACTTGAATGATCGAAGACATGACAACTGTGCAATAGTGAATGATTTATTGTCATCCATTGGAGTGTTGCAGCTGGAGCAGTACAGGGCCATGCAGACCCCACTTCACATCATAGGCACGTGGCGGGCCAGCCAGAGTCCTTCAGGGCATGACAAGTACATCGGAAGAGGAAGAGTCCAGACCGCAGTCTGATCGCTGTGTCATCGGTCATCTAACAGAATATGGCAGTCCATGTCGTGGTCCAAGGTGAGAGTCACAAAGAGTGCATCGGGGGCAGTGGAAGGTCATGATGCCAAGGGCAGAACCAAGATGAAACAGGCCAAATGGGTGGGAGGAATGCTACTGCCGCCTCATGATCAAGAAGTCTGGATCATCCACATCCTCGTCCTCTGATGTGTACTCTGCCTCACCTGTGGGTGCTGCAGTTCCGGCTGCAGCACTGTGTGCCACTGACACATCAGGGGCCTGAGGTGGATTTTCGGCCGCACCGTGTGGCAGTGACACATCAGGTGCAGGAGTAGAAATGTCTGCCGCACTGTGAGGCACTGACACACCAGGGGGCGCAGATGTGGATGGTGTAGGAGCAGCAGCATCCATCTGCGCCAGGCCTTGTGGCAGCAATGCCATGACGAGGATCTGCAGGGCATGGTATAACCCAGCTACATTTTGCTGATGTGCAGCAGTGACAGCCAACCTTTCCGCCTCCATCCGCACCATGTCCTCCATGAGCCTCCGCATTTGTGCCAAATCAGTGCTGAGATCGCTGGAGCCACTCTGACTTGACAGGTGTTCTTGTCTCCGAGTCAGGACTCCAGCGATGTCGGCCAGGGCTCGTTGGAGACCATGGAGCGGACTGTGGGTGTCCGTCAGGGACTGTAAGTGGTCCCCTAAGGGACGTAGACACCCATGGATGGCATCAAGTTTGGCTGCCAGGAGGTCAAACCCCACCCGCACCTGATCAGCCAGCTTCTCCTGGGCCTCTAACACACGGGTTTGGAAGGCCAGGTGTGTTCCGTGGGGGTCCTGGGAGACAGCCGGTGTGGCAGGTGCTGCCTGCTGTGTGGTCTGTGCAGGGGGTGGGATCTCCTTGATGCAGCTGGGCTGCCCTGATCCTGGAGGTGGGGAGCCGATGCGGGCGATGAGGTCTCTGAGGGCTTCGGTGTCGATGCTGGGGTTGTCATCCTCGTCACCAGTGTAGAGTTGTTGGGTCTGCTCTGCAGGTGGTGTTGATGGTCCCTCTGCAATGTTAAGGGGAGATACTGCATTACATCGTGTTGACATCTTTGTCCAGGCATTGTACAAGTTCACATACAGACTGCATGACGAGGTACATTGTGACTGTGTAGGGGGTGATGCCTATTAGATGCGGGACAGTTGACATTTCTACACCATCAGGGATGTGAGGTTGTACTTGTGCAGTTTCATCTCACATCCCCCTGCTATGCCAAATGTTATTGGCCAGTATCTTCACACAAGCCGCAGCAGTTTTGCCCTCTGTCCTGTTGTTCACGTGTTGCAGTTTGTACCACATTGTTGTCTATGCTGCTGTGCTCTGACTGTCATATGTGTGTGCTGCAGTTTAGTGAGAGTCGCACCTGCAGCTCTGATTCTGCTGCCTCTTGTCCCTTGCAGGCGGTGTGCCTTTGACTTCTGTGTCCATGCAGTGTTGAGACGTTACCAGACTTGGGTGGATGTGTGTCTTGGTGGGAGTGGGGACTCTGGGGCATGGTTTGTCCGCAGCTGTGTTGTTGACGTCAGGGGTTGATTGTGCACGTGGATGTGTCAGAGTGTGACCTGCTCCTTTACGGATGTGGTCCACACTCAGCCACCTCAGTGTCGTTGCGTGCACCATGCCATGGTAATCGGGCTGCAGGCATGGGATTCGTCATGCAGTGTCACTTACGTTGTCAGTGTGGCTCACAGACCAGCAGCTTGGCTGGGTTCAGCACATGTGCATGGGTTGTATGTGAGCTGTGTGATGTGTGGGGTGGGCCCACTCTGGGCAGATAGTCGAGGTTGACGTACTTGGTGTTCCTATGTGTGCTGCAGTATGGCAAGGGGATCAGGAACATGATCCGAAGTCAATGTGGGTGTGCAGTGTGGCCTGCTTATTTGTGCATGTGTGCCATTGTGCCCATCTCCCCCCATCCCCCCAGTCCATGGTTGCTACTCACCCTGTTGCTGTTGTGTCCGGTCCTGTAGAGCAGTGTCTGGGCCCCCAACTCCTGCCAACGTATCCACACTGATGACTGTCGACACCATCTCCTCCATCTCATCCAGCTCCTCCTGCAGCGCAGGACTACCACCTCCAGTCTGCATTACTGCTTTGAGGTTGTTGGCGAGTTTGCTCTTGGTTTTGCGCTTGATATCAGTCCATAACCTCTTGACCTCGTCCATTGACCTCCTCTGCACTCCGACAGCATTCACCTTGTCCAAGATGGACTGCCATATTCCATTTCTTGTGCCCAATGACACGGTGAAGGTGATGAACAGTTGTTGATGGTGTCCTTTCACCTCCGTGACGGGGATCTGATTCTCCTGCGGACTGAACCGAGGCTTCCTCTTCTTCTTGTCCTTCCCTGTCCCCGAGGGCCCTGGCTGGGGCTCCGGGGGGCTTGTGGGGTTCTGATCGTCCCCTGTGCCTGCTCCGCCTGACTCCATCATGCTTCGCTGTTGGTGTTTTTTTGTTTGGTGTTTTTTTTCTGTTTTTGTAGTGATTTTTCACGCATGACGTGTGTGTATTGCAGGCCTTGCGCGCCTTATCGCGGATTGTCTCTTTGCGATTGGGCCCATCGCAACGTTTTTCGCGTTAGGGCTTGGATTTTTATCGCCGTCGCGCTAGTTGTTTCGCGGACATTTGCCGCGTTCGCGTGTGGATATCGCACGGTATCGCCGTGTTGTGAATGCCACGTTAACACAGCGTTATTTTCCCGCGATGGACTGCGATGTGAGAAGTTGCGGTAAACTATCTTGGCGATGTTTATCGCACGTTCTTGTGAATATACCCCACGTTGTATTGAAGCTAGCAACAATTTAGCTCCGTGAGTGTTCATAAAATGCTGCCTGAAGGCTTCAGCGGTATGATTCTATGATGTACTTCAAATACATGGCAGTAGCGATGGTACACTCAGTCACTGTTTCAATCAAGACAAGAGAGTAGCCCGAACTGGAGAACAGGAGTACAAGGCACAGCAGGTCGTTTTATTCATTTATTTTAAACAGAGGTAAACAAATTGCACTTCACCACGCCAGGGCATGGGCAGTGCTTGAACTGCAGGCCCAGGTTCGGCCGTTCTTTGTACTGTAAAAGGTTGATGGCACATTAAAATGTTTAAATGCTACCTGTTGTGGGCTACATGAGGTTGACCTGTTTTATGTGTCTGTCAGCAAGTCACGCTGCCGAAACAAGGGGAGTAAAAGGTTAAAACCTGTAAAACAATCTGCTTCAGGATGTTCCCCGTTTAGTATGAATTTAATATGGGGGCTGCTTATAAGACATGTTTTTATGTCCCTCACTTTGAGGTGTGCTGACACCCATAGTAATGCAATTAAAAAAGCACACTTAGCAATTTAACTCACAGTTTTAAGACGTGAATGATGTCCGAAATAAAGACTAAAATAAATGAAGCGGCAACCTTTTCCACAAAAACTTGCCCCTCTCCAGCTTAAATATATCATAACTGCTGGCTGCAGAACTTGTGATGGTTAAAAGAATGTGGCCAGCCTCTTTTGTGTTGGAGGCACCTGTTATTGTACCTCCTTATTTGGAGTCCCTTTTTTGTTTGGACAGTGTACAGTTTTATAATAATTATCTTACAAATGTGAAGCCATGCAATGTGCTAAATTTTAAGAACTGAGTCAAATTTACAAATGACCATTTATTAAAATTAGTGATTGTAATCTGTGCCACTATTAACCTTTGCTGCTTGTCTAGTCAAAAAAATAGCACATGTTACTTGCAGGCATAGCCTCTCTGTCTATAAAGGCTTCAGCCTCAACATGTATCTTTAGCCTTCACCCCAAGGTATAGGTTGTTGTCACAGGGTTCTTTGGTGGCTGATGACTTCAATATATGAAAAATGATAGTTGTCGCAAAAAACAAACTCTTTTTAGATAATTATGTACATGCAGTGTTTGATTTATATCATGAGGAGAAATCCTATTATTGAAAGCATGCATTTCACTTGAGTAGACCGTGCAGGTATAACTCCCCTCCCCCTTTGGGATGATTGTGGTCCCACACTGCATTCTCTCTCTTAGGCAAATGCATGAGTTAATATGGCGGCTCACCACTTTGAAACTTCACCAGCCGCCACTGTTTATAAAGCTAAGGAGGTAAGTTTGCGCTTTACAAATATGGAGTTATTATTATGAGGAGTTATTGTTGGGAAAAATGGGTCAAAGGGGGCCTTATTGCTGCCACATCTTGTATGGGAGGGGGGTGGTCTTTAAAGAAGGCCCAGAACCTACATTTCCAGAAAAATGTGTGTAGCTCAGTTTGACCTTCAAGAAAAAGAGTGCGTTCAGTGGGTACAAAACATAGCCCTCGACAGAGAAGGGCAGTTTCTATAGATGACGTGATATAGTTGGATAACTTGAAAATGGGAATTATATGTGAGTCTTCTAATCCTGGGGGTTACCCGATCGATAATATTTGTGTCAAGTTTGTGTACCCTTCCGAAGAATCACTGGCCTCAAACACTTCCTTTCCCTTGTCTTTTTGGTCTTCCTGACCTCTGAAAATAATTGCCCGGGTTCTTCAAAAGTGAGGCCCCACTGTTTCCTAAAGGATCTGAGAAGTCACTAGAGTGTTCTCATGTTTCAGAAAAAGTGACACATTTCTTTGTTTGTTCGATTAGTCCAAGGCTGACTATCCCCAGTGTTGGAGTATTTCTGTTAGCATAAAAATCATCATTAAGGTTAGAGTACTTTCTTTTTGCCCTATAGTTTGTACATCTTTCTTGACATTTTTCTTCAGTTCTATTTGGTTATAATCTGTAACAGTTTTTGCAACCCTTTCTAATGTGGCCTTTGCATCAGTAATAAAAGTAGATTTTTTAATCTGGTTTCAAGTGTGTGATTTTCTTGTTTTCAGTGAAAATGCTGGAATGTTCCCAACTTGTTGGCCTAACTGAATTATGTCAACTTTAGGATATTGAATCAGCATTTTTACGAACACTTCATGCAAATGTATTTCTTCTGACGTTTTTCTTACTGATCAACACAATTAGTGATGGGAGATGCAGATGAAGTTGCACTTTCACCATACAATAATGTCCCTTTTCTAAATATTCTCCTCTGAGTATGTTGGTGTAAATTCAAACATAGTGCCTGTGCCTACCCAGCATAATATACTGGAAAAGAAGAGAAAATAAGAGAAAAAATTATGAACTCACTGGGTGAGTAGTTCTAATCACAATTGAATTGGATTGCGCAATAATCGTATTCAAGAAATAACGGCTACCCTGAAATCACTAGAGAAATGGGGTATACTGTTTTTCATGTGTCTACCAATTATTATCTCAAATTGTGTTTTTCTTTTCAATTCTCCTACTACGCTCTCAGGCACGTTCTACGCTCTCAGGCAGGTTCTACGCTCTCAGGCACGTTCTACGCTCTCAGCCCTGATGATGGTCTTATATTGTTAATGGATCGGAACCCTGTCAACCTATCTACGTACCCCATCAGTTATAATACATGTGTTACATGTTGGGCCATACTTACAACAATTGAATCTGATGCACTGAAATGATGATATTGATTAAATATGTGTCAAGTTTTTTGATCACCAAGCACATTTGTTCAAATGGCAATTTTCCTAATCAACTGGAGTTTGCTTAAATGTTATTTCTTTATTCTTTGTGGTGGCACTAGTAATTTCCGATATGATTTCTAACTAAGAACCCCTGTCCCTTGATAAAGCCTGGCATAGGGATATGCTTGGGTTGCCTGACTTGGAGTTGACATGATCTCCAAACGTACTGCAAACTAGTGTAAAGCAGCTTGAATATTGTGCTGATGATGTGTAGCTATACTTGTTTCCTACTGAGATCCAGATTATTTAATTGAGGTTCAGGGACTCTTCCACTAAGGGTATTCTTTTTCTTGACTCACAGTTAAGTATTGAAATTAATGCTAGCTTTTTAAAAAACGAATTAATTTGCCTTAGTTTCTCTTCTAGCAATTAGAGTCACTATTATCATGGGCCTGCATACAGCATGCAGTCCTCAAAGGCTTTCCTTCAACAGCTTCTATAAAAAGCGCCTGAAACCCTTCTTTGAAATCATGTGCCAATGAGATCGGGCTCCAATGATAGATCACAACAGGTGAGGCAATCTTATTTCACCAGAATTATGTTTAGCGTTTATCATTTCATATCTTACCTATTGGCCTGAGTTCCTTATTTTTAGTTTTCATGATAGAGGTGTTTTAAGTATCCAAATGGCTTAGCTGTCCGTGTGGCATAATATGTAAGATTAGGTGAAGATGCAAGCCTTCGAGTTCACACATATTTTGCAGTCTCATTTGGAGGAAAAGATATACAGAAATCATGTGTTTTGTGGGTAAAAACCTGGGAAATCACCACGTTGTGGTTTTTTTTTGTTTTAGGCAAAACAGAGGAACATTTTTTAAATTTATTTCACATATTGTTTTTTCTAGACAAACTCACAGTTCGACGTTTAGAAGAATTCTCCCCGAGCAAGGTTTTTTTTTTTAGGAAACACTTTGCCAATGTTTTAATTTCAAATATCAAAACTTCTAAACTTCATAACCTCTACTCTTTTCTAACGGCAGAATAAAACGTTTACAAATCCATCCTAATTTGAGCAGACGTTAACAGCTGCTGAGTGCAAAGGCCACAGACATGCAAGAGAAGTCAATTAAAACAGTATTATGTGTGTTGTTCTGCACTGTTACTGCACAGCCACCAAATGTACCAATGCCCTATAATGATGAAGTTCCAACTCTCCTCTTTATCAAATAAAAGAATGGCTCTTGTAATTTGGATATATAAGATCACAAAACTAGGTCCTCTCTCCTTTGCTTTCACAGCAGTAGACACTAATAATTTCAGATCAATTCATGGTCACACATCTTGGGACACTGTTACAAATGCTTTTGGTAATGAACAACCTTTGTGCACATAACTGTGTGTGCACTGTCACAAATACAAGTTGCTCAGTATTTACTGCACATGTGGGCAGACGTATTTAAAACCAAAGTTGCTGCTCTGAATTGCCCAAGGGGGAAAACCCAGTACAGTATTCAGTGCAGAACCATATCACAAAGATATAGCTAGTGTTCCTGCTGCCATATCCTGAACTGGTGCTCAAACAGGCTGCTTAACACCAATCACACACCTTTTCACAATAGCACAATGGACTGTGCACAATGTCTAGAATAGGTTTTGTACTTGCATGGCCCCCTAGACTATCTCTTAAAATTTGCCCACTTGTTATCTGGACTGGACAGTGCAGAACACATGAAATGTGCAAATGTTAGGACTTAAATAATGTCCCCTACTTTATAGCAGCCACAAGGAGCTGTTATTTTTTGGTGCACAGACCTGTCTACCATTGTTATTAGATCAGGCTTTGCATCAAGCACCATAGGTGTTTGTGTTGGACTGCTCATGTGGCACCCATGGGATTCCACTATGATGAAAAGTAGTTCAAATTGCTGTTTGCTTTAATTTTAGGTTACTTTTTAACAGAAAGAAAACTTTTGTGTCTGGTTTATCAAGACTTTGCACCAATTTGTGTCACTTTTTGAGACTTTACACCTGTGCACTCATCCACAGGTTATTTCTCTGTGAGATAAAGTCCATAACCCCTAATAATTTTTAGGAATATAAAAAATTTACGTTTTTTGCTGAATAAAATCTCTCTTTCAAAAAGCACAAAAACAGATTGGTGATTCTAAAAATTCAATTAATTTTGTTAAAATGTGCATTTCTAACCATGTGTAATCTTACATACTGAGATTGCAAATAAGTTAAAACATATGATTAAAATGGTACAAGCTCATGCCATTTCACACCAAAAAAAACCATAAACAATTGTGCGTATTATACTATAATTAAGTGGTGTTTGATAGTACTTTTAATTCTTTGTTTTGACCAGACTGGCCTGTCCTTGGAAGGAAATTCTTCTACTGGATCCACTTTTCAGAGTAGTTCATTTGTCTGCGAATATTTTTGTACGCCTAGACATGCCAGTTGGATCGAAGCACCTCCAAGCCAGGTAATGACCGCTTGCCTGCAGGTACGAACATTTAGTTCCTGGAAGATTAATTTCAGATGCATCTTCCTTAAGTCCAGTACAAATAGACACGTGCACACGAGGTGGCTTATTGATTCAATTTTATAGCCACATAGTTGGCAGTTTGTATCTTCCTTCTTGTCCTTCCTTGATGGAAGAAGATCTTTCAAATCTTGAAAACCAAGGCGGTACGGCATGAAGCTCCATTTCATAACCAGGTTGAAGTGCTCTGAAACGTATGCTTACAGCTTCAGAATGGTATACTAGTTTATCACGGTCCAAGCATGTCGCCACTTGGCCAGGATGATTGTGTCTTCCAAAAGAGATCATTTCTTCACTCTGGCTTCTCTTAACTGGGCGATTGCGGCTTAGTCCATCTTGCGTGCACATGGTTCTTGAATTCCCAGGTCGGCTAACACTTTCCCCAGGTGAGTCCCCCACGAATTGTGTTGCTTTTTCTCCATCTGGGTCTTGATCGCCAACCAACATAGGTTATTCATTGATCGACTCTCTGTGGCGCGAAGTTTCCAGCACAGTTTCACGAAGGAGTTCATTCTTTGGGATTTTGATTTTGGAGACTGAATTCCATGCGCACTTGGGAGGGTGAGGCTGCGTTGGGGAGGCAGAATGCTATTTTATATAGATTTGTTTGTGGCTCATTTAAGTAGGCTATCTCCTTGCCATGCCATATTTCCACGCCAAATGTCAGTGAAGGTAGGAGTTGAGCCTCCATCACCGTCAGCAGGTGGCTATAAGAGGGGGAACTCAGTTTCCTTTTTAAGAGTTTAAAGGCAAATGCCTTTAATTAGCATTAGCCGGGATTGGACATTTCTGGAACCCAGAGATTTTCAGTTTCTCGTTTAGATAGAAGGGTGAGGAGGAGTGCAGCTCTCTGTGGGTAATGCAAGCAATTTTAAATTGGGCCTGTACTTCAATAGGGAGCCAGTGGATGATTAGCAGGGCCGTGGAAAAGTGGTCAAATCTCTTGGGACCTAAAGTGAAACATGCTGCAGCATGCAGAGTTGCTCTCAGTGAGCCTAGGTGAACTTTGGGAATGACTGAAAGAAGGGCATATCCATAGTATAGTCTAGAGAGAATGAGTGAATGCATCACTATTTTGAGGTCTTGTTCTGAAATCAATTGTCTGCTGATTCAAAGCTGCCTAAGTCGGAGTCGCGCACTGTTGGCCATGGCTGTGAAAATTTAAATGATTAGCAAGGGTGATACCAAGTGGTCTGGCACGCCGAACAATATATAAAGGTTCTAGGTAGAGGATAAAGAGGATTGAACCTTGGGGGACCACTTGGTAAATGCTGATTGGCCTCAAGAGTGAGTTACCCTGTTTCACAATTTGGAAATGGTTGAATAGGTATGAGGCGAACCAGTTGAAGACAGTGCCTCCATATCCCATGCAAAGTTCAAGAGTATGAATTATTGACAGTGTCGAATGCAGCGAATAAATCCAGGAGGACCAGGAGGCAGGAGTTGCCGAGTTGCCGAAGTCGAGGATTCTTAGGAAGTCTATTTGGAGGATTGCAGTTTCTTTACTGTGACCCTGGCAGAAACCTAATCGGAGAGAGTCTAGAAGGTTGTTTGTTCGAATGTGTGAGGCTAGTTGGGACGCTACTCAACTTTCGATGACTTTGCCTAAAAATGGGAGCGTGGAGACTGGGCGGTAGTTGTTCGGGTTCCCTGGATTTGAACCTGTATTAGTAATTCTGGGAAGAGGCCCTGTTTGAATAGGAGTTCAGCATGGTGGTCCATATGGGGAGAAGGTGTGTGGCAAGAGACTTGCTGATAAAACCTGGGATGGTGTCTTGATGGTGGGTTGAGGGGTTTACTTTGCAGATTGTTCTTTGCAGACACTGTTCAGAAATTGGAAAGAAGGATGACCATGATTGTAGTGCCTTGCATGGTAGAGTCTCAACCATTTCAAGAGAGTCATTGATGGGCAGCGAGATATGGATGGCTCTAACTTTTTTATCAAAGAAATCCACAAAGGTTTGCAACGGGCTACTGATGTATAGGAGCCGAAGTGGCAGAGGGGTTAGTGATCTGTGCAATGACCTCGAACAGGCTCTTCGGCCTATTCTTTGCTAAATTCATGAGGGCTCTAATATGGGAGGATTTGGCTCTGCGAATTTCGTCTGTGTAATTTTTTCTCGCTTTGCGGAGCTTAGTCAAACTGAGGTGGGATTGCATTTTCTGATCAGCTTTCTTTCTTCATAAAGCTCTTTAGCGAACCAGGGCCTAGAGGGTTTAGGTCTGGGTAATTTGCATTTCAGGGGTGCACATAAGGGATTCCATGCAGGAGTTGTAGTTGTTGGTGGCCTCTTTAATGTTCATATGAGATGCAATTGAAATTAGGGTGGGAATGCCTATAATGACCATGGCTTCTGTGTCAAGGTTGGATGTGTCCCTGAACCATATTTTGTCTGTCTTGGGTTGCCCTTATGTTTTGCTATGTGAGCCATTTAGGGAGAATAGAACCTGCATGTGATCGGACCACTCAACGAGGATTGAGTCATATGCCTTTAGTTGGATATTATCAGATCCAGAATGGCGCCTTTGTGATGAGTGGGATTATGGCAGAGTTGTTGGAGATCATTGCCATTAGGAGCTGAAAGTGTCCACATAGCTACTTTAATGGCAAAGGCCACTATTGGGACATACAAGCTTGCACTTACATGCCCACACGTTTAATATAAGGCACCTTACCTCCTGGGCTCAGGAGCCCTTCTTTAGGGGTGACTGACAAATATAAAAAGTGGTACATTGACTTTGCCACATATAGTGAGGGTAAAGTCAAATTGGAGCAGTTTACACTGCTCCTGCAGTCTGCAATGGCAGGCCTGTTCCCAGTAGTTTACTTGTGTCACTCAGGGTGGCACAAAAAATGCTGCAAGCCTTTTACCACTCATGCACTGGGTACTGCTGGTACCATATACTAGGGACTTATAAGGGGGTAAAGTCTTTATCAATTGGGGTTACCAATTTACACATAACCATTTTAGGGAGAGAGCACTGGCACTGGGCGGCAGGCTCCAGTGCACTGTCAGAGTTAAAAACCAGTATCTTGTTGCCCAAGTGGGGGGAAATCTGCAAAAAGCCTTGTTTTCTTACAGCATTCCTGGACAATGTGCAGTATAGCTGTGATTTTGCATAGTTTTCCTGCCAGTCCATGAGCAATCTGTCTTGTTTTCTATTGCACACTTTGGGCCCAATTCACCAAGATTTTGTCATAGAATGTATGGCTTATGCTAGTGGTAATCCTGGCTTAGCCCTGCATTTCAGAAGTGTTCCTGGTTCATTCCTGGCCCAAATTATGAAGATCATTTAAAGACAGTTTACTTGATTTTTCACAATGAGTGGAATGATCTTCTGATCAATCAATGTCAATATAAATATGAAATGTAAGGGCATTAAAAAGCAGAGGACCTGAGTTGGAAATTGATGGGCGCAGTATTTCATGTCAGGTTAGCAGAGGACATTGTCTCAGCCATCCTGACAGTTTACCAGCTGTCAAATTTAAGATGACCACCGGCCCACATGTTTTTTTTTTCTCCAGGAAACCAAAAACATAATAACCCCCCTCGCCACCACAGCTTTGAAATTTTCTCTCAGTGTGTGCAGGTAATTTTATTTTTGTCCCTCACCACCAGGTTTTTCCTGGTGATGACGGACAAGAAATATAAGACATTACAGTGACAACCACTACTCTTTAGCAAAACTTTATCAGTGAATGGAGCCAAAGGGAATCTATCAACAGAATACTTAAGTTCGACCTACTCTACATAAGGCATTTGGACTGATGGTTTGGCGGACCTTATTACCTTAGCCTTTTCCCGAAGTGAGAAATTTGGTGCATATGTGGAAACTTTATGGATGAAGTCTGGAGTGAAGACCAGGAACTCTGAACTCTTCACTGCTACAATCTGCCTCTTCATGCTCTCTTCAAACCGCCAACGTATGTTTCAGAGCAATGTAGGCCAGCTACACTATAGAGTGATGCCCCTCAATCATGCGTGCATCACCTTTGTATTATTTCGCCATTTTGGTTACCACCAGAACCACACATCCTTTTCACGTCTCTTGTTTTCAAGTGTGCCCTCACACCCTTGCCTACACCATGCCCCTGCCACCACACATTATCATATTCCCTCCCTTCTTCTCAGTGTCAATAGTAACCTGCCCTATGCCACACTGTCCACCTCCATAGAACAAACATTTTCACCAACCTCTGCAGGTGCAGACAAACCTGAAAACTACAAGTAGGCCTTATTACTGCCAATGTCAAATTGATAGTTATCTGTTCAAAAGTCAACCTAACTTTATGTCAGTGTCTGTCCTGGATGCTATAGCCATGCCTCTCACCTAGGCAAAATCGATTTTCATATGCAACTATTATGGCATATAAATTCCTACTATTTGGTCTTGTGTATATCGCGCAGGTTTTTTTTCATTGTGTTATTTTCACACATGGGACTCTTGTTTGCTTAGAAAATGGAAAATACTAATTATGAGAATGGATGTGTGCCTTGGGTGTATGATATGCTCCAGAAAATACATTGTGCAGGTATCTTGCATGACTTTTGGGTGCAAGGGCATATATCGAGTACAATTTTCATGCAGTAGTGCGCCAAAAATATCAAGCAAGTTTCTTGTATGACTTTTGTATGTGTGCCCATACCTAGAGTTGACTTTTTCACACAGACTGCCAGTCAGTTTAGGAGGTATCTCACATAACTTTTGAAATTTCACATACAGTATGATCCCTGTTTAAATGTCCACTTCTCAGAAGAATTATGTGCGTTACCTGGGGAAATATTTACAACATTTTATGTACCCTGCTTTCACCTTAGTGTACAAAACTTGCCAAAAAACATTTAAGATTAGTAACTTGAGAGCTTGTGTAGTGCTTGGAGGCGGAAGCCTGGCACCTGTTCTGAAACAAAATAAAAAGTGAGACATTGTGTCTTGAAAACAAAAAAGCAATAGCCCTGACATAAAGGGAGTTTTAACTCCTTGCATCAGGGCCATTGTTTATTTTCTGCTGGTGGCCCTGAACATGGGAATTTATTATAGTTACTTTGCCCTATATAAGGTGTGGCTACCACTGCTGTCACCCAGAGGTCAGCAGACCACTCAGTCAAGTGTTTCCACCAGTGGAAGAGGAAACTTCCAGTGGAAACTCAGTGATTCCGATCACTAAATAGTGTAGGTAAGTGCCTATTTTGTGAGTGGAGTATCTGCTGTTTTCTTGCAGATTGCCCACATCATCCAGCTTTTAAATTAACACTTCTTTCATATTCATCCTCTTCCATATCACGTCCATGCTCAGCACCATGATACTAAATACTTTGGTTCCCTCCTATTCAGAGCAACCATCCCCCTCTCACATGCCTTGCCTTTAAAGCATACTCAAGGGGGGATATTCTCAAGAACGTGCGATAATCATCGCCAACATAGGTTAACGCAATTTTTCATATCGCCGTCTATCGCGGGAAAATAAGGCCGTGTTAACGTCACATTCTCAACATGGCGGTAATATGCAATAGTTTCCCGATAACGCGTCAAATGTCCGCAATAAAATTACCGGGACGGCGATAAAAATCCAAAGCCGAACGTGAAAAAAGTGGCGATGGGCCCAACCGCGATAAAAAAATCAGCGATAAGCTGTGCCAGGCCTGCAATTCACACACGTCAGGTGGGAAAAATCACCATAAAAGCAGAAAAAAAACCACAAACAAAACCAAAACTACTGCGAAGCACAATGGAGGTAGCCGGAGCAAGTACAGAGGACAACCAGAACCCCACAAGCCCCACGGAGGACCAGCCTGGGACCTCGAGGGTCAGGGAAGGGCAAGGAGAAGAAGAAGAGGAAGACGCGGTTCAGTCCGCAGGAAAACGGGATCCTGATAACGGAGGTGATAGAACACCATCAACAACTGTTCGTCACCTCCACTGTGTCATTGGCAACAAAAAATGCAATATGGCAGTCCATCATGGACAAGGTGAATGCAGTCGGAGTGCTGAGGAGGACAATGGAAGAGCTCAAGAGGTGCTGGAATGATGTGGGAGTCCAGCGCCACAGGAGGAGCTGGATGAGATGGAGGAAATGGTGTCCACAGTCATCAGTGTGGAGACGGTGGCAGGAGTTGGGGGCCCGGACACTGCTCAACATGACCTGACACAACAGCAACAGGGTGAGTAACGACCAGGGACTGGGGGACGGGGGAGATGGGCACAATGGCACACATGCACAATTAAGTATAGCACAGTGCACACCCACAATGACACTGGATCATGTCCCTGATCCCCTTGGCACACTGCAGCACACCTAGAAACAGCAAGTAG
Organism: Calotriton arnoldi; assembly: GCA_963921515.1. NCBI lineage: Eukaryota > Metazoa > Chordata > Amphibia > Caudata > Salamandridae > Calotriton > Calotriton arnoldi. The sequence continues at coordinate 334,626 of CAWUFW010005767.1, forward strand.
GCCCCCGTCGACTATGTGCCCAGAGGGGGCCCTCCCACACATCACCAATCTCACAACCAACCCATGCACATGTGCCAAACCCAGCAAAGCGGCGTGTCTGTGAGCCACACTGACAATGCAAGTGACACCGCATGACGAATAGCATGGCTGCAGTCAATATATCATGACATGTTGCACGCCACGACACTGAGGTGGCTGAGTGTGGACCACATCCGTAAAGGAGCAGGTCACACTCTGACACATCCACGTGCACAAACAACCCCTGACGTCAACAACACATCTGCGGACAGACCATGCCCCAGATTCCCAACTCCCACCAAGAGCCCAATTTACCCAAGTATGCAACATCTCAGCACTGTATAGGCACAGAAGTCAAAGGCAGCAAAATCAGAGCTGCAGGGGCGACTCTCCCAAAATGCAGCGCACACACATAACATTCAGAGCACATCAACTTTGACAACAATGTGGTACAAACTGCAACACATTCACAACAGAACAGAGGACACAACTGGTGCCGCTTCTGTGTAGAAACTGGCCAATCACATTTGGCATAGCAGGGAAATGTGAGATGATAATGTACAAGTACAAACACCCATCCGTGATGTTGTTGAAATGTCCACTGTCCCGCAACAATAGGCAGCTCCTCCCAAACAGTCACAATGTACATTGTCATGCAGTCTGTATGTAAACTTGTACAATGCGTCAACATACATGTGAACACAATGTTAAACTGCATCTCCCCTTCGCATTGCAGAGGGAGAATCAACACCTCCTGCAGAGCAGACCGAACATCTCTACACTGATGACGAAGAGGACCTCCCCACCTTCGACACCGATGCCCTCCAAGAGCTCATGGACAGCTTCGGCACCTCACCTCCAGGAGCAGGGCAGCCCAGATGCATCGAGGAGACCCCACCCCCTGCACAGACCACACAGCAGGAAGCACCCACCACCCTGGCTGTCTCCCAGGACCCCCACGAACAACACATGGCCTTCCAACGCCATGTGTTAGGGGGCCAGGAGAAGATGGCTGATCAGGTACAGTTGGGGTTCGACCTCATGGCAGCCAAACTAGATGCCATACGTGGGTGTCTAAGTCCCATCAGGGACCACTTGCAGTCCCTAACGAACACCCACAGTCCGCTCCATGCTCTCCAACGATCCATGGCTGACATAGCTGGAGTCCTGACTGAGACAAGGACAACTGTCTAGTCAGAGTGGCTCCAGCGATGTCAGCCGGGAGCTGGGACACATGCGGAGGATCATGGAGAACAGGGAGCGGATGCACGTGGAAAGAATGGCTGCCACGGCTGCACACCAGTGAGATGTAGCTGGGATCTTCCATGCCCTGCAGACCCTCATCATGGCATTGCTGCCACAAGGCCTGGCGCCGATGAATGCTGCTGCTGCTTCTACATCCACATCTCCGCCCCCTGATGTGTCAGTGCCTCACAGTGCGGCAGACAATCCACCTCCGGCCCCTGATGTGTCACTGCCACACAGTGCGGCAGAGATTCCACCTCCGGCCCCTGATGTGTCAGTGCCACACAGGGATGCAGGCAAAACACCACCACCCACATGTGAGGCACATGAAACATCAGAGGACGAAGATGCGGATGATTCTGCCTTAGTGGCAAGGAGGAAGCGGTAGCATTCATCTCCGCCATATGGCCTGTTTCTGCTTGGTTCTGCCCTCTGCATCATCACCTTCCACTGTCCCCCGATACACTCTGCGACACTCACCTTGGACCTCGACATGGACTGCCATATTCTGTTTGGTTACCAATGACACAGCAATCAGACTGCGGACTGAACTCTTCCTCTTCCGATGAACTTGTCATTCCCTGAAGGACTCTGGCTGGCCCTCCACGGGGCAACAATGTAAAGTGGGGTCCTGCATGGCCCTGTACTGCTCCAGCTTCAACACTCCACTTAATGTGAATAAAACATTCAAATACACAGAGATGTGTCATGTCTATGATCATTCAAGTATGAAAGTATGGATGAATGTAGGGTCAGTGATTCCCCCTTACGTCCATGTTGCTCATGTTGTGGGACTCGAGTCACAGGGTGCAACATTGCCGATTGCGGTCCGGGTGGCGCCGACACTACGACAGAGACACACGCATTAGTTACTTTCTTCTCCTGCCCAGAACTGAACCACGCCCAGAGCCCCGGGCTCATTGTTCACACCCCTACGCTGGACCGGCATACGTCAGCCCAGCCCACTCCGCTTACGCTTACAGGGGGGGATGACAAAGCTACATGTCCCAGGTCTTCCCTGTAGTGATTTGCTTATCACTGGTCTAGTTGTCAGCATGCCACAGCCACTCCCTGAGGGCTGGTTTACACCCACACCACACCCATCCAGCACAGGCGTCACAGGACATGTGACCCTGCCAATAAAAGGGACCTACCACATCCCCCACTGCCGGAGGTGACATGATGGCGTCCGCACCACGAGACTCAATCATGAAGTCGCCATGACTTGTGGCGCACTGGGTTAGTGGCACCCGATGCACTGCGGCCGGCACGGGCCTACCGCCACGGGACGATGACTTGCGGTGCACTGAGGTAGGGGCACCTGAAGAGCTGAGCGGGTGTGCAGCATGCGATGATGCGTGGACCTCAATACGCCGTCCTGCCAATCAAGATTCGATTTGAATTGAGAGCCCTGCTGGACCACAGTGTACGCCGAAGGCAGGAGTCAGCACACACATGAATCCGCGGTGCGGTGCCGCAGGGTGCGCTGGGGGCCTGTGGTGCGGAATCCAGCGATCGGCTGAGGAGGTTGCACCGGCATGTGATGGGCCCTCTTGGAGACACGCTGGTGGCGGCAGGTGAGCATTGAGTCCTGGGTGCGCAGGGGCGGCCAGTCATCGCTGGGCGACGGACCGGTCTGGGGACCATGGCTAGGGTGCAGCAGGTGCACAGGATCGCGCAGGCACCACCGGTCACGGCAGCGGCCTCGTGGCTGGGTGGGGTGCGCCGCCCTGGCAGACACGACCCTGCATGCGATGATGAGATGTGCGCGGGTTGGCTTGGGACGTAGCCACCTCGTCTCCAGTGTAAATCTGGCCGTTGAGGGTGGTCGGCCACGTGTGTGTAGGCCTATGGACAGGATATGGTGGACACAGAGACACACGCAGTAGTTACTTTGGTGGCCATCCCGGAACTGAACCTCGCCCAGAGCCCCGGGCTATTTATTCACGACATACGCCGGCCAAGGCCACTTCGCTCACGCTTACAGGGGGGGACGACAAAGCTACATGTCCAAGGTCTTCCACACTGCCTGGGAAGTTTGCGACGACATTCGTGAACAGGCCCCTGTGGTCCACTTTTGCCTGCACATTGATGGAATGCGTGTGGTTTCTGTTGCGGTTACTGTGTGCAGTGTCGGCAGGGGGCACAAGTAGTACATGTGTGCAGTAAATTGCCCCCAACACGTGCGGGAAGCCAGCTATGGCGTAGTTCCCTTGCTTGGTCTCCAGCTGTTCCTGCGCAGTGTGGGGGAAGTGAAGGTGCAGGGGTATCAAGCTGATACAAACCGTGATGCTTACAGGTATGATTAATCCTGCATAATAAGACCGTAACAGAAGTTCGTGTGATCGTAAACTTCCTTTTCTTTCCTATGAAGGTTACGACCACACGAACTTCTGTTACGGTCTTTTTGTGCAGGATTTATCGTGCCTGTCAGCATTCCGGTTTTTCCAAGTGCAATGCACTGTGCCAGATTACGTTTGTGACTATGCGGACACTTGACCATTGTCACCATTTATCCAACAGGTTTCTGAATACTGACTTTCGGAATATGGAATTGTATTGGGGAGTTCCCGCAGCATATGCAGTTAATTGAATCCACACGTTGCCCTGATGAAGTTCCCCGTTGGGAATGGAACGCGTTGGCTGAGCTTTTCGTATTGTTGAATTATGTATTTGTAATAAAGAACTGTTTTTCCACTACTGTTGACTACTGGACTTCATGACCTGGCGCACCCCCATTTCAGTGACTACAATCTTGGATCTGGGGCACAGAGGCGTCAAGCAATGGCTGGCGTTGGGGTTGGTTGCGCAGGAACCCTACGAATTGGAACTTGCGTGTGGTGCGGATACAGGGGCCCGCTGTTGCTTTTGTGGACATGCATCCAAGACAGATGTGAGGAACTTTGATAGGACTGGCTGTGAGACTCCTCCGACTCTGGCAGTTGTTGGTTGGAAGGTACCAGGGGCCAACAGGTGCAGCACAGCCAGCAGCTTTGTCTGCGGAGGGATGTTGGTTCTCCGCTGTGTTGGTACTGTCAGCCTGTGGGCAATGTGGATCAGGATGTGGAGGATGGTTGTCCTTTCGGGCCTGTAGTGGGCAACGGCATCCTCTGGCGTTGAGTGTCTGAGGCTGGTGCATTTTAGGAACGTCCGCTGTCTTCTACTGCGCTGCCTAGGTGGTAGTCCGATCGGGGGTGATCCGGGGGGGTCCTGGGGGTGGTGGCGGTGGGTGTTGTGGCCCTCTTGGTTCTCCAAGCTGCATGATCATTGGCTCCATGGCATCTGTTGGTCTTCAGATGTGGCTCTGGGCTGGGCTGGGCTCCCTTTCTACTGCAGGTTGTAGTCCTGCTTAGCACCAGTAATAGGCAGGTGTTAAATCCCTGCTGCAAACGCGCCTTATCGCCTGTTTTTGGATCGCTTCGCCGATCTGGCTGGTTGTTGAGAATATCGTGAAATGGTTTTTTCGTGTGTTTTTGCACGGGAACGCCTACTCTGCATATCATTAGCGTTAGTTGTCGCTCTCATCCGTGGCGATGTTTTTTGCGGCAGCTATCGCTGGAAAACTGGCAATTTTGGCAGTTTGCACCAGCTTGAGAATAGGGCGAAAAATCTATCGCCACTTTTGCGGCGCTAAAGTGCCGATAAATCGGCGATTAGTCCTTGAGAATATGCCCCTTAGTGTTCAGCCTATGACAGCCGTGAAGCACTCTTATTAGGCCTACTAGGCTCTTATCTTTCACCAGTCAGAAAATTGCACAGCTCCAGCAATGAAGCAGGCAGATCACAATGTTTCTGACAGATGCTAGAGTAAAAAAGCAGACCTGCTCTAAAATCAATACAGAAAATAAGACACATTTTCTAAAGACATAGGGGCATATTAGCAAGACCGGCGATAAAATTATCGCCGTTTTAGCGGCAGGAAACTGCCGCTAAAGCGGCGATAATGGGCTTGCTAATATGCGTTATAGAATTCCAATAGAAGCCCAGGTTAGATGTCCTGCACATCTAACCTGGGCTTCTATTGAATTCTATAACGCATATTAGCAAGCCCATTATCGCCGTTTTAGCGGCAGTTTCCTGCCGCTAAAACTGCGATAATTTTATCGCCGGTCTTGCTAATATGCCCCTGACTTTCTTGAGATAATAACATTCTGGAAAAAAATCATGAACATTTTGTGAAATTACAATCTTTCAAAGGTAATGTGGTTTGCTGGAATTTTGTACAACATATTTAAAGAAAAGCACATTTTAAGTAATGTAGGGCCATATGTATCAAACTCCCCTTTTGCGAATCGCAAATAGCGAATCTTTGCGAATCGCTATTAGAGATTCGCAAAACGGTATGTAAACAAAAATTTGCAAAAAATTAGCGAATCGCTAGAAATCGCAAAATGAATAGCGAGTAGCCAAATAGCGATTCCTTAGTAGCGAAATCTCTATTTAGCGAAATCGCAAAATAGCGAATTCGCAAATTAGCGAATTCGCAAACTGCAAATAGGGGACTCAGGTGCAGCTTGATGACATCACAACCAGGAAGTGTGACTACCCATGCTGCACCTGAGTCTCAGAAGCAGAGTGAGAGAGTAGGAGTTGAGGCTGAGGCATCACTGCAGTGCTACACACATTGGAGAGAGTGGAGACATGGCCAGCAAGGACAAGCAGCAGGGGGAGACCCCCAGAATAAGAAAACAAAAGTTCACAGAAAGTGAGCAGGAGGCCCTGATACAGGAGATGGTTGTGAGCCATGAGCTCCTGTTTGGTAAGAAGTCCCTGCGTGTGCCAGAGACACGCAAGAGAAGGATATGGGCAGACATCCAGCGCAAAGTCAACGCAATTGGCGTCACACATCGAAGCGTCACAGACCTACAGAAGCGCTGGTATGATATGCGCGCACGCTCAAAGGAGAAGGTTGCTGCCAGGTTGGAGGAGGCCAACAAGACCGGTGGTGGGACCTCCACTGCCACCGCTTCAACACCACTCGAAGAAATGGTTGAGGGGACCTTGCTTCCGGAGAGTGTAATGGGCGTGTCAGACCTGGACAGCTCCGACCACTCACAACCAAGACAAGGTAAGAAGCATGCCATCACACCCCTGATACCTCCCTACTTCCCCCACACACCCAGGAGAGACCCAGGGTTACAAAAAAACTATAATTCCAGTGCAGGTACACAAGCACACCCAGCAATGCATCATGGGAGATGTAGTTACATGCACCTAACAGTGGAGCAATGACACCCAGCCAGGCTCAAACAGTATGTGTGCATCATGAAAGTCAAAATACAGACAGATAGGACCCATGTAACTCCAAACAGTGAAATTTAATGCATGACAAATGCAAGGCAGGACAGTAAATTAATGTGTGCATTTATGTCCACAGCACCAGCAGAAACACAGGGAACAATCAGTGGAGGGAGGATGAATCCCCCAGCCCAGAGGCAACAGGGCAAGAGGAGGAGGAGGAAGAGGAAGATGAGGGCAGCCCAGTTATCCCTCCAATACGCCGCAGGCGGATTCGCAGTGCCACCATTGCCCCCACTGGAGGAGGAATCCCAGGACACCGATGTCAATGTCCAAACAGTCCAGGGACAGTCAGAGCCACAACCCCGTGCTCGAGCACGTGCCGATCCAATACCACCAATCCCATCCAGGCGCAGGGCACCACGTGCATCCACCAGTGCAGCAGTCACAGGAGACGACACAGTCTTCCAAGGGCTGGAGGGCCACATGTTAGAGGTCCAGCGCCTGCAGGCAAAAAACATACGGTCAATACAGAGGCAAATCAGGGTTGGCTTCATGGGCCTGACGGGTGCCCTGGAGGCACTCTGTGCTGAACTAAGGGCGGACCGTGCTGCTAGGCGCAGGGAGAGGCAGCGCCTACACACCCGCCTAGACCTCTACACCAGGGCGGTCAACCGCCTTTCCTCAGCGACCTCTGTGCTGTCAAGGCGCAGCATCAGTATGCAGCACGAGGTGGCACACTGCAGCCAGGACGTGGCCAGGGGTCTGGTACAGGTTACATGTGCTGTGGATCAGCTGCGGGCAGCTGCCACTGCTGGCCCAGGAGTCCTCACTCCAACAGACGAGGACGCCCAATCTAGCAGGAGCAGCATTACACCACCGCCCCCACCGGACAGGCGCCGTAGTGTGCGTCACGGCAGGGCTGCTGAGCCAGGTGAAGAGGGCACTGTGCACCCACAGCGAGGGGCTACAGGCCGTCAGCGCCGCAGTTGAGGCGCTCAGACATAGGCATGGATATGGGTACATCAACACAGTGCACACAGACACTTGCTCAAGATAGTCAATTTGCACTGTGAATCACACATGTGCGGGACTTTTAACAATACATTGTGTGCCACACAGGCTGTGTGCCGATATAAATCCTGTACTAAAGGAAATTAAACACAGTCTCGTATTAGATCTTTAGCATTGTGTCATCTTTTCTTACCTAGAAATAGTTCTGTGTGATCTCATCTCGCCTCTGGCGCCCAGCAGCTGCACCAATTACACCGGCTGGCATGCGTCCAGGAGATGGCCCCTCCTCATCTGATGATTCTGATTCGGTGAGCTCCACTGGTGTGCCCTTCCTGGTGGCGATGTTGTGCAGCATGGCACACACTACCACTATCTTGCAACAGGTCTGGGGGCTGTATTGAAGTGCCCCTCCACTCTTATGTAGGCATCGGAACCGGCTCTTGAGTATTCAGAAGGTCCGCTCGATGGTACATCTGGTTGCTATGTGGGCACTGATGTACCTCCGCTCCCCAGCGTTGGCAGGATTAAGGTAAGGAGTGAGTATGTAGTCCCGGACCGCATACGCACTGTCACCTGTGGGGCGAGAAAAATATGGTTGAACACTGTCCTGCCACTGCTGTGCATTACTAGTGTGTCCTTCTTTCACATGCAATTACCTAGTAGGTATCCCTCACCAAACTCCCCACTTGTGAGTCGGCGGTGTATCCCACTGTGGCGGAAGATGAATGAGTCGTGGGTGCTGCCTGGGTATTTAGCGACGATGTCGGTGATGATGTGCCTGGCATCACACACCACCTGTATGTTCAGGGAATGGTAGGACTTGTGATTCCTGAACACATACTCGTTCTGGGAGGGGGGGATATGGCGACATGGGTCCCATCTATGCATCCAATGACGTGGGGGAATTGTGCAATTTGATAGAAGTCCTGCTTGGTCTGGTCTAGTGCCTGTGGTGTGCTGGGGAAGTGTATGTGGTTATGCAGCCTCTGTACCATGGCATCAAGGAATGCGTGGAAGAAGCGCGACAATGCACTCTGTGAGACCCCTCCTGCTGTGGCTATCACCCCCTGGAAGCTCCCTGACGCCAAGAGGTGAAGTGAGCACAGGACCTGTATATGGGTGGGGATTGTGTGTGTCCTGCGTGTGGGGTGTTCAAGTATAGGTTTGAGCTCTGCTATTAATTCCAGGATGCTCTCTTCATCCAGCCTGTAGTTTGTATGGATCTCCTCCTCAGTCCGCTGGAACAGGGTTATGCGTGCTCTGAAGATTCCTTCCTGGCGTCTCCTTCTCTGTGCAGCAGCTCTGAGTCGCAGCCTCCTGGCTATCACGTACAGCCCAGACATTGTGGCAAACATCAGTTGCATTGTGGGTCTCTTTAAATAGGTTGCACCTGGTTACCACCTGCTCAGACTTGGTGGTAATTGCGATTCTCTGTTTTGCGAATTTCGTGAAATCGCAATTTGCGAATTATTCATGCATCCCGTTTTGCGAATTTGCAAATTGCGAGCTCGACAATTGCGAGTTTCGCTATTTTTTGTCACAATTTGCGAATTCGCAATTAGTTCGCTATTTGGTAGTATTCGCTAATTTGCTAATCGCTAATTTAGCGATTCGCAAATTAGCAATTGGTATGTGTCTCATACATAGCGGAGCTCTGTTTTGCGATCACAAACACCGGTTTTTTGCAATTCGCAGTGTTTGCGATCGCAAACCAGCTTCATACATATGGCCCGTAGTGCTTTAGTTTATCCTTCCTCTCCTTGAAAGAAAGGTGCTACCTAAAAAGAAGGCATTACCTCTGAAGTCCACTTAGATGGTAGAGAACAGCCATGTTTTCAGCTGTTTCCTGAAACAGCACTCCTCAGTAAAGAAGCCTAGAGGAAGTGGAAGGTCATTTCAGGATTTTGCTGTCAGAAATGCAAATGACCTACCTCCTCTCCTATCTCGTTTTATCTTAGGTATATGGAAGAGTTTAGTATAAGAAGGTCTTTTGTTCCTGCTTATTAGTATTGTTTGAACTTAGACTTAGCCATGAGGATATAATCCTATAATAATCTCTATGTGAAAAGATCATGAAGTTAAAAAGAATCCATTTATGCACTGGCAACCAATGGAGCTGTCTCAGGGGGAGTGATACTGGTCGAATGTTGGGGGAGTTTTAATACCATTCATGCTGCTGCATTCTGAACCACTTGTAACCTAGTGATAAGAAATTTGCGAATTCCAAGATATAGGCTGGAAGTGGTAAGATCGTGGCTTACTATCTTCCATGATTCTAATGGCAGGAAGTGCAGGAACCTTCTAAATGTACCCAAATAGAGAAGCATGACCTGTGACTGGCAGAATTTGTGGGCAGATTGATTGCTTTAAGTTGAATGTGACACCAAAATTCCTAGCTACAGCAGCTGGTAAAGGAGGCAGAGCTAGATCCATAGGCCAAAAAGGCAGAGAAACTGTTGTTATATCCATTTAAAAGCATGTCAGTTTTATCTGTGTTGCAGTTCGGGTGGCTCTCAATCATCCATTCAATTACTCTCATGAAACAGGCTTTAAAGGTTTGCTCTGACTTAGTTAAGCTTTTGTCAAGTGAACGGATTAACTGGGTAAAGTCTGCAAAGAATACCACCTTAACCCTGAATGGTTCAGTCCAATTAGCCAAGGATGCCATACAAACATTAAATAAGAGCAGACTCAGGGAAGATCTCCCATGGAATTCCCTATTTCAATATCATATTTTTTTATCTAAAGGTGGCGACTGATACTGCCTGGTTCTATTGGAAAGAAATGATTGGAGTCATATTTATGCAAGACTGCAAATTCCCACATCTACAAGTCTGATAAATAGAGTGTGGGGGAGGGGAGCTGTGCAAAAGCATAAGGAAGGCATTTGATACCCTGTTTAGAGGGATTTACATTGCATGAGACACTTTTAAAGATAGTCTAAGGGTGGCAAATGTGACTGATGAATGAGCTAACACAGCCTTTTTACAGCTACCCAGGCAGCTTGCCACCTCTCATGAGGATGCATTAATGAGTAAGAAGAAGACACTGCTCAAGAAATAGGAATAAGATGTGACTTTATATAGATGGCCACTGCTTTAACAAATAAGGGCCAATAGTCAATGGGGTGGTAGTACAATGCAGATTGTGATGGGTGATATTTGACCAATCTTAGAGTAGGTAGACGTGTATAACTCATGAGCTTCATAGGATGTTGGCTTCCTTCTCTACTTTGAGGTGCTGAGGGGAATGGAGTGACTGTAGCTGATTTTATTTATTTATTTTATTTATCAAGTTTTTCATATCTTGAACTTGACCCATGGGTATCAGAGCGCTTTACAGAGATATCACAGCTGCACTTATGTTATGTTATGTTATGTTATGTTATGTCACTGGGCACTTATAAAGCTCACAGCTACTCCACAGTGTCCCGGCGCTGGAACATGTTATGTTTCGTATAGAGGCCCTAATATAGACACATTCATATATGCCGTATATGGTCATAATCATATATGCCCTATTATGGTCATAATCGTATATGCCCTATTATGGTCATAATTGTCTATGCCCTATTATAGTCATGATCTCCTATGCCCTAATACAGGCATGGTCTTTCACCTAAATTAGTTCCCTACAGTACACAACGAACTCTGAGGGTTGAACATTATCTAGTCTGTGGATCAGAACACTGCAAGGTCTTTCCCGAACACAGGCCTACAATGTACTCATAAATTATGCATGAGCATTCACCAGCTACATCTCCCGCATAATATGTATGTACAAAGTTCACCCCTGACGTCTTCCTCATGTCTAACAAAGACCGATACAAACCATACTGAGGGACGAGACACTTTAGGGTATAAATACACCACATCTTGCCACTGTAAGATAGAGGGAACCGAGACTTCCATGCCGACACACTGACCAGAGACGCTGAGGCTCCTGCATGCAGTCGCTCCAGCTGACAGCGGTCTAACACAGCCCTTGCGGTGTGTCCAACTCGAGACCAGGACGGGGTCCCATACTCTCTCTATTCAGGTAATGGGGTTCGACTAAATCCTAGAAGGATTCTTGGCTCTTAGGCTTTTAGACCTACACACATGCTAGGTACACTTAGGTACATCTAGTTAGGCATCGTAGGAGTACGCGCACTTTTATAATGCATTTCATATACTCATGTATGTAACCATTATTATTGCAATATGGTAGAACTGTATTATCCTTTCACTTTTATCGTACTGCTAATAATATATCTCTGCTACTGTCTGCTGGTTGCTGCAGCACATATATTTTACACTAGAATAACAACTGTTCAATAAATACTTATTGAAACGCCCAGACTGTTTATTCTGTGTAACTCTCTGAGACAAACCGAATAAGTAAGCACGAGTGACTGAGCGAAAAGTAGTACATTGTTTCCACGATTCTGAGGGATCAGGGCTGTCATGATCTAAGGTTGTCAGAAACTAATCTCTCCCCGATAAGAGGAGATTCTAGTGGCACTGTGAGTTAGCTAATGCAAAACAGGCTAACATACGCGGTGGGGGTGCACAGAGTCAGTCTAACACCATCCCACAGTTTATGTTATCCAAACGTGCAGGTCCTACATGGCTACTATAGGAACTACAGGACAGACAGTGTGCACACAAACAGGTAGACCTCATTTAAAGTTGGAAAAGCCAGGCTATTCCATAACTGTGAGGCCACCACTTGAAAAGAGTGACCGGAAAAACTTTGGAATGGTCGACAGACGCTGGGTAGAGGGTCTCAAGGTCCTTAGTGGGGCATAGTGCTGAATTTGATTCCTGATGTAGGGAGCACCTGTGTTGTGAAGGGCCTTGAAAGCCCAAACTAAAGCTTTAAAGTGTATTCTCTTCCACACCGGAAGCCAGTGCAAGGACCTCAGGTGGGGGGGTCATATGCGCCCTGGGGCCTACCATGAGTATGGCTCTGGCTGCCGCATTCTGTACCACCTGCAGGCGGCCAAGTAGATAGTCTGGGAGGCCAAGGTACAGAGCATTGACGTAATCCAGCCTGGATATAATCAGGGCCTGGACTACAGTCTTCCTGTGTGGAATTGGGAGTAACTTTCTCAACATTTTCAGTAATCCAAAACACATGCTAGCCACCGATTGGACCTGGGACTTCATGGACATGTCAGCGTCCAATTTAACCCCAAGGTTTTTCACAGTGGTTACTGAGCTAGCAGGGGGGGACATATTCTGAGGCCACCATTGGCGCCATGCCTCGCCTGGGTTGTGGCCAAAGAAGATAATTTCTGATTTTTCTGAGTTGCACATCAGTTGGTTCTGTCTGAACCAAGCGAACACCTTCGTCAGGCACGCATTTATCTCATTTCCTCTGAATGCGCTCTCCTTCTCGCAGGTAAACAGCAATTGCGTGTCATCCGCGTAGGATATCATTTTTGCGCCATGTTTTTCTGCAAGGAGCGCAAGGGGAGCCATATATACGTTAAACAGAGTCGGGCTCAAAATTGATCCCTGAGGAACTCCAACTTTCATAGAGGGCATGAGGGCTGAGAAAGGAGGGGACCATACTGTTTGTTGGCGATTATCCAGAAAGGAGGTGAACCAGCTGAGGACCGTAACACCAATACCGCAGTCCTGGAGTCTTTGCCGGAGTCGGTCATGGGGCACGGTGTCAAAGGCTGCGGAAAGATCGAATAGTATCAGTACCGCTTTGCCCCCTCTATCGAGTGTTGTTTTGATGGTTTCCGATACTTCCAATAAGGCCGTCTCTGTACTGAAATTTGCTCTGAACCCTGATTGACTAGGGTGCAGTACATGATTCGCCTCTACAAAATCTGTAATGACAGTATTTACATATTTCTCCAGGACCTTGGCGAAGAAAGGCAGCAGCGATATTGGCCTATAATTACTGGCTACCAAAGGGTCTGCTGAAGGTTTCTTTAAAAGCGGGATAATTTTCTTGGCCTTCCAGCTTTCAGGCATTAATCCCTCAGACAAAGAGGTGTTCAGAACCAAATTAACTGCTGGGTTGATCACCTCAGCGATGAAAGCCAGTACTTTCGCTGGGCAAGGATCAGAGGGAGAGCCGGATTTAAGGGCTTTCATTATCTTAAGTGAATTGGCCAATGGGATGGGCGAGAACTGCAGGAGGGCCCCGTCTGCAATGGGACTGACACGGGGGGTGAGCTTGTATTCCCTTCCATTTCTAAGGGTGGCTCCCTAAAAGAGTCTTGTATGGTTTTAATTTTATTAAAAAAATAGCCCGCAATATTGTTAGTCCATTCACTGGTAGGGGTAAATGGGCTATCCATCGCGTTAGGGGAGGAGAAATCTTTTACAATCTTGAAAAGTTCCTTACTGCGGCTTCCAGCTTGTTCAATTTTCGCCGCCAAAAAAAGCTTCTTTTCCTCACGGACTTTAGTGTAGTGGGCTTTCAGAGCCAATTTATAGGTAGTTTTGTCCACGGGATTGAAGTTCTTCCTCCATGCCCTCTCCAGGCATTTACAAGCACTTTTGCTTTTTCTAAGGGCCTCCGTGAACCATGGGGCTGAAGCTCTGCAAGCTTTTGCTGCTCGAGTTTTGGGGGGGGCTAATTCCATAGCGCGATCCTGAAGCCAGCTCTCTAAGGAGAGCACATCGCTCTCCGAATTTCCACTAAAAGGAATAGGAGAATGACTAAGTGCTCCAGCCACTGTCTCTGAAGTAAACCGTTCTAACAGTCTAAAACTACTGGCACGCGGTTTGCAATATGACTGAGATCTAACCAACTCCTTGCGCACTCTAAACGTAAGCAAGAAGTGGTCTGACCAAATAATGAGATACATGATGAGCAAGCAAAAATACATAGTAAAAGTATATAAAAGTAGAATACAATATGTGGTAGGATATATGGGCATAGTAGTTCGGAGGTAGGTAAGGTAGTGAGTTACATAGTTGGGAAGAGTAGAGGCACAGAAGTAGTACAGCAGCAATTACATGAGTTACATATAGAGTGAATAAGAGTGCATAGTAACCGTATAGAAGAAAATAATACAATATACAATAGTACATATTGTATAGAGTTACATATGGAGTAAATAAAAATACACAATAACAATATATAAAGATAGTATACAATAGGATATGTGGACAAAATAGATAGGAGGTAGCTAGGTTAGGGTGCGACTTAACTGGGGAGAGTAGAAGCACAGTTTCTCCCGAGGTAGTGACACTCAGATTTATTTGGAGGGTGTGAAGTCAGATGATTTAGGTAGGAGGGTTTAGGTATTTATTGAGAAGAAGTTTACGTTTTTTTCTGAAGTGAGGTAATGATTGATTTTTTGCGTAAATCCTGTGGCAGAGTTTCAGAATCTAGGGGCGTTCCCAGAGAAGGAGCGGGTGCAAGATTTTTCTTTCTTGAGTTTGGGTGGAATCAGGAGTAGAGTGTTTGAACTTCTGAGAGGTCTCTTTTGGTCGGCCTTAGACAGTTTATTCATGAGGTAGATTGGTTTTTCAGTATAGAGAGCTTTGTGGGTTATGCAGGCAGTTTTGAGAATACATCTTGCCTCAATTGGAAGCCAGTTGAGTTTCCTGAGTGGGAGTGATTTAGTCAAAGCGCCTCTCCCCTGACAGTAGTCTGGCCACTGCATGGAATGTAGCTTTCAAAAGTATGAGGTGTATTTTTGGGGCACCCGTGATCATATCGTTACATTACTCCAACTTGGAGAGGACTAAGGATTGTATCACAGTCTTTAGATCTTTGAGGGGGATGAAGGGTTTGACTTTTTTAAGGTGCTTCAACATGTAGAAGGCCCTTTTAGCTGAGGCAATAATATGCTCTAGTATGTTCAGGTTTCTGTCAAGTGTAACCCCTTGTGATTTTACAGGGTTGGAGATGGAAAGTTTGCAGTTTAATGCAGTGAGGTTGTCAAGCCAGGTATCTGTGGGAAAAGACTTTTCTTTTGGTTGGATGAAGAGTAGTTCGGTTTTGTTGAGGTTGGCCTTACGGTGCTTATTGGTCTACCAGACTTGTACCATGGAGAGAGTGCTGGTTAGGTGCTGGATATCTTTATTTAAAGAAATGTTCATGTGCAGTTGGGTGTCATCTGCATAGAGGTGGTAGGCAATTCTGACTTGTTTTAGAATCAATGTAGGACGATCCATGTAGAGGTTGAATAGGGCAGTAGATAGTATTGGCCCCTGTGGAACTCCTTGTGAGACTGGCATTGCTTTTGAAGTGGAGTTATTTATTCTGATAAGCTTTCAGCGTTGGATCAGGAAAGAGGTAAACCACTGAAGGACAGTACCATTTAGGCCTGCATGCTGTTAGAGGGTGTTTAGGAGGATGTCATGGTTGATGGTATTAAAGGCAGCTGATAGGTCCAGGAGGACTAGGAGAGTCTGATGCTTGTCAGACCTACAAAGTCCACTGCGGTTAGTGCTGTTCAATAATTGGTTTGTTGCAGGGCTTGAAGCTGTGATTAAGGTGCCTTGGAGGACTTCTCACAATTAGACATATGGAAAAGGTACATTAGTACATGCATTTTATTGGTGAAGAAACAGGGACAAATATATATGGATAGTCCTGCTGCTAGGAAAATTGCCAGCATGGCTACCCCTTGCTGGTAGGAAAAGTTGCAAAGTTGATCAGAGGCTATTTCTTCCATTGGCAGAATGAAATTCTTCTTCTTGGCTGCTCACTCACATTGTTTTCTGTGATATTAGATTTCCATAGATTTGTTTGTGGGGGACTAAGGTTGGTGTGCAATTTAGTGCCACAGTGGAGGTGTGAAAGTTTTCTTGTCTAGCTTTTCCCAATGCTCCTGAGTGCAAGGACTTCTCGTTTAATATTAGTGGCTGAACTTCCTGACTAAAAGACCAGGTTCCATTCTTTCCTTAAAACAGAGGATACATAAATAGTGGCCCTACAAGGCACTCACTTCAATAGAGATAGGCAAGTGGAGTAGCCCTGTAGATCTACTGATAGGTGGTAACCACAATGGGAGTGGCTGATTGGATTATGAGAACTTTGATTGACCTTGTTTTGATCCATTCACATCACAGGCAGTAGGCCAAGCAGTTCAGTGGGGCAGCGTTTTTATCTGGACATGTGGGATAAAGCTGGGTGGTAGGAATTTCGTGGATTCCACCTGATACCGGAAGTTTCCATTACAGAAATTTGAGGAAAATGTTCGATTTTAGGTATTGTTTTAGGTTTGCACTGTATTGCGGGTAAGAAAGGATTGAGCGATCCTTGCAAGGCACACTACCATGATATTCACTGAGTGTCTAGTTTTAATAAATGTCTGTGGTTGGAAGATTTCCAGAGTTGGCGGCCGAGCCTAGTCCCAAATACAATAGCCACTCCTATTGCTGATCTTTCCATGTAGCGCATTAGGGCCTTTGTGTAAGCACACATACAAACAGGAAATTATGAGGAAAAATAAAGATATTTCTCTTTGTTATGCCAGCCTCAAGTGATTGTAGATATGGATTTGCACCAAAAACCAAAGGCGGATAAACAGGCATGCCCATACCCCATGAAACTCCTCCCTAAAGCAAAGTTATGGAAGGCAGCCTTTTGTGTTATATACTCAACAAGGATTTTGTGTCAGGTGTGCATGAAAAAAATCATGTCATCCAAACACAGTCATGTCATGCAAACAGTCAGTCCCTTATTTTTTGAATTTATTGTATTAACACCAAATTGCTAAAGCTAAGGCAACATCAAAAAAGTATCCCACATTTGAAAATTGGGTCAGTTTTGAATTTAAAAGGCCGGGATGCATAGGTGTTTTGCACAGTATAGAAGACTGCAGGCATTTGTCCTTGCTGCAACCAATGTTTCTGGGGAAATCGACAATAAAAACATGCCCATTACATGGGTTCAAACACTCCTAAGTGGTCCAGTGGATTAGGGCAATTCTGTTTCTCCCTTGGGGCACAATCACATCCCATGGGAAAAGAAAAATATTCAAAATAAAATTATGCCCTCAGGGGGGTCACCTATATGTCAGAAGGATCCACCCCAATAAAATATTGTGCACCACATGTTCTCCCTTAGGGGCCCAGAGAGGTCTGCCCATGTACCAGAGATGAGTGACCCCCTCCAAAAAAACACTCAAATCCATGGTGTCTATCGGCTTCTTGCTTGTGGATCATGATTGTTTGAGGGAGACATTGCTAGAAAGGGGAAACTCCACCCTATCCAACAATGCCTCCCTCAAACATGGGGAGGCATCCTGTGTCATAAAACCCTAATGGCACGGGGGCAGAGCACTCACCTGCTTATTCCTCCACTCCTGTAGGCATTGCAAGAGGTGGGTACTAAAGTGGAAGGTATTCCACTTTGCCCAATCCCTGGGTTTCCAAAAAGGAAGCCTTAGGTGCAAGCACTAGAGGTTCCTTTTAAAACCTCCCCAGTGTACACCTTTGGCTGATGGCCACACTGGGGAGGTGGTATGGGCCTCTGCCAGTGGCTGACACTTACACTCAAGGGGCTAGGACAAATTGGCAAATCATTGCTATTTGTACATTATTAGCAGCAGGATAATTTGTATCTGATGGCATTGTTCCTCTGTCTTTTAGCAACATTTTCTAGACCTCCTAAACCAATCTTCCACTGAGATAATCAAAGAATACGAGAAGAGTCTGCTTTAGCAGTCTCATTAATTCCGAAATCCTCAAAAGGTAGTCATTGCTGTTGGTATTTCCTTTTAGATCCATTGGGTTTCAGTGGAAATTGGAATTACCAAACCCATTTTTTGAGCTCAAACAACACAAGGCAGAAAATCCTCCAAGTTATCTGTAGGATGTGTTGACTGTAGGATATTTTTAGGGTTGTGCAGTGTTGCCGAATATTTCCCATAAAAATCTGGAACATTTTGTGAGATTAAACAAGCACAAACTTACACTTTCAGAGGGAAATGTGGTTGCCTGAATTTTGTGCAACATTTTTAAAGTAAAGGCGTACATTGCACAAAAAAGTCAGGGGCATATTATCAACGAGGCGATAAATAATTATCGCCGCTTTGCGTCCGTTTTCGGACTAAAAGCGGCGATAATGTTATCGCCTAATCAGCAAGGTCACGCTATTGCGTGAATCCTTGCATTATCGCCTCTTTCCCCAACGCCCATCTTTGCATCTCTAATGAGATGCAAAGTGGGCGTACCCGGATGGACTACGTTGCAAATATCGCTGATGTTCACATCGCGATATTTACAAGGCAGCCCACATGATTTTAGCAGAGGTTAGATTTCGGCGAAAACTGCCGTTTTCGCCAAAATCTAACGTCTGCTAAAATCCTGACTTAGCCATCCCTAACATATGAGGTGGATTCTGCTGATACGACCACAGGGTCGTATCAGCAAGGATATCGCCGTTTGCAGGAACATCGCTGGAAAACCAGCGATGTTCCCTGCAAAACGGCGATAACTTCGCTATCTCTGGAATTTTGATCGCCCTGGAGAAGCGTGTTGTTAATAACGCGCTACCAGGGCGATAAATTCCAGAGATAGCCTGCGATAGGGAATCTGTCGCTAAGCACGGCCAGCGATAATTATCGCTGGCCGTTGATAATATGCCCCTCAGTTCTCCCCTCTTTTCTCGCATAACTTTTTAATGCAAGATTCAGGAACACCTAAAAAAGTCAACCTGAAATTGCAAAATGTTAATTGTCAAGAAAGTTTTCAAATTTCACACTGCACTAAATTTGGGTATTTTACTAATTTTGCTGGCTTATTTAAAATTTTGACCAAGTGTAAATATTTTAAATGTGCCCAAACACATCCATCTTTAAATAGGTTTATGTGTTGCTTAAGTTTGGATTCATGTAACCACTGTAAAATACAGTTTATTAAAGACAAGCAGGTGGGTACTATATTTCTTTTTCTCCATCTCTGATGGCTCTTTTGTGGCATTTTGGTCTGATGGCATGGTGTGGATTTTAAAGCATCTAATATTGAGCTTTCCGCCTTGCATTTAGAAATGTTGTCTTATCGCTCTCAATTGCATTTCATTTTCTGTGTATTGTATTTCAAATTGAGTTTTTTCTATACTTCGTTGCTTCGCTTGCCCATAACTAATTTTCCTCTTTCTTACTTTTCCTTAGCTTTATGACATTTGAGATGGATATACAATGTGCTGGGATTCCTTACAAGTTGGGTTTTGACTTTGATTCAAGTTTCAAATGTGGTGTTCATGTTTGTGTTCAAGTTAAGACATTTTCCTGGGAGACTGATGTTTTTATTGCTTCTGCAACACTGCTTTCGGTAATGAGTGCATACAATATCTGCTTTAAAAAAAATGCTAATTATCTTTGCAATATATAGGAAAATCCATGACTTAGACTCTGAGTCATTTTAACAGAATGTTAGTGATAATCCCTTCAGCTCTTCACTTATACACTTTGATGGTCTACAGATCACTGAAGAGTGAGAGACTAGGTGCTGTTTTTGTGTCTCTCCTCATGTACGCAGGAGACCTACTAATTTTCCAGGTCCTATGAAATCCTTTCATATAGCAATATTTGTCTACTCTTATGTTTGTACAATAAAGATGTACATTGCAAACTTCATTAGGAAGACTTTGTCACCATGGGTCCATCTCTTTCTGCTTTGAAAACCTAAGGAATTTGTGCTAAAATCCAAATTGACCCAACCTTAATTCAGCTGCCCAAACACTAGTCCTACCCCATTTGGATAATAGCAATGTTCTGCTTACAGACAACCCAGGCTCCACTGAAAAGCATCATTAACAAAACTGCACTGTTCAGCAATAGAATGAGAAAGCTTGACTAGAGCACCACAGCTCTCCCCCAGCTTGTTCAGATCCTTTTCAAGGCATGTTTCATGTCGTTCAAGCCTGTGACCTAAAACACATTATCACCTGTTATAAAAGACTCAGCTCTGACGTGGAATACCCAACAGCTGCACCAGGGACAGAATATGTTTGTGACCGCACATTTAAAGAATACAAAGATCAGATCTAAAGCCTTCTTCTGGAAGAAGTTTGGAAAATATATAATTAGACATTCTGTGACCCTCTGATTTGTCTGGTAAAGAAGACCACAACCTGTCAGAAAGCCATCTCAAATGTTTAAATATAGGTAAAGTGCCCCCTCCTGTACATTGTAAGGATATTAGAAAAGTACAGAGGAGCTCACTCACCAAGATCAAATGCAGAGTTACGTTATAAGGACCTGGAGCTCTGATTGACTTGTTTTAACATATGAAATTGGTATTTTATTTCTTTAAATTTATGATGACACTATCACTCTGCTGACAAACCACTTAAATCCTAGTGGCCCGAGTAATAGGAGATGAAAGTCTAAAGTTACGACTTTCAGTAGTCACAAAGGGCATTTATGAGTAGTAAATTCATTTTGTGAATATCAGAAGTCAAACTTTGCGACTTTCGGTTTTTACAAAGGGTATTTACGAGTAGTAAATGCCTTTTGTGAATCCCGAAAACTCATAAAGTTAGACGTTCATCTCCAATTACCATTGTGAATCGGGACCTAGGTGTCTTGGTCCTTCACATTAAAGAGACAGTGTGGTTGTAGACTCGAAGATTCAAAGCAGAACCTGTAGTGCAAACCTAAACCCACCAAAAAGCAGTAAGTAATTTGATGCAAAAACATATTAGAATCAGTTTAATGTAAATCTGATTTAAACCATTGTGGCTGTAGGTCAAACGGAGCAATGACACAGCGTCATTCTTTCTTTGCTGTTGTGAACTATGTGATAAAAATACCATTGTTGATATAAAGTTTTCCTTTCTGCTGATCCCTGTTCATTTTACAAAAACAGATCCTCTGAAGTAAAAGCCACTTCCTTTTGTCTATATTCGTCCTATAGAAATATTACTTACATATATATATGCATTTTGTTTCAAAACTTTATTCAGTTCATATTATATAAACCATAAACGCATCATATCAATACATTAAAAGTTCAATGAAAAACGTCAATCTCACAGGATGACACCAATTCTTAAAATCGCTAATACGTGTAAAAACAAAATTTGATATACAGTTGTTAAAATATATGTAACAAAACAATTAACATAATACACAGCGGTACGGGCTCTAGGTCACATAAGATCATAGGGCACATTCATTGATTTCACTCCCTGAGTCATCCAATAAGTCTATAATGGGAACACCTTAGAAAGAAACAAAGCAACCCTATAACACACTGTCAAATCCCCTAGATCGTACATAAACTTAGAAGCCACCTGATAATAAATTATCAGCAGATCACCATGTCTGTTATCCTTAAAGGAAAACAGGAAGCATTTAAAAAGAAAAAAACTAAACTTTGAAGTTCTCCAAAAATATTTGTTTCAACATTCACAAGGGAAAGGGGTTCCGTGGTGACCCCTTCCCATTTGCGAATGGTTAACAGCACCCTGGAGGTGTTAATTAAAAAAAAAACATTATGACTGTTATTTGGTCGCAAAACATTCATACATACCACAGTGAATTGGTATTAAGAAGGGACACTTTAAACACGCCGTTACCAACCACAACATTTATTTTGTACATATGGCCCAATGACACATTAAGATATGTTCACAAATTGGACTTATTTGCACTGTCACCTGCCATGCACACAAATGGGTAAGGAGTAATAATGGATGCAAAGTGGAGGCAAACATCAATTGCAGAGGGTAGTATCCATTATTTATACAATAGGACTAAGTATATTACCCTAATATGCCTGATACCTGCAGCACATACCATTTGTTGAAGTGTTTTGCACTCACTAATTGCACCTCTGTCTAAAAGACCACATTGAGCTGTCATTTATGACAATGTGCAAATCTCAGGAACTTATGTCAGTGCATTTAATTTTTGCACTGGAACCTTCTCTCTAGAACCTAATTTAAAGGTAGGTGTAAAATAATGACGAATAACATGCAGAAATGTAAATTATGCATGCTTTGTGCACTTTGCTACCGATCCCATATTAATCAGACTGGGAATATCGGGCCATACATGTCTCTGCCAACATGAAAAGCGAACAAGTTGTGCTCAACTCCTAAATGTGATAAAAATGGAACAAAGACTGTTTATTCCCATTTAAATCGGCCTAATTTTTTTAAAAAGCTTTGAATCAGAGCTGGTGTAGTAACGGTATATACAGTGATCTTGCTTACAGTCTTGTATGCCGTAATATCATATACAGAAATATCATCTCATATAAATAATTTTATAATATAATATATTAAAATATTATCCCATTGTGTGTGAAGTTTCTATTGTTAACTCCAATCCAGTGTTATTTTTGCAAGCAGCATTTTGAACACAAACAAAACAATATTCTGACAACAATATTTCGCAGCCATATAATGAAGGTTGTAGTAGTGAGGAAGCAATCAATTCTATAGTTTTGATCATGGCCACTCATAAAGATGACTATATTTTCAATTGCAATCTTACTGTAAATCTCATGTTATTAATTTCAGGCTTCAGACAATGCATCATATTTCAGGAGAAGGGCTGAATCATACCCATACCTCCGAGTTTATTATGCTTGGTTTCTCTGCTCATCCAGAGTTGCAGTCTACCTTTTTTACCTTGTTCCTGCTGATCTACCTCATGGCCCTGCTGGGTAACCTTATGATTATCACCATCATAGGTGCAGATGCTCGTCTGCGTACACCAATGTACTTTTTCTTGGGGAACCTTGCAATTTTGGACATCTGCTGCACCTCCTCCACCATTCCCAAGATGCTAGAGACACTGCTGTCGGAGACAAAGTCCATCTCCTTCTCAGGCTGCATTACACAACTGTTCCTTCTGTCATCTGTCCTGGGCACTGAGCTTCTGATTCTCACTCTTATGGCCTTTGATAGGTACGTGGCCATCTGTCTTCCCCTACGCTATACCAGCATTATGAGTATGAAGTTCTGCATTACCACTGTGGTCACCATATGGTTTTGTGGCTTGGTGAACTCCACTACCCACACCAGCCTGATCACAAGCTGTCCTTCTTTGGCAGAATTGCATTGGATCACTTCTTCTGTGAAATCCCGCCAATTCTCAAAGTTTCAGCCTCTGACACATACATTAATGACGTGATTCTTTTGGCAGATATATTTCTGGGCATGTTTTGCTTTTTTCTTACTTGCATGTCCTACATGTACATCCTCTACTCCATTGTAAAGATCCGCTCAGCTGCCAACAAAAGGAAGGCCTTTCACACCTGTACCTCCCACCTCTTAGTTGTTACTGTGTTCTATGGAGGCATTATCTACACCTATGTGCGGCCAGCTCTGAATGCCGCGGGTGACAAAGACAAGGTGGTGTCTGTAATATATGCTGTTGTTTCACCAGTGCTAAATCCAATAATCTACAGCCTGAGAAACCAGGAAGTAAAAAGAGCCCTTACCCAGCTACTGTCTAGAAAAATATTTTCTTCAAGAAAATAACAGGCTATTGAAAATGTCATGTTATCAAACAATCCCATACTCTTCAGCTTTAAAGATATTGTTCTTGCAGTAGGCATGTCACAGACGTTCATCGTTAACATCACATTTGATATCAGCAACATTTCAAATGGACAACTGCCTACAAATCATGTGCTAGGTCAGAAAAAAGGTTATTTCACAACCAAGCCATTTGCTTTATATTCAACATACACATGTTTAAAATGCTTGTCATAGAGAAATATAAATATGAAAATGTATTGCAGTCATGGATGATGGCATAACACATAAGAATCACAATGCTGGAAATTGAAAATGTGGGAGAAATGCCAGAGTAATGATGAGAGCTGTGACAGAGCTAATATTCCAAGATCCATAATAGGTGATATGGTTTCTGTGAGTTAATACAACCCTCGTAGCAAGACTTTCCACACAGAAACACATTTGGTTCATGAGCAACAAATACTTTATCAACAATGAAGTGACAAACACAAGAAATTAAAGTTAGGTTACAAAGTTGTTGCAAAGACAAAAAAATAACACATAAAATGCCACAAATATGAAGAAAATTTGACATAACAACTAAAGTGTATACTAAAATGAGAATGATTTATTAAAAACAATAAGAAAGTAAAAATGAAACATTTGTATATGGGGTCTCCTTCATGATGAATTGCCTCATTGATGATTTGCCTTTGTCAAAAAACTGGATCATAGCAGAGTAACGTTCACTAATTGTACATTTGGACAAGGAAACGTTTTTGGAATCTGATTTTTTTTAGTAGGGCACAGCTGAATCAGTAGATGGAAATGTATCAAAGTGGAAAAATTGTACAATGAATGTAGGAAAGTGTCCTTTTTGTATGGCCACACCACTTTTTTTCGCCAATTTCTGATGGGTATTACTCTGATAGTGCACTGGAGTCTTCTGCCCAGACCCCAGTGCCTGTGCTCTCTCCCAAAACTGTTATATTCAGTTTGGTAATCCCAAATTGGCAAATACTTTAGCCCCTTATAAGTACCTAGTATATGGTACCAGAGGTACCCAGGTCATTGGTGGTAAAGGGGACCCCAGGGCTGCAGCACAGTTTTCTGGTACCCTGTGGGACGCAAATAAACTACTGTCAGCAGACCTGCCATTGCAGGCTGCGGGAGCAGTGCAAACTGCTCAAACTCGACTGTGCCTTTACCATGTGTGGCACAGTCACCACTAAGGAAGGCACCCCTAAGAAAGGCTCCTGAGCCAAGGTTCCTCCAATTAGGGGTACAGCTTGAAACATGGCGACCTTTTATGAAATCAGATTCATAATAACCTCTTCTCCTAAATTCCGCCCTCTTTTTAACCATACCTACTAGAGGTAGCAATAAAGTAGGATACACCTACCAGCCTGGTATTTTTAAACTACACCCCAGCACCATATAAGCCCCAATCCCCCGTTTAAAATACCTTCTTTATCATTGTATAGAATAAAAAAGTGCTCCCACGTAATCTGTAGGTCGTAGCAAGCTCCGATCCGTAGTGGGACCGGATGGTCCTGATGATGATGCATGCCACCAAGGGGTAACCCTGGTGGGTGAGGATCTTTGAAATGCTTAACACATGTTCCTCTAGTGCAGCCTGACTTCTCTTTGCCAAACTACCAGGGCTGAGTAAGGATTTATTAGTGTGAATCCAGGGACCACAATCGTGATAATATTGCATGGCGAGGACTAACCCCCTCACCACATAATATACCGCTTTCCTATAATGAAGCAACTAATATTATATTTTCTTAACATAAGCTTAGCACATGCTACTGGCTCCCCAGAAATCATTTTTTTAATGTTAATCATTTACTAAAAATATATAAATATTATTTTGTTTTTAGAAAACAATCTGAGTATTTTCAGGACTGACAGCTCCTACCCCAGTGCAAAGGTTTCTGTTGCAAAGAGGATACCTCCAGTTTCAGATCAGGTCCACACCAAAATGTCTCACTCCAACCAGTCCTTGGGATTTCTTTGCAGCAGAAACATATTCCTTTGTCTACAAGATCTTTGTTGCTCACGAAACACAGGAGAAAACTTCACAGATGCTAGCTGGCGTAATGTCAAGCAGTAAATGGTCACTTTGTTTTCTTCCAGTCATAGAACAGCTTCTCCTGTTCTGAGGATGTTTTTCATTTTCCAGTAATAATAGTACCTTCCAAAGGGAATCTACCTAGTAAGAAAAACCCTGGTATGAGTATGCCTTTACAATTGGCTAACCATTGGCCCTGAAACAGTTTGTATGAGTTTCTTAATGCAGGAAAGAAGGGTTTCATTTTAAAAGTCCTGCCATTTGGAAGGCTGAACATGCGCTACACAGTGGCCCAGGAGTTCTCACATCTTGGAAGGCTCTCAGCCTTAGGTTTTCTGGGATTCAGTAGAGCACAGGGAGTGCTTCAAAAAGAGTGGACTGAAATGAGGGGACTTATTCGGGAACACGAGCTATGGAGAAGTTTATGAATACCTCCACTCCAGAGACTGAAGAACACAACTGAATTTGGAGAAGAACACTAGAGGAAGAACCTGGCATTTGTGTCTCCCTCGGGAAATGGCTGAGGCATGAAACCCTGCTTTGTAAACAAACAAGCCTGTCTATCCTTAGTAAATATTTCTGATTCTATATAACTTCATGTGATTTGTGATTAATTTGTTCTTTTTTGGCTCTGTGCTATCTACAAATGTATTATTTATTCATATATGTGTTATATGATGGCAATAAATTAAGGTTACGGAGACTTGCTTGTTTAGAATTTTGTTTTATTCTCTTCAATTTTCTATCAAGTCTTTCAGAGGGTGCCTTTCTTTTGTATTGCCTGGACTCTGCTTTGAATTGTGAGCGATTTTGGAACTGATTTTCATGGGTCATACATGCTGGCCTCATGTGGTCTATGGGGTATAAAGAACAAAAACAAAATGTCTACAGAAGAACAAACAAACTAGTGGGAAATGGCACTTGTGCTGGAACCCAACACAAAATCAAGTCACCATCAATACCTGCAGCTCCCATTACAAAAGTTACTTCTCAAACCACACAAAGATTTTAACCAATCACAACACAAACCACCAGAAGCAGCACTCCTTCAAAAATATTGATTAAGACATCTGAAAGAACACAACTCAGATTCTCAGAAAAATGGGTTAAAGGGCACGATGGACAAGGTAATTAGGGTTAAGCCCCAGTTGTTTAGAGCGGAGATCTAGGCAACAACCATGAGCCAGTGAAGGGACTTGTGAGCTAGAATTGTGGATAAAGGGAATGCTGACTCCAACATCAGATGCTTACAAGAGCGACAGAGCAACCTGTGTGGGAGAGGGAGTACATTCCCTTGCTTTCAGGAAACATCAAAATGCCCTAGTGGCTATTGGTGGGTCCCCTAAGCCCCTCAACCTCAAGCCTTGGGAGGAGAAGGTTTTGACCATACTGCACAAGCCACTGCGGGAACTGGAGGCTGAGTGGAGACTGGTAAGCACTAGCACTCTCACATTAACAAATTCTCTCTCTCTGCACTCTGGCACCCATAATCCCTAACGTACATCTCTATACTAATGGCAACCTAACCACACAAGTATGTTACAGGATGTCTGTCACAAATCACTACATTTGCTATGTGATCACATTCACTATTTCGCACCATTCTTCTTAACAAAACTCATATTTGAGACACAAACAGGTATGACCTTACATTTGGATGACAAATCACACCCTCCCCCATGTACCAGCAACATCTAGTAAGGTTACTCATCTCACTGAAAGCTCCATCCATTCTTATCATATTCATTTGGCACATACTAAGGCCCTGATTACGATGCAGTTAGGAAAGCATTCCCACCTAGGGCCCGATTACGATGTGGTTAGGAAGGCCTCCTAACAGCATTTGCTCCTTCTGAATCGGATCGGGAACGTGTCTTCCCAACCGAGGGCCAGATTACGATGCAGTTAGAAACATAGGCTCCCATAGAAGTCAATGGGAGTCCAACCAAATCGTATCTGGAAGCATCCGGATGCATCATACTCGGTCAGTGGGACTCTCCCGATCCGAGTCGGTCGTAAATCATTTCCAAACCGATTCGATCGGGAAGATTTCCTAACCGCATCGTAATCGGGCCCTAAGTCTATGGATTCACCACAATGCCACATCAAATATTGCCTTTAGTACAAGTCTGAAGAGATGGATCTGTGTCATGTGGGCAAAAGTGTTCCATTTGCTTGGTTTTCAATTAATATATCACTGCATTCTGGGAATGCAAATGATACATGAAAGCAAAGTCAAGGAATGAAAAAGTAGTGTCACAGAAATGTTGATCTGTTTCGTCAACTAAGTAGCACACTACTGTGACACGTACATTACTCTCACCCATAACAGCGTGAAGGTTGGGCCTTGAACAGTGCAAAAGGACAACTCAGTTTTATACTAAAAAGTGGAATTAGAGTGATGTAAATATTAATCACTCGAGATCACTGCAAAGTAGTATGTATCCATGACCAGAATATTTAATTGTGACAGAACATAATTGATCATTCGGTGACCCAGAGCTAGGTGCAACATTTATATTACTTAAATATTAAGAGCACATGTTGCATTTATGTAAGTGTCATGTGAGAAAACAAATGATTTACCCCACAGTGTATGCTTCACTTCACATGAGCAAATTGTGATCAGTTTGGTTCTAGTTCTTTAACCTTGCCTTTTTATGTTGCACTTCTAATCTCATACTTCTCATTCAATACGTCTTTTTGGGAAAACAAAGAGTCTACACTCTGTGCTTTGTGGACAAGCCCTGGCAGTGAGATAAAGCACCATTTTAGAAGTAGTAACACACTGTAAAATTCAAAATCTGCAAACATTTATTTTACTTTTACTTATTATAGATATATAGATTGAGGCACTTGTGAACGTATATTAGGTACATTACACTATTTGTTGCCTGCCGAATACCTCTAGCGACAAATGTGCCAACTGGCTTGTCCTATAGGGGTGACTGTGCAAGTGTTCATAGACCATCCAGTGTACAGTTTTGCTATTTACAGGTTACATTATCAGTTCGGTACCAAATTACAGTTCGCCGCACAACAGTAGCATGGAATGGTGGAGAGTCGGTTCTTTAATAGGTGATCTCTTTATTTAGTTCCTTGTTGTTCTAGCTGCTGCTGAGTTTGTTCATATTACACCTAGGGGTAGATTAATTAAACAAACTCAATGCAGCACTGCAACCTAGGGGAAGATAGCTAACCTGACCCATATTTACTAAATATGACCTGTTATAGTACTTTTTATATATCGTATGTTATTTTATATTGTTATGAAATATAAAATAAATGCTTGTAGATTTTTAAAAAATGTTTGTGCAAGTAGTTTCTGAATCAGAAATCCAGTTGGAATGGAAACACTACACAACAACGTTTGTGTTAGAAGTGTTTGTGGTAATGATCAGTCCCAAAAGATGAGTCATGGACAATCAGCCCTCTTTCATAAATTGTTGTATAAACTAAGGGCCCGATTCACAAAAGTAATCTGAGACTAAATCTTTACTACTCCTAAAAGCCTTTTGTGAATACCGAAAGTCAGAAAGTTAGGATTTCTCTCAGTTTAGGAGTAGTACAGTTAGGATTTCTAACTTTACTACTCCTAAATGCCTTTTGTGAATACCGAAAGTCGTAAAGTTAGGATTTTGTCTCAGATTACTTTTGTGAATCGGGCCCTAAGAGCAACTTGCAGTCTAGAGTTTCTTAGAGAGATGAGACGCACTGCATACCTTGTTGACAGCAAAGTTTGTCTTTATCAGCGTAGGCATGAAAAAAGTGTTCCCCACAAAGTGCAAACACCAAAATGCAAAGTGCAAAGTGCAGCAGTCAATTGGTCTTCCTCCGGAACTTGTCTTTATCAGCGTCAGACAAGATGTATCATCTGCAAAGTGTGAAGTGTGCTTGCAGTAGGTCAGAACGTCTCTGGCAGAATCTCAGGTGATAAGCTGGGCAAAGTATCTCTCCTGACAAGTGATCAGGTGACAGCCCTTATAACCTAATTCTTATCAGAGATTGGAATTTCTGACATAAGTTTAGAAATGTCTGACATAGATCAAGGTTTGCATTTTAGATGTCTCCTTATGGACATATAAGGCCATAGGATATTTATTCAAACTACCTTATTTTGGTTATATGTCTGTATGCATTCTTACTTATCCTTGACATGGTTGGGAATAGCCATTTGACCCAGATGAATGTCACCTTGAAGGTTGTATCTATGTCAATAATTGATGAACTTGAAGATATCACATTTCCTAGAAAGACAAGGTTTGGCGACAACTGCGTTCAAAGTCAGAGATAGCAATGAATCTGCATAAAACAGGGACTTTGTCGCTATCCATTGTTTAAGCTGAAGAAGATGGCGGCTTCCATGAGCTAGAATGGGGTCTGGCCTACCTCTGATGGAGTCATTTGGGATGTTTTTGGGACTTTTTACGTCACTCTGGCGTAGCTCTACAAAATTTCCTTTCCCACCCATGGAAAAGACAGGTGAAATTGGTTCAATGCAGCAACGCTAGATGTGAAAGACAGTTTATTGTAACCTTGCTCAACCCACCTAATAAATTGTTGAAGGGGAATCATGGCTTCTGGGTTACTAACAATTCCTAAACAAAGTTCTAGGGCATTGTGGTATCAGAAAGAAGAATAAGCACTTTTAACTAAAAGCATTTATTGCAACAGGACAAACCTGTTTCTCAGCACATCTAAAACTAACACACAAAATATTATAAAAACAGCGAATAAACCTTTTGTAAATAACTAGAATAAAATGAATATTTCTAACATAGTTAAAATGTCATTTAAAACAAACACCTTAAATAATTATTTTTATGAGAGCATGGAAATTAGAACTACCATTTGGACTTTCTTTGGATAGAAGCAACACACTGCATACTTTGTTGACAGCAAAAAGTTATAGTTCTCAGTGAGGCGTGAATGCAGTGTTCCCTGCGTAATGAACCCTACACCCTCCCTTTGCAGCAGTGTCCTTTCTCCTTTCTTGATGGGCTGGCTGCATTCAAGGTCACCCCCTATAGTATCTTGCATGACAAACTGGGTGAAGGACATATCCTGACAAGTGGTCAAGTGGCAGTCCTTATATACTAAATCTTATCAGAGATTAAAAATTCTGGCATAAGTTTAGGAATGTGTGAAATAGATTACGTGCATCAAAGTGTGCATCCCAGATGCATCAAAAGGCTGTTAGACCCAGCATCTTTAGGGTGGTCTTCACCCATATGTTTTGCCTGCTTACCTCCTCTTACTGCTGATTCTTTTTGTTGGCCTCAGAACTCTGAGCACTTTACAACTGCCAACTAGTGCTAAAGTGCATGTGCTTCTCCCCTATAACATGGTTTGCTTGACGTAGCTACAATTTGCATATTTAATTTACCTGTAAGTCCTAGTACAGTGCACTAAATGTGCCCAGGGCCTGTACGGTAAAAGCTACTAGTGGGCCTGCACCACTGATTGTGCCACCCACATAAATAGCCCTTTAAACATGTCTCAGGCCTGCCACTGCAGAGCATGTGTGTGCAGTGTACACTGCCATTTTGGCTTGGAATTTAAAACCCCTTGCCAAGCCTTAAACTCCCCTTTTTTACATATAAGTCACCCCTATGGTAGGTCATAGGGTGCCCATAGGGCAGAGTGTCATGTAACTTAAAGGAAGGATATGTACTTTTAAGTTTTGCATGTCTTAGTAGTTAAAAACTCCCAAACTCGTTTTTCACTACTGAGAGGCCTACCCCTCTCATAGGTTAACATTGGGATTCCTTATTACACTGAATAAGCTGTAATTCCTAATTGAGAAAAGGTAGAAATATCATGTGAGGTACCTCTGGAAAGGCCATGACAAATCCTCTTTTATAGAGAAAGTGGATTTGTAGTTACCCCTCTGAAAATACCACTTTTAGAAAGTTGGACAATTTCCTGCTCTTAGTTCTGTGGTGTCTACTGCCTGTCTCCGATCACTGGATAGGCTGGGTGACAGTTCACTTTGTGTAATCCCCTTAGACAGTCCCACACAAAGGAAGGGCTGGGTGTGACTTTATGCATCTACCTGGGAGGAAGGAGGGGTAGGGCTGGGCACACAATCACACATCTGAAAAGGCTGTGCTCTGACCACGCACAAAGATCTGCATAGCCCCCTGTAGTGAGTCTTTACCCAGGGCAGAACCTGTGTGCACTTCAAAGACCCTTCATTTAAGTCACCCTACTTCAAAGGCGCAACTGGGTATAAGTACTGGACCTCTGACCAACTCAGTACAATTCTGGACTTGAAACACTTTGACAAGCAGAACCACTGCTGTGCTCAGGATTGCTGCTTGCTGTACTGCTACTCTGGAAGACTGCTGCCTTACTGTGCCCTCTGCTGCCTGCTTGCTCCCTCTGACTGTCCCAGAGTGTCTCAAAGGGCTAGCTGACTAGCCTCCTGTTCTTCAAAGCCTCAGGGACATCAAAGTCTTTAACCCTGTGCCTGGGTCATTGGAAGTGACTTCAGGTGCTTGCTCCAGCGAAATCGATGCATGCTCTGCTGCGATGAGCAGGATCACTGCATCAAGGAGCAGCCGAAACAGAATCAGCCCATGATACTTGGGACCCGAGCAGTATAATCGGAACCACCACATCGACTTCCACATAGTTGCCACCGCAGAACGATGATTGACACATCCCTTCGGCAGCTTGGAGAAACCCAGCACATCAGCTACGCGCACAGCGCAGAGACCACCACATTGCCGCCACTGCTGAAGGATGATCAACTCATACTTCGACAGCATGTAGAAACCCAGCACATCGGCTATGGAATCTATGCATTGTGGAACCAACGGTCGATCTCAGAAACCGGCGCATCGCCATCAATGCATGAAGAAAACCAATGCATCTCCTCAACTGCAGGACTGACATTTACGTATCAATCAATGCATCCCACATCTCTTGTTTACGACCAAGGATTAAGGTACTTTTGCTCAACGGGCCCTGCATGGGTCCTATAGCCAGCCTGCGCTCCATCACAGGTGGCCTGCACTCTTGACTTTGTCCCTGTCCAGCGCAACTCATTAACTCTAAAGCAGCATTTGCTTCTAAGTGCTAGTTCTGCATTTAATCTGTAAAAATTCATATCTTGTCCTCTACTTATTGAATATTTGTCATTTTGGTCTTGTTTTATTTATAAAATTGCATTCTATTTTTCTAAACCTGTGTGGAGTCTTTTTGTGGGGTTTTCACTGCTTCACTGTTGTTGTATTGCACATATACTTACCACATTGCCTCTTAAGTTAATCCTCCCCTCTCTGTGCCAAGCTACCAGAGGGTGAGTCCAGGTTAATTTAAAGTGTGTATCCGACTTACCTTGACTAGGATTGTGGTTCCTGCTTCGACAGGGTGCATACTCTGCCAACCAGAAACCCAATTTCTAACAAAGGTAAACTGATATCAATTTAGACTACACTATTTTGGCTATATAGCTGTGTTTGCTCTTCTTTGACCTTAACATTATGATAACAAGACACTCGTCCCAGTCTTGATGTCACATCAGGTGTGATATATATGTCATTGTTTCAATGAATTGACCCTTTCAGAGTTCTTGGAATGATATGGTCGGATGACATCTGTGCCAGTGGCAGACATAACAAACATTCTGCATATTATGTGAAAAATTGCATTTCCCATTAGTTGACATTTGAGAAAATGGCGACACCTATTACCTAAAATGGAGTCAGGGCCCACTTAAAATGGAGTCAGACCTTCGAGGCTTTATGTCGAAATGAAAAACACTCAAATAGCACTGGTTAATGGAATTTGCATATAAAATGTATATTTTAAAATCCTAATTTAGTACAAATGAAATGAATTGTAACAATATAGAAGAAACAGTAATGCAGCAAAGCAATTTATAAGTAATGAAAACAACAAGAAACAATCTAACATAGTTATCGCATTTTATAGTCCTAGCATCCTCTTTGACTTGTATCTTGGAACTATGCCAGTTCTAGTAGATTAGTAAAAAAACTACCCAATGCTGAGTTCCAAAGGTGGTGCTCTTTGCATGCATGTTTGCACAACAATAAATCCTTATTTTTTCTGTATAGAAAGACTTGGGGATACATTCAAAACCCACCAGCCATCTGTGAAGGACACCTGCCACAGAGCAATTAGAATCAGTGCTAAACTCATGCCTCTGCTGTCTGATATCCCTGGCGCAAAGCTCTTCTCTCACCGCTGGTCTGATACATGAGGTTTTCATAAGGTTAAGTAAGCTAGAGAGCTTCTTTAAAACTGTTGGAATAAACAATAAGGTAGGTTTCGCAGAGAGCTTGTTGAAAACTATTAGAATAAACAGCTATTCATGATGTGTCAAAGTTAGGGCTGGGTGGAATTCCACAGAGTTACATAAGAACTCTGTGAGATTCTGTGGAGTTCCATGAACTTGTGAAATCAGGCACGTTGAGCTGCTCATGCTGATTTTTAGCATTGGGAGCTTATTTCCGTGCTGAAAATTCAGCGCAAACTGCACCACATGGTGTGCTAAAGGGGGCTGATTCTTGAGCTGATTTTGCTGCAGCTCGAGTAGATTTGTTAATCAAGCGGCAGCTTTCTGACCGCCAACGGTCACGACCTCCCGTCCTTGCCCACTTAGGGACCAAGAATCATGCTAGGGGATGCCAATTATTGCTCGCCATCGCCAACTTACTGTTGACGAGCAGGCACATGAGAAAAAACACTGCCACGAGGCAGTTGGCGAATTTGGCCAGCACTCTTCTTTACTTGCATAATACAGAGTGGACAAAACTCCGCCAACTATGAATTTAGCACCCACCCCTAGTCAAAGTGCCTTGGCTGGACTCTTTTACAAAAGAGTCCAGAACACAGTCAGTAATCCTCTAGAAACTGTTTGTAAGTAACTCCTAATAATGATACACTCAATCAGAGATGTTTAACCATCAGGAATGTGTTTGCATATTGTTTGTCACCATTTTGTGACACATTTGCAGGACAGAAGAATATGCTAGGGATGTGCATTCAGTGGAAACATAGTTATTTACTTGTTGCTTGTTTGAAAAACATATATTAAAATGAAAGATCTTTGTACTACAAAAAAACACAATAAGTATAGATTTTTGGAGGTGACTCCATACACTTGATTAAAATGATAATGACGCCCCTGAATGACTGTATTTGGTAAATTTTTTAAATAGATGGATTCACTGCTTGCTCAAAGTCAATTATTATTTTTTCTGCATAGTAATTGTTAGTTTCAGTCAGTAAAATGTGGTGTGTTGCACTTTGTCTATTTAGTAATAGTCTGAGTTGGTCTGTGTTAATGTTAGTATTTTCCTTTCATTATTGGTGTTGGCAAAGAAGAAGAAGTAGATTCCTTGATATGTGTTACAGTTATGTTTTGAGGAATATTTACATCCTTGAATTGTCTTGGCGCAGCAGGGGTTTCTCGGGTTGCTCTTCTCGCTGTGTCTATGACTCTTTTTGAATTAAGTATGGCAGAAAGTTGGCCTGTAGCATAATCTGAAACATTAGATTATATTTTTCTAAAGTGCTCTGTAGGGTGTTGTGAGCTTGTACTAGTCTCCTTGAGTTCTTGCCCTACCTTCCTTACTTCAACTTCCATAATGATTCTTTTCACAAATATCTTTCTGTGTAGTTGATCTCCATTGACTTGCATAAGAATGGTATTTTCAGTGTTTTCTCTTGTACTTTCTTGCGTGTGCCCACATACCACATTTTACTAACAGTTTACCATTCAGAGATGTAATATATGTAACTCTCTCCAACATTTGATCTTTCGAATTTGGAATAATATAATAAATATTAACTCAATTTTTTTTTTTATCCCATATCATCATTTAAACGTGTTACTTTTGTGCATATTTATACTTATGGTTGTTGTGGTATTTTTCTGAAATGTTTGTTGAGTTTTTTGTTTTTCTTAAATGTATTTGGAACTGTGTTTGATATTTTCTTCTGGAAAAAAATGGGACTTTTAGTGCTAAATGCTGAATAATAAAACATACTTTCTTTGAAGTTTCATTTACTTCAGGTAAATTTTAAACTATAACTCGGTTTTAATCTTTTTTTAATTTTGTTATGTTTCACATACTTTTTTATTTTCAGTTTTTAAGCTTGGTGTTTGGCACTTATCTTGGCTTTATTTATTTTTTTGTTACAATTGTTTGTCTTGTCAGTTTTTGTTATCTTTATTTAGGAAACTGAACTGCTCACTCTGGAGGCCAGGCGAGGTGTCGCATAAAGGGAGAATTTGACTAGAGTTAGGTGGGTTTTGGGTTTGACAGTAAAAGTTGCATTTCCATGATACTTGGATAATACCAGTGCATGGATAACGTTTATGAGGCCTGTAGGGAGAAAAGAGGCAATTTCACTAATGCTTTTGAGTTGTTAGTTTGCATTTCTAACCAAGGTGTTAATGTAGATAAGGAAGTTGAAGTTACTGTCTAGGATGACACCAAATGATTTAGAATTATTTGAGAGGTTAGGGTTACAGTTGAGCACATTGGAAGAGCAAAGCCATTCTTCAACTGATGATGAGGAAGATTTTGTTGCAATGTGAAGGAAATCAGTTTTGGGTGGTTTTAAACTTGGTGGAATGTCATTGAGAATTGTATTTTCTCAAGAGTAAAAGCCAGTCTGAAGATTTCGGCCAGGATTAAAAAAAAAAAAGGTAAAGTTGCATGTCAACAATGAATTGGGGTAAAATAATGTGGCTTCCTTGATGAGTATACACCAGTGTTCAATTTAGAGACTGAATAAGGCCATGGCTAGGATGGAGTCTTGTGGGACACCTGGGGGAGAGTAACAAGGGTGGACAGTATTTTGAATGTGCCTTCTTTAAGTAGAATTTTGAGGTTAGTTTTGTAAATAATATACATTAAATGAACATTCTCATTTAGCTCCTAAGAGCAAATTGGTATTCAGTTTTTTTGTTGTTACTTTTTTAAACTTTATAGTAACATTTGTGAACTAATTGCTGGCGTGATACAACCTATTGGCTAAAGCTGAAGTAAAACTGATACAGGCAGCCTCTGGCGGGGTGGAAGTGGAGAAAGCACAGCCTAATGTTGCCCTAGCTAAAACCAATATCACTGAGATATTTGCAATTAAGGCCGTTGAGAAGACTGCTTTGAGAAGAGAGAGCGGGTTGGACCTGTCCTCACTATTTGAACTAGGCAAAGATCAATACAAGGGGAGAAAAGAGAACATAGGGCCCCAAATGGTGGCATTATCGATGATCCTGAGGGTATTCAGGAGATCTTCAAGGGGTATTATCAAAATCTTTATAGTGAGGAAGAGGATTCAGGGGATGGGGATATAATACAATATTTAGAGTCAACCCCTTCTCTGAAATTTAACTCTGAAGATCAAGAATTACTCAATTCCCCCCAGAAAAGAAATCCAGATGGCCTTAAAGTCTACCATCAGGAAAGCGGTTGGTACAGACAAGCTACCCATGGAGTTTCTAGAGTGTTTGTATACATCTACGAGGGCCTTCTATAAATCTGTCCTTGAGCCCGGATCATATTGACCAAAAATGCTGATTAATAATGATATCAAAATCTATTCAAAAGTATTAGCCATGCGGTTATCCCTTATAATTGGTAAGATTGTCTGCCCTTGCAGCATGGTTTTATACAAGGGAGGGTGACTACAGATCATATTCGATGGGTTATTACTATTCTGCATGCTTCTTTGGTGGCAGGAGAACCTTTGGCTTTGATTTTATTAGACTCTGAAAAAGCATTTGACAGGGTCTCCTGGAGGTATTTATGGGCTGTCTTCAACTGGTTTAGTATTGGGCCTTGCTATATTAAAGCAGTAAGAGCTATGTATTGTATTCCCATGCCTACGATAGCATTAATAGGGGGACAATAGAACAAATTCAGATCCAACGTTGCACAAGGAAGGGTGTCCCTGTTCCCCATTGCTGTTCGCCCTGTATATGGGCCCCTCAATATGGAAATTGGACAACAATGCTGTAATACCTCTTATGCGGTACCATGGGTGGGACAGAAAAGTGTTGGCCTACGCTGATGATGTTGCCATAGTGACTCCTGATCCGCGATCGCACTGATAAAAATCGAAAAAGAGCAGGGTATCTTTGGGAGATTTTCAGGGTATTCTCTAAATCGGGACGAAATCCAAGTGGTTATTAACAGTAATATACAGCTGAATGATAGCAGGGTGGTGGACAAGGAGGTGTATCTGGGTGTCAGCAAACCTGCCAAGCTGGACCAAATAGTGGAGAATAATCTCTCAATCTATTAAAATTATGTTTCTTCCCAAAGTGCTATATTTCTTCTGGGTTATCCCATTTGAATTTGAAAATCAATGGTCGAAGATAATTGATGAGATAGTAATCAGAATTTCTGGGCTCACTCTAAAACCAGGAGGTCTCTCAAATGTTTGACTTTCCCTAAGCAAAGAGGGAAATGGGCCATCCTGAAATTTAGATTGGATTATTGGGTGGCAGCTCTACAGTATATAACTACTTTATTTGGGGAGGTGGATGGAACTCGATCTGTAAGGGAAAAAATCTGGACAGCATTCCGGAAGAAATTGGGACTGGAGAAATTTAATTGTTACAGTCTGTAGGAAGGTGGAATCTGACTATATGGTTGCCCCCACTTTTTCCTGGTGTTTTGCTGGTTTATGACTTAGTTGGACTGAGATCCTGCTATTCAGGGCCCCAGTCTATCTGCTTCCTCTCTAAAATGGTTTCCATGTGCCTTAGGCACATCTCTGATTGGAATCTGGAGTGCCCTTGTAAGTCCCTAGTATATGGTATACTATGTACCCAGGGCATAGGTACCTCAGAGGCCTACCAGGGGCTGCAGCATGTATTGTGCCACCCCTGGAAGGCCAGCCAAAAGGACACCACAGGTCTGCTACTGCAGCCTGGGTAAGGTGGTGCATGCACCTCTTACTGTGATATAGGTTACCTATATCACTACATACATACACACATATAAACCTATAAGTCACTCCTATGGCAGGCCTTATCAATCCTGAAGGCAGAGTGCGTGGTTCCTATGTGAGAGGGTGCCCCTGCATGAGCAGGGCCCCTCTGCAGTGTTCGGAGACCCTTCTCTGATGCTGTTTGTAGTGCAGCCTGACCATATACTCTTAAGCGCATTATAACCTCGCGTTAAAATACTAACTTTGGGATGGCTGCACGGAAACATGTCATGTTTGGTGTCAAATATCTTGGAATACTACCCCCCCACCAGTTCTGGCGGCGGGGGTAGCATTCCACCCTGCTAGAGGGAGAGACATGTACACACCGGCCTGCCCGGTAACTTCTTTCCAAGCCCTGGCATCACAAAATGGATGCCGCTGCCACAGACACGAGTCTGGCCTCCTGCTGCTGACCGAAACTCCGGCAGGGGAGGCCTGGACAATAGGTTTCCTGTCCCAGGGAGGTGTAACCACCTCCCCAGACAGGATAGTGTTTATTGGGGCTGGGCGGGAGCACTCTCTGGTGCTTTGATGTCCTGCACTGGGGGCACATTTGGTGTCCCTGTCCATACCCCAGTTCAAACCGGCTCAGGGGCTTCCAGCCCCTGCTCTGGCATGAAACTGGACAAAGGGAAAGGGGTGTAGCCACCCCTCTGCCCTGACCCTCCCATAGGTGGGTCCACAGAGTATGTCCAACCCCCTACCTTAGTATAAGTATGGGACCCCAGTCCTTAGGACTTTAGATTTACCTGGACGAAACTCTGACACAGAATCCTGGACCTTCAACGCTCTACTTTAAGATTATAGGACTGAAGAATCTCCCTTGGGGTCAAGGAGTGACTCCCCTGCTTGGCAGGCACCAAAGAAGCAATTGTCCGGTCTGCATCGCTGAAGCTCCCGCCGGATGCCGAAGTCTTTGCACCACCAGAGGTGGATTTCCAGACTTCCCCGAGGCTGCCCTAAGTCCCCAGCAAAGCTGAGGCCCGTAGCTGTCGTGGATAACGTGGAACCATGACCCCTGGACACCAAACACATTTGCAAGTGCATCCTCTTACTGGGCTCCCACGAAGTTGTACTTTGGGCTCCGAGTAGCCCCCGCCTCCAGCACCGACTGCACCGAAGATCACTGGCCTCCACTCCACGAGTGTCCCGTGAGCCAGCTCCAAGTGCGTCCACTTGAGGCTCCTTCGCAGTCGCTAGTCCGTTGGCTAGTAGGCCCTCCCGAAGGCCAATCTTATCCTGCTTGGGCTTTTCTGGTTGTTCCAAGTATGCCCTGACTTACCTTCGCTGGGTGAGTCCCTCAGACCTTGCTGGTCTGCACCACCATCCTTCTTCTATTTCTACAAGACTTGCCGTTGCCAAGGCTTGTTGGGTCCAATCCGGTCGCCGACACCTCAGCAATCGACAGACGTTGTGGGACAGCTCGAATCCAGCTCCTGGTTGTCGTCGACGCCTCCTGGACCTCGTGGCTGAAGAGTCAAGATGACTGTCAACCTACCTGAAGCACCCGACATCGGTGGGCATTCGCTCATCGCCTTCCTGGTCACTGGCTAGTGACCCAGACTCTGTCCCCTCTGCTTTCAGGTTCTTCAGATCTTCGATCCACCTTTGGATCCACCCGAACACTTTCGACTTGGTCGCCAGCAGCACTTTGCAGCAGATCGCCATTGAAAACGACGCTCGAAACCCGACCCCGAAAGACACCTATGCACCCGGCTTCCCTGGGTGAGGTAACTCGAGTACTCCGGTGCTCCCGTGGGTATAGACTCTAGAATGACCCAGTTCTAAAGGAGTTTGCTCCAAGTCCTCCTCTAAGTGTCCCTTTTCTTTAAAATTCCAACCGCGACTTTCCCCATAGAAGTCAACGGCGATTCGCGGCTGTGTTATCACACTGCACGCGTCCCCGTGGGTCCCCTGTGTCACTACCTTGGGTGGTTCCTTGTGGTCCAAGCACTTCTACAGGCTCTAGGCCTTGTGTCTAGCTCAGTCGTGGTTCTTATACCACTTTATTGGTATATGGTTTGGTACGCCCCTAGGGCTCAAACGTGTATTTGTGCTATTACTGTTGATAACTAACTTATAACTTATGTACTTCGAACTCTAGCCTCATAAAGAGACTAGAGGGGTGTGTTTAGCAATAAATACATATATTTTGAATATATTACCTGGTGTGGTCCTCTTTCATTTGGTCACTCAAGAGATTATAGACTGGTAAAACAAGCTGCTTTACATTCCTTCAAGACTTAGCCTGAAGGCTGCTCTCCATAGCTACCACTAGGATAGCTTTCAATAAAGGTTGTCTTTAACCTATCTCCAATAAGGGGTTGTTTGGACTGGTGCAAGGTGCCCACTATAATTAGTGGACAGCATATACCAGGCCAACTTCTCACACAGTCCAATTCAAGAAAACCTGAGTCTCCCATGGGTCTCCTGGGACTCTTATGTACTTGGGTGGAAGTGCCATGGTCTTAGAAGACTAGGAGATTTCTACACAGATTTCTTCAATCAATCTCCACCATCTTTTCACCAATGGCTAGCGCAATTGTTGGCAATCTACAATCTCTAGCTCTCGCTATACTCTAGCAAAGGAAGGAAAGCCAGGAAGAAAAGGAACTGAATCTTGGCTCCCTTTGTAGAATGGATATTGGATCAACAAGACTGATACATTTATCTCATTGTGGAATATAAAAAGAGGTTATCTTGTTCTCATTATCTCTGCTTATTTCACACATGGCTAAACTGCAAGGTATGATGGTATTCTGGTTGGTGACCCCTGTTTGTATTTTGTATACAGCATTTACGCTGTGCAGGACTCTGTCCAGTTTATTGAATAAAGCTTAAATATAGTAGGTCTTATTCTAGAGACTATAATCTCTGCATGAAGTTGTATAAGATACATAGGCTTGTTATTTTTGTACGGAATTTGTAATGAACTGCGTTTTTTATGCCCTATATGATGTATTGAACACATGTTCTCTACTTGTGTTGATTTTTAAAAAATTAGAAACTCTGCAGCAAAAATATATTTTTTTTAAAGGGAGGTCATAATATATCTTTAACAGGAATATCATAAGTAAAATATCATTTTTAGTGTTGTTTTTAATATTGTAGTAAACAATATTTTGACGTAGAAAATATTGCTGTATGTAATTTAATTTGTAAGTCATAATTATTATGCATTTCATTGTAGTTTTGTTTGATTCTATTTGTTGATTAATTTTGGTATTTTTGTTTTTAGTAGTGGGATATTGAGTTTGTAGGAGGTAAGAGTGGGGAGATTTTTAAAACATGTATATTGTAAAGTAAAGTACTTATTATTATTTTTCATTTTCTATTTTTTCTTACATTATTATTCAATATATATAAGTTGTATTTTTTTTAATCAAATATTTAAAAAAATATATATATAATTTGAAAATTTAGGTGTATAACAATTTATGTTAATAAAGTAAAACTATTAGAACATCTTTATATAAAAGTTTTACTTTTTGTGAAACAAGTTCAATACAAATCTTTCCCTTTTTTTAAAAAAATTATAATTTTATATTAAAATATATTTGTATTTCTTTAAATAGTAATTTGGATTTATGCAATTATTTATTTTATGATTATATATTTTGGATTATGATTTTATTTTTTAATTGTATGGTTAAAGGTGTAGGAATGGTAGTAAATATTTAAAAATAGAGAATTATTAATAGTAATAAAAAATTATGTTAATGTTTAATTATGAATATATAGGTTTGTAGTTTTGGTTAATATTGTATCTGTTTTATAGCAAAGAAATTGTCTGTGAGTATGGTGGATTGATTGTGTATATAAAATGTTTAAGTTGTATTAGCTTGTTTAAAATGTTTTAGAGTGCAGTGGGAAGAATACATGCCACCTCTTTATTGTCAACCACCTTCCCTTTAGATGGTTGGATTGTAGTGGGAATAGTAAATTTCACACTTTTAGTGTCGGACACCTTCCTCCAATATTGCTAGATTGGAGTGGGAATAGTAAATATCACCCCTTTAGTGTCCAATGTCATGTACTCACCTGGTTCCAACTGTGGAGACGACACTGAAGCTGCTGCACCACTTATCCCCCCTGAGGACAGTGCATGTCAAGGGACCAACATTTTAAATCAAACACTGTCCCCTGGTGGCAAGGGGTGGTTGGGATAAAGAAAGAAAAAAGAGACTTGTGGTCCTGAATCTGCTCTGCGGCCTTGCCACACTGCGCAACAGAAATTGTCTCTCCCAGGACCTTCTGTGCTTGTGATGAGGGTATGCACTGGACCGTGACCTTCTGGTTGTGTCAAGGTACAGCACTCTGGGAATCACAAGTGAGGAAGTTACTATTCATGAAATAACAACCCCCAATATACAAATGACCTTACATTGACTTCAAGAACATACACTTACAGGTTTCACTAGAAGCACTACCTGAGAACAAGAATAATCAAATCACAGACTGGAGTATTTCGAACTCCCAGGAATCGCTAGGAATACAGATTGGAGTTTTTGCAACTCCCCAGGATCAACTCGAAATGCTCTGTAGTGCTTTCTCTTGTAACAACTGTCCATCAGCCAAACACGAGAATAATGTGTTTAGTTATTGCGCTAATTTAGTTCTAGCACCAAGTTCGATTGCAGTGTACGAAGCATGACAACACCTAATGCACTGGAGGAAATCACAGAGCTGGCCTGGATATAATGTCTATAGTTTTGGAGGCGCTGTTGTGTAGTTCCTACTAATCAGACGATCTGCGCATTGTTTGGACAACATTAACTAAGGGCTTGGTACCCAGACTGATTCCGTACACCCCCGCAGGATATGTTGGCCTACAGACCAGCTAGCTCACAGTGCCTCTGTAAGCCCCTCCTAACCTACCAGGGAGCGAACAGTTTCTGGCAACCACTGAACATGACAACCCTCATCACTCAGAGAATGCGGATACAGTTAAGAATCTTTTGCTGAGTCACTCGTGCTCACGTATTCTCCGAGAATTCTACAGAGAATACACAGTTGGACGTTTTCAATAATATTTATTGAACCAACATTATTCTTGCATAAAATGCGTGTGCTGCAATGGTTGGTAGACAGAAGAAAATAAAGGAGATTACAAGCACCAAAAGAGTGAACAGTAGATACATATTCTATCATGGTGCTGAAGCAATGACTACACGCAGGCATATACGCAATATGGTAATCTAACGTACTCCTACGATGTGAACCCTACTCTTAGTGTACTTAGGGTGTGTGTAGGTGTAGAGCCAAGAATTCCCCCAGAGACGATCCAACCCCATTACCTGATGGGAGAGAGTGAAGGACCCCATCTTGGTCTCAAGTTGGACACCCTTGCAGAATGTCTGACGGTG
This sequence comes from Calotriton arnoldi, assembly GCA_963921515.1. Classification (NCBI taxonomy): domain Eukaryota; kingdom Metazoa; phylum Chordata; class Amphibia; order Caudata; family Salamandridae; genus Calotriton; species Calotriton arnoldi. The sequence continues at coordinate 378,945 of CAWUFW010005767.1, forward strand.
TGTGGTGATTTCACAGCATACAGGGACCTTTGGCGTCAGCAGAAGTCCCTCCTCTCCAAATCTATTGGGATGCCTATTATTTATAATAAAACTCAGCCTTCACGGTGTGCGTGCTAGATTAGTGGTGTTATGGATATGTAGATAGCGCTGTCGCCCCATGGATGAAGATAGGACACATTTTGTGCGTAGGGAGACCTAGTACATGATGCTCAAGGCACCGTGATAACTTAGTGTGAAGCGGCATGCATAAACAAAGTAGTTTCAGAGAAACTAATCCAACATTGTCGTGCATGCAAATGTGTGCAAAAGGTCACCACTGAAATGTTATTTTCTAGGACAATGTAAGGACTTATGCTGCCTCTCTACATGGGCCTAACTCGGAAATATAACTACACTGTTGAAAGGCTTAGTGCGCACTAACCTGATATTAAGTACTTAGCCTTGTCTTCCACTTTGTCTTCCACTTTGCCAGATGTTCGAAGAAGATATCAAGGCCTTCACACAGGAAGCTGCAGGGGAACTGGAGTAGCTGTGCAGGAAGTGGAGGTAACAGAGACGTCAATGGAGCTGGACTATGAAATCACTGGATCAGCTTGGACTGAATAAGATAAGAGCGCTGCTTGATTTTGGCTGATTCTGCAGGTGAGTGAGATAGGTGAAGCTTGTACAAGCAGGGAGCGGGGCCAACCAATTGTTAAAGTTTGGATGCGGTTTTTATACCATGTCAGAGGTCCAAGAGAATTACCTAGTTCACGTGGGGCATGTGGCAGACTGGAAGATTCTCTACAACCCCTGAAGAAAACACATGTTTGTACACTGGCTTTGACCTTAAGGAAGGGCAGGTGCAACTTGACGGTTGGAACCAATTAACCAGTAAACTAATGTAGCTCTTTCACTCGAATGTGCATAATGGAAAGCCACACCAAGGCGTTAGTAACAGCTGGTGCAAAGTACTCTATTGGTTCACGTGTTCTGGGGGATGCTTGCCAGGGGCTCAAGTGAAATGAATCATGGGCTCTCAGGAACATCAGTCATGGTATCACAGCAAGCCATTAAACACCACAGGGGTAATGCAACATGAGCCCTGCACTCTAGACTCACTACACAGAGTGTAGAGGAAGGGGTTGTGACAGTCCCCCCCCCAGCAAGGAAAGACCTACGGGCATGGTTTGTTTGGGTGATGAGCATGGAAGGATTGAACCAGACGAAGGGCATGGCATTGCTGGCTGTTTCCCAAGACTGAGGAGGTAGGGGGTCTTTCAGGGTCGCACCTTTCAGGTTCTTCAAACGCCTTTTTGATCACAGGTGGTCCCACTGGTACACGAGGTACCTCAGCGCTCTTCCCTGAGCCCTACCTTATTCAACCTTTATATCCCCCCCGGCTGATATAATTGAGCATCACAACTTTAATGTGTGTATCATTTGCAGATGACACTGAGCTGATTGTCACCTTATCTCAGAATTCTGCCTGTGGGGCTGCCTCTTTGAAGGCCTGCCTGTCAGAGGTTACCCAGTGGATAGACCTCAACTGCCTGAAGTTAAACACAGGTAAGACTGAGTTCCTTATCTTGGACAACCTGCCATCTGGTCTCCAGACTGGTGGCCAGTGCCACTTGGTTCCTTTCCAACACCAAAGCCTAAGGTCAAACACGTAGGCTTTTGGTTTGAACAAAGTCTCACCTTTGATGACCAAATGACAGCTCTGGCAGGCAAGTACTTTGGAATCCTCAAATCTCTAAAAACCATTATTGGCCTCTTACCTGTATGTGCTCAAAGGACAGTGATCCAAGCCTTAGTCACTCTCGGATGGATTACTGCAACGTCTTATATCTAGGTGTCTTTCAGTCACAGCTGATGAGACTCTAATGGGTCCAGAATTCAGCAGCTCAGCTGCTACTAATTTTTTCCAAGCGGGCCTCCATGGACTCAGCACTTCTCAAACTTCACTGACTCCCGGTGAGGAAGCATGTTGCTTTTAAAGCTCTTCGTTACTGCTTCAAAATGTAGCCTATCTGCAACCTCTCAACACCCCTTATTCTCCTTTGAGACATCTCAGATCCTCTGTGGCCTTGCTAGCTCAGGTCCCATGGGTGAAGAGAGTCCGTATGGGTGGGAGCTCTTTCACCTTCCTTACATCGAAGTTAAGGAACTCTCTTACTCTGCAGCTAAGGCAATCCAAGATAGAACTTCTGTTTCTGAAAAATTAAAAAACGTGTTTTTTTAAATAGGCATCTGCTGTCCTTGGGCTATGTGTAACTTCTGTTAGGAGCATAACCTTTTAGCACAGGGACACGCCTGTTGGAGTAGCTACGTGCTTCATGAGCTTCATTAATAATAATATTAATAATAATAATAATATATTGTAAATCAGTATAAGGAATTAGCACAAAGCTCAATCATAGACAGCAAATAAAATGACAAGAAGTCAAGTCTGAGTGTAAAAAAGTGAAGGAAAAGCAGTAACCTGGCCCATAAACAAAAACATCTTTTTATATAGAAAAAATAACATTTGACAAACTGACAAATCAAAATTAAAAATGTAATACAACATTATCTAACACAATCCCAAACCCATCTACTAATTGAAAATTAGACCAACCCCTTGGATTGAATTTCATTGGATGTGTCAGTATAAATTTAGTTACACTCTTAACAATAGCAGTCTAATTTTATGAATGGGCCTACAGAAGCAGAGATAGGAGGAACCTTGAAAGCAGGATTAGGCTTCCTCCAGAGTTCTTCGAGGACAGCAAGTATACACAGGATATTATTATAGGGTACATTTTGCTAAGTGTGATAGGAAGAGAAATTAAAGCAAACATCATGGCTATGAAAGAAAACAAAATGGAGTTGAGGCAAAGTTTGGGCCTGAATTTATCAAGTAAAGGAAAATAAAGTTATATATGGAGCAACCTTTTTGCTTCAGTGCAAAATTGTTCATAACAATAGTCACACATTTTTAATGCGTCAGAGTTCTGTTTATCACCTAGTACAAAGAAAAGTGTTTTCATTGGATGTATTTGTGACTAATGCAAAGGTTGAGTGCTACTGTTAGACAGTTCAACCTGTATTTATTTAATATTCACTTTTTTGTAGTGCAGATCAGCTGGGATAAATCTGGACATATTTTATTCAAAATTCAATATAGAATCAGAATCACCTACTATGAAGAAAAGTGTTTGCACTGAACCTATTTGTTGACTAATGCAAAGGTTTAGAGTTACAGTTAGGTTGGTTATATTACATTGCCTTTTCTTAGAGCAAATCAGCAGAGATACATCTGTACGTGGTATTTTTAATATGTAATATGGAATATACATCAATATTACTTTAAGCAGAGCAATTATGGTTTTAATCTGTATTTCTTAAGAATTAATGTATAAAATTTGGTGTGCGCAATGATCTTGTGATAATGTCATAAACTGCAATTTTAAACAGATAACGTGTGTATTATCAATATGCACCAGCGAAAAGACAACAACTTCACAAAGATGCACTGTTTTATGAGAGATAAAATGATAAGATTTACAAATAAGTCTCAGTCTGAATTTACTTGTTCAGATCAACAACTATTGGTGCTGGTGCATCTGTGCTTGGTAGCACACCCAAAATTCTAATGACCCTTAGAATGTTGGGTGGATTGAAATGTTGTTGTGACAAGGTACACTCATGACTGAACTTATTCGTAAAATTTTCCTTGCCCTTTAGAGGATTCACATTTTTGTGAATCTGCTCCTTTGTCACTTGCACAGTTTCATAATAGCATCCAAGTTGAATGCCCAATAAAACCCATCATAGGGTTGCAAAGGAATAGCATCAAACATCGGACACTGGTTAAAGGAAGTAACAATGATTGTGCTAAAGTGTCCATACAGAGGTGGCAGAAGAGAAGGCTATGACATGAACTGGTTACAAGCAACTTAGATATATGTTCTAAAGAGTCTATAATAGAGCAGCAGGTGAGTGGTCCACAATATACATGACCAGTAAAATCCATTTAAGAACGGGAAAGGATGAAGGCTCACTGCATGTACATCACCCTGCATATGACCCACCTGGAGGTAACAAATGAACAGTCTATGCAATTCATTGATTACAGTCAGTCAAGATCGGTATCCTATGGAGTATGGCCAGGAACTGGCCATACTCCACAGGATACCACATGGACACCAAATGGATAACACACGCACTGATTACAGACAGTCATGCTAAATGTCCTATTTAGGCTGCTGATGTAAGTTCATTTTAGTTTTTAGGCTGGAGCCCTACAACTAATCAATTTTTTTTAGCAAAGTTGTTAGTACATTTCAGTATAATTTTCTGAATTTTAAACAATCTTTTCTGGGTATTAGTTCCATAATTTTGCAGCTTGTACAGAAAGGAGGTTCCACCAAGGCTCTTCTTTTTTCCAGGGATGGACAGATAAGTTGCGGGTCTGGAATGGATATCCTAGGTAGAGAAATATGTATGTGAGGAAAGATACTGGTAAAAGGTGTTTTGTTGTGACTTTATTTGCTTAAGGGATTAAGGCAAGATTGGAGTTGGTAAAACAATTCTTTATTTGAATGATGTAAATGATAGGATATCTAGCTCCTTGAGCCAGTTAGCTGAGGTTGCCACTTATTCCATTTTCCTCATATTCGGATATCTGATGGGTGGTCATTAAAGACATTGAGACAGTGATCAAGGAGTCAAGATAGAGTTCTAGGAGATGAGAAGAGTGCTCACTGTTTTCTAATTTTAGAATGCTTCAGTTTTGTTCAGGTTAGATATAGCAGGTTGGGTTGAAGGAACTGGTCCGCTCTGGAAGGGATGGTGGCTAGAGTATGAACAGGAGGGAAGAGGCAATTATGCCTTAAGGTACAGTGTGTTGCAAACTGTGATAACTGCCTTGAGGATAGGACAAAATCAAATACAGAATACTTCCTCATTTCGCTTTGTTTGCTGCTTATTATGTGATCAATAAAAATAACTTTTCTTCAAGTGAATGTAAGCACATCTTTTGATTTAAAATCAGATGGGTGGCTGGAGAATGGGACAGGAAGAGAGAAAAATGGTGGTGATTCTGCTCTGATGGGTAAGTTAACAAAATGTTTATAGAGAACACTTGTCTTTTTAGATTCTGGACAAAGCTTGACATATGAATATGCCTAAGTTGCCACACTTAGACTCAACATAATTTCCAACCATCTGCTGATTATTACAGTTTTAAACTAACTGTAAGATAGTGAGAAGAAGCTTGATTATTGTGCAAGTGAATGTAAAATATACTTGTTGCCTACTGAGATATTGAAACCTGGGAGATTTAATTGATATACAGAGACTCCTGCGCTAAGGGTATTCTTTTTCTTGACTCTCAGGTAAGCAATGAATTGACATGTTTTTAAAACAACTAATTAGGTTTCTTTGAGATTTCTCACCTTGCAATTAGAGTCCTCGGGGACGGTGTACAGCATGCACACATTACAGGCTTTCACTCACCAACCTCTATAAAGAGCATCTAAAATTCCTGATGTGAAATGATGTGCCAAAGAGTTTGGGGGTATGTGAAAGATCTCAACAGGTGAGTCAATCTTACTTTACTGGAATCATGTTTAGATTTCATTCCTCCATACCTCAGCTATTGGCTTGTGTAAATTATAGATTTGTTTTAAGTATCCAAACTGCATAGCTTTCCATGTGACCTACTGGTTCACACACTTTGTGCAATTGTGTGATAAATGTGCAGTGTAGGAAAAGATCCACAAAACTGGTTTTGTGGGAGAGAAAACTAGGAATTCACAACACTGATCATTTATGTATTAACAAAACAAATGGAACCATCTTTGAAATTAATTTCTTTCACATATTTTTCTAGTTTATAGTCTCTATAAATTTCCAAAGGCAGAATAAAGCATTTGCAAATCAATCCCAAGCAGCTGCTGATTGCAAAGGCAAAGGAATTGAAAGAGGAGTATATTACAAAGGTGTTACTTGGGTAGTTCTGCACTGTTGCTGCACAGATTCCCAATGTATTGATGTCCTATTAGCATAAAGTCCCAAGTCCCCCCATCATCAAATAGAGGAGTGCTTTTGTAATTTAATACACACATTTCTGATCTGCATTGCACAACAGGAAAAACTTTGCGCAAAACACAGTGCAAAACCATATCTACAAAGATATTGTGCTGTTGCTGTCATCCCTCAACTAGCACCAAAAACACACCTTTGCAACATAGCGTAATGATATGTGTATAACGTATAGCAAATGTATTGTACTAGAGTGTACTTCTTCCAGCATAAAATACTATGCTTAGACTAACTAGTAAACCTTCCCACATTGGATGTGTGTTGTACAATGCACCACACATGCATTATGAAAAATATTTGGAGAAATTAAAAGAGTTCCCTAACTTAATAGCAGGCTCGAGTAGGTGTGATTGTTTGCTGGAAATCCCTGTCAACCATTGTTATTAGGTACAGTTTTTCATAAGAAACCCTTGGTGGTTGTGTTAGAACACTCATGTACCATCCATGAGATTTCCCCTCAAGGCAAAGTAGTGCATATATCTATTTGTCTTACATTTAGGTATAAAAGAAGATTGTGTCTAGTTTATCAAGACGTTGCACCGGTTGTGTACTTTTTGTGTCATTGCACTGGTGCAAAGCCTTGATAAAGCTGTCTACTTTTATTACCATGTGTCCATACCCCTGATACATATCAGTTTGTCAAACCTGACAAAATGGACCCGGGGAGAAAGGCCTGTTCAATCCCAGGACATCCAGATTTTGCTGAAGGACTGACCAAATCTATATATTGTGCACAATCCTTTATGTGTCTTTTAGGCAAAAATCATAAAAGGTGCAATGTGTTACACTCATTATAATTGTTATCCAAGGGAAGTGTTTTTTAAAAGGTGCGATAAATATACTTACACCTCAAGGGCACCATACAAAAAAAATCAAAACAGAAATCTGACCAACTGCTGTAAATATTCTCCTTTTTTACTATGTTAAACAATTCCCTACGGAAGTATATATGATTGGTAGATGAGTATACTAGCTACAAACAAAAGGGTTGATTCACAAATGCGTAAATGAGTATGTGAAGTAGTATTACAGGAGTACTCTTTTACATACTTTTCCATACCTTTGTAAATTGGCCCCAACATTTCCAACTCCCTATTAGTAAAAGTGTAAAAAGGTCACAGTTCTTTCAATTTCAACTAATTGTATATGAATATTCCCTCAATATTTATGGGGCAATTCACAAAGGCATGTAAGAGTACATGTATGAGTACTAAAGTACTTTTGGCTCTATCCGGCCAAAAAAACTTGCAGCACCTCTTGTAAAGTACTATTTGGAGCTACATCACGAACCAGAGGAGATCCATTGGTTAATTTTAAAGATAAGCAAAATAGCCCTGCACACTTCCAAAGGTTGAATGCATGTACATGTCATTATTAGACCATATTCACAATGAGAAAAATTTACAGAGAACAGTTGTTTTCCCAAGAGAAAAAAGTCGATAAGATCTTGCGTTGTTAAAAGTCATTCTTGGGGGGCGCTAGAGGGCGCACGGCAATATGGCCACACCCTAGTGCTGCTCTGCCCGTCCGAGTAACTATCTGCCAAATATCTGCTTCAATTTGCCACATTGAAGTCCCAAACGGGGCTGAACGGAGCTGGGAACTTGCCTGCCAGTGGTGGGAGAGCGAAATCCGGCTTAGCTGCGACGGATTGCTGTTTTTTTTTGGCCGTTTGTTTCCCCCGACCTGGGTCCCCAACATGGCGGCTGCCGGACGCTCGCGATGAGCCGGTGTCGGAGTTGCTGAGGCGTGGCCCTGAGGCTTATCTACGTGCCTGTGCTTACGGGCAAAGGATCGTGAGCCTGCCAGCGGGGGTGAGAGCCGGGAACTTGGCTCCCCCTTCGAACGACTCGGAGTGGTGTGGAGGAATTTGCCAGCGGACGATATCGCTCCCGGGCCGGCGGTGGTGAGTTGGGCGCGGTGCTTGCGGGGCCTGCAGCTGCGGCGGTGGGTGGGGGCCCTGGCGGGCGCGGCGCTCGGCCTGCTGCTGCTGGGCCTGGTGGGAGCGCGCTGCTGCCGACGCTGCTGCCTGCTACGAGGGGGTGATGTGTGGGGGCTGACTCGCCTTGAATCATCGTTTCTGCTTAGTGCAGCGTGAGCTCCTGCCGCTGAGTGGAGCCCCCCCTCTGAGTTCACTGGGCTTCACGAGGGCCGCATTATTGATTGGACTGTGGTGGACTTCCGGCGCTGGGCCTGCTATTGATTGCCTGGACAAGGAGAGTAGGAGTCGATGACTGATCTGCCCGCTGGGCCTGCCACGTGGGGGCTGTGATTTGCCACTTGCGCATCTCGGCTGGGAGATGGCCTTGCCTGGCGAATTGTGCGTGGGGCGATTGCTTGGCAGTGAGTGCACCTGCGGAGGACCGGTTGACCTGCAGTGATACTTGAAGCATTGGGCCCGGCTGAGACATAGACACCGGTTCTCGGGTTGGGAGCCAGTGTGGGGCCTATCAACTACCTGCGGCTACGGATGCTGGTCTATGTGTTCTGCCCCGCTGCCTGTTTGCCCTGGTTGGAGTTACACTCGGCTGAGTCTTCTGGTGCACAGGGTCGGACCAGGTAACATGTGGGGGCCAGTGCTGCCACCTCCCACTGGGCATAGAACACTGTGCTGGATGCTGCGCCTACTGTAACGTGTACTATCAGCTGCCAGGGTGCCGTATCAGGGGATTTGAAGATAGCTGCGTCTTCCCGGCCTGGCGCATGTTTGGTGCAGATGTAGCGGTCTGCTGGGCTATAGTACGAGGTCTGGTGGTGGCCCTACACGGCTCCAGGGAGTTGAATCACTGACACTGTTGGTCTTTTTTGGCTGCACAATTTCTCTGCTTCAACATGGGGAGAACCGACAAATCACAGCCACGACTTACATTTGAAGCTCGCCGGCCGGCCAAGTCACTGCAGAAGGCCGCCTCGGACTCGGAGGCAGATGCCCCTGGGGACAGTAATCCTACGTTGGAGACCACGCTCCTGGCGATGCAGCAGAGCTTGCAGTCAATTGAGGGATCCATGGCCGCGGTGAATCACCGACTGGACCATCTCTCCTCTCAGTTGGAGAAACAAAATACTCGTATGGGCGAGGTTGAGCAGAGAGTCTCAGCGGCAGAAGATGGTCTGGGTGAGGTGGCTGGCAAAGCCCTAAATATGGAAAAGGTGTTATCCCTCATCCAGGCCAAGAACGAGGACTTGGAGGCGCGGTCCCGGCGCAACAACATCCGCCTTACGGGACTGCCGGAGTCCACAAATGTGGGGAAGATGGAACTCTTTCTAGAGAACTTGATTAAGGAGCTGTTTGGCACTGAACATCTCTCCCATTTATTTGTTGTTGAACGAGCTCATCGCTCACTGGCAGCGCGCCCTGTCCCTGACGCTTCACCTCGTCCCATTATAGCCAGGCTATTAAATTATAGGGATCGTGACACTATTCTACGTCTGGCGAGGGATAAGGGGACCATCGAGCACCAGGGTAACACGTTGGCTTTCTTCCCAGATTTTACGGTTGCGGTGCAGGCTGCCAGGCGGGAGTTCTCTGCAGTTAAGAAATTTCTGCAATCTGAAGGGGTCCCATATGCCATGCTGTATCCCGCACGCTTGCGCATAGGCCCGGAGGGGGACTCCAAACTCTTCTCTAACCCTAAGGCAGCCCTGGAACATGCGAAACAGCTTAAACGCAGGTGCCGAGGATCTAGTTCGCCTCGGGAGGAAGAGGATCAATGAATCGCATGTGATATGCAATTAACTGCTGTTATACCCCCCTGCTGTCTGTGGAATTGTAAATGCTATGTACAGCCCTGAGTGTTTGAAATTTGACGTACTATAGGATGCTTATCCAACTATGCTTCTGGGGCATGCGTGGGTAGTATGTTCGAGGCTGTGAGGGCTGGGTTGACTTCTCAGGGAATGCCGTACTATTAGCGTTACTGTTTTGCATTAATGTACTGATGGTCCACTACTGCTGTGTTGCCTATAGGTTAAGATGTGTGTTATTGTTCGAGGCCGTCATGGGGTGGGGGATCTGGGTTTTGGGGGGTGAGGAAGATATGTCATGTTGTTCTCCCTGAAACTGGAATGTCGACACTCTGGCAACAATTAGACCTACTTGGCCACCTCCTGCCTTGCGGGAGGACAGTAGCACTCTGTGCCCCCCAACTGGGTGTACCCCAAATGTGTTCTGATTCTCTATGGGTTTGGGGGGGGGGGTTGAAGTATTGGGATGGCTTTGGCAAGTTGGGGACGCTGAAGTGGGTGGGGGGTGGTGCGGTTTTGTTCAGGGGTGGCAGACTGATACTAATGTTATGTTGAGTCCACTTGGTTCGAGTACATTATGGTATTCAGGAAATGCATTGTCTATGTTAATGTGCAGGTGTGTTGCTCACAATGGCTACGTAAGATGAATAGCAAGATTAAATTCCTTACCTGGAACATACGCGGGCTTAATACCCCTAAAAAGATACGGTCAGTCTTTGCATATCTAGATCGCATGGGAGTACAGGTTGCCTTGTTGCAGGAGACCCATCTTACCAGCGACTCAGCTAGGAAATTAGGGGCACGTTGGGCTTGTACGAGAGTGGCGTCTTCGTACTCCACCTACTCCAGAGGGGTGATGATGCTTGTGAAGAAAGGTCTCCTTTTCACCCTAATTAGATCGGATGTGGATGATAATGGGCGTGTGGTGATCATGCATGGCAGATTGGGCAGTCTGAGTGTGCTGTTGGTAAATGTATACAGACCAAATACGGATGACCCATCCTTCTATGTGGATGTGTGGCGTAGAATTTCCTCATTTCCTCCAGCTGCAATTATTTGGGGAGGGGATTTTAATGCCTGCCTGGACATGGAGCTGGACAGGGCTGGTGACGGGAAAGTGCGGCCTAAACGGGCAGCGGAGATCCTCACCGGCCTCTTGGATGCTGGACACCTGCGAGATGTGTGGCACCTTCGGCATCCCGCTGGTCAAGAGAGCACATTTGTATCATCGGTTCATGGGTCCTGGTCGCGTATAGATTTTTGGCTGGTCTCGGAGGAGGTTTGTACCTGGGCGATAGAGGTAAAGCATGAAGCACGCACGCTTTCGGACCACTCTCCGGTGACTCTTGAGCTGCAGGTTCCCACCTGTGAGCGACCGCCGTTCGCGTGGCGTTTACAGCCTACGGAATTGAAGGATCCTGTCTTTAAGCAAACGATTGCTGAAGCGATAAAAAATGTCTTCAGGGAAAATGAGGGATCAGTGGATTATGGGAGGCATTCAAGGTGACTTTACGGGGGTATGCATAGGGGCACAGTCTGGTGTGTTGCGAGATATCAGGCGTCGACTTACCAGCTTGGGGGCGGTTATCTCTAAGCTTGAACGTGAATATGAATCTGCTCCTTCTCCGGCAACACTGGCGGAGATACGTACACTTGTTACGGAATATAACGAAACGGTAGATCAGGAGGTGATGCATTGCTCCCGTCGAAGAATTGCTCGGTATTACGGTGAGGGAGGTCGTCCTGGTCACTCTCTTGCGCAAAAACTGGCGGAGCCATGTTGCCAAGAGCATATCACAGAACTATTGGACATGGAATGGAATGGAATGGGCATTTATAGAGCGCAGACTGTCGCTCCCAAAGGAGCCTCCTGGCGCTATTCAGATAACAAGCGAACTAGTAAGGCGATAGAACCTAGATGAGGGCAAGACTACATACGTCACTTAATCCATAAATCCAGGTCTTTAGTGCTTTCCTGAACAGTTTTTCTGAATAAATCATTCTCAGTTTGTTAGGCATAAAATTCCAGGCTTTTACTCCAAGTACTGTAGCAGTTTTCCCTCCCTGGTTTTTAATCTAAAACCAGGTAACTTGAGGAGGTCAGCAGATGTGGATCTGAGTGTCCTTCCCGGAATATAAGGTGTAAATCTCCTAGAGAGATATTCTGGTCCGATTTGACGGATAGCTCTGAAAATGATGACCAAGAGTTTAAATAGAATCCTCTTATGCAGCGGAAGCCAATGAAGAGTTTTCAGTGCTTCTGATGCTGATGACCTGCGTGGAAGTTTCAAAACAAGTCTGGCCGCTGCATGTTGCACTACCTGTAGTCTCTTCAAGATGAATTTATTGACCCCTACTAACAGGCTGTTACAATAGTCAAGTCTTGAGAGTAATAACGCCACGACCACCGTTTTCCTTGCAGCCAGTGGAATCAACTCAAAGAATTTTTTCATGGTTTTAATCATTCCAAAGCAGGAACCCACCACCTTAAGGGTGTGATGTTTAAAGGAGAGAGAAGAGTCAAACCAGACCCCTAAATTCTTGGCCACCTCCACTGTGGCAGGAGGAGCTGCTGCCTCTTCCGGCCACCAATCCTTTGGATGAAAGGGATTGTCTTTCCCGATCAACAGGATTTCTGTCTTGTCCGTATTACAACGGAGATGGTTGTTTTTCATCCAAGTGATGACCGCTGTAAGACAAGATTTAAAATTTTCTTCAGCCTCTGTGGAGTTTTTCCCAAGGGACAAAATCAGCTGCGTATCATCCGCATAGGATGTTGTCTCTATCCCGTAAGTCGAAATGAGGAAGATAAGTGGGGCCATGTATACGTTAAACAAGAGTGGACTAAGTGAGGCCCCCTGGGGGACTCCTGTTTTGATGGTCCGTTCTGAGGAAAGAAATGTGCCCAGGGAAACTACTTGCTTCCGATTGGATAGGAAGGATGTGATCCAGGCCAGAGCTGTGTTGGAAATGCCGCAGGATTTTAATCTGGCCAAGAGGATGTCATGAGATATAGTATCAAAGGCAGCGGACAGATCTAAAAGGATCAACACTGCCTTTCTGCCATTGTCGGTAATGAATTTCAAAGTATCAGATATCTCCAGTAGGGCTGATTCTGTGGAGTATTTCGGGCGGAAGCCCGATTGTCTAGGATGGAGGATCTGGGCTGACTCCACAAAATTAGAAAGTTCCTTGAAGACCATTTTTTTCAGTAACTTTACCCAAAATTGGTAGTAAGGATATGGGCCTATAGTTGGAGAGATTGGCAGAATCGATATGTTGTTTTTTTTATAGGGGCTTCACTATTGCGAATTTCCACGCATCAGGCACTATGCCAGAAGATCACGGGATTCACTATATCCAAAATGTGATGCAATATTATTGGAGGACAAGCATCACGTGGGGAACCTGATTTACATGCTAAGATAGCTTCATATGTCTGGGATAGGGTGACTGCTTGAAAGGTGTGAAATAGGGGTCTATCCTGTATGTGATCTAGACCCAACTCATTCCCCACTTCTTCTGTTCTTAATATTTCAAAATCTTTTTGGATATTGATGATTTTTCCTCAAAGAATGTTGCGATGTCATTACAAAGAGATTGAGAGGGAGGGACCTCTGAGTGTAGGGCTTTAGGATCCATAAAAGAATTCACAATAGCGAATATTTCTTTTTGGTTTTGCTTTGCCAGAGCTATTTTATTCCCAAAATAAATTTTTTTGCGAGTTTAATGGCTGTATGGTATTGCTTCCTAAATGATTTAAATGTCTGAAGATGTGCTACCTCATAGCCCCTTCTCCATCTACGTTCTAGTTGTTTACTGTGTAGGTGGAGCTCCGCTAACTCTTTAGTAAACCAAGGATCATTCCGTGATTTTAATTTGCCCCTTCTAGTAGAATGTTTTAGAGGCATTAAGTCATCACATACGGCCCCCATCCAGGTATTAAACCGATGGGAGTCTTCCACTGGCTCTCCAGTCAGTATCGGAATTTTCTCTTGGGCAATTTTGGGCATGATAGGATTAGTGGCTAATAAATGCCATTTCCGTTTTGGTACCCCTCTAGGGCTATTCTTAGTTGATTGTGGCCCTTTAAATATTGGGATAACCATGGGGATGAAGAAGTGGTCTGACCACACCTGAGGAATAGATGCCTCTACATGAATAGAGGGAAAATTAGAACAAACACCATCTAATGTGTGTCCTGCCTTATGTGTCGGGCCTTGAACTAATTGATTCAGGCCAAGGGGAGTAATAATATCCAAGAATGTAGTAACCCCAGAGTTATCACCACATTCAAGGTGAAGGTTTAGGTCCCCGAGTAGTGTAAAATTGGCATATCTAAGCAGAGCTTGGCCAAGGGTTTCCCCTAGTGAGTCTAAAAATGTGCCACTGTTACCAGGGGGACGATAAATTAGGGCTCCCGCGAATGAGGTTGAACCATTTACGGCACAGCAAAAGCCAAGACTTTCAGCTCCCTTAAGTTCATGTAGAATAAAATTCTCCCATACTCGAGTATCTCTATGAATGACAGCCACCCCTCCACCCCTACCATCCGCTCTGTCTTTCCTACAGATGGTATAATTAGGGGGTAGGGCAACTGTAATATCAGGGTTGCAATTTTCCTTAAGCCATGTTTCGGTAATACATAGGAAGTCTAAGTTGTTGTCAATGATTAGTTCCCTGATGTCCAATGCGTGTTTAACTAGGGAGCGTGCGTTAATTAAGCCCCCCCCTCATTATCAATTCATGACTGGCATTTTTGTTTTCTGGCCTTCCCTGGTTGAATTTCATTGGTGGTAGCTGCTCTCTACATTCTCTACAGCTAATAGGACCTCTAATTTCGTCCACATCCAAATGATGTCGACACTGATTTTTAATATTTAATTGCTTTAAATAGGTGGAAGAAAGTACCTTATCTGGTACATAGACGGTACATGTCCTTATCTGGACATAGACGGCGTGGCCCGCTTCTCGACCACGGAGCTCTGTGACACGGTTTTGCAATTTTATGCCCGACTATACGCGGCAAGGGACTCTCCGACATCGACAGAGATCCATGCCTATCTGGACGATGTCGCGCTGGGATGGCTCTCCAACTCGCACCGCGAGTATCTTACCCAACCATTTGACGTTGAAGACGTCAGATTGGCCATCATGTCCCTGCCAACCTGTAAGGCGGCCGGGATGGATGGACTGCCCAGTGAATTCTATAACGCCTATGTCTCGGATCTTGCTCCCAGGCTCTTGGAAGTCTTTGCGGAGGCCTACGAGACGGGAGCTTTGCTGCCATCTCTCCAGGAAGCATTACTCGTCACATTATTGAAACCTGATAAACCTCCGAATCAGTGCGAATCATATCGGCCTCTTTCAATTATAAATATAGATGCCAAAATCCTGGCAAAAATGATCGCCACCAGAATACAGCCGCTGGTCCCGCTATTGGTATTACCTGACCAATCTGAGTTCGTTACGGCGCGCTCCATGACGCACAATCTCCGTACTATCTTCTCCACTCTCCATTACTTTGAACCTGACCTTCAAGCTGTCGCGGTGCTGCTCGATGCGGCAAAAGCTTTTGATTCTCTACAATGGCCTTATATGTTCGCGGTGCTGACTAGGATGGGCTTCCCCCGTTCTTCTTACATTGGATTCGAGTGCTCTATGAACAACCAGTGGCCCGGGTGAGAGTTAATGGCTGGGTATCGTCGCATTCCCTATAGAAAGGGGCACCCGACAGGGATGCCCCCTATCTCCGATGTTGTTCTCGCTCGCTTTGGAGCCGCTGGCCTGCAGATTGCACCAGGGACATGCAGCGGCTGCCTTGCGTTTTTGGCAGAGGCCGTTGGTGGTTTCCCACTACGCGGACGACATGTTATTATATGTCCGGGACCCTGTTGTACATTTGCCAGCGTTACTTCGGGAGTATGTGCGGTTTGAGGGATTCTCAGGACTGGGGATAAATTGGTCAAAATCGGTGGTGTTCCCATTGACGGCGCACACGACTGAGGTCGATTTGGATTATCCTTTGGCATGGACGTCTGACCCCGTGAAATATCTGGGGGTGTGGTTGCATCGGGATCCGGATAGGGTTGTTTCGGAAAATTATGGCCGCGCGATTACAGGCATTACCGACTTGGCAGGGCGATGGACTCATCTGCCCCTCTCGTTGGCTGATAGAATAGCGGTGGTAAAGATGGCCTTTCTCCCTAAACTGCTTTATTTCTTTGTCAATATCCCTATCAAGCTAAACATGGTAATGTTTAAAACGCTACAATCAGCTTTACTCACGTTTGTTTGGGGCGGGAAGAAGCCTCGGTGCCGATGGGATATTTTGGTGCAACCTTTTGACCGGGGCGGTTTTGAGGCCCCGGACCTTCGGCTATACTACCTATGTGCTCAGGCGCAGTTTGCGCACTATTGGTACTTCGCCCAAGGTTTTCAGCCACACATCGCTATTGAATCTGATTCGGTATTGTCAATGCTGTTGCAGACTGCGACCCTGTCGGGAGGCTCGGGTGGCCCGAGGACTGAAATAAACCCCGTACTGTGCACGGCGTGGACTTGGCGGATGCTGGCAAGACGGGCTCAGCTGACTTATCTCTATGCTCCGCTGCTCCCTCTAGCCTCACATCCGGATATATCAGCGGCTCGGGAAAAACCGGCCTTGCGAGTGCTGGCGACGGTGGGTATCTCTCGGATGGGCGATCTTTATGCAAATGGCCGGTTCAGGACGCTGCAAGAGGTACAAAATGGAGCGGAGCGTGGTTTCATGTTCGGTTTTACATATGTCAGAGTGCGTAAAGCCATTCAGGCGGCTGATCCGGAGTATCCGGTGGAACCCACTGCTCTACGGGCAATGCAGGCGATGCTGGCGGGAGAGGGGCGCAGGGGATTAATTACTAAACTGTACGCTGCTTCCCTACGCGAGAGGGAACAGGGATAGCAACCCTCCCATGCGTGATGGCAGGCGGTGCTGGGAGATATTCTCACACCGGAGGTTTGGACAGAATGTTGTAAACTCACTGGCGGGTTTACGGCAAACTGTAATCTCAGAAACATTCACTTCAAATATCTGCATCAATTATATTATACTCCTGTGCAACTCCATCGGTATGGTTTGAGAGAGACTGCTAATTGTGTGCGGTGTGGCATGGTGGATGCAGAGTTCATACATGTGGCATGGCTGTGTGCAGACATATTTGCTTTTTGGTCTGCTGTTGTGAAGATGCTCACAGATGTGGTACTGGAGCCTGTGCATTGCACTCCGGAAGTGTGTCTGCTTGGGTATGTACATCGCCTCAGACCCTGCAATAGGCGACTTGTGGCAGTAGCTACTTTATTCGCAAAAAGAGCGGTAGCACAGTGTTGGGGTGCTAAGACGACTCCTACGGGGAAGAAATGGCTCCGGGACTTGCTTTATTGCAGGAACCAGCTGTTGATATACGAGGAGGAACTGCCTGAAACCTCTCGCCCTTAGGAATTTTGGGCTCCACTTCAGGTATTCCTGTTGTCCCGACCAGACTTGCTGTAATTTCCTGGATTGGCTGTACCCTATGTACGTTTGTGCCCATAGATTTCATGTGTGTGCCAGTATATCGTCTTCTGTTCTGCTGCTTCTGTGCGACACCTAGGCCCTGTGTACTCTTGTGCCTACATAGACTAATGGATTTCATATAAGAATGTATCGACTGCCATTGTATTCATAGCGTGGTATATATCTGTTTCCTGATATGCAGATTCTGTATAAATGTACTGGACCGTTGCTTTGGCTCTGCCTGGGTTGGGAGGGGGGTGAGGGGGGGGGATCGAAGTGGATTATGCTTTTCTTGTTAATTATATTGGCTGCATAGTTGCTGTGATCTGCAATCTTTTTTGAACCAATAAACATATAAAAAAAAAAAAAAAGTCATTCTTTATTCATATCTTTTTAAATTCGAAACCGCCGACGCGTTTCGTCCTCAATCGGACTTCTTCAGGGCTTAAAATGTAAAAGGTACTAGTTCATTTAGTTGTTGCCAGTGTGTAAAACCCAATAGATTTGAAAATTATGTGTGTTCAAGCATATGAGTTATATCAGTTCAGTAACTCAGGAATTGATAAAATGTATCCAATGGTGTGGACGCCTCCATATCTTACTCAGGACACAGTTCCACATGTGTGGCCTACTGGACCGCAGTGTAGGCCTGAGGCAGCGGTCAGCAGGGGCCATTCGCGAGTGTTGCCGGCTTAGGTTGGATGGTCCCACCGGCCTGCTTAGTTCAGTTTCATTTGCACCACGGGACGCGGACTTGCGGTGAACAGGGTTAGTGGCACCAGGTCAGTTGTTGCTAGTGTTCGGTCACCTCCGTAACGAGGATCCGGCTTTCATCCGGACTGAACCGCATCTTCCTCTTACTCCTCTCCGTGCGTTCACTGGTATGGACTCTGCCATTCATGAATCACGACTGGACCGCAGTGTAGGCCGGGGGCAGCGGTCAGCACAGGCCCACAGACACATGTTGTGTGCTTGTGATGCATTCCTTTGCTTCACTGATAGAAGGGAGTTTAGTGATATAAACTCTGCAATAAACACCTGGTCACTGCCATTCATGACTCAGGACACAGTTCCACATGTGGGACCCACTGGACCGCTGTGTAGGCCTGTGCCCTCATACACGTGTCGCCGGCTTGCGTTGAACAGGGTTAGTGGCACCACGTGTCGCCGGCTTGTGTTGAACAGGGTTAGTGGCACCACATGTCGCCGGCCTGCGATACGGAATTATGCTTCACTGATCGAAGGGAGTCTGGTGCTGTGGTACTGCCACGGATTGGGGTCACTGCCATTCAAGACTCAGGTCACAGTTCCACATGTGGGACCGACTGGGCCGATGAGGATGCCGGGGGAGTATGTAAATGAAAAAGGAGTACTGTGGCCTGCGCCGTGGAGGCCAGCGATAGTCTGCGGATGCTGCAAAGGCCGCGGGCCTGGGGCTTGGAGCTTGCATCGGCACGTGGTGGGCCCTCTTTGACACACGCCGGTGTCCGCAGGTGAGCGGAGCCTCGTTGGTGCGCTGGGGCAGGCATGACGGGTCTGGGGCCCAGCGGCCCGGGGTGCAGCAGGCACACAGGGACGCAGGCCCCGCCGCGCTCGGCGCAGGACTCGTGGCAGACTGAGAGGTGCCGCCCTGGCAGACGCGTTGTCCATAACGAATGAGAACCACGCCCAGTGCGACTGGCTTTTTGTTCACACCCCTACACAGGCCTGGCGTACGCAGGTCCAACCCACTCCACCCGCGCATGCAGGGGGGGACGTAATGTGCGACCCAGCCTGTGGGGACATGGTAGCGTCCACTGGCCACTACACTCCATGCACCAGCAGTTGATCTCCACATGGCCATTTCCGTGATTTGCACGCTGTGGTCTGTCCAGCACCTCCACGCCACATCTGGCATTGGGTAGGTTCACATTCCTTAGTCACTTGCTGCTCTTGCACATGCCTGCTCCATGCCTCTCCTCACATCCTGCTATTGTGTGTCTGTGGTGCCATGCTGTGGCTGGGTTGTGGGCATGGCAAGGCCAAGTTCCTAATGGAGTCGTGTTGTCGTGTCTGGTCGGTTGGCATGTTGTGTGGCATGTTGAATGTAGTTGTGCTGCGTGCCCATTGCCAGTGTCGTGAGTTGCATGACTGTGGGCTGGAGGTGTGTGGTGTGTTCATTTTAGACTTACCAACGAGCACTGCATTGCCATGGGTGCCATCCTGGGAGCGCTGGGTGATGATGGACTGTCGGGAGGTGTGAGAATAATGCACTCTGCCTGGGGAGTTGGCCACAGCATTGTTGAGGGGTCCCGGGCGGTCCACTATTGCGTGCACATTCATGGGATGCGTGTGCTTTCTGTTGTGGTAGTTGTGTGCAGTGTCGGCAGGGGGCGCGAGGGGTACATGTGTGCAGTTGATTGGCCCTGACACGTGAGGGAATCCAGCTATGACGTAGGGGCCTTGCTTGGTCTCCAGCTGCTCCTGCGCAGTGTGGGTGAAGTGGAGGGGCTGGGGTACCAGGCTGATGTTGGCATCCAGGACAGGTGTGATGACCTTGGATGGGGCTGGCTGTGTGACTCCTCCGACTCTGGCAGTTGTGGGTCGAATGGTACCAGAGGCCGACATGTGCTGCGCAGCCGGCAGCTTTGTCTGCGGAGGGATGTTGGTTGTCCGCTGGGTTGGTACCGTCAGCAGGTGGGGGATGTGGGTCAGGATGCGGGGGTTGGTTCTCCTTTTGGCCCTGTAGTGGGCAATGTCCTCCTCTGGCGTTGGGTCTGGGCGGCAGGTGCGTTTCAGGTGTGTACGCTGCCTCTGTGGTGTTCCCAGGGGGCGGGGGGGCGGGACGGGTCCTGGGGGAAGTGGCGGGGCTGGGGGTGGTGGCGGTGGGTATTGTGTGCCTTCTGGGTGTCGGAGCTGCATGATCATTGTCTCCATGGCATCTGTGGGTCTTCAGATGTGGCTCTGGGCTGGGCTCCCTTTCATGCTGCAGGTAGTCGTCCTGCTTAACACCAGCAGAAGGCAGGTGTTAAATCCCTGATGCTACTGCGCCCCTGACAGATAGGATAGCATTTCCAGGCGACTCCCACACTATGCACTGCCAGACGTGAGGCCAACGTGTACACATCCCACACGCAGAAGTCCTTGGTCGTAGTTTGCGTGCGTGAAATGGCCTTCACTCGTACTCCCACCACACCCCAGGCCTGCACCCGTTGCACACAGACACTGCTCATTGCTCCGAGCTGTGGCATTTCATCCACAGGACTGGTGCAGGTCCTCACAGTGCCGCTTCAAGCAGAGACACTGACGCAATGGCAGACCATCCCGGACACATGCTCTACTCCAGTCACGTGGACCTGTACCGTGCACGTCTGCTGCATGTACTGGGGGCACTGCCATTGGCAGTGCTGCGGATCAGTTACAGGCTGAGCTTCCGCATTGCCAATGTCACCTGCGTTCAGCCTGTGTTGCACTGTCACTCGTGCATATTCGAGTGGTCCATGGATGTCTGCCTCTCCAACGTTATGGTAGCTGACCTGGATTTCGACGTGTGTGTGCGCCCCCTGTTGGACCATGACCAGGTGTGTCACCATGATGCCCGTTTATGGCATGCCTGGATGTTTGGCATGCATGCTGGGAACTGGACCTGGGAGATTGCACGAGTCGTCGTGTGCAGTGACCACATTGAGCCGCTCCCTGATTGGGCTTTCTTGCATATTGGGGCCAGGGGTTGGAGTGAGCACATCTGTCCGGGACAGCTGATGGGTTACGTCGCCGACATGTCAGATGTGGTGGACAACGATCTCGCATTGGAAATGTTGGCCTACGCTGCTGCACTCGCGTTCATGGATGAGTGACAAGGTACCTGCAGCCAGGACTGCATGTGACCCACTGCACGTGTCCCGACGCCTGGTTGCATGTTGGGGATCTGGTCACATGTCCCTAGATGACAGTGGACATGGCTGCATTGGCCTGGACTCCTGATCCATGCGCGGACAACATACGCGGGTTGGCAATGACTTGTGTTGCTGATGGACTACCCCGGGGTGGACATAGGCGCTTTCCAACGTTCCTCATTCAGACATGCTGCTGCATTGGTCTGCATGTCGGGGCACTTCCCTTGGCCGTACTGACACGCAATTGTTGATAAAGTTTCCGCACGTTCACTTGTCTCCAACTGTGTTGAGTGTCTATTTGTATGCCAATGTGTGTGTCACGGCCTATCTGGGTCCCTGCCTTACATGCATTGCTGCCCCATCAGGGCTGTGGGTTGATACTTGTGCATTATCATGTCCCTGTTTCGTGCTTTGCTAGATGCGTATGGCCATTTACAGGCCACAAGCGGGTGCACTTGTGTCCTGTGTTAGGTTGTGCATATGTTGGTGTTTGTACCACATTGTGTTGGATGTTGGGGTGCTCTGCTTCCTATGTGTGTGTGCTGCATTGTGTGTGAGATGTCCCTTCAGCTCTGATTTGGCTCACCCTTCTCCCTTTCAGGCAGTGTGGTTTTCACTTCTGTGCTTGTTCAGTGGTGTGGTATTGCCGACTTGTGTGACTTGTGGTCTTGGTTGGTGTTGTTCCTCTTAGGCATGGTTTGTCTGCAGTTGTGCTGTGCTTAATTGTGCATGTGTGCCATTGTGCCCATCTCCCCCCGCCCCCCAGTCCCTGGTCGTTCCTCTCCCTGTTGCTGTTGTGTCTGTTGATTTTGAGCAGTTTCCGGTCCCCGACTCCTGCCACCATCTCCAGACTGATGTTGTGGACACCATTTCCTCCATGTCATCCGGCTCCTGGTGTGGCGCTGGACTCCCACCTCCGGTGTGCATTGCTGCCTTCTGGTTGTTGGCGTGTTTCTGCTTGTTTGTGCGTTTCGCATCATTCCAGCTGTTCTGGTTTTCTGCCATTGTCCTCCTCCACTCTCCGGCTGCATTCACCTTGTCCACGATGGCCTGCCATGTCGAATGTATTGTTGCCAATGGTGCTTGTGGGGTTGTGTGCTAGCTCCGACTGCCTCCATTGTGCTTCGCTGTTTTCTGTTTGGTTTGTCTTTCTTTTTCCTGCTTTTGTTGTGCTTATTCCTGCATGCCGTATATGTGTCGCGGGCCTTGCGCTGCTTATCGCTGCTTTCCTCCTCGCGAATGGGCTCATCGCATGTTTTTTGGTGTTGGGGTTTGTGTTTTTATCTCCGTCGAGGTGGTTGTATCGCGGACATTGGCCGCGTTTTCGTGAGACTATCGCGTTGGTACCGCCGTGTTGTGAATTCCACGTTAACACAGGGTTATTTTCCCGTGATAGGCTGCGATGTGTAAAGTTGCGTTAACATTTTTTGGAGATGTTTAGCACACGTTCTTGTGAATATCCCCCTTTATGAGCTGTTAACTTCCACATCAGAGCAGAACCTCCACCTTTTTTGCTCTTTCGGCCCCATTCTCCAGCTGCCTCTTGCATTTCAAATAGCAACTCTTACATACCTTCACTTGAACAAAAGTTAATGTATCAAATAAATCAAATTATTTGCAATGATTAAAGTGAGGGGACGAATACTCTCAGTGGAACAAGGAAGTATTCTACATTGGTTTCCTCACCAAGGCAGGACCAGCATTGGCTCCTGATCCTAGTTGACACCCCACTTGCCACACACTCAATTACATCTTAACCAGAGCTGTTCAGTTCTTTCACCCTAACCTGCTATAACTACCCTGAGGAATGCATAAAGCATTCTAAGGTTAGTAAATGGTGAGGAACTACAATGATCCTGACCCTTTGATCACTGTCTCCATCCCTGTTATATGATTAGTGACAACTTCCAGACATCTGTCACAAGGACCTAGAGATTACACCATTGACATCAATCAAAGTAAGTAATCTCTGAGTGATTAGGAGTTCCAAACTTCCCTTAAGCAAATAAAGTCACTTGAAACACCTTCAATGCAATATTTTCACTCACAAACATCCCCCTCTACCTACAATGTCCATTCTAGATCATCAACTTAGCTGTCGATTCCTGACAAAAAGAAAAGGTTCAGTGGAACCTCCTCTGCAGCAGAAACTGCAACATATGAAAAACTCCCACCCAGAAAAGATAAGAAAAACACACCATTTATCATTCAGAACATAAGGAGCATGATTTTTCTGAAAACAAACTGAACAATTGGGATACTCCAACCCAACAACTAAAAGAAGTCTATAGCCACAACACAGTGCATGTAATTAGTGCATGCATTACTCATTCTCTTGCTCCTGAAGGTTCTTCATAAAGCAACAATCTTGACTGCCTAAAATTACTGGATTGCACAGATTGCTCATGGTCCACTCCCTGATGGGTCATATCATGGATTCAGTGAGCTGCACTTTCTTTTCCACACTTGATGGACTTTACTGCCGATTTATTGTAAATGCTTGGTAACTCTCCCTATTGTTTGGGATGCTTTTAAGGCAGCATTGAAAGGTCATGTGATTAGTAATATAGCAAAATTGGTAAAATAGGAAGAATATGATCCTACTGTTGCAGGAGAACGCTGAAAGAGCAGCATCTGCTACAAACTCTCCTTATACTGTGAATATGGAGGCTAGTCTTCAAGAGTTGAAAATTACAAAACAAAAACTTAAAGACCACTCTATGGCGAGGAATTGCTAAAGGGAAAAATATTAATCAAAATTCTTATGGAGAGAGGAACATGTTGGTAGATGGTTATCTTGATTGGTTAAAAGGAAGGCTAATGTAAATGTTGTTAGAAGCGTGCAGGATCCTGTGAGCAGCTCTCTGTTTTAGATACATACTCTATACAGAGGATCTTTTTAGACCACTTCAAGCGAATCTAAAATGTAGCTGCTCCCATCAACTCTAATTTGATTTCAGGATTTTCGTGGAACATTTCTGTTACAAATTTCTTAAGCGAGCAAAAACAAAGTAAGAGCTAGATCTAGATAAATCTTTTTTTGAATAAGAAATTAAGGTGAGTTGGCTGTAAGAAAGGTATAATATCAGGGAGTAACGGTTTACCAACCAAAGTTTATAAAAAACAATGCCAGAACTGCAAAATATTATGGTGGAATTGTTTATTTAAATTTTTCTCAGGAACACGGCTTAGGCTTTGTTTGCTGATGCTCTTGTTATTAGCATTTTTTAAAAAGAGAAATCTGTGGACTTTCCATGCTCATATAGGTTGTTAAATACGGATTATACTGTGTTTATGAACATCCTGACTAATAGAGTTATGGAGCTGCCTCATGCCTGATTCACCCAGACCAAATTTATTTTTCTGTAACTATGTCTGTCGCTCAATACCCACTTTTTGATTAACACTATCGGCTTTTTTCACAGAACAGATTGCAAGCTGTTATACTTTCATTCTTAAGAAAAATGGATGAAAACTATATTTTTCTACCTTTTAGGCCATATTGATATATGTTCTTTATTAAAAATGATTATATCATGTCCTAATATATGTCAGCTGATTTGCACAAAGAAAATGGGATAGGCTGTAAATATATGTAGAACTGTCTGACTGTGGTTCTTAACTTATGCTTCAAATAAGTGTACTTTTCTTCATAGTACCTGTGTCAAGAACATATTTGATAAGACTGGGCTTCTCTCATTTTGATCCAAACATCAGTATATTACTAATGCAAGTTTCTAGCAAAAAGCTCAAAGTAGGCTGTGTTAGCTCACTTGTTATTTTGGACATTGGTGGGAAATAGCAAGAGATTGCATGCCTGGATGCCTTAAATTCAGGTAAGTATAAAACACTGTAAGCAAATGTCCTTTTCATATTTGCCTATATTTACATTTACCCACTCATGTTAGTTAACCCTGGGCGTAGTAGCACTACACGAAGTACATTTTGAACTACACGTAGCTACACAAATTGCATAGCTGTGTGCTTGACTGCACTGTACAATAATTGCCAAAGGCATCTTGCACAGTGCAAGTTAAGATAAAATAAGTATCTCTGTCTTTATATGCTAAAATGCATATAGTCATTTCACAAAAGTGAAACCAATAAACTAACAAGCAGTGAGAGAGGTGATGATTTTGGGATCCTCCCTAACCTAGGGAGAGAACCAAGCAGATGCCTTGAAAACAAAAATCACATCTTGTTGAACGATTCGGTGGTGGTCCCATCCTCTTAGGACCACCCCAAGCACAGTTATTGGCAAAAATACAATCCCAACCAAAGGCCCTGCAAAGCATTATGGGACGAGATTAGCAGTGGGCAGTGAATATTATAGTATCCAATATCAAAATAATTCTACAAAGAGCTGCAGTTCAACTAAGTCGTTACTAGATGTCCCTCACGAGTCAAATGCAAAAGCATTGAAATTATTATTACATCAAGCTGCAGTTCCACTAGTCGTTACTAGATGTCCCTCACGAGTCAAATGCAAAAGCTTCATGAAAGGGTTTCAATGCTTTTGCATTTGACTGATGAGGGACATCTAGTAGCGACTAGTGGAACTGCAACTTGATGTATTAATAATTTCAATGCTTTTGCATTTGACTCGTGAGGGACATCTAGTAACGACTAGTTGAACTGCAGCTCTTTGTAGAATTATTTTGATATTGGACACTATAATATTCACTGCCCACTGCTAATCTCGTCCATAATGCTTTGCAGGGCCTTTGATTGGGATTGTATTTTGCCCATAATGGCAGGGGTGGTCCTAGGAGGAAAGGACCACCACTGAGATTGTTCATCATGATATGCTCTTTGTGTTCGAGGCATCTGCTTGGTCCTCCCCTAGGTTAGGGGACCCAAAATCATCACCTCTCTCATTGCCTGATATTTTCATTATCAAAGTTCACTTTTGTGAATTGGTTATATGCTTTTTAGCATGTAAAATTGCTTTATCAAATCTTTTGTAGGTGTTGGTAATTTTGCTGCTATGCTACATCAATTAGCACAGTTTTTGCACTGTATTACGTGCAATTTGCGTACTGCGTAGTAGTACAAACTACTCATGTTCCGTGAGCGTAGCGTAGTACTATGCCCAGGGCTAATGTTAGTATCTGGGGGAATATAGTTGGCCCATTTTACAATATCAAATTCCTTGACCTTCTATCCCGTAAAATGTGCCAAGATGCCACGGCAAACTCTGATACTTGTTATGAGCAAAGTGATCTTTCTTTATGTGTATTTGTAAAGCTGATGCTGGTCCCTTGCTCCTACCCCTTTGTCTTTCGTGCACCTGTGCGGAAGGTGATAGGAGTGTTCGTGCCCCGTGGTATACCAGTACGGTTTTAGGACCACACATCCAGCTTGATGTCTGCATTCTGCACATATCTTGCTTTTGTTGCGGAGGCAGAAGGGGTCGTGTGAGTCTGTCAGTTGCTTTGCAGCCCACTCTCACTGTGCTCGCTCTCATCCCCTGGCACTATTACCACTTCCAGCAGCCAACGGAAGTCACAGATGAGAGGCAGGGTGTTGTGCTTGGGTGTGTTGTGCCTGTTTGGGGAGTAAGGGGCAAAGATAATAGGAGGCCAAGGGCTGGCCCAGAGAGCAGACCTGCTTGAAAACCCCACTCAAGGCTTGCAGTTTGTGTCACTAACCTGTGCAGCACCCTGTGGCGCACTGCATGAAGGCGGCTCTGACATTGCTGACATAATGCAAGCAGCAACTGCTGGGCAATGGGTTGAGTTTAGTTTGTACAGGGGCTATTTCACTGATTACTGGATATTGAATATACAACTCAGGGATGAATAGATCAACAGATGGCCTATACCATGACAATAAAAAGGCTAAGAACAATGGTGAAGAAGCAAAAAGGAGGTGAACAATCCATTAAGAGAGAAGCCCAGCATATCAGCTCATTACAAAGTTTATACTCCATACCCTAATATTTTCCAAAACTGATTCCAGCACAATTAGGAAATGAAAATGAGGAAAAAGCTGTTACTAGAAAAGTAACCACCATCCAACATGACTTCCAAGTGACTGTAATAACTGGCATATCCAAGATTTCCTTCAGGTAAGGGAATAAGCTCCACTAATTCAACACCAGATGTAGTATAGCTCCATTCTCCCCTGCAGGATATTTCTAACCAGGTTATTTCATCAGATTTTACTCTTCCAGATATTAGTGTGAGCCCGTTACCTCCAGCTGCTGTGAGGTGGTGGAGAAGATACAACAGGGCCAGCTCTGAGTCTCCATTTTAGTTTCATATTTTAGCTTGACGTGTTTTTCTAATGGTGACTTTTTACATGTCTTACACTGACACAATAATGAACCAAGAAACTATTTGCATGCACGTCATTCCTTGTCAAGCATTATTATGTTATTCGTGCACTCTGTCCAAGGCTAGGCACACAGAACACAATGCCCTTGTATTTGGTTGTCCAATTGGAGACAGCTCTAGGGCTCCAGACAAACCATCAGAGGAGCTCTGCACCTTTGACACAGTGCAATTGGAACAGTGCTTTTATTATATAAATGGCCTCTGTGCTACATTTGGCAGAGGCACACTGTGACTGAGATGCAGCCCTGCTTTCTCTAACCTCTGTCTTGCAAAAGACAATAGCTGGTTGTACACAGACTGGCTTCCTGGCACATAATACTCAGGTATGGGGGGGGCTAGGCAATCCTATTAGATCTGGCACAGGGTAGTCCCATTATGCTCTTGATAGTATAGTTAGTGTTAGGTAGGAGTATAATCATATTGTAATGTTATAATGGTTGAACTGAATATTTGTTTCTCCATTCTTGTAATGCCAGTTACAATGCTTTGTTTCTTCTGCCTAATAATTGCAGCTCACTCTTTGAATACAAGAATATGATGGTTTCAATAAATGTTTGAAAAGCCAAAGTCATACCTTTCTTGAGTTTACCTTGGGCATGCAAAAAAGTAACAACAAAAAGGTAGATATGTTTCCATGATTACCTTGGGGAATGAAGAGTGGTCATATTCGAGGTTGCTGATACCTTCTGGTACATTGGTAAGGTTAGGGATTCATATGGAGCGCGGTGAGCTAGCTAGGAACAAGGCCAACCTTTTCTGTTGGTATGTGTGAACTAAGTTCCCTGTTCTGAAGGTTATGTTGTCCTGATACACAGTTCTACTAAATTCATAGGAACCGTATAACATGGCGCCACTAACGTTCTAGGTCAGGTACTCATTTAATGGGTCTCCTGAGTAGTTCTTGCGTGTGCACAAGGTGTAGTTTTCACCTCACACAGAAACTCTGTGGTGCTAGGGATTAATCCCCCTCAGCTTAATGGGGAACCCCTATATTTGTCTGTAGGTTGGTCAAGCTTGAACCTTTAAAAGGTTTACCCCACTCTGGTATTTTCCTTTAATTGAATTCCATTTATTAAATATGGTACCAGCGGCTATCATTCCTATTAGCTGCAAACATGACGTTACAGCATTATTGCTACAACCAGGGCTTCCAATTGGAGGGAGCAACGTGACCTTCATTGTTCATGCCCACGAAGCATATAAAACAGAGGTATTCTGCCCTTGGGTTTACTTTCCTGCAGTCAATGCCAGTTCACAAGCATTTCACACATACACTCCAGCTGCATTACAAGGTCAATACAGAGCTGATGAATATTTAGAAACACCATTAACATATCAGCAACATCAGAATTGGTTCCAAGGCACCCTGCTACATCCACTAATCAATGTGAGACTGTGCCCCTCAGCAATGAGGGGGCGGCCGGGCCAGTCCTAGCTGGCTGTATACCATACTCAAACTTAGCACTATTAAATGCTGCAGACCTCCGTGCTTTCTACACAGGTCTAGTTAAGGTATATAGCTGTTTAAAGCAGTTTGTAATGTGCTACCCCAGCGAGGGGTGTTAAAGCAGTGAAGCCACAGTTAGCTGTGCCTGCAATTAGTCCAGTCACTATTAACGCAATTATGGGTAAAGTTCCCAGAAGACGGGGGGAAAATCCTTTCTGGATTGCACAAAAAACAAACCAGCTTGTAGGAGTGCTATAATGTGGGTTTCTAGTTGGCAAAGGTATGCACCCTGTCTAAGCAGGAGCCACAATCCTAGTCAGGGTAACTCAGATACACTATATAAATAACCTGCACTCACCCTCTGGTAGCTTAGCACAGTTATTTATTTATTTTTATTTATTTTAGAAGTTTTATTTAGCGCTGGCCTGACCCGAGGGTATCGGAGCGCTTTACAGTAGATACATTGCAGAGATTGACAACAAACGAGACAAAAGAACGACACAATAACATTGCAGGACGCTGGTTGATGGGTCTGCTTCGTAGTCATGGGACATCTGTATCGTAGTCTCGAGGACAAGGTGATGGAGCAGTGCAGGGTGTCTGTTACCCCGCTCCGAATGCTCCTATCGACTCCCTAGGGAGCGGTTGAGGAACAGGATTTTGAGTTGGCTTTTGAATTTTACAAAAGAGGGAATGGTTCTGATATGAGGGGGAATGGAGTTCCAGATTTGGGTGCGATTCCGGCGAAGGAATGAGCCACAGTTCTTAGTTTTCGAGTTTTTGGCGGGATGAGTAGGAGGGAGTTTGAGCTTCTGAGGTTCCTGGCCTGACCGGCTTTTTTGAGTTTGGCCGCCAGGTATTCGGGTTTGCCGGTATGTAGGGCTTTATGAGTGAGGCAGGCTGTTCTGAAGCTGATCCGCATTTCAACTGGGAGCCATTTAAGTTCTCTGAGTGCAGGGGAGATGTGGTCGAATTTCTTGATTCCGGTGACCATTCTGGCTGCCGCATTCAGAGTGGTTTTGAGGGGAGCTAGGTGTGACTTTGCAATTCCTGAGAGGACTGTGTTCCCATAGTGCAGTCTTGACAGCACCAGTGTTTGCGTGGCCTGTGTGAGATCACTGGGCGGAATGAAAGGTTTTATTTTGTTCAGTAGTTTAAGGTTGAGGAAGGCGCTCTTGGCCGAATTCTTGATGTGTCTGGTCATGTTTAGTTTCGGGTCTAGAGTG
This sequence comes from Calotriton arnoldi, assembly GCA_963921515.1. Classification (NCBI taxonomy): domain Eukaryota; kingdom Metazoa; phylum Chordata; class Amphibia; order Caudata; family Salamandridae; genus Calotriton; species Calotriton arnoldi. Next base: position 409,178 of record CAWUFW010005767.1, read on the forward strand.
ATACCTAGTGATTTGACAGAGTCAGCTAGGGTGAGATTCCCATTGAGCGCATCCAGGGCCTTTAGCCATTCAACAATTTGAGGGTTTTCCTCCTTGTTCGAAATGAGAAGTATCTCAGTATTGTCGGGGTTTAGTTTAAGGTGATTCGATGACAGCCAGTGTTGGACAACTCTCAGTACATCATTGAGTCTTTGAATGTCACTGAGGGAGGTGGTTTCCAGATATATCTGAGTATCGTCTGCGTAAAGATGGAAACGGATATTGGCTGCTGGTGAGAGGTTCCATGTAGATGTTAACCCCTTCCATGCGCGGCCGATTTTCGCCCTGTGCGAGGCGTTGCATTAAGCGGACGGGTTCATGACGAGCTCAGCTCGTCATGCGCACACGAGCACTGCGCAGCATGACGAGCTCAGCTCGTCATGAGCATGGAAGGGGTTAAAGAGTTGCGGGGAAAGCACTGAGCCTTGAGGGACTCCCTTGTTGACAGGGTGAGAGTCAGAGGCAAAGTTTTTTATTTTGATTTTTTGGGTGCGATTGTGCAGGAAGGAGGAAAACCATTGGAGGACCGCCTCACCAAGACCGGCCCTTTCTTGGAGAGCCCTAATGAGGAGTTTGTGGTCTACAGTGTCGAATGCTGCCGATAGGTCAAGGAGAATGAGGAGACAGCATTGGTCAGAGTCTAGTGAATTGTGGATATCGTCGATGATGTTGAGGATCGCGGTTTCTGTGCTACAGCCTTTTCTGAAGCCAGATTGGTGGGAGTCAAGGAGGTTGATGTTATCCAGGTGTTGGGTTAGCTGTTGGAGTACGCACTTTTCTAGGATTTTGGACAGAAGGGGAAGGTTAGACACAGGTCTAAAGTTATTCAAATCCGTTGTGTCAAGGCCGGGTTTTTTCAGCAGGGGTGTGACTTGTCCTACTTTAAGGCAGTCTGGAACGTCTCCATTTTTCATGGAGCTGTTAATTATCATGCACCAAAGCGGTGCTAGGGAGTGCTTCAGCTTTTTGGTTAGTAGGGGCGGAATGGGGTCAAGGACATAAGAAGAGGGTTTGGAGGTGGAGATCAGCGTGATTATCTCATGTTCTTGAATGGGGCGGAAGCTTAGCCAGGATTTGGAGGAGGGGCAGGGAGCGATAGCGACCGCCCCAGGCGTGGTGCTCTTAGTGGGTCGAGTGTTGACGGAGTCCAGTGAGTGTTCGATCTTACTAATCTTGTCGTTAAAGAAGTTGGCGAAGTTGTCACAGAGTTCTTTGGACGCCTGTATTGAGGAGGTCGCGGGCTTGGAAGTTTGTTGCCTGATGATGCAATACAGCTCTTTGGGTCTATTTTTTGCGCTGTCCAGCGCAGAGCGGAAAAACGCGGATTTCTTTTTTTTATGTGATTGTTGTATCTCCTGCGAGCTGTTTTGAGTTGTTCGCAGAGGAAGGAGGTAGGGTTCTTCCTCCATCTTCTTTCTTTGGCTCTTAGTTTTCTCCTTTCGGAATTAGTGTCGGTGTTGAACCAAGACCTGGACGGAATGGCTCGGCTTTTTTTCAACTTTCGAAGAGCGAGTTGATCAAGCATAGTCACCAAGTTAGAGTTGTACCGCGCGGTGAGTTCGGTAGTGGAAAGGTGGTCGTTGGTGCAGGGAAGGAGCGAGCTTATCCTTTCTTCGAAGACTTCCATGGGAATCTGGGAGAGGTTTCTGACCCATTTGGGGGGTCTTGCATAGGTGGTTGAGAGAGAATTTGTTGGTTGATATGAAATAGGATCATGTGGTGGTTCGACCAGTCCACGGGGAGTACATGATCGACCGAAATTGCGTCTCATTGGGCGATGGTGACATCTAAGGTAGCTCCTTTGTAGTGCGTCTCCTCTGTGCAGTGTTGGGTTAAATTATTGTCAGAGAGAAGATTGGATAGCGTTTGAATTAGAGGGTTATGTGTTTCATTCCATCGCAGGTTAAGATCACCAAGAATTAGGTGGTTGGAGTCTCCGAGAGCGCAGTGAGCAATCAGGTCTGAAATTGTTCCCCAAATGCCGAGGTGTTGCCTGGTGGGTGATAGAGAAGGTGACAGAGTAGTGTTCCATTATCTTTGGTCTTTATGTTGGCGGTAAGACATTCAAAGGTGTTGTACTTGTATGAGTCTATTTCCATGATGGCGATGTTGTCTTTATGGATGATGGCTACTCCACCACCTCGTTGGTCTTTTCTGTTTTTGTTAATAGTGGAAAAACCTGGGGGCACAAGCATGTCTAAGCATGGTGAGGAGAGCTCATTGAGCCAGGTCTCCGTGATGAACGCAATGTCAACGTCCTGCGAGAGAATGGCTTCTGCTAGTTCGGTTGCATGCATGGATGCCGATCTGCAGTTGATGAGCATGCAGTTGGTGGAAAGCTCTTTTTTGCTAGGGTTCTTTTCCTTGAGCGCCCTAGGAAGGGAGGTGAGGAAAGGCAGTCTAGGGAGTTTTGTGCACGGAGGGTCTCTTCCGAAACCCGTGATCACTTGGATCTTGGATTTTGGGGAGTCAAAGGGGGGTGCATCGTATGAAGAGGCTAGATCGGCCGCTTCTTTGTCAGACATCGCGGCTTCAGTCCTAGTAGGTCTTGAGGAGAAGGGCTCTATGTCGGTATTTGAGCGACTCTGAGCCCTAGTGACGGGGACTGTGTTTCTTAGGGTTTTTTGTGACAAGTCCTCCGTGTCCATTCTTGAGGGTCTCTGTACCTGTGTCTCGGGGGTTGCTACGGGCCTAGTGGGGTGCTGGTGGTGGTTGGAGTTGAATGGCGAGGGTACCCTGGGAGGGGATTGTTGGGGCCTTCGGGCCTTGTCGAGGGTGGTGAGGATTTCGCTCAAGCCCCGGGAAATTGCTTCTAGCTGGTTTTCTAGTGAAGCGAGACGCTGCGCCATGGTGTCGTGGGCAGGGGTGAGGGCATCATGGGGAGGGTCGACCCGTGTGGTGTAGGTCGTGTTTATGATTAGATGCCTATTACTACTGGTGTAGAACATGTTGTCCCTTTTTGGTACCCTGGGAGGGGGGTGCATTGGGTCATGGCGTGAAATCGACCTTCTGAGATCTGGGCGAGTACTAGTGTGATTCGGGGTCGATGGCGGCCGAGCGGGTTCAAGGAGTTGCGGAGGGTGGATCAAATTAGGAGGTTGAGTCTGTTGTTCCTTTGAGAGTTGGAGAGCACTCTTTGTAGAGGCGCTGGAGTGGGGGTGACTCGGGGCGGGCGGGAGGAGGAGGTGTGGGGGCGGCGGGGACAGTTTGTTTTTCCTGTTGGGGCCGATTATCTGTTGGTGGGAGCTGGGTCGGGAAGGATCGAGGCAAGTGAGGAAGAGCGGAACGGAGTGTGGGGAAGAGGGAGTCGAAAGCCTCTAGGTTCTCGTTATTAGCCTGAATCAGGATAGTGCCGTTAGTGTAGATGGTCACAGACGTGATCCCACCCCTTGACGAACGGTTAGGGAGTGAGGTTGTGAGTTTGCAGCTATGTGAGGTAGTTGTGGTTTTGGAGATGTAGAGTTGTGTTCTGAGAGAAGTGTTCCATTCCACACAGTTCATACAGGCTTAACTAAAGACGCAATTTTGTAAAGTATTTCTGCAATACAGCAGACAGTAAAACAGTGAAAACATCAAAAAAAGACTCTGCACCAGTTTGGAAAAATAAAACAAGACCAAAATGACAAACATCCAATAAGTAGTAGGCGAGATATGCATTTTAAGAGATTACATTAAAAAAGAGTGCTTATAAGCAAATAGCGCTTAAAGAGTTAATTGCTTGCTCTGGACCGGCACACAGTCAAAAGAGTCAAGAGTTCAGTCCAACTCCGAAGGAGTGCAGGAGAGATACAGGACCCTCGGAGGGACCGCTGAGCAAAAGTACCTTAATCCTGGTCTCAAACAATGAGATACAGGGTGCAGCCAAGTGACGTGTCATTGTCGATTCCGCAGTTGAGGACATGCATTGATTTTCTCCAAGCAATGATGGCAACATGCTGGTTTCCGAAGATGAAGCGCTGGATCTGAGGTAGATTGTTTTTTTGGCTGATGCAATGGCTTTCTCCACACAAACAAAGGGATGCATCGATTGTCCTTCAGCAGTGGTGGCCATGTCGCAGTTCCATTGCAGTGGTTCCTGTTATGCTGTGATGCTCAGGTGTCAAGTGCAATGCGCTGATTCTGTTCCAGCAGCAATGGTGATGCGTTGGTTCTGCACGTCAGAAGATGCATCGTGTCCACCGGAGCAAGCACCTGGGTTCACTTTCAATAAACCAGGCACAGTAGCAGGGTTGACGACCTTGATCTCCCTGAGTCCTTAAAGAGCAAGAGCCTAGTCAGCCAGCCCTTGGAGACACTCTGTCTGATCCAGTCAGAGGGCGCAGCAGGCAGCAGAGACCACAGCAAGGCAGCAGTCTTCCAAAGCAGCAGTCTAGCAACACCAGTCCTTAGTACAGCAGTCCTTCTTGGCAAAGTGTTTCAGGTCCAGAAGTGTGGGAAGTTGGTAGGGCCAAAGGTCCAGAAGGTATACCCAATTATGCCTTTGAAGTGAGGGTGACTTCAAAAAAGGGTTTTTGAAGTGCACTGAGGTCTCTTTATCCTGCTCTGGCTCCAGACTCAGTCCTAGGAGATATAGTACCCTTTGTGTGTAAAGAGGGCCCAGCCTATTCAGGTGCAAGTATGAGGCTGTGCCCAGCTCCTCCCTCGGTTTCTCCCAGGAAGATGCTATATGTCACACTCATCCTTCCTTTGTGTAGGACTGTGTAGAGGGAATACACAAAATCTACTGTCTACCAGCACAGCCAGTGATCAGAGACAGGCAGCAGATACCAAAGAGCTAAGAGCAGGAAAATGTCAAACTTTCAAAAAGGGCATTTTCAGGATGGTAACTACAAATCCAAAGTCACCATTAAAGAGGATTTGTCATTACTTTTGCAGAAGTATTAAATATGAGAACTCTACCCTTTCTAAATTAGTAATTACAGTGTATTCAGTGTAATAAGGAATTCCCAGTATTAACCTATGAGAGGGGTAGGCCTTTCAGTAGAGAAAAATAATTTTGGGAGTTTTTCACTACAAGGACACGCCAAATGTAAAAGTACATGTCCTTTGATTAACATAGCATCCTGCTCCGCGGGCTACCTCTGGCCTACCTTGGGGTTACTTATATGTAATAAAACTAGAATTTAAGGCTTGGCAAGAGGTGCCAAATGCCAATGTAAACTGTACACACAAGCTCTGCAGTGGCCGGACTGAGGCATGTTTAAAGTGCTACTTGTGCAGGTGGCACAATCAGTGATGCAGGCTCATTAGTAGCATTTCATTTACAGGTCCTGTGCATATGTTGTGCACTTTACTAGGGCTTTATATGTAAATTAAATATGCCAATTGTGTATGACCCAATGTTAGATGGAAGAGCACATGCACTTTAGCATGGGATAGCAGTGGCAAAGTGCTCAGAGTCCTAAGGCTAACAAAATAAGGTTAGAAAAAGAGGAGGGCAAAAAGTTTGGGGTGACCTTTCAGAGAGAGCCATTTTCGAACAGAGTGTTTCCCTATACAGGATTCCAAGACAAACAGAATTCTCACAATGTGTCTACCAATTGGTATGGCTCCCCCAGCAGAAGATCATGCAACTTGGGGCACAATGTTTGCTGCCATATTTACCATAACTCATGGTATACCATCCATTGCTGTTTTGCCTGAAGTGCTAAAACAGATTCAAAATGAATGCTGGCCTGCCTCGGTCCTGGATTAAGGGATTACATTAAATGGCAACTTTCCCACAGTTTCCTCAATTATTTTAAGTAACATTAAAGGGGAGGCAGCAGAGATTGGCAGTACGCCAACACCTCACACAGGTTCTCATTGAAGATCAAGAGCCCGAATTACCAAACATTATAGCTGAAAGCTATACATCCATAGATTGCACAAATTTCCGAGCCAGCCTTAATATACTGCAGTTTAAAGGAAATTCTAAAAAAGACAATACCAAGCAGGCACCTGAGTTTTCTGAAAAAAACAATGGGACAGACACAAAAAAAAAGATTTAAAAAAACGGGGTTGATCTCCACAACCGGAGCCCACTGACTTTTTCATTTACATAGTCGTGATACACTTAAACAGCCTGATAGGTATCAGTATGCTGTTCCACGTCCTTTTTGTTCCTTTCAGGACTCACGCAACAAACGCTCGGAGAGAGAGGGATGACCAAAATGCAGGTATGAAGAGAATGTGAAACCCAGATAGAACTCATAATGCTCATCTGACATCATCATAAAAAGAAAGAGAAACTTCTACAACAAAAACTCCAATTTGAAAAGAAGGAAATGGCAGATATTTCCACTAAACATGCCCCTCATATTTAGAACGCTCCTTCAGGAAAAGACGTGTGCATGGACAGTGCTAGAGAGTGCATCACAGGTCACAATAGTTTTCTGGAATCTTCAAGAGTTTCTGGTTTTGAGAGAAACTAATGAATTTATTCAAGTTGAAACACCAGATCAGCAGGTGAGCCCTCCCAACAGACTTTATGATTTGGACATCCAAATTGAGCGTGACATATTGTGTACTATTAAAGTAATACTCCGGAAAAGTTTAACAACCACCTCTGACATTCTCTTAAAAAAGTCCCACAAGGGGAAGATGTCATAGTACCTCCCTTCTCTGTGCTTCTTCTTGAAGTTGCCAAACAGCATATGCCACAGAATGGGCCCTTGCTTAAGCCCCAGCCTAAGCCCCAGCCTTATATCACAATAATGTAGGCTGGAGTAAGAACGCGCCTTACCATGCTATAGAAATAAGATCCAGCCCACAGGTGCAAACACAATATTCAGTTAAACATTAAGCAAAATGCCCTGTTAGGGAAATTGTCTTACATTTACAGTATCAAGGTGTAATAGAGCATTGCATTTCAGCAATGAGCAATCCATTATTTCCGGTAGCCAAATCGGATCATTCCTATTGCTTAGTCTTAGACCACAGATACTTAAAAAGTCATACACGTACATTTGCAATTCTAAATTTGCATAGCACAGCTCCAATGAACAACATAGTTTGCAAAAAATACAAAACCACTTTGGACATTTCGAATGGCTTTTTCTGCTAAAATATAGAGCCTGAAAGCAGAGACGTAATGGCGTTTCTCTGCTTTGGGCGTCCAGGGAAAATTCTTCCAACTTCCTCAGGGGTATAAAAACAGCCCAAGTCTGTTTGCAACCCGAGTCACATCAATTCTAGATGGCATTGACCCAGAAGCATGGTCCTATGTCGATGACATATACCTTATGAAAAAATGAGTAGATCGCATTGTTTTGAGATTTGCTGAACAAGGCTACAAATTACATTTTAAAAACAAAAATAGCTTTTCTCAGTGTCCTGTTTTTGGGATACGAGTTATCAAATGAAGCCTTACCCCATATTTTTGGGAGAAATGTACACCGAGCATCATCAAATACCTACAATCACTTTCATGTTTTCTCAACATTGGTAGAACATACATACCAGACTACGTAAAATGGGTTAAACCATTGTATGAATTGGTCCATCCTGATTTTCCCAGTACACATTGGGCATCAGATCATACACAGATTCTCAGAATAATGCAAACTGACATGCTTGCATCCAGACATGTACACACACATGCCAACATGACTAACTTGGTGATCCGCATAATTGCAGGATCCACTGGCTATACATATCACCTTTAATGAGGGTGATAGTGTGTTGATCATACTTATTCTCCAATGCTGAAATGAGTTTTTCACCACAGAAAAAATACTGATTGCATTCTGACAGTTGTTATAAAGGAAAGACAGTTGGCTCAGGGAAGTGCATAATTGTGGTTAATTCTATTCCAGCCTTAGAGGCTGTCACCACTGCAAGCGTTCCTAATGCAAAAGCCTTACATCCAAGATGGATACAATGTGCCACCTTCCTAACAGCTACTTATGTTAAGTATGTCTTTGACCCTACCTTGCAAATGCAAGGATTTCTCCAATATGAGCAAGAATATCCTATGGCCACTGAGGTTTTGCCTCTTTATCAGTATGATTGCATAATACATATAGCTTGTTCAGCTCAGCCCTCAATTGGCACTAAGCAGTTATAGTCAGTTGCATGTGCACCAGTACACAGTGTCATGAGAATGCCATCAATAAAAACATTTGAAAACAATCTTCAGGGGATTGTACAGCTCAGCTGGCTGAACTTTAATTCTGGCACTAGAACATAATGATCCTGAATTACCCACACTTATAGAGTGTGATTCGTATTACTGTGCCCAGTCTTTTATTGAAAACTTAATTTATTGCCACTTAATTGGATTCAGAGATTCTAAAGGAAACACTATCAAGCATAAGTTTGCCTTGGGAAAAGGCGGCACATCTTAAAAATTGTTTGTCTTGGGCTCATGTAATCCACACATTGAGTCATTAGCGTGTTGGAATACCTGTTGCAGGGCATTCACTAGCTGATGAAGCTGCAAAAGCAGTGATTCAGACTGCTTAAGTAGCTGCAATTACTTGGTCACACACAAGGGTGGATGATGACTGAAAGTGCCTGGGCCCATATATTCAGTTCTGCTCCAATGTCGGTCTTCCGATGGCTCTTTTTAGCAGCATGAAAACGTAAAGGGGAGTAACATTTTGTAAGTCAATTGAAAATACAGTGTTACACTGAGGAGCTACATAAGAACCCAACTCAACAACCAATTATAGGTTAGTCAAATGTATTACAAATTCAAAAATAGTTGGACATACACGAATCTTAGCATAAGAGTATAAAAGTACAGGGGAATCGGGAAATCCAAACCTTCCAAAGATATTCACTCGGTGCAGCATGAAAAGGACAATAAGTTCTATGATGATTATGCAAGAAATGAGAAAACAAAAGTTCAGATTTAATACATAGGCACTTCTCCAGGATGCACCATTTAGTTTTATCTATCCCTACTCTAACTCTAAAGATGGCATCACTAAATTAGCAAATAAGCAAAAGGTTTGCAAGAGAAAAGGTGTCAGTGGGTAGAGCCTTCCTAAGAAGTCACTCCACCATAAAATGGGTCTGAGGCATGAAGCCACAAGCAAGAAAGGAAGCAAGTTAGCACTCAGGTGCTCTCCTTCAGGAAGGCAAGCAGGAATGGGGTGCCTGTCCCTCTCTACCATGCATCTTATACTTAAAGTTGTATTCAGCAAATTTCCCTTAATTCTTTTCTCACATGTACTCTACAGTGGGCTCAGCCATGAAACGTTTCCATGACATTGACTCCCTTCACAGCCTTCTGCATGTCCACCCATCTGTAGCAGTTTGTCCTTGGTCTCCTCTCCTTCTTCTATGTGAAAACACCTCCATCCACCTTATCTTCTCCAGACCAAGCTAACTGTAACTTCTTCATTCCACAACTTATCTAATAGAACAATACCCCTACTCTTCACTAGCAAACGTTGTCCACCTGAAATGCCAACATGGGACAGAAAGCATTCTACAAAACTCACATAAGAATTTAAACATTACTTTCAGAAACAAGGACATTTCAAAATGTTCTGCAGATTCAGGCCTACTACTTAGGCTAAAATAATGAATTCACCATGCTATGTACGTTAGTAATTACATAAACACTATCATTCAAGAGGAATATTTCCCCTAACTACATTAATACGTGACTGAATCACATCTCTAACGAGACCTACAGAAAAGGATTACATTGGTTACATATTTCAACACAAGTTCTAAGCTTTACATTGAAACGCATTAATTTCATAGGAGCGTGTTGCTTGATTCACGTTTGCTCTAACATATAATTTCTCTCATAACATTGAATAATATGTGATTGTGTTCTACAAGCGATTACATTGCACTCCTAACAGGAATCCCACGTAGGATACAGATTTTCGGCTCTATCAATGACACCATTGTTGCTGTCAATGCTTCACGCAGTGGCACTCTGTTAACTAAAAATATCCAGCAAAATACTCTTAGTGCCCAAAACATGCCTTTTGGTCCCATTCCTGGGATGGGTGATCGAGTGATGCCCACCCAAGACTGCAGGCTAGAATTAATTGTAGCTGCTCATTAAGGATTAGCATTTGCCCATGCATGTGTGGCAGTTACACTTTCATTGGTACAGAAACACTATTGGTGCATAATCTGTACAGGCAGACAAAACTATGTTTCCTCACTTGTTACATTTGTCAGCAAATTTGAAGTTCTACCGCAGCTCATCCACTGCAGACACCCCTTCTCATTTCAAACAAACCCCTAACATGCGTCTATTTAGATCACTGTGGGCCTATGCATTCAGATGGTGCATTCAAATTTGTTCTATTGGCCGAAGATTCATGATCTCAATTTCTATAGGTATGGCCACAATGATTGGCTCAAACTGTTAATAAAGATTGCAAGTCTTTATCGGGACATAGGAAGTGACAGCATTGCACTAGGACCAGCGTTTGCTTCTAAGGCTTATCGGAATACCATAGGAACCTTGGGTGGTGCTGTGCGTTATTCCTCCCCCATCATTGTGAGGGAAATTTGACAGTGGAAAGGAAAAATTGTGATCTAAAGCACTCCTTAACAGTTAGAGTATTAGGTTCAGATATTAATTTGACTAATCACTTAAATGGATTCCAGAGATCTTCAAATAATCTGCCTAAACGACCCTTGGGAGGTCGGACCCCGTAAGAAATCCTTTTTGGGGTCAAGATGTATGTTCTAGATCTCCTCAATCCATGCACAGTGGCAGCAGATGCACCTTTTGACATCAATTCATGTTTTGCTGTTTTACAGGAACTACAAGACTTGTGAGATGAGCTCTTAAATGAAATTTCCAAACGTTCTGCCACTGACGAAGGGCAGGAGCAACCAGCAGCTTCTGTCTGGATTCCTAAAGTTGAAGATGTAGTTTGACAGAAGATTATGGACATGTTAGAAATTGGGTTTCTGGTTGGCAGAGGAATACACCCTGTCCAAGCTGGAACCACAATCCTAGGCAGGGTAAGTCAATACACAACCTAAATTATGATGTGCTTGTCCTCTATTAGCATGGTACAGAGCAGGCAGGCTTAACTTAACAGTAAAATAGTTGTGCAACACTTAAACAGTAAAACAGTGAAAACACTACACAAGAAGGATCCACGCCAGTTTAGAAAAATGTAACTTAATTTAATAAATAGAGCAATTCTAAAATGTCCAATGTGTAGAAGTTGAGATATGAATTTATGAAGCTCCTAAAGAGTTAATTGGTCTAGCCGGACTGGGACAAAGTCAAGATTTCTGTCCGACTGCAATGGAGTGCACCCTGGATACAGGGATCCACTTAGACCTGCTGAACAAAGGTACCTTGATCCTTGGTCTGCATTGACAAGGATGTGGGGTGCAGCCAAGTAATGCGTTGGTAATCCCCATGCAGTTTGGGTAATGCACCAGATTTCTCCACACCATGGCGGCAATGCTACGGTTCCATGAGCGAAGCGTCAGTTTCAAAGTGCAGCGGTTCTAAGTGTGATGCACCAGGTTCCTCCATGCGGTGCAGTGCGCTGATCCAGTTCCCGCAACTGCGGCGATGTGTTGATTCTGTTCTTGCAGCAGAGGATGCGTTGGTTCCACTAGAGAAAACCCATAGGTCCACTTCCAAAGGTCCAGGACTGGGTTGGCACCACTTGGTTGGACAGACTTGCAAGCAGTAGAGTCCAAGGGTTGGAACAGTTGGGTTGTATGTCTTTTATGTCCTTGAGACTTTGTAAACAGGAGGCTAGCCAGCAAGCCCTTGGAGTCACTCTGGGTCCAATTGATGCAGGTCCAGTCCTTCTCTCTCAGGCAGAGAGTGAGCAGCAGGCTCGGGACAACACAACAAGACAGGAGTTCAACAAACAGCAGGTCCAGCTGAGTGGCATTCCTTGAGCAGCTCATCAAATCCTCTTCATCCTGGCAGAGTGGTTACTTGTCCAGAAGTACTGAAGTTACGGTGTCATTGGTCCCCTACTTATACCCTGTAGTGCCTTTGAAGTGGGGGAGACTTCAAAGAAAGCTTTGAAGTGTACAGAGGTCAACCATTCCTGCCATGACTCCAGACTCACTACTGGGGAATATGCATCCCTTTGTGTGTGGCAGGGCCCAGCCTATGCATGTGTAAGTGTGAGGCTGTGCCCAGCTCCTCCCTCTCATCCTCCCGGGAACATCCATCAGACACACCTCAGCTCCTTTTGTATGAGGGAATACACAGAGCACAGCAGTCACCCAACTCAGACTGACTAGAGAGTGGCAGAAAGCACTAAATGGCTAAAGTAAGTAAATTACAACTTTCTAAAAGTGTTATTATAGGAAAGACAAGGTTAATCCTACTCAAACGGAACAAGGGAACATAAAGTATTACGAAAACAATTTTTCTTGTGGACAATGTACGGATAGATGATATGTAATTGGATGTAGCAAATTCAAACCAGAGAATATGATGTCAAAAGGAGAAAATGTTACACACAAAACAATAAAGAGTCCAATTCTTATTATTATACAAGTAATATCTGTATTGACAATTTGATAGTGCTCGGTGTCCCATGTGAAAAAAGAACCAAAAAAGAAATGTGACACAATACAATATATATAGGGTTTCTTAAATATACATCAACGACTATTCACAAATATACAATGTCCTATAGGGGCTACCTTTGGAATTCAAAGAGCCCAGAAATGGTTCGTTGACGTTTCGACCCCATAAAGAGTTGGGGCTGTCATCAGGACCTTAAAATAAGGGACATCTGGAGATTCAATGGGCACTTGACCCAAATAAAGAAGTGTACACCATGCAAAGTGAGAATTACTAAGGGAGTGTTGCTTACGTAGGGCCCAGCCGGGTGCCTAGAAAGGGTGGGGAAGGGAAGACCGGTATATTAGAATTATTCTCCACAGGATATGGGATTCCAAAATGGTACAAGCCATAGAGGCTAGTGTTACAAGGGATATGGTCCAGCTAGAGCATGTGGTAAGAGCCAGAATCTGAGTCAGTAATGGTAGGAGACTGGGTGGGCTAGCAAAATCAGCCTTCCTGTACTGTACAGAACAAAGTCAATAATCCACATCCAAAAAAAGGATAATAAAAGTGGGCTGTCGAAATCAACTTGCCAATTCTGCATAGTCACACCATGGACCCCCTGCATGCATCCCCTGGTGCAGAAGCAACAGGGGCCCTTTGATTCCTTGCAGCCACACTTTTCATAGTGGGCTCAATGCCATAAAATCTGTGGTGATGAGGAAACTCATAATATGCTTGCCGGTGCCGCAGTTGCACCACCAGCATATTAGGGGCCTCAGACTGTAGCAGCGGTCCCATGGCCGTATTACCGCCCTACTTGTAATAGGGCGGTCCAACCACTGGTGAGGCTGCAGCCGTACCCCCACCTTGCGTCTGCCAACCAAACTCATAAGAAGGCTCTTAGGGAAGTTACCTTGTTCCTATTTTTAACATTAACTTTGATAAGTTAAACCGACTGAGGGGCATATTAACAAGAGGGGGAGATAAAATTATCGCCGCTTTATCGTCCGTTTCGGCCGAAAAGCGGCGATAATTTAATCGCAATATTAGCAAGGACACTGGAGCGCGTGTTTCCGTGATTTAGCACCCGCTTTGCATCGCACCGTTAATGAGATGCAAAGTAGAATAATCTCTCAGTAAACCGATCCCAATCTCCAGTATTCCCCTCTTGTGAATACATATGCCTCGACATCACTAGCAATGGCAAACCAGTATGCTCTCTACACACCCTATATCATCCACCAGGTGATAACCTCACCTTTACCGAACATTTCATGGACATAGTCTCTACTAATGCCGGACATCAAAATATCCAAATATTTCTCGGAGACCTCAATCTCCACTGGAATGACCCCAATGATGCAGCGGTCAATAGTATCAAAAACTTCCTCTCTGACCTCGACCTCACCCAAATTTGTAACAGCTCTACACATGATAAAGGAGCAATCCTTGATTTAGTAATCTCTAAAGTTGATTCCATCCAGCTAGATAAGATCCATCCATGTGATTGGTCCGATCATCATATCATCACCTTCTTCATCAATGAAACAGTGAAACTTAATTTGGCTCAACCCACAAGACCTAAAGTATGGAAGAGGGATCTGAAAAACATTGTTCCTAACACAATCCCAACCTCCAGCTCCAACTTCCTTCTTCCCCCTGAAGGGATATCTGATGTTCATGATCTCACCAACCACTACTTCAATTCCATGAACATGTTATTAAACGAGGTCGCCCCCCTTCAACTAAAGAGAGTTTCCACAAAAGACTCTAAGCCTTGGTACGATGGAAGACTCAACGAGGACAGACGATCCTTAAGAATAACTGAACGTAGATGGAGATCGGCTCCATCCGCCAATCACCTCAAGATACTAAGAAAGAAGAGAAACGCCTACTACAGAAAGATCAAGCGCACTAAAGCAGACTTTTTCAGTCATCAATTAGACCAGGCCAAAAATCGTCCCAAAAAACATTTCGAGCTAATCAAAACTCAATCTTAGGATGCACCTCACCGCCCCCAAGCTAACTTAGGCTCACGACCCAATTGCGAAGAATTTGCCTCCTTCTTCACTCTGAAGACCGATAACATAAAGAAGGACCTACTCAACGATCTAATCACACATACTGTCACACACACGGACTCCTCATCATCCCTTCTAGGAGCCCCACATCGAAATCCACTAAAGTTCGACCTAAAAAATAATGCATCCTGGTCATCCTTCAATACCTATAATGAAGAAACTATACTCAAAATGCTTACTGCTCTGAACCATACCAATCACTTCACTGACCCTCTCCCAGCAAACTTCATAAAAGACTTCACCCCGCTGCTGCTGCCTCTTTGGACCATGATCATAAATAACTCTTTACGCCAAGGATCCATCCCTGACACCCTCAAATCCGGGCAGGTATCCCCCATCCTAAAGAAACCTACGGGTGACCCCGCGGACTTAAACAACTACCGCCCAATATCCAACATCCCTACCCTGGCCAAACTCTTAGAAAAATGTGTACACCTCCAGCTTGTAAGACATATAGACCATTTCAACCTACTCAACAAATACCAATCAGGTTTTCGTGCAGGTCACAACACTGAATCAGCCATGACCCATATAATTGACGATGCACTACAAATCCTAGACCAGAACGAAGCCTGCTTACTCATCTTGCTCGACCTTTCCTCGGCCTTTGATAGCGTCAAACACGACAACCTGCTAGACCTGTTGCAACACAGAATGGGACTATCTGGATCAGTTCTAAACTGGTTTACATCGTTCCTCCAAAACGGATCGCAACGATTCAAGGTCAACCACTCCCTGTCCAAACCCGCTCCAGTCACTTTAGGAGTCCCACAAGGATCTTCCCTATCTCCGACACTGTTCAATCTATTCATGGAACCACTCACTGAAATTCTATACTCGTCTAACGTACAATATCACATGTACGCAGACGACACACAACTATACCTAAAGATCCATTCTCTAGAAGACATCAAATCGCTCAACACAACTCTCGGAAAAACTCAGACCTGGCTGGCGGAAAACCATCTAAAACTGAATACCCTCAAAACCGAATTCCTCCTAATCGCTCCTCCCGCCCAAGTACCCATAATGCAAGACTGGATCAAACACCTAACTGCACTCAACTGCCAACCTCTTATCGTTGACTCAGCGAAATCGCTGGGAGTAACGCTGGACAGAAATCTCAATATGCAGAAACACATTAGCAACGCAACAAAAGGAGAAAACTTTCAGATAAATACTTTGAGAAAACTGAAACCTTTCCTGCCTGAAAAGGACTTCAATCTGGCAGTACAAGCTCTGGTCATCCCAAGAGTGGAATATGGGAGTGTCTCTCTCTGCGGCCTTCCCAGATCTTCAACGGCCCCTCTAAGAGCCTCAATCAATGCCGCAGCTAGACTTATTACTGGCTCCAAAAGAAGCTCCCACAATATCCCCGGACCTAAGATCCCTTAATTGGCTACCTTTTGAAGCCAGAATTCAACTAAAAATAGCATGTATGACACATCTTGCTGTGTCATGATCTCATGATATACTACTTTGGTGTATCTTTACTTCAGGAACTGAACAACAACTTTTCCTTGCCCTTTAGACCTGTGTGGTTACACTGCGTGCAGCCTGATTTCCGCTGTATGTGGTGCCCTTTCGAGTGTGCTTTGCACCTATGTCTTGCACTGCAATTGGTTGGATCAATGAATATGGATCTGCAAGTGCATCCATTAGAGGGCTCACCTTAAGTACTGTCTTATGAGACTGCCAGTGCTTCAGGATGCTTACTATGAATGATTATCGCCAGCCAGCATGGGTGTTTTGGCTCAAGAATTCCTGGGATCTAGCTCTCCTATTGCAGTTACACGTCCGGTTGGCACTTCATCAGCATTTGCTGATTGGACTGGATATGACCATGTTTGTTGCTTGAAACTTGCTTTTCAGGCCACTGTGGATATATCGGCTGTGGATGCGGGTTTCTTCCTGGATCTTACTGGCTCTCTGAGCATGGGAAACATTTCGGGAGCCTCCTAGATTTTTTATTTCGTCCCTTGTTTTTAAACCAAATTGACTTCTTACTAGTTTTCATTATTTGCATGTAATTAATTGACATTTTAAGGGATTTAATCTGCTTTTGACATAAAAGTATATTTTATTATCATTTAATTAACATTTTTGGCTAGCTTTTATGCATTTAGCTGAGTCTCCCTCCGGCCCAGGAGAGTGTGCTGTGAGGTGCTTGGACAAGTGCAACAGGCCCTGCTCTGAATCTCCATTTTAGTTTCATGTTTTTGTTTAACATCTTTTTCTAATGGTGACTTTTTACATAATTGACACCCACACACAATTAGGTACTGAGAGACTATTATACATGGAATTCATTTCTTAGTAAGCATTATTATGATATTCATACCCTCTGTCCAAGGCTAGGCACACAGACGTGATGTCCTTGTATTTGGGTGTCCGGTTGGAGACAGCTCTAATGCTTCAGACAAACCATTGCTTCAGTTCTGCATCTTTGACTCAGTGCTATTGGAGCAACACTTTTATTTTTATAAATGACCTATATGCTACATTTGGGAGAGGAGCACTTCTGAGGTGCAGCCTTGCTAACTCTGACCTCTATCCTGCAAAGGACTAAAGCCTGTTATATACTGGCCGGCTACCTGATGCAACACACTTAGCATTCTCCTGAATGAGTCTGGCCGAGGGCACTCCCACTGTGCTCTCGATAGTATAGGTAGTGTTAGGTAAGAGTATAATCATATAGTAATGTTATAATGGTTGAACTGTTAATCTTTTTCACTATTCTTGCAATGCTGCTGACAATGCTTTGTTCTTCTGGCTAAAATTGCAGCTCACTCTTTCTATACAAGAATATGATTGTTTCAATAAATGTTTGAAAAGCCTTTACCTTTCTTGTGTTTAGCTTGGGCATGCAAAAAAGTAACAATGAAAGGGTAGATCTGTTTCCACAATTTCCTTGGGAAATAAAGAGTGGTCATGTTCAAAGTTGCTAATACCATCTGGTACCCTCGTAAGGTTAGGTTCACAGATGTGAGTCATCTAGGGACCAGGCCAACATTTTATGATGGTATGTGTGAACTGAGTTTCCATATTTTGAAGCTTATGTTGTCCAGATACACAGTCCTACTTAATTCGATGAAATCATATAACACAGCTTGTTGGAACACTTCAGTGAAAAAAACACTGGAGCTGTATAACAGCTTGCTCATTAATAACTTTAAGTCTGAGGAGGATCTAGCATGTTCTCCTGATTTTCCTCTTTCATCTTCATTTCATCCATCTAACGATTATGTTCACCTTTGCAAGGCTATGCAAGATCTTCAAAGAATACTTGAATCCATCCTTACTCTCCTTGAAAAGGCAACCACTAACTCCGACCGTGCTCTAGATATACAAACAGCAATCTTAAAATCTTTAGCAAGTTAAGCTTTCCTGCCTTTGACATAATACAGACAGTAAAGTCGGAGTCCAAATGGCCATGGAGTCAGCATAACCAGTTGCACATACAGTTGAAAATCTTGGTAAAACATTGTCTGCAACTCAAACGGGCAAAAAAATATCAGAAGGAAGAAAGGTGAAAGGGACAGTCTATTACCGTCTTTAATTATTCTCAGAAACTTCAACAATACAGAAGTCACCTAATGATCGATCCCCTTTTCCCTAATTTCCAAATTTTTAACAAGCATAAATTTCCAAATGACAAAGAAAATTTTCTTTCACTATCTCATTCCCCATTCCCTCAAAAAGAAAAACCTCTGAGAATAGCTGATAAGGTTAGACCAAAAAAATGAGGGGAAAAAGGAGAACAATCAGAAGAATTACTAAGAGAAGCTACTAAAGAATAAAATTCAACTCACAGAGCAAAATAAGTGACTTGCCTATAAACATAACAACGGAAGCTACTGGTGAAGGTACACAAACCTCTTGTCGTCAAGAGGCACATGTTAGCTCTCCTCCTCTCCCTACGTTACCCAATGAACAACAGGGAGTGTTAAATCAGAATGGTCCTTAATTCTCCAAGGCAAAATCACTGGCGGAATGTCTACCAAAGTTTAGTTCTGAGCCAGCAGTAAATGTAAAGTCAAACCCAAGGGCAATATGAACTTTTTGCAGTACCTATCCAGGTTTTTCTGAATGATAATAACCCTCAAAATAACAGACAAAGAATAAAATGGGTCCCAAACTTTTCCTTTCTCTCCTCATCTTTACCGAACAAATATGATTGTACTATTGCATATGTAAAGTTTTGGTCTAATTCTGAAAGATTGTATAAAAATGTTTTTGACATCAGAAGTATTACCTTGTCTCCTACATTACAGCAGAGTCACTGTTTTACCAACTCATGGAGTTTACACTCTTCTTTCTTCATTTCTCTTGAAAGTAATGGTATATTCAACAAAGGGCTTACTGGTACAATTACAATACACACGCATCAACCAAGAGGGAATACAAAAAAGAAACCAAAATCCTCTGACAATGGCCAGCAGAAATGCAAATGTAACAAATCTAGCTAGGTCTGTAAGCTCCCTTTTAAGTTATAGCTTAGGGATAATTTCCTGGAATTTAGCTGGTGTGCGAGTAGACAAACCTATGAGCTGTACACATTCTAATCCTTCAATTATTTGTCTCCAAGAGACCTGGTCTATAACCCATTTTAACATTGAAACATTTTACACAATTGATGTGCCAGCTCAGAAGATTAAGAAAGGCTATGCTAGGGATGACCTTGCCACTCTCCTCTCCATAGAGTTTCAGTGGAACTTTGAAATATTATGACTTCCTTGCAACAATGTCTAGTGTATTAAGATCAAACTACCTAAGTTAAGTCAACACTCAATGGATACTTAACATTTATACTCCCCTGGATCCCATTATAATTCTATTGGAATGGACATTTTCAGAACATTAAAGCCATCCTAGATTTGAAAGAGTTTTCTCAGATGATCATAATGGGAGATTTTATTGCAAAAATGTCCATTCGGGCACTAAATTCCCACAAACATAAGGAATTAGATGTGGCATGGAATGTCCAAGATTCCACCTTCCATCCTAATCAAACGGTGGATAAACAGGGTGGTCTACTTTTTCACCTGGTATGAGGTATAATTGGGGAGATTCAAAATTGAAACGTGGACAGGGACATTCCGGCATCTTTCACGAGAAAAGATATATTTGGTTCTTCTATTATTGATTATACTATAGTCAGCTATAATTTCATTCCACAAATTTTCATCGCTCCAAGTGAATTTCACCCATGGTAGTTACTATGCAATACTTCACTTAAGCTTCAAGACACCTCAACAACTGACCTCATCTTCCTCATTAAACAATGGAAATGGCAGGGCAACAGTGGCTTTGAAGCAGGGATACATTATTTGGAGTTATTCCACAATTGCCCCATTCAAGTTGCTCTTTTATATAGTGTTTCAAAATATAATTATGACAGGAGATCCAGTCAAGGACTTTGAAGACACAATGTCAGAAGTGGCACATAAGATACGAAGAAAACTCAACCAATAAAGAATAAAGCAATCTCCTCTAAAGATCTGAAAGAGGCTGAACTTTTCGAAAATTAAACAAGCTTATTCACCAACAGTTTTCCAATCCATCAGTATTCAGATGTAAAGAAAGGCAAGCACTAAGAAATAAAAGGAGGAAAATACATTCTGAGCTCAACAGAAAGGCAGCTGACTTAAATTGGCAGGATCTGCAACAAGCGATAAAGTAAAAAAATTATAAGACTTTTTGACACCTAGTCGCTAAGTTCACAGTAGTAACCAAGGCCTCTTCGCATTTCTCTCTCTGAAAGAATCGACCATTTTACTTACTTAAATGCCAACACACAACCTCAACACAGCACGAGCTGCCTTTATCATCTACAGCACAAACTACTATGGACAAAGTGCAACTAAATCCACAGAATCTAAAACAAATAGTATCTCTAATAAACAAAGCAAGACAATTGGATGCAATGGGTCTGGATGGGATTCCAATAAAAGTGATGAAGAATGACCTGGAAATCTGGAGTAAATTCCTAGTAAAACCTTTTGGATTGTGCTATGTTACAGGGCAAATTCCAAGTTCATAGTGAGGGAGAATCATTCCTATTCACAAAAGGGAACTCACTCTTTGTCTAGTAATTATCACCAAATAGACATGCTGGACGCTTTGAGGAAGATGTTTACGTCCAGCATCCCGGAACATCTTGAAGAATGGGTACACTCGTCAGGGGTGGTTCCAAGTGTCCAAGTGGGTTTTAGATCCAATCACTCAGTGTTAGACAAAGGTAAAGGGGAAAGCTCAACCATATTTTACATATACCCTGTGCCCTCGCTCCCAAAATAAAATCACACATATGAGACTGCTGGTCCTTCCAATTGCCTATTACAACCCGCTTTGGGCCCGCAGGGATGGGCACACATCCTGCAGGCTCTGCGATTACCACCAAGAGTCATGGCTACGTCAGTTATATTGCTGTCCCACCTCGCTAACGATCGCCGACGCCTCCTAATCCCACTCTATCAAAGCAACGACCTTAGACATTTATGGGTGGATCCAACCTGTGCTTTACTAACAACACTGCATAAACCCTTGTAAGACCAGGAAAATTCACCAACAACATTCAAGCCGCGCTGCACACAGCCAACCTTAGTGCACGGAAAAAGGAAAGGAATGGCGAAACCTCTGGCAAAGAATATCCAAGCCTGGTTCAATCAGCCATGAGAACCGAAACTAGACCCATAGCCGAAACAAAATACAAAGTCAGTCGAGAGCTTGATCAGGATACACACACCACAACTCAGTGGGCAGAAATCGAACAGCAACAGGGACACTCTAGGCAAAAAGGCAGCACAGCCTGACTAAGTGCCCCTGATAACGGAAACTGCATTGTAAGAGCTACATGCAAATTGTTGCCAGTAACTGCGAACTAGGCTCCCCCAATAATACTGCTCTAAACTGCACAACACCTAAATTCGTCCCAATAGGCCCACCAAAGTGAGGGACTTTCCCATTAAGTACTATGAGTATAACAGTACAGGGACAACCCACCTTGCTCCGGTACTTTCAATGTACCTGTTCGTAACACTTCGTGGACTTACTATTAATCTTATTTTGTTTTTTAAATGAAATGAATGGTGATGTATGCTTTTTAAGCAGCAATATATAAATATACACACCCTCAGGACTGTATGCTGCTAACAAATTGCTAATTTGCACCGATGGGTAATCGCCTAAACCCGGGCGCCCACATGTAATGATTTAAATTAATTGATCATGAATAAAGAAGAAGTTAATCCCTGATAGACAATATAGCAATTGTTCAGACTCTCATTGGCTAATAGTTGCAGATTTTATACTCTGTATTTGTTGATTATTCAGTTGCATTTGACGGGAAACAACGGTTTGTCTCCAAAAATCTTGACATGGAACGGGCTGAAGCAGGGCTGTGTCTTGGCCCCACTTTTGTTTTCAAATTACTTATGTGATTTTCCCTTCCACTTTGCTAATCTTAAGAATTTCCCTTCTTCAATAGCGCATCAAGACTTGCATGTTTTACTATACACGGATGATGTTGTAATTTTTGATCTCACACTAATTGGACTCCAGCATGATTTAAATGCTCTTTTTAACTATGTGATAGATAACTAACTGACTGTAGCTATAACTATGACCAAGGTAATGCTTTTTAGAGGTAAGAGGCATTATTGCCCTTTTAAACGGACTCGGTGTAAGCTCTTTAGATATTGTAAAAACGTATATTTTCTTGGAAGGTTTTCTCTCAATCTGTGGAAGATAGATCTCACCTGTCGTACACTGGCTCTAAGGCATTGGCCCATATTGGTCCCTTAAGAAAATGCTATGACTCGCGCGAGCGCGCAAAACAAGATGGCCGCCTCCCGGTGAGCTCCTCCGCGTTTTCGCCCGTTTTTCGTAAAAAACGACGAAATTTTAGTCAGAATATGGCTATAAAGAGGTCGCTGAAGCAGTAAAGCTGGTACCTGTGCTGTGGGTCGTTTTTAGTGCCTCTGGACGACGGAAGTGGTGTTTTCTTCAATAAGGCTCCTGCTCCCAGTCTGCCTTCAGGTACTGCCAGGCTTGTCTGTCAGGGGGCGGAGTAAGCACCTAAGAAAGGGCCTGGCTTGGGCCTAGCCACTCCCACAGACCATTTTAGCTGCTGCACCAAGTTTTTGAAGGATTTGAACACCAAGATTATTATACCTTCCTACAAACATTATATTTAACTACAAATTGGTTCCTTTTTACGTCAAAATGGAAAATAAAAATTCTCTACATAATAAAAGGAGACAGCAGGTTTCACCTCCACCTATCAAATCAAAAGCGGTGGAATCATCTGAACCTTCCTTATCTTTAATTTTAGAAGAAATTCAAGCACTTCGTGTTAATACCGATACCATTGCGTCAGAGATTAAAAATGTACGCAAAGAAATGGCTTGCTTATCAATGAAAATTAAGATACAGGATAATAAGGTTAAAATAGATGCTTTTACTCCACTTATGGCGAAAATATCACCTATGTCTACACTCCTTTTAGATATGGAAAACCGCAATAGACAATATAATCTACGCATTTTCAATCTACCAGAAGATGTTGAAGGGGCCAACTGCAGATTATATCTGGAAACTTTGATTCCTGGCCTGTTGAAAATCAGTTTTCCAGAAAAATTTGAAATTGATAAGGCTCACAGGATTCCTTCTCACCGCAACCCTCAACACACCAAACCTCGACAAATGATCTTTAAAGTTCTCCGTCATCACCATTTGGTTTTGATTAGGAAAGCAGCAAGAGAAATTCCTTCGTTGATGGTCAATGGGAATAAAATATTTATCCATCAAGATTTCGCCAAAGAGACTGTTTCTGTTCGCAAAGAATTCACTGCTCTTCGTCCTCAATTAAGAAGTCTTGGTTTCAAGTATGGTCTTTTTGATCCCTCAACAATGCGTATTTGGAAAGATAACTTTTCGAAATCCTTTCAGCGTCCTCAAGAACTGAAACAATTTCTGGATCTACAGTCACAGCCTTTAATGGATACTCATGAATATACTACTTGACTATTTCCAGTCATGTACTTTTGACAAATTACTGAGTTATTCTTCATCGGGCTCCAACGGTATCGGTCATGCTTGTTGAGCATGTGTGCGTTTCACTCCTGATATTAATGTATTCTGTTTGTCTTTTTTTCCATGTTTTATTTTTTCCCTTTCATCTTCCATGTTCTAGAGCTACTACTTTCTCACAACCTCTTTGTATTTTTCACTATCCTCCTCTTTATCCTTTTTCTTTCTCTCTCTCATTATGGCTAGCTTACATAATATTAAAGTAGTTTCATTAAATGTTAAAGGTTTACGTCATCCAGTTAAACGCACAAAAATTTTAGATTATCTAGGTAGTTGCAAGGCTGATATTTGTTTTATTCAGGAGACTCATATAGATGATAAAATCTTAGATTATATGAAGAAAAAATGGGTTGATACTATTGTTTCATCTCCTGCTAATGGAAAAAAAATGGGGTTGCTATCTTTTTTGCAAAAAAACTACACTGCCAAATTCTGAATAAAACTTCAGATGCTGAGGGAGATATATTATAGTTAAAATTAAAATACATGATTCAGTCATCTTTTTACTCAATGTTTACGGCCCTACGGCGGATGACCCTCTTTTTGGTCTAACCTTACTACTGAGGTCTTGAAATTGGGTACAGCTCCGTTAATTGTAGGAGGCGATTTTAATGTCATAGCTGATCCTCTATTAGATAGATTATCCTGTACTAAATTTCACCCTCCTAAGGTTTTTCATGCTTTCAGATTATTTATTCAAACCACTAAATTAGTTGATATATGGCGCCTACATTTCCCTACAGAAAAAAGTTTTACATTCTTTTCAAACCCTCATAATTCTCATTCTAGAATTGATTATTTATTGGTCTCTAGACAATTAATTCAATCCGTGAGTTCTCCCAACATTGGCAACATTGATATCTCTGATCATGCTTTAATTTCTTTTGTTTTGAATTTGAATTCATCTTTTACAAATAAATCCAGATGGCGAATGAATACTGATATTGTTCTTAATGAACGTAATAAACCAAAACTCTTAACTGCAATTCAAGATTATTTCCTACTTAATCCTGAAGGTACCACTTCTATGGTTAATAGATGGGATGCTTTTAAAGCATACCTTAGAGGTGTAACTATTTCCATCATGGCTTATGAAAATAAATCCTTCAATAGTAATATTAAAAATATAGAAAAACAAATTGCGAAATTTGAGAGACTTTTCATAACGTCTAATGATCCTCAATATAGACTTAAACTGCAAAAGCTTCGGTATGAATTTAATTCAATACTTAGCAGAAGAGCTGGCATTCAGATTTCTAACTCTAAAGCCAAATTTCGTTTTAATGCCAATAGATCTGGGAAACTCCTAGCCAATTATTTACGTATAAAAAGAGCAAATCTCAAATAAACTCTATTCATGGACCTAGTGGCAAAATTGCTTTATCTCACAATGATATTGTTAATGAATTTCTGGATTTTTACTCGAATCTATATAACAAGCCTGATTTTCAGGATGCCTCTTTAATTGATTCCTTTTTAACTACATGTGGTTTATCCAGCATCTCTCAATCAGATAAAATAGGGTTAGATTCTCCCATCACTACAGATGAAATTTTGTTAGCCATAAAATCTCTTAAAAAAATAAGTCTCCTGGTCCAGATGGTATCTCGGCTGAGTTTTATAAGGAATTTCAAGTACAACTTTTACCCTTTTTATTTCAACTTTTTACCTCTTTTGGTTCTTCAGGAATTACTTCAGGCTCTTTTACTGAGGCTTTAGTTGTCGTGCTTCCCAAGCCAGATAAAGACCCCACCATTGTGTCAAATTACCGGCCTATATCTCTAATTAATCAAGATTGTAAATTATATGCTAAAATATTGGCATCTAGATTAGCTCCTGTAATGCATTCTATTATACACTCAGATCAATCTGGCTTTATGAAAAACAGGTACTCTGCAAACAATACAAGAGCCTTGCTACATGTTATTGAACAAGCTCCCAATTTAACTTTACCCTCAGGAATACTGGCCTTAGACGCTGAGAAAGCTTTTGATAAAATTCATTGGCAATTCTTATTTAATACCTTATTGTCATTTAATTTTGGTGAGGCATTTATTCGCATGATTTCTGCTCTGTATTATGCCCCTACTGCTCGTTTATTTATCAATGGCCAAATCTCAAATCAATTTTCACTTTTTAGAGGTACAAGACAAGGTTGTCCTCTTTCCCCACTTTTATTCCTTATTGGTATTGAACCATTTCTCAATGCTATACGAAAATGTGATGATATTAAAGGAATTAATATTAAAGATGTTACTATAAAAACTTTAGCTTATGCAGATGATGTACTCCTATTTATTAGTGACCCTATAATCTCATTCCCTTCCCTATTAGAGATTATCAAAAAATATTCTACAGTCTCTGGATATAAATTAAATACTAACAAAACTGAATTTTTCCCTTGAACATTTACTGTACCCCTGATATGATACCTATGACTGATATTATTTGGCAAAAGGATAAATTGAAATACCTTGGGATTTTATTCTCATCCTCTATAAAATCAACAATAACATTTAACTGTAACTTTATTTTAAATTATATAAAAGATAAAGTGTCTAAATGGTCTTCATTACATCTTTCATGGTGGGGTAGAATGGATTCCGTTAAAATGACAATTGCTCCAAAAATTTTCTACACCCTCGCCATGATTCCTACTCAATTTTCACTAAAGTTTTACAAAGATGTTGATAGAATTTTATCCAGATTTCTTTGGAACTGTAAACCGCCCCGTATCAGTTATAAAAAATTAAAAATGCCTAAATGTAATGCTGGGTTTGGATTACCAGACTTTTTCCTCTACCACAAAGCCTTTATTTTAAAGCAAAGTTCCATATGGTTTGATCAATCCTGTTTAAACAATTCTCCTATTTGGCTTGATATTGAGAAATCATTGGTAACTCCATTTCCACTCCCCACTTTGTTAACTATGTCTAATAGGTCATCAGTTTTGCATAAATCCGTTATACTAAAGTCCACTAAAATGATTTTTAATGATATAGATTCAATTTTTCTATCTCCTATGTCTATTACTGAAGACATGTCACTATGGTATAGCAATGTTATCAAGCTGAATAGGAATGTTAGTTACTGGTATTCATGGATTAATGCTGGTATTTTTTATCTTAAAGATATATATTCAAACAATGCTTTTTTATCATTTGAGTTTTTACGAACAAGATTTAATTTACCTCAAGCTGATTTTTCTAAATATGAACATTTATGTAATTCCATTTTAGATTCTTTTCCTCAAGATATTCCCTCTAATGTTAAAGCTGATTTATCAATTTACATTCAAACTGTCTCTACTTCAGCACATGGTGTTTCTATTTTATATAAAAATTATCTAATTCTCTAGGCAGCAACATTACTTTGCTTTCAGTATTTTGGAATAATGAACTTTCACTTTCACTATCCATTGATATATGGAAGGATATTTGGCTTAATAGTATTTCTGGTTGGCTGCCTGTTTCACTTTATCAAACCAACTCATATATCTTATTTAATTGTTTATGGACTCCATTACGTCTCTTCCAAGCTAAACTTCTTCAATCTGCTTCTTGTTGGCACTGTAAATCACACCCTGGTACATTACAGCATATGCTTTTTAAATGCCCTTTAATTTTAAAATTTTGGACTGATGTTTGGGATATTATAAAAAGATATTAAATATTCATGAGGATGTTTCTTACAATATGTTAATTTGCAAATCTGCTCTTCTTTCACATAGTTTAAATGACTTAGAAGGTAAACTTTTTAATTTCCTAATATCAGCTGCTTTGAAATCTATTACATTTTGCTGGAAAGATGTCTCGCTATTATCAGTACATGCTTGGTGGTCATGGGTTATTTTTACAAGAAAAGGAGCTCAATTGTCCTTGACTGGGCTCAACCATAACTCCAACTCTTTTCATGCTTTTTGGATTCCTGTTGATGTATATATATCTTCTTAAACGGTTTATGTATAACTAATTTAGCTTTTTATTGATCATATAGTATATTTACTGATTCATATTGTAGCTCTATTTATAGACAATGTAATTTGAATCATTATTGATCCCTTTCCTTCCTCTCCTTTTTATGTTCCCTAAGAATAATTATTTTATCTTACCTAATGTAATCCAATTGATATGCCTGTTTATCTTTCTTACTATAACTAGGTATTTTCGATTTAGAATATTATTTTCTGTAATGTCTGTTACTTGTTTATTATGAAAATTCAATAAAATATTTTGAACTCAAGAAAATGCTATAATGTTTCAGGCAAGCACCATTTAAAAGCTCTTCTAAAGATCTACTGTGCAGAAATTCCATCCACCCTATCCTATGGTCTTTAGTTCACCCCTCAATTACTGGTCACTTGTAAACCAATACGAAGGCAAGCTACTTCGAAGTCTATATTTTTTAAGACAGGCAGTTCCTGGACAGGCATTACAGCTGGAATTTGCCCTCACTAGAACCTTCCCCACAGCATTGGAAAATATAATCAGATGGGCCTACAAATTAATAAAAGTCACAGCGGGCCCCTAATAGACCTTTCAAAACTGGAAACTCTAAATGAAAAAACATATAAATACACTTTCAACAACAATCCTAGGGTTGCCACTATGCAATTACAATGTACAATTGACCACCTTTAGAAGTGGACTCCATCGCAACGTAAGCTGTTTCTGAAAAATGGTGTCAATAGATTAAGTTATACTAGTGACACCACCCACATAAATGGCCTATTGTGATATCATGTATCCTAAGCAAACCCAAAAATATTTATTGTTTTCCTTGAATCACAATGTGTAGTGACATGTTATAATGTTAAGGTTGGGTATTTTACCACTAAATGATTTTACAGAATGTAGGTATGGTTCAGAACATTTGTCTGGAATTTCTGATATTTGCAATGGTTAGAGTGCAAGACTTAAAACTTGCACTCTGTCTGTGTCAGCACGCGGCGGTCATGGATGCCAGTAATTGTTTCTTAAAACCTGTATTTTAAATGTAACATTTTAAATTTGTTGAATTGGTATCAATAACAAAGACTCATCCAAATGAGTTTGTGTGCTATAACCTGTTTTTAATTCTTTCAAATCTTTTGAAAAATCTAATACTTGTGGATGATGCAATTTGTAAATTGTTGGTGCCAAATTTTTTCTTTTGTAAATATTGTTGACCTCAGTTGACATCTAAATCAATAAATTATCATTAAAAAACATCCAGACTAAATTTATTGCTGCAAAATGGAGAAAGAGGTTGACTTTTTTAAAGGTCTTTTCATTAAGTGTTCATACTTTTTTGGGGGGGTTCAATAAATCTGCCCACAGTAAATGCCGAGCAACTTATAGTTTTGATCCCTGCAAAAACAGTTGCTTGCACAGAGGTTGATAATTCCCAAAGCATTTGAAACCAAGGCCCAAAAGATTTCTGACCGTGAATTGATCTGAATTATTAGTGCTTGCTGCTGTGAAAGCACAGGAGAGAGGGCCTAGTTTTTTGACTGTAAATATATTAAATTACAAGAGCCATTCTTTTATTTGATGTAGAGGAGAGTTGAAACTTCATCATTATATGGCATTGGTACATTCGGTACGTGTTCAGTAACAGTGTACAACAACCCACATAATGCAGTTTTAATTGACTTCTCTTACAAGTCTTTGTTATTTTCAATCAGCAGCTGTTAACCTCAGATCGAATTAGGATTGATTTGTAAACCTTTTATTCTGACATTAAAAGAGTAGAGGTTATGAACTTGAGAATTTTTTAATTTGCAATTTTAAATGTTAGCAAAGTGTTTCCTGAAAAAAAATATTGCTGAGTGGAGAATTCTCCTAAAAGTCAATCTGTGAGTTTGTCTAGAAAATAACAATATGTGAAAGAAATTCCCAAAAAGTTCCTCTGTTTTGTTAACAAAAAATACATTCACAACACGGTGATCTCCCAGGTTTCTCTTCCACAAAACCCATTTCTGTAGATCTTTTCCTCCTGTTGAGATGTTTATTACATAACTGCACAAACTAAGTGAAACTTTTAGTCTTGCACTTTCACCTCATCTTACATATTATGTCACATGGACAGGTAAGCCATTTGGATACCTAAAACACGTCTATCTCTAAACCTAAAAGTATGGTACTCAGGCCATTAGCTAAAATACGAAAGAATGAAATCTAAACCTGATCCTATTGTGATCTATCATAGCTGCCCAATCTCTTTGGCACATGATTTCAAAAGATAATTTTTTATGCTTTTTATAGAAGCTGGTGAAAGAAAACCTTTGAGGAATGCGTGTTGTATACAGGCCCAGGATCATCTAATTGCTAGAAGAGAACTAAGGCAGCTTAAATCGTTTTTTTTAAAAAACCTAGCATTTTTTCACTACTTAAATGTGAGTCAAGAAAAAGAATACCCTTAGCGGAAGAGTCTCTGAACTTCAATTAAATCACATACATCTCAGCCGGAAACAAGTATAGCTATACAACATCAGCACACTATTCTAGCTTCTTTACACTACCTTGCAGTACATGTTTCTAGATCATGACAACTGTAAGTCAGGTGACCCAAGCACATCCCCATACAGGCTTTGTTCATATATATATTCACTGAAAAAACCATAGGTTTTAGGGACAGTTATAGTTAGTTGGACATTTCACTCGTACAAAACCATAGAAATTCCCCGTTATAGTTAGTTCAGCTAACTATAACTCGCGCCTCGCAATGCACTGCTGATGACGTCACATATTACATCACTCATGACATGGTCAGTGACATCACTGATGACATCACTGATGACATCTCAAATGACATCACTGATGACATCTCAAATGACATCACTGATGACATCATCCAGTGACTGTGTGTTTCTGTAAAGTTTAAATATGTTTGATATATATAGGGAAAGGCGTATTGAAGAATGAGTGGGTGTATAAGTGTCTGAATGGATGATTTAGTACGTGCGTGACTGACTCTACAAGTGAGTGATTAAACGTATCTTACTGAATGCATGGGTTAGTGACTAAACTGTGTGAATGTCTGTATCCGTCTGTTTGTTGGTGTGTAAGTGGATGCATGGATTTGCGAATAGCTACATGAGTGTCTATATGGGTTATTGATTGGTTCTCTGAGTATCTGTATGGCTGCCTGAGTGTTTGTGTGGGTGGGGTGTGTGTGACTCTGTACATAGATGTGTGAGTGGGTGATTCACTGGGTGCATGATTTCTAGAGTGCATCTGTGATGGACTGCTTGGGTGGGTGAGTGTGTGTATGGGTGTGTTAGTGAGTGAATGTATATCTCAGTGGTACATGTGCGAGTAACTACATATGTAAAAGGCAGTATATATGTATGTTAGAGTATTTAAATGGCTATAAGTGAGAGTGTGTGATTGTGAGAGTGGCTGTATGGATGCGTGTGTGCTTGTATCAGTTATTGTATAAGAGTGTAAGAATGTGCTAATATTTGTATGAGTAAGTGAGCTGGTGTGTGTATAACTGTATAGGTGAGTAAATGGGTGTATGATTAATTTTTGCATGACTGACTAGGTGTGTGAGTACCTCTACGGATGAGTGGCGGTGTGTGAGTGTTTATATAGGTGTATGAGTGCATATGATAGTCCTGTACTGAGTGACTGTAAGTATGAGTGACTGTACGGGTGAGTGAGTAGATGTGTGTGTGTGTAGACCTAAGAATCAGTGAGTGGGTATGTAGTTATTGGTATTGGAGTGTGTATGGTTTTGAGAATGGCAGTCTGTAATTTAGAGTGGGTGTATCAAAAGTTATATTAGGGTGTGAGAAGATGCATGAAATTATCACATGGATGATGTCATCAGTGATGTCATTTGAGATGTCATCAGTGATGTCACTGACCATGTCATGAGTGATGTAATATGTGACGTCATCAGCAGTGCATTGCGGGGAGCGAGTTATAGTTAGCTGAACTAACTATAACGGGGAATTTCTATGGTTTTGTACGAGTGAAATGTCCAACTAACTATAACTGTCCCTAAAACCTATGGTTTTTTCAGTGAATTTCAAAGGTTTTTAAATGCTAATTTCTAACTATAACGTGTCTGAAACCTATGATTTTTTCAGTGAATTTCAAAGGTTTTTTAAATGCTAATTTCTAACTATGCCTTCAGAGGTAGGACATGTGAAGAAAGAAGAAAAAACGCACAGAAAGAAGCAAAAGAAATGCAGAAAGAAGCAACAGAAGTCCACAAAGACGAAGAAAAGTGCAGGAAGAAGCAAAAGATGTGCAGAAAGATCAAACAGAGGAGCAGAAAGAGGCCTTGTTGCAAAATCATCCTGTGCCCACAATTTTTTCAGACGGGTACTGGTGGTAACTGACTCTGACTAACCAGAGTCAGTGCTATGCTAAAAGACACTTAGAATACAGTGAAAACACCTACATACACTAGGGAGCACTATGCGTTGGGGTACCCCTGTGATTAGCATGACCTCCTCTGTAAGTCCCTAGTACATAATAGGGCAGGGGGATTAAAACTACCTCTTAAAACGTGCTACAGGGCGCGTTTGCACAGTGGTGAAGGGAGGGGGCCTGAGGTGATATGTGTGCAAACGCGCCCCGTGGCGCGTTTTAAGTTGCGGGATTAAGTCCCCTTGAATCCTGAGGGTCCCTGGGGCCCAACTAGCCCCCAGGTACCTACAGTTAGGACCACAGAGCTGAGTTGCAGAGAGGCGTTCCGAGTCCACGCACCTTTTTCACCTCTCTGCAACGCAACTCTGTTGTGCTTACTGAAGGTACCTGGTGGGCTAGTTGGCCCCAGGGTCCCTCAGGATTCAAGGGAATTATTTCCCCAACTTAAAACGCACCACAGGGCGTGTTTGCGCACATGTCACCTGAGGCCCCGCCCCCTCCCTTCACCACTGTGCAAATGCGCCCCGTGGCGCGTTTTAAGTTGGGGGATTAGGTCACCTTGAATCCTGAGGGTCCCTGGGGCCCAACTAGCCCACCAGGTACTTCCAGTAAGCACCACAGGCCTGCGTTGCAACGCCTGTAACAAATTGTGCAGTTGTGTTTAGGTAGTGAAGGGGGTCGTGCTGGGGGTAGTGTTTTAGGGTTTAGGGTAGTGCAGTGATGTTTGTGTAGTGTAGGGGGTCATGCTGGGGGTAGATTTAGGGTTTAGGGTAGTGCAGTGGTGTTTGGGTAGTGTAGGGGGTTGTGCTGGGGGTAGTGTTTTAGTGTTTAGGGTAGTGCAGTGGTGTTTGGGTAGTGTAGGGGGTCGTGCTGGGGGTAGTGGTTTAGGGTTTAGGGTAGTGCAGTTTTGTTTGGGTAGTGTAGGGGTACTGCTGGGGGTAGTGTTTTAGGGTTTAGGGTAGTGCAATGGTGTTTGGGTAGTGTAGGGGGTACTGCTGGGGGTAGTGTTTTAGGGTTTAGGGTAGTGCAGTGGTGTTTGGGTAGTGTAGGGGGTACTGCTGGGGGTATTGTTTTAGGGTTTAGGGTAGTGCAGTGGTGTTTGGTGTAGTGTAGGGGGTCATGCTGGGGGTAGTGTTTTAGGGTTTAGGGTAGTGCAGTGGTGTTTGTGTAGTGTAGGAGGTCGTGTTTTAGGGTTTAGGGTAGTGCAGTGGTGTTCGGGCAGTGTAGGGGGTCATGCTGGGGATGGTGTTTCAGGGTTTAGGGCATTGCAGTGGTGTTCAGGCAGTGTAGGGGGTCTTGCTGGGGGTGGTGTTTCAGGGTTTAGGGCAGTGGAGTTCGGGTAGTGTAGGGGGACATGCGGGGGGTAGTGTTTCAGGGTTTAGGGCAGTGCAGTGGTGTTTGGGTAGTGTAGGGGGTCATGCTGGGGGGGGTGTTTTAGGGTTTAGGGCAGTGCAGTGGTGTTCGGGTAGTGTAGGGGGTTGTGCTGGTGGGAGTGTTTTAGGGTTTAGGGCAGTGCAGTGGTGTTCGGGTAGTGTAGGGGGTCGTCCTGGGGGGAGTGTTTGAGGGTTTAGGGCATTGCAGTTGTGTTCGGGTAGTGTAGGGGGTCGTCCTGGGGGGGAGTGTTTGAGGGTTTAGGGCAGTGCAGTTGTGTTCGGGTAGTGTAGGGGGTCGTGCTGGGGGGAGTATTTTAGGGTTTAGGGTAGTGCAGTGGTGTTCGGGTAGTGTAGGCGGTCGTGCTGGGGGTTGAGTTTCAGGGTTTAGGGCAGTGCAGTGGTGTTCGGGCAGTGTAGGGGGTCGTGCTGGGGCTGGTGTTTCAGGGTTTAGGGCAGTGCAGTGGTGTTCGTGCAGTGTAGGGGGTCTTGCTGGGGGTGGTGTTTCAGGGTTTAGGGCAGTGCAGTGGTGTTTGGGCAGTGTAGGGGGTCTTGTTGGGGGTGATGTTTCAGGGTTTAGGGCAGTGCAGTGGTGTTCGGGCAGTGTAGGGGGTCCTGCTGGGGGTGGTGTTTCAGGGTTTAGGGCAGTGGTGTTCGGGCAGTGTAGGGAGTTGTGCTGGGGTGGTGTTTCAGGGTTTGGGGCAGTCCCATTGTGTTCGGGCAGTGTAGGGGGTCGTGCAGGGGGTGGTGTTTCAGGGTTTAGAGCAGTGCAGTGGTGTTCGGTCAATATAGGGGGTCGTGCTGGGGGTGGTGTTTCAGGGTTTAGGGCAGTGCAGTGGTGTTCGGGCAGTGTAGGGGGCGTGCTGGGGCTGGTGTTTCAGGGTTTAGGGCAGTGCAGTGGTGTTCGGGCAGTGTAGGGGGTCTTGCTGGGGGTGGTGTTTTAGGGTTTAGGGCAGTGGTGTTCGGGCAGTGTAGGGGGTCTTGCTAGGGGTGATGTTTCAGGGTTTTAGGGCAGTGCAGTGGTTTTCGTGCAGTGTAGGGGGTCGTGCTGGGGATGGTGTTTCATGGTTTAGGGCAGTGCAGTAGTGTTCAGGCAGTGTAGGGGGTCGTGCTGGGGCTGGTGTTTCAGGGTTTAGGGCAGTGCAGTGGTGCTCGGGCAGTGTAGGGGGTCATGCTGGGGGTGGTATTTCTGGGTTTAGGTTAGTGCAGTGGTGTTCGGGCAGTGTAGGGGGTCGTGCTGGGGCTGGTGTTTCAGGGTTTAGGGCAGTGCAGTGGTGTTCGGGCAGTGTAGGGGGTCGTGCTGGGGCTGGTGTTTCAGTGTTTTGGGCAGAGCAGTGGTGTTCGGGCAGTGTAGGGGTCGTGCTGTGGGTGGTGTTTCAGGGTTTAGGGCAGTGCAGTGGTGTTCGGGCAGTATAGGGGGTCGTGCTGGGGGTGGTGCTTCAGGGTTTAGGGCAGCAGTGGTGTTCGGGCAGTGTAGGGGGTCTTGCTGGGGGCAGTGTTTCAGGGTTTAGGCCAGATCAGTGGTGTTCAGGCAGTGTAGGGGGTTGTGCTTGGGGTGGTGTTTCAGGGTTCAGGGCAGTGCAGTGGTGTTCGGGCAGTGTAGGGGGTCTTGCTGGGGGTGGTGTTTCAGGGTTTAGGGCAGTGGTGTTCAGGCAGTGTAGGGGGTCGTGCTGGGGGTGGTGTTTCAGGGTTTGGGGCAGTGCAGTAGTGTTCGGGCAGTGTAGGGGGTCGTGCAGGGGGTGGTGTTTCAGGGTTTAAAGCAGTGCAGTGGTGTTCGGGCAATATTGGGGGTCGTGCTGGGGTGGTGTTTCAGGGTTTAGGGCAGTGAAGTGGTGTTCGGGCAGTGTAGGGGGTTGTGCACGGGGTGGTGTTTCAGGGTTTAGGGCAGTGCAGTGGTGTTCGGGCAGTGTAGGGGGTCGTGCTGGGGCTGGTGTTTCAGGGTTTAGGGCAGTGCAGTTGCGTTCGGGCAGTGTAGGGGGTCTTGCTGGGGGTGGTGTTTCAGGGTTTAGGGAAGTGGTGTTCGGGCAGTGTAGGGGGTCTTGCTGGGGGTGATGTTTCAGGGTTTAGTGCAGTGCAGTGGTATTTGGGCAGTGTAGGGGGTGTTGCTGGGCGTAGTTTTTCAGGGTTTAGGGCAGTGCAGTGGTGTTCGTGCAGTGTAGGGGGTCGTGCTGGGGGTGGTGTTTCATGGTTTAGGGCAGTGCAGTAGTGTTCAGGCAGTGTAGGGGGTCGTGCTGGGGCTGGTGTTTCAGGGTTTAGGGAGCAGTGGTGTTCGGGCAGTGTAGGGGGTCTTGCTGGGGGCAGTGTTTCAGGGTTTAGGCCTGAGCAATGGTGTTCAGGCAGTGTAGGGGGTTGTGCTGGAGGTGGTGTTTCAGGGTTCACGGCAGTGCAGTGGTGTTCGGGCAGTGTAGGGGGTCTTGCTGGGGGTGGTGTTTCAGGGTTTAGGGAGGCAGTGGTGTTCAGGCAGTGTAGGGGGTTGTGCTGGGGGTGGTGTTTCAGGGTTTGGGGCAGTGCAGTAGTGTTCGGGCAGTGTAGGGGGTCGTGCAGGGGGTGGTGTTTCAGGGTTTAAAGCAGTGCAGTGGTGTTCGGGCAATATTGGGGGTCGTGCTGGGGGTGGTGTTTCAGGGTTTAGGGCAGTGAAGTGGTGTTCGGGCAGTGTAGGGGGTTGTGCACGGGCGTGGTGTTTCAGGGTTTAGGGCAGTGCAGTGGTGTTCGGGCAGTGTAGGGGGTCGTGCTGGGGCTGGTGTTTCAGGGTTTAGGGCAGTGCAGTGGCGTTCGGGCAGTGTAGGGGGTCTTGCTGGGGGTGGTGTTTCAGGGTTTAGGGAAGTGGTGTTCGGGCAGTGTAGGGGGTCTTGCTGGGGGTGATGTTTCAGGGTTTAGTGCAGTGCAGTGGTGTTTGGGCAGTGTAGGGGGTGTTGCTGGGCGTAGTGTTTCAGGGTTTAGGGCAGTGCAGTGGTGTTCGTGCAGTGTAGGGGGTCGTGCTGGGGGTGGTGTTTCATGGTTTAGGGCAGTGCAGTAGTGTTCAGGCAGTGTAGGCGGTCGTGCTGGGGCTGGTGTTTCAGGGTTTAAGGTAGTGCAGTGGTGTTCGGGCAGTGTAGGCGGTCGTGCTGGGACTGGTGTTTCAGGGTTTAGGGCAGTGCAGTGGTGTTCGGGCAGTGTAGGGGGTCATGCTGGGGCTGGCTTTTCAGTGTTTAGGGCAGAGCAGTGGTGTTCGGGCAGTGTAGGGGGTCGTGCTGGGGGTGGTGTTTCAGGGTTTAGGGCAGTGCAGTGGTGTTCGGGCAGTATAGGGGGCGTGCTGGGGGTGGTGTTTCAGGGTTTAGGGCAGTGGTGTTCGGGCAGTGT
Organism: Calotriton arnoldi; assembly: GCA_963921515.1. Lineage (NCBI taxonomy): Eukaryota > Metazoa > Chordata > Amphibia > Caudata > Salamandridae > Calotriton > Calotriton arnoldi. The sequence goes on from CAWUFW010005767.1 coordinate 445,926, forward strand.
AGGGGGTCTTGCTGGGGAAAGTGTTTCAGGGTTTATGGCAGAGCAATGGTGTTCAGGCAGTGGAGGGGGTTATGCTGGAGGTGGTGTTTCAGGGTTTAGGGCAGTGGTGTTCAGGCAGTGTAGGGGGTCGTGCTGGGGGTGGTGTTTCAGGGTTTAGGGCAGTGCAGGGGTGTTCGGGCAGTGTAGGGGGTCGTGCAGGGGCTGGTGTTTCAGGGTTTAGGGCAGTGCAGTGGTGTTCGGGCAGTGTAGGGGGTCGTGCTGAGGGTGGTGTTTCAGGGTTTAGGGCAGTGCAGTGGTGTTCGGGCAGTGTAGGGGGTCGTGCTAGGGTGGTGTTTCAGGGTTTAGGGCAGTGCAGTGGTGTTCGGGCAGTGTAGGGGGTCGTGCAGGGGGTGGTGAGTCAGGGTTTAGGGCAGTGCAGTGGTGTTCGGGCAGTGTAGGGGGTCATGCTGGCGGTAGTGTTTTAGGGTTTAGGGCAGTGCAGTGGTGTTCGGGCAGTGTAGGGGGTCGTGCAGGGGTGGTGTTTCAGGGTTTAGGGAATTACAGTGGTGTTCGGGCAGTGTAGGTGGTCTTGCTGGGGGTGGTGTTTCAGGGTTTAGTGCAGTGGTGTTCGGGCAGTGTAGGGTGTCTTGCTGGGGGTGGTGTTTCAGGGTTTAGGGCAGTGCAATGGTGTTCGCGCAGTGTAGGGGGTCTTGCTGGGGCTGGTTTATCAGCGTTTAGGGCAGTGCAGTGGTGTTCGGGCAGTGTAGGGGGTCTTGCTGGGGCTGGTGTTTCAGGGTTTAGGGTAGTGCAGTGGTGTTCGGGCCGTGTAGGGGGTCGTGCTGGGGCTGGTGTTTGAGGGTTTACGGCACTGCAGTGGTGTTCGGGCAGTGTAGGGGGTTGTGCTCGGGGTGGTGTTTCTGGGTTTAGGGTAGTGCAGTGGTGTTCGGGCAGTGTAGGGGGTTGTGCTGGGGCTGGTGTTTCAGGGTTTAGGGCAGTGCAGTGGTGTTCGGGCAGTGTAGGGGGTCGTGCTGGGGCTGGTGTTTCAGGGTTTTGGGCAGAGGAGTGGTGTTCAGACAGTGTAGGTGGTCGTGCTGGGGGTGGTGTTTCAGGGTTTAGGGCAGTGCAGTGGTGCTCGGGCAGTGTAGGGGGTCGTGCTGGGGGTGGTGTTTCAGGGTTTAGGCAGGCAGTGGTGTTCGGGCAGTGTAGGGGGTCTTGCTGGGGGTGATGTTTCAGGGTTTAGGGCAGTGCAGTGGTGTTCGGGCAGTGTAGGGGGTCGTGCTGGGGGTGGTGTTTCAGGGTTTAGGGCAGTGCAGTGGTGTTCGGGCAGTGTAGGGGGTCGTGCTGGGGGTGGTGTTTTAGGGTTTAGGGCAGTGCAGTGGTGTTCGGGCAGTGCAGTGGTGTTCGGGCAGTGTAGGGGGTGGTGTTTCAGGGTTTTGGACAGAGCAGTGGTGTTCGGGCAGTGTAGGGGGTCATGCTGGGGGTGGTGTTTCAGGGTTTAGGGCAGTGCAGTGGTGTTCGGGCAGTGTGGGGGGTCTTGCTGGGGGTGGTGTTTCAGGGGTTAGGGCAGTGCAGTGGTGTTCGGGCATTGTAGGGGGTCTTGCTGGGGCTGGTGTTTCAGGGTTTAGGGCAGTGCAGTGGTGTTCGGGCAGTGTAGGGGGACTTGCTGGGGCTGGTGTTTCAGGGTTTAGGGTAGTGCAGTGGTGTTCTGGCAGTGTAGGGGTCGTGCTGGGGCTGGTGTTTGAGGGTTTAGGGCAGTGCAGTGGTGTTCGGGCAGTTTAGGGGGTCATGCTGGGGCTGGTGTTTCAGGGTTTAGGGCAGTGAAGTGGTTTTCGGGCAGTGTAGGCTGTCGTGCTGGGGGTGGTGTTTCAGGGTTTAGCGCAGTGCAGTGGTGTTCGGGCAGTGTAGGGGGTCGTGCTGGGGGTGGTGTTTCAGGGTTTAGGGCAGTGCAGTGGTGTTCGGGCAGTGTAGGGGTCGTGCTGGGGCTGGTGTTTCAGGGTTTTGGGCAGAGCAGTGGTGTTCGGGCAGTGTAGGGGTCGTGCTGGGGGTGGTGTTTCAGGGTTTAGGGCAGTGCAGTGTTGTTCGGGCAGTGTAGGGGGTCTTGCTGGAGGTGGTGTTTCAGGGTTTAGGGCAGTGGTGTTCGGGCAGTGTAGGGGGTCTTGCTGGGGGTGATGTTTCAGGGTTTATGGCAGTGCAGTGGTGTTCGGGCAGTGTAGGGGGTCTTGCTGGGGGTAGTGTTTCAGGGTTTAGGGCAGTGCAGTGGTGTTCTTGCAGTTTAGGGGGTCATGCTGGGGGTGGTGTTTCAGTGTTTAGGGCAGTGCAGTAGTGTTCGGGCAGTGTAGGGGGTCGTGCAGGGGGTGGTGTTTCAGGGTTTAGGGCAGTGCAGTGGTGTTCGGGCAGTGTAGGGGGTCGTGCTGGGCGTGGTGTTTCAGGGTTTAGGGCAGTGCAGTGGTGTTCGGGCAGTGTAGTGGGTCGTGCAGGGGGTGGTGTTTCAGGGTTTAGGGCAGTGCAGTGGTGTTTGGGCAGTGTAGGGGGTCTTGCTGGGGGTAGTGTTTCAGGGTTTAGGGCAGTGCAGTGGTGTTCGGGCAATGTAGGGGGTCGTGCTGGGGATGGTGTTTCAGGGTTTAGGGCAGTGCAGTAGTTTCGGGCAGTGTAGGTGGTCATGCTGGGGGTGGTGTTTCAGGGTTTAGGGCAGTGCAGTGGTGTTCGGACAGTGTAGGGGGTCGTGCACAGGGTGGTGTTTCAGGGTTTAGGGCAGTGCAGTGGTGTTCGGGCAGTGTAGTGGGTCATGCTGGGGCTGGTGTTTTAGGGTTTAGGGCAATGCGGTGGTGTTAGGGCAGTGTAGGGGGTCGTGCTGGGGCTGGTGTTTCAGGGTTTAGGGCAGTTGTGTTCGGGCAGTGTAGGGGGTCGTGCTGGGGCTGGTGTTTCACGGTTTAGGGCAGTGCAGTGGTGTTCGGGCAGTGTAGGGGGTCGTGCTGGGGCTGGTGTTTCAGGGTTTAGGGCAGTGCACTGGTGTTCGGGCAGTGTAGGTGGTCGTGCTGGGGCTGGTGTTTCAAGGTTTAGGGCAGTGCAGTGGTGTTCGGGCAGTGTAGGGGGTCGTGCTGGGGCTGGTGTTTCAGGGTTTAGGGCAGTGCAGTGGTGCTCGGGCAGTGTAGGGAGTCGTGCTGGGGGTGGTGTTTCTGGGTTTAGGGTAGTGCAGTGGTGTTCGGGCAGTGTACGGGGTCGTGCTGGGGCTGGTGTGTCAGGGTTTAGGGCAGTGCAGTGGTGTTCGGGCAGTGTAGGGGGTCGTGCTGGGGCTGGTGTTTCAGTGTTTTTGGCAGAGCAGTGGTGTTCGGGCAGTGTAGGGGCCGTGCTGTGGGTGGTGTTTCAGGGTTTAGGGCAGTGCAGTGGTGTTCGGGCAGTATAGGGGGTCGTGCTGGGGGTGGTGCTTCAGGGTTTAGGGCAGTGGTGTTCGGGCAGTGTAGGGGGTCTTGCTGGGGGCAGTGTTTCAGGGTTTAGGCCAGATCAATGGTGTTCAGGCAGTGTAGGGGGTTGTGCTTGAGGTGGTGTTTCAGGGTTCAGGGCAGTGCAGTGGTGTTCGGGCACTGTAGGGGGTCTTGCTGGGGGTGGTGTTTCAGGGTTTAGGAGGCAGTGGTGTTCAGGCAGTGTAGGGGGTCGTGCTGGGGGTGGTGTTTCAGGGTTTGGGGCAGTGCAGTAGTGTTCGGGCAGTGTAGGGGGTCGTGCAGGGGGTGGTGTTTCAGGGTTTAAAGCAGTGCAGTGGTGTTCGGGCAATATTGGGGGTCGTGCTGGGGGTGGTGTTTCAGGGTTTAGGGCAGTGAAGTGGTGTTCGGGCAGTGTAGGGGGTTGTGCACGGGGTGGTGTTTCAGGGTTTAGGGCAGTGCAGTGGTGTTCGGGCAGTGTAGGGGGTCGTGCTGGGGCTGGTGTTTCAGGGTTTAGGGCAGTGCAGTTGCGTTCGGGCAGTGTAGGGGGTCTTGCTGGGGGTGGTGTTTCAGGGTTTAGGGAAGTGGTGTTCGGGCAGTGTAGGGGGTCTTGCTGGGGGTGATGATTCAGGGTTTAGTGCAGTGCAGTGGTATTTGGGCAGTGTAGGGGGTGTTGCTGGGCGTAGTTTTTCAGGGTTTAGGGCAGTGCAGTGGTGTTCGTGCAGTGTAGGGGGTCGTGCTGGGGGTGGTGTTTCATGGTTTAGGGCAGTGCAGTAGTGTTCAGGCAGTGTAGGGGTCGTGCTGGGGCTGGTGTTTCAGGGTTTAGGGCAGTGGTGTTCGGGCAGTGTAGGGGGTCTTGCTGGGGGCAGTGTTTCAGGGTTTAGGCCAGAGCAATGGTGTTCAGGCAGTGTAGGGGGTTGTGCTGGAGGTGGTGTTTCAGGGTTCACGGCAGTGCAGTGGTGTTCGGGCAGTGTAGGGGGTCTTGCTGGGGGTGGTGTTTCAGGGTTTAGGGCAGTGGTGTTCAGGCAGTGTAGGGGGTTGTGCTGGGGGTGGTGTTTCAGGGTTTGGGGCAGTGCAGTAGTGTTCGGGCAGTGTAGGGGGTCGTGCAGGGGGTGGTGTTTCAGGGTTTAAAGCAGTGCAGTGGTGTTCGGGCAATATTGGGGGTCGTGCTGGGGGTGGTGTTTCAGGGTTTAGGGCAGTGAAGTGGTGTTCGGGCAGTGTAGGGGGTTGTGCACGGGGTGGTGTTTCAGGGTTTAGGGCAGTGCAGTGGTGTTCGGGCAGTGTAGGGGGTCGTGCTGGGGCTGGTGTTTCAGGGTTTAGGGCAGTGCAGTGGCGTTCGGGCAGTGTAGGGGGTCTTGCTGGGGGTGGTGTTTCAGGGTTTAGGGAAGTGGTGTTCGGGCAGTGTAGGGGGTCTTGCTGGGGGTGATGTTTCAGGGTTTAGTGCAGTGCAGTGGTGTTTGGGCAGTGTAGGGGGTGTTGCTGGGCGTAGTTTTTCAGGGTTTAGGGCAGTGCAGTGGTGTTCGTGCAGTGTAGGGGGTCGTGCTGGGGGTGGTGTTTCATGGTTTAGGGCAGTGCAGTAGTGTTCAGGCAGTGTAGGCGGTCGTGCTGGGGCTGGTGTTTCAGGGTTTAGGGCAGTGCAGTGGTGCTCGGGCAGTGTAGGGGGTCGTGCTGGGGGTGGTGTTTCTGGGTTTAGGGTAGTGCAGTGGTGTTCGGGCAGTGTAGGCGGTCGTGCTGGGACTGGTGTTTCAGGGTTTAGGGCAGTGCAGTGGTGTTCGGGCAGTGTAGGGGGTCATGCTGGGGCTGGCTTTTCAGTGTTTAGGGCAGAGCAGTGGTGTTCGGGCAGTGTAGGGGGTCGTGCTGGGGGTGGTGTTTCAGGGTTTAGGGCAGTGCAGTGGTGTTCGGGCAGTATAGGGGGCGTGCTGGGGGTGGTGTTTCAGGGTTTAGGGCAGTGGTGTTCGGGCAGTGTAGGGGGTCTTGCTGGGGAAAGTGTTTCAGGGTTTATGGCAGAGCAATGGTGTTCAGGCAGTGGAGGGGGTTATGCTGGAGGTGGTGTTTCAGGGTTTAGGGCAGTGGTGTTCAGGCAGTGTAGGGGGTCGTGCTGGGGGTGGTGTTTCAGGGTTTAGGGCAGTGCAGGGGTGTTCGGGCAGTGTAGGGGGTCGTGCAGGGGCTGGTGTTTCAGGGTTTAGGGCAGTGCAGTGGTGTTCGGGCAGTGTAGGGGGTCGTGCTGAGCGTGGTGTTTCAGGGTTTAGGGCAGTGCAGTGGTGTTCGGGCAGTGTAGGGGGTCGTGCTGGGGTGGTGTTTCAGGGTTTAGGGCAGTGCAGTGGTGTTCGGGCAGTGTAGGGGGTCGTGCAGGGGGTGGTGAGTCAGGGTTTAGGGCAGTGCAGTGGTGTTCGGGCAGTGTAGGGGGTCATGCTGGCGGTAGTGTTTTAGGGTTTAGGGCAGTGCAGTGGTGTTCGGGCAGTGTAGGGGGTCGTGCAGGGGGGGGTGTTTCAGGGTTTAGGGCATTACAGTGGTGTTCGGGCAGTGTAGGTGGTCTTGCTGGGGGTGGTGTTTCAGGGTTTAGTGCAGTGGTGTTCGGGCAGGGTAGGGTGTCTTGCTGGGGGTGGTGTTTCAGGGTTTAGGGCAGTGCAATGGTGTTCGCGCAGTGTAGGGGGTCTTGCTGGTGTATCAGCGTTTAGGGCAGTGCAGTGGTGTTCGGGCAGTGTAGGGGGCTTGCTGGGGCTGGTGTTTCAGGGTTTAGGGTAGTGCAGTGGTGTTCGGGCCGTGTAGGGGGTCGTGCTGGGGCTGGTGTTTGAGGGTTTACGGCACTGCAGTGGTGTTCGGACAGTGTAGGGGGTCGTGCTCGGGGTGGTGTTTCTGGGTTTAGGGTAGTGCAGTGGTGTTCGGGCAGTGTAGGGGGTTGTGCTGGGGCTGGTGTTTCAGGGTTTAGGGCAGTGCAGTGGTGTTCGGGCAGTGTAGGGGGTCGTGCTGGGGCTGGTGTTTCAGGGTTTTGGGCAGAGGAGTGGTGTTCTGACAGTGTAGGTGGTCGTGCTGGGGGTGGTGTTTCAGGGTTTAGGGCAGTGCAGTGGTGCTCGGGCAGTGTAGGGGGTCGTGCTGGGGGTGGTGTTTCAGGGTTTAGGGCAGTGGTGTTCGGGCAGTGTAGGGGGTCTTGCTGGGGGTGATGTTTCAGGGTTTAGGGCAGTGCAGTGGTGTTCGGGCAGTGTAGGGGGTCGTGCTGGGGGTGGTGTTTCAGGGTTTAGGGCAGTGCAGTGGTGTTCGGGCAGTGTAGGGGGTCGTGCTGGGGGTGGTGTTTTAGGGTTTAGGGCAGTGCAGTGGTGTTCGGGCAGTGCAGTGGTGTTCGGGCAGTGTAGGGGGTGGTGTTTCAGGGTTTTGGACAGAGCAGTGGTGTTCGGGCAGTGTAGGGGGTCATGCTGGGGGTGGTGTTTCAGGGTTTAGGGCAGTGCAGTGTTGTTCAGGCAGTGTAGGGGGTCTTGCTGGGGGTGGTTTTTCAGCGTTTAGGGCAGTGCAGTGGTGTTCGGGCAGTGTGGGGGGTCTTGCTGGGGGTGGTGTTTCAGGGGTTAGGGCAGTGCAGTGGTGTTCGGGCATTGTAGGGGGTCTTGCTGGGGCTGGTGTTTCAGGGTTTAGGGCAGTGCAGTGGTGTTCGGGCAGTGTAGGGGTCTTGCTGGGGCTGGTGTTTCAGGGTTTAGGGTAGTGCAGTGGTGTTCTGGCAGTGTAGGGGTCGTGCTGGGGCTGGTGTTTGAGGGTTTAGGGCAGTGCAGTGGTGTTCGGGCAGTTTAGGGGGTCATGCTGGGGCTGGTGTTTCAGGGTTTAGGGCAGTGAAGTGGTTTTCGGGCAGTGTAGGCGGTCGTGCTGGGGGTGGTGTTTCAGGGTTTAGCGCAGTGCAGTGGTGTTCGGGCAGTGTAGGGGGTCGTGCTGGGGGTGGTGTTTCAGGGTTTAGGGCAGTGCAGTGGTGTTCGGGCAGTGTAGGGGTCGTGCTGGGGCTGGTGTTTCAGGGTTTAGGGCAGTGCAGTGTTGTTCGGGCAGTGTAGGGGGTCTTGCTGGAGGTGGTGTTTCAGGGTTTAGGGCAGTGGTGTTCGGGCAGTGTAGGGGGTCTTGCTGGGGGTGATGTTTCAGGGTTTATGGCAGTGCAGTGGTGTTCGGGCAGTGTAGGGGGTCTTGCTGGGGGTAGTGTTTCAGGGTTTAGGGCAGTGCAGTGATGTTCTTGCAGTTTAGGGGGTCATGCTGGGGGTGGTGTTTCAGTGTTTAGGGCAGTGCAGTAGTGTTCGGGCAGTGTAGGGGGTCGTGCAGGGGGTGGTGTTTCAGGGTTTAGGGCAGTGCAGTGGTGTTCGGGCAGTGTAGGGGGTCGTGCTGGGGGTGGTGTTTCAGGGTTTAGGGCAGTGCAGTGGTGTTCGGGCAGTGTAGTGGGTCGTGCAGGGGGTGGTGTTTCAGGGTTTAGGGCAGTGCAGTGGTGTTTGGGCAGTGTAGGGGGTCTTGCTGGGGGTAGTGTTTCAGGGTTTAGGGCAGTGCAGTGGTGTTCGTGCAATGTAGGGGGTCGTGCTGGGGATGGTGTTTCAGGGTTTAGGGCAGTGCAGTAGTTTCGGGCAGTGTAGGTGTCATGCTGGGGGTGGTGTTTCAGGGTTTAGGGCAGTGCAGTGGTGTTCGGACAGTGTAGGGGGTCGTGCACAGGGTGCTGTTTCAGGGTTTAGGGCAGTGCAGTGGTGTTCGGGCAGTGTAGTGGGTCGTGCTGGGGCTGGTGTTTTAGGGTTTTGGGCAATGCGGTGGTGTTAGGGCAGTGTAGGGGGTCATGCTGGGGCTGGTGTTTCAGGGTTTAGGGCAGTGCAGTTGTGTTCGGGCAGTGTAGGGGGTCGTGCTGGGGCTGGTGTTTCACGGTTTAGGGCAGTGCAGTGGTGTTCGGGCAGTGTAGGGGGTCGTGCTGGGGCTGGTGTTTCAGGGTTTAGGGCAGTGCACTGGTGTTCGGGCAGTGTAGGTGGTCGTGCTGGGGCTGGTGTTTCAAGGTTTAGGGCAGTGCAGTGGTGTTCGGGCAGTGTAGGGGGTCGTGCTGGGGCTGGTGTTTCAGGGTTTAGGGCAGTGCAGTGGTGCTCGGGCAGTGTAGGGAGTCGTGCTGGGGGTGGTGTTTCTGGGTTTAGGGTAGTGCAGTGGTGTTCGGGCAGTGTACGGGGTCGTGCTGGGGCTGGTGTGTCAGGGTTTAGGGCAGTGCAGTGGTGTTCGGGCAGTGTAGGGGGTCGTGCTGGGGCTGGTGTTTCAGGGTTTTGGGCAGAGCAGTGGTGTTCGGGCACTGTAGGGGGTCGTGCTGGGGGTGGTGTTTCAGGGTTTAGGGCAGTGCAGTGGTGTTCGGGCAGTGTAGGGGGTCGTGCTGGGGGTGGTGTTTCAGGGTTTAGGGCAGTGGTGTTCGGGCAGTGTAGGGGGTCTTGCTGGGGGTGATGTTTCAGGGTTTAGGGCAGTGCAGTGGTGTTCGGGCAGTGTAGGGGGTCGTGCTGGGGGTGGTGTTTCAGGGTTTAGGGCAGTGCAGTGGTGTTCGAACAGTGTAGGGGGTCGTGCAGGGGCTGGTGTTTCAAGGTTTAGGGCAGTGCAGTGGTGTTCGGGCAGTGTAGGGGGTTGTGCAGGGGGTAGTGTTTTAGGGTTTAGGGTAGTGCATTGGTGCTTGTGTAGTGTAGGGGGTCGTGCTGGGGGTAGTGTTTTAGGGTTTAGGGTAGTGCAGTGGTGTTTGTGTAGTATAGGGGGTCATGTTTTAGGGTAGTGCAGTGGTGTTTGGGTAGTGTAGGGGGTCATGCTGGGGGTATTGTTTTAGGATTTAGGTTAGTGCAGTGGTGTTTGGGTAGTGTAGGGGATCGTGCTGGGGGTAGTGTTTTAGGGTTTAGGGTAGTGCAGTGGTGTTTGTGTAGTGTAGGGGGTTGTGCTGGGGGTAGTGTTTTAGGGTTTAGGGTAGTGCAGTGGTGCTTGTGTAGTGTAGGGGGTCGTGCTGGGGGTAGTGTTTTAGGGTTTAGGGTAGTGCAGTGGTGTTTGTGTAGTGTAGTGGGTCATGTTTTAGGGTAGTGCAGTGATGTTTGGGTAGTGTAGGGGGTCGTGCTGGGGGTAGTGTTTTAGGATTTAGGTTAGTGCAGTGGTGTTTGGGTAGTGTAGGGGGTCGACTGGGGGTAGTGTTTTAGGGTTTAGGGTAGTGCAGTGGTGGTTGTGTAGTGTAGGGGGTCATGCTGGGGGTAGTGTTTTAGGGTTTAGGATAGTGCAGTGGTGCTTGTGTAGTGTAGGGGGTCGTGCTGGGGGTAGTGTTTTAGGGTTTAGGGTAGTGCAGTGGTGTTTTTGTAGTGTAGGGGTTCATGTTTTAAGATGCAACGCTCCAATACCTGACCAGTCTGCACTACATAAAACTGCAAAAAAACTAAAAATAAAAAGTGTTTTGCACACTTTTGTCATTGGGCTATATGTGGGCTACATCTGGGTAATATTTGTGCTACATTTGGGCTCTTTTTTCTCTGGTGGCCATCTTGGAAGACTTCTTTGTTATGAAGTTTCCTAATTTCCTCATTTACTGCAGTCTCCTCAGTAGGAAATGCTTTCAGTCTTTTACTTTGATTCCATCAAGAAGGCATTCAGATGTGTCTCACATTTGCCATAAATTCAGAATGTTAGCACTCTAGTTGCTCATTAGATCACTGTAGTAAAGCTGCTGCTCACTAGGGAGTTAACTGGAAGTCTGCTGCTGGTATTGAAAGTGATTGTTTCAGTCTCCATGTCAGAATTTTCTAATGAAGTAGAAGAGGATTTGAGATCTCACTTAAAACATGCCCTCATTTTTCTTTCTGCAGCACTAACCATAATTTCTATTTCAAAAAGAACCCCCTCATTTTGTTCCTTTTTAAATTAAATGTTTTAAGTATTAACGGTTTATTCCAATCAAGATGGCTTCAGGTGTGCCATACTTTTGTCATAAGTAAGGCTGTTAGCGCTCTAGTTGTTCTTTAGAACACTCTGGGAAGCTGCAGTAGAACACAAAGGCATCAACTGGCAGGCTGCTCCTGTTGAAATATAACAGGAAGATATTTGAGATCTCACTTGAAACATGTCCTAATTTTTCTTTCTATAGCACTAACCTAATTTCTATGACAAAATGAACCCCATCATTTTGTTCCTTTTTAAATGTTTTAAGTGTTACCAGTTTATTCCAATCAAGATGGCTTCAGGTGTGCCATACTTTTGTCATAAGTAAGACTGTTAGCACTCTAGTTGTTCTTTAGAACCCTCTGGGAAGCTGCAGTAGAACACAAAGGCATCAACTGACAGGCTGCTCCTGTTGAAATATAACAGGAAGATATTTGAGATCACACTTGAAACGTCCTAATTTTTCTTTCTACAGCACTAACCATAATTTCTATGACAAAATGAACCCCATCATTTTGTTCCTTTTTAAATTAAATGTTTTAAGTGTTACCAGTTTATTCCAATCAAGATGGCTTCAGGTGTGCCATACTTTTGTCATAAGTAAGACTGTTAGCACTCTAGTTGTTCTTTAGAACCCTCTGGGAAGCTGCAGTAGAACACAAAGGCATCAACTGACAGGCTGCTCCTGTTGAAATATAACAGGAAGATATTTGAGATCACACTTGAAACGTCCTAATTTTTCTTTCTACAGCACTAACCATAATTTCTATGACAAAATGAACCCCATCATTTTGTTCCTTTTTAAATTAAATGTTTTAAGTGTTACCAGTTTATTCCAATCAAGATGGCTTCAGGTGTGCCATACTTTTGTCATAAGTAAGGCTGTTAGCACTCTAGTTGTTCTTTAGAACACTCTGGGAAGCTGCAGTAGAACACAAAGGAATCAACTGACAGTCTCTGCCCTTGTTGGATGTACATGTTTTACTGAGAATGTCAGACTTCATTCTCACATGACTGAGAAAGATAATGTGAATTTACTGAAAATATGCTCTCATTTTAGCTTCTGGAGCACCTTCCAAAACTGTATGGGACAAGCATGTGAAAATAGTTTTCTCTCAAACATGATTCATGATATCCCAGCAGAAGGTTTTTCACAGGGTAAAATCACCTTAGAACACACCACAATTCCTGAAATTAGTATGGTACCATCAACAAATGAATTCTAATGTAACTAAAGTCTGTTATCACCCTTTATAGTTCTCCTTTTGGTAACCCTCAAAATCTTTGATTCACTACAATACATTTCAATGGGGTACTATCATGTATATTGGTCCCAAGATGGCTGCCAGCAATTCCAGGATGAAGTGCTGACAGCCAATCAGATCTCACGATGACATGTGTGGTTAGGCTCCGCCCAGATATATATGTGATTTTACTTTTGATTTTCTCAGCAACTACTGAACGGATTTACACCATTTAACAAAAAGGGTTCTTTCTGAACCAAGAACTACCTCTTTGCCAAATTTGGTGTAATTCCGTTCACCAGTTCGGGCTGTAGCCGTGGCTAAAGTTTCCTATGGAAAAATGAATGGGGAAAACACGTTTTGGGACCCCCATTTTTTCTCAGCCCCTGCTTGATGAATCACCCCGAAACTTTCAGGGTAGGAGCGGACCGGAGCGGGCCATAAAGTTTGAACATTTCGCGAAGATTCGTCAACCGACGCAAGAGTTATTTCAAATAGAATGTCGCGGATTTCCTATGGAAAATAGGTCCTAACTATAACTATCTACTGGCGACCGCCAGTAGATAATATATCTATATATATAAATCAAGGAGCAAGGGTCCTTAGTTAGAAATCATATCGGAAATGATTAGTTTAACAAAATATAATAAAATAATAACATTTACGCAAATTAAAGTTGATTAGGAAAATTGCCAGTGAGAACAAATGTGCTTGGTGCAAGATATTAATAAATCAGCATTTAAGTGCATCACATTCAATTGTTGTAAGTATGGCTCATAATGTAATAAATGCATTACAACTAAGGGCTCCATAAACAAGTTGAAATCGCTTTGATCCATTAACAATATAGGATCATCATCAGGGATGTGGAAAGAATGTGCCTGAGAGTAAACTAGGGGAATTGAAAAGAAAAAGGAAAACAAAAGGTGGAGATGATAATTGGTAGACAAATTAAATACATTATACCCAAGGTGTCTAGTGATTCCAGGGTAGCTGCTTTTTCTTGAAAACAATTATTGTGTGATCCGAATGATTATAATGGCGATTGTGATTAGAGCTATTAGTTCATGTTTTTTTCTCCTTTTTTCCCTTCTTTTCCAGTATTGTGTGCTGGAAAGGCACATATACTGTGCTTGAATTTACACCAATATACTTAGGGGAGAACATTCAGAAAAGGGACATCATTGTTTGGTGAAAGTGAACTTCATCTGCATCTCCCACCAGTAATTGTGTTGATCGGTTAGAAAAATGCCAGAAAAAGTACATATGTATGCAGCTTTTGTAAATATACTGATTGAATATCCTAAACCTGACATAATTCAGTTAGGCCTACAAGTTAAGAACATTCCAGGCATTTTCACTGAAAACAGAAAATACAAACAAGTCTTCATTCACAAAGGCACAACTTGCTCTAGATACTAGGTAGTCTTGGGCCTTTACACTGACTTAGCACATTGCAAAAACATTTGGAGTTCATTTATGACACTAAAAAAACAGATTAAAGAATTTACTTTTATTACTTATGCAAAGGCCACATTATAGAGGGTTTAAAAAAGTGTTACAGAATATAACCAAATAGAACACAAGAAAAATGCAATTAAATTCAAGAAAGATGTAGAAACTATAGGATAAAAAGAAAATATGCTAACCCTAACACTGGGTTTAATCAGCCTTGATGCTGTTTGAACAAACAAAGACATTTTTTTACTTCTTATGAAACATGAGAACACTCTAGTGACTTCTCATATCTTTTAGGAAACCGTGGGGCCTTTTCAGAGAGAGGTCAGGGAGATCACTAAGACAAGGGAAAGAGAGCGGCAGAGGCCATAGATAAACTTGAGACAAATATCATCAATGGGTTTCCCCCAAGAATAGAAGACTCACATATAATTCCAAATTTCAATTTCTACAGCTATATCTTATCATTTATAGAAACTGTCCTTATCTGTCAAGAGCTATGTTTTGTACCCACTGAGTGCACTGATTTTCTTCACCTTCAAATTGAACTACTGAAATTTTTCAGGAAAATTTGGCTCTGGACTTTTCTTTAAAGACCATCCCCCCTTGACCTTTTTTTCACCACACTAACTCCTTAGCTTTATAAAAAATGTATTTTCAAAGCGATCTCCGAGTTACTGGATGCACTCCAGATGGGTCATTCTTGGTGGAGATGATGCAGGTGAAGCTCCGTTACCCTGTTGCCTTTAGGGAGTCCACTCCTTAAACCTTATGAAGCCAGTGAACGTGCTTAGGGATGTAGTTCCAGATTGTGAAGCAGGTGCAATCTTTCAGAGTGCAATCCTTAGGGTGCAGATCAGGGTTGCAGCAGGGCAATTCTTCTTCTCCTTGCTGTTACAGGCAGGGATCTGAGTTGCGGGGCAATGCTCCCATATTTATTCACAGTCCCTGGGTGACAAGCAGGCATGCACCCCTGACCAATGGGGTGCAGAGTGCCACCCTCAGGTATGACCACTTCCTCCAAAGTGTGACATATTCTTGACCCAGAACGCACTATTCTCCCAAAATCCAAAATGAGGAAATTCTCTCCTGGAGGTTAAAATCTGGCTAAGCCATCCCACTGGTGTGGCTAAGTTTCTCTAGCGCTCCCCTTCCAGCCCCTCTGCTAATCTAAAACAGGGGCTCCTGTCTGCCTGTGGGGTGCAGGATTTGGAGGTGTGCCTGTGCTGCCCTAAACTGTAATTCCTTCTTTGAAGACCAGTTTAGCTACTCCACCCCCATCCTGCCTCTTGCTCTTCAGCTGCAGATCTCCTCCCACAGGATGTCCTTTGTCACTAGTCAAGCCCCTTCACACCTCATTAAGACAGCTTGGCTCAGCCTGGCAGAGGTTGCCAATCAGAGAAGGGATGCGGGGAGGCTGGATTTCGGATTATCAGAAAAGCAAGTTCTATTACTTCTTTTCTGTGATGGTTGCTGTAGCCAGGTGCAAGTTATTGGATTTATCCTAACTATAATTGTTTTTCTTTGAAGTATTCCCAAGTTAGCCTATCGAGCCATTGGGCTACAATGGGGAAACACTAAATGTCCCTCACCAGGGCATGTAAATCATCCTTTATAACATCCTTGCTTAAAGTTACAAGGCACCCTACCCCTGGGGCACCTACGGCAGACCTTAGAGGTGACTTATATGTAAAAATAAGGTCATTAGAGACTATGCAAATATAATTTTCTTTCGAAAGAACCCTGCAAAGCAGGGATGCCTTTAAGATGATAGCAGGCAACACAGCAGTGCACACTTAAGTGCATTAAATCGGCTTGGCCTCTAGCCCTACATGCCCTACCATATATACCAGCCTATAGTAGTAAAAATTGGGGCATACAGAGGGGGGACACTGCAAACAGGTCCTGGTTTCTCAAAATGCCTTACAATTATGCCATCGTCCTCCTGTTTTTTCCTTATTTTATTTCTATGTTTCCTTTAACCTATCAGATGAGTTCTCTACAACCCCTTTAAATTGCCACCATCATCGCTCCCACTGTTCTAATTTCATTTTCAGTAGGTGCCTTCCACTCCAGACCCTGAATCTCTTATCATGGCCACAGTTCTCTACCATACCAATCTGCATGTGCACAGTCTCATTTCCAGGCCTCCTCATGCTCATCATTACAGACACAGGGGAACCCCATCAGCCAGAGAGTCGACACAGGTTTTGCGTGTTCATTGGATTTTGAACTTTTCGGTGCCCCAGGCAAGTCTGGCCTGCAGCCTAACTGCCTTTAACCTGAAAATAAGAGGATACTGCTATCCATTCCGACCCGGTTTGACCCAGAAAACTCGAGGCACATCATATTACACTCACTTGTAATTCAGCATTTTTGGCTTCCAGGCAATTCTACCATTTTTTATTTGAAATATTTTTGAGCTAACAGTTATTTTCATTTACCCAAATTGCTAGCATCGCACCTTCCCTTTAATTGAATTATGAGACGCCTTTCAATTCTGTCATTTACAATTAACCCAATGACAGTAGATCATCTTCCTCACAGCTTTGGTGAGTTTATACATGACTAGCTCCCCAATCCTAAGGATATTTTTTTCCTAGCCTCCACCTCTTCTTATCATCTATTCCTCTCTTTTCAGCCACTACTTTGAAACTCCATGTGAGTATAACATGTTGTGCAGTCACACTTCATGCATCCCTTAATGTGTCCAAATATTGTCTCTGACTTTTGTTTTCCTTCTTCTTTTCAATGTTCCTGTATGCTCCTGGGCTCATTCTAACTTGAGTGCTGAAGAAGTTACCGGACCGAAACAGCATCTACCTATTTACAGGCCACCATTAGTTATGTAATATAGTTTCAAGATATGTTTATTACATTGTGGGCAATACCTATACCATGTGATGCACTTATATGATGGTCTATTAATATCTGTGTGTTTTGTTTTTTGAGCACTAAGCAAATGTTTCCTCACTGGCATTTTTCCACCTGGCAGTTTGCCAAAGTGGTATTTTTTTATTAACAATTGTTATTAAAACTTAGTTGTACTAATACTTTTTGATATGATTTTTAATTTGGGGCCCCTATTTCTAGATAATTCAATTATACCCCAGGTCCCTAGTGATTTCAGAGAAACCCTTGTTTCTTAAATTCAAGAGATGCCCAGAATCAGTCCCTTAAGACCAAGTATTCTCACTAAACAATTTTTAAGCTGTTAACTTGCATATCAGAGCAGAACCTCCACCCTTTTTCTCTCATTCTGCCACATTCTCTAGCTGCCTCTCACATTTGAAATAAAAACTCTAACATACCTTCACTTGAATACAATTTATTGCATCAAATAAAGCAAATTATTTGTATTGATTAAAATGAGGGGAAGCATACTCTCAGTGGAACAAGGAAGTATTCTAAATTAGTTTCCTTACCAAGGCAAGTACAGCATTGGCTCACAATCCTGGTTGACACCAACCCTACTTGCCACACACTCAATTACATCTTAACATTTTTTCATCATCTATCTACCACACCTACCAGAGCTGTTCAGTTCTTTCACCCTAACTTCTTACAACTATCCCAAAGATACATAAAGCATTCTAAAGTTAGTAAACAGTGATGAACTACAATGATCCTGACCTCTTGAGCACTATCTCCATCCCTGTTATGATTGGTAGCAACTTCCAAACATCTGTCACAAGGAGCTAGAGATCCCACCATTGACATCTATCAAAGTAAGAAATCTCGAATTGATTAGGGTCTCAAAACATCCCTTAAGGAAATAAAGTAATAAGAAGCACCATCTAGGCAACATCTTTGTTCACATACATCTCCCTCTACCTACAATGTCCATTCTAGGGCAGCAACTTAGCTGTTGATTCCTGACAAGAAGAAAAGGTTCAGTGGGACATCCTCTGCAGCAAAAACTGCAACATCATGTAACTCCCACCCAGAAATGATAAGAAAAATAGAAGACCATTTATAATTCAGATTATAAAGACGAGGAGTTTTGTGAAACAAACTGAACAATTAAGGGGCTTTATCCCAACAACTAAAAAAAGCTTAAAGCCACAACTCAGGGCTATCTGTAATCAGTGCATGTTTTACTCATTCTCTTGCTAAAGAAGGTTCTTCATAGAGCAACTATCTTGACTGCCTGCAACCATTGGATTGCATGGATTGCTTATTTTCCACTCCCTGGTGGGTCATATTGTTCATGCAGTGAGCTGCACTTCCTCTGCTACTCTTGATGGACTTTATTTGGCATTTATCATGCATGCTTGGCACCTTAAATTCAGTGGACCTCCCAGTTGCCACTGTTATGACTGACTCTCTAGAACATTTAACCATGTTGCTTGACCCTCGACATGGAAACATTATATACCAATATCTCGCAAGATGCTACCCTTCTGGTGATTGAGATGTGCCTCCTCACATAAACGTGGACATCCGCCACCGCTGTCAACTTCATCGTTGAATGCGCTACGATCGCTTTAAAAGACAATTTTTTCCAATTCCAGAATCAACTGTTCCATCAAATACAGGGGGTGTCTATGGGGAGCACATTTTCTCCGTGCCTGGCCTGCCTATACATAGCTCATTTTGAGTGCCAATTCAGCTCTACAGATACCAACCCTTACAATGCCAATATAAAATTGTGGCAACGATACATTGATGATATTATCATCTTTTGGAAGGGAGAATTGGATACCTGCGAGGCCTTTTCTGAGTGGTTCAACTCCTGGAACCCCTTCCTGAGATTTACCAAGACCGTTTCTAGCAAGGAACTCCTGTTCTTGGATCTGAAAATATAACTCGACAATGGTAAGTTATCTACCACAACATATAAGAATAAGATGGATTGCATCAGCCTTCCCCTTGATGGGAGTCATCATCCAAAGGCTCTCTGTGACAACATCCCATATGGGCAATTTCTCTGCCTCCACTGCAACTGCAAAAACATCTGTGATTATGAACAACAGGCTAATGAATTTACCAGAGATCTTTGATCCCGCAACTACCCTCCCAGGTTGTCAACAGAGCTCCGGAGATGGCCAGATATAATCAAAGGGAAGACCTACTGGACCCTACCAGCCTGTCAGACAACAAGATGACATCATCACTCTTGATACCACATTTACACCCGACTCCGATCAGTAACAGAAGATTGTGTGGAAGCATTGGCCCATACTCGACTCTGAAACCTAGAGATCCCCACACTACATTTTGCCTTCAAAAGAAAACAAAATCTGCAAGATATACTGGTATACAGAAGAGCTTGGAACACCCCAAGACCTGAACAAAGTGCTCTGTGGAATCTCCCCCCCGTCACAGGTCACGTTACCTGTGGCTCCTGCACCATCTGCCACCTTACGGAGATAACCACAGAGATTGCATTGGATGACACCCTTACCTGGGTTCAACGAGGCCACACAAACTGCAACACAAAGAACTGTGTATGACTCCAAGAACTATCAAGACTAGAATCGCAGAACATAGTAGTAACATCAGCTGTCTACACAGTATCAACAAGTTTAGTGTCCATATCCTTGAGAAACGTCAAACTCCAGTTGACCTCAAATGGACCATCCTAGAGGCCAATAACCGGCGGAACAAAAACACCCTGTTCACGAAAGAACAACTCTGGGTCTACAGCCTCTCCACTAATAGCAGATGGCTGAACAGTGACATACCAAGGAATGAAGTGAACTAGTGTCAATGACTGTGTCAATGACAACACCGTCTGAAGCTTTTTTGCCTCGAGGTCCTTAACTGCGGAGGGGATGTCCATTTCCCACATTCCCACTGGTATCTGGGCATCCACCTTCACTTGAGAGTGGATATAATATCCCCCTTTGCCAGAGACTATTATTCTAGCAGCAGAAAACATAGCATTGATATGACACTCTCCAGACACGAGTGACACTTGCCCCAAGATGAACGCACCCACATCATCTCTATATGTGAGTTGGGAAGGAGTATCGAGGGAATTATGAGCACCTTCTTTGCTCTCTTCCCATGTTATCCCTTCAACACCTCGTCATAGCACCATGAGATGTACTATAGACCGTTAAGGTAACTGGGAACCTCAATTTTTCTCTCCCAACACTGGGACATCACTTGCGTACCCCATTGCCATCAGCATAGTGCAGATATACCAGTCACACATCCTCACACTCAAACATGGCAGCCCTAAGGGAGGGACACTTTACCCATAGCGATCCCTCTCGGCCATCCTGTAACAAGTTATGCGCTGCATGCATATACGGGCTCACTATCCAAGATGGCCGCTATAGGGAGGCATGCTCTACATGAAGCGCTCCTGCTTGACCAGCTGCACAGCGCCTGCTTGGCCATCCTGAGGCTTACAGCTGACTACTATTAGTATTAGTAGAGGAGCCTGCACACAACTTGGCCCCTCTACTGACTAATTAGGGAGGCACGCTCTATACGTAGCACTCCGGCTCGGCCATCCTGATTCACAGCTGCAGAATTGACTGCTCAGCCAACCTGAGGCTAGCATCTGCTGACAATTAGGATACCACCACCTGCACACAATTTGGCAAATAAGGGAATTTGCAGACAACTATATAAGCTCACCTTAAACCTCACTCCATACCTACTGGTCGTCAGAGGAGGGTAAGTCCCGGCAAACATACTGCATAGTTCACATGATTAACTTGTCTCTTGCAAACAAAACCTCTGGTTTTTTTGCCTTCCCTACTCTATGTATTTACTATTGATATTGTTTTATATTTAGTTGGTTTCCCGCAGCAAGGAGCGGCCCTCTACCTTCCCTAGGGGGTTTCTTTATCTCTACTGAAGGTCCCTTACTTTACCTCAATGCTACCCTGGTTTATAAACAGGCTACAATACAGGGGGTTACAAATTACAGTGCTGGCATGCTCACTGCATAATATATAGTTTTATATGGATGGGTGTGTTTAAACTTGGAACTACGATACACTGTGTGATAATTAGCCACTTTAAGAACTCACTGCACCTGTGGGCAGCATAGTGCTGATGTATTGTTTTTCAGAGTCTGACATTCTTGGCATAAGTTGTGATGGCCTTTTACCATCTTCCCCTTCACAGGTTGGATCCTCCTTCTTGCACCACAGAGGGTGCAAGTGAATTAATTTGGATTGGTGACCTGCAAGTATCCCTTGGTCCCAATCCATGGTAGGGTAGGGTAGGGTAGGGTAGGTACAGTTACCTGCTCCTGAAGAAATGCCATTGACACTCCTGGCACTGAGGCATGAAACATATTGGGCTTTTGATCTATCTCAGTATATTATTACTATAGATAGCCCCACTGTTGTTACTGCCTCAAGGGAACCATTATATTAAATTCTTCTTGGATTCCCCTTGGACTCTTTTAATTCACTTGAGCACCACCCTACACCCATACTCCCTCACTTACACTCACCATACAGCTAGATCAAAAGATGCCTGCTAAAGAGCCCCCATTGAGGGGCCTGTCGAGCATTGGAGCATCAGCTCGAAGAGGAGTGCCTTATGATGAAGCACAACACCCATGGGTGTGTGAAGGCATTCAGATCATTAGGATTCCCCCCGAGTCCTTATGTTCAGTTCCCTGGATGCACCCTTGTGCGGTTTGTTTTTCCCCCCTCTCCTCGGGAACAGCACCTCTCTTTTGTGCATACATGTTCTTAGAATTCCGGATGCTGGACTTCTCAAACAGCTTCTTGTCCCTTCTTTGATTACTGGAAACCAATTTATGTCACACCTTTTCCTTTCCCACACCTTTATGGACACTATAGCACAATCATTGTTACCGTCTGGAACTAGTGTACTGAGCTGCTCTTCCTCTGCCACTCCAGGATTTAATAAGGATAATTGGAACCAGTGCATTATAGAGCTGTACAAGTGACAAAGGAAGAGATTTACAAAGATTCTCGTGCTGTAAAGGGCAAGATGACATTTGCAAATAGGTGCAGTCATTACTCTACTTTGTTATACTGGTGTTTCAATCCAGCCAACATTCCCAGGGTCATCATCAGCACCAATAGCAATTAGCATCTACTCTTGATATTACTGTTGCTCCTAACTATTTAGTAAGCATAACTAAGTAGATTAGGATCAGTGAATATTTCTTCTTTTATCCCTCATAAAACTGTGCATCTTTGTGTACCTGTTCTCTTGTCACTCATACTCATTTTAAATTGCATTTTTTTTACATGATCAGAAGATGACTGAGAACACTACCTTTTATACTTTCATTATTAAGTAATATGGATCACACAGTTATTGCCGTAGAGTGTTATATTCCATATAGATACCCTATATAGGTGCGGGTAACATTGCAACCTTTCACCTATATTCTTCCCTACATTACATACATAACGGTTCTTGGGCACTGACCTTTTACCCAGATGTGACACTGCATTCAGAGCGCGGGTTTTTCCTTGGTTCGATTCTCATACATTATGCATGAGGCTTCTTGGAAGCACAGCAGGACTAACAGCAGGACTTACATCTCCTGTATAATATCTCTGTATAAAGTTCAGGCCCGACGTCATCCTTTAGGCCGACACAGTAACACAGCAAGGTATGACCCCTGGGGAGACCTATGGGTATATATGCATCATGTCTTGCTTAGACAGACAGAGGAGACCGTGACTTCCCGGCTGACACACTGACCAGAGACGCTGAGGTTCCTGCATGCAGACGCTCCAGATAGCAGTGGTTTAACATCCCTCGCGGGGTGTCCAACTCGAGACCAGGACGCGGTCCCATATTCTCTTATTCTCAGGTAATGGGGTTGACTAGAACCTAGAGGGATTCTTGGCATAACACCTACATAGATGCTAGGTACATTTAGGTACATCTAGTTAGGGAGGCATCGTAGGAGTACGCACTTTTTATCATGTGTTTTATGTACTTGTATATATTCATGATTTCTGCAAAATGGTAGAACTATACCATCCCTTTACTTTTGTAGTATTGCTAATCATATATCTCTGCTACTGTCTAATGGTTGTTGCAGCTCATCTATTCTACACTAGAATAACAACTGTTCAATAAATACTTATTGAAAACGCCCAGACTGTTTATTCTGTGTATCTCTCTGAGACAAACTAAGTGAGCACGAGTGACTGAGCGAAAGGTAGTATATTGTTTCCACGATCCTGGGGGATCAGGGTTGTCATGATCTGAGGTTGCCAAGAACTATTCTCTCCCCGATAGGAGGAGACTCTAGTGGCACTGTGAGCTTGCTGATACAGACAGGCTAACGTATACGGTGGGGGTGCACGAAATCAGTCCGCCACGAAACCCACAGTTTATGTTATCCGAACGCGCAGATCCTGTATAGGATATATAGGAACTACACAACAAGAGGTGATATAGATTTAGAGTCTTCTCCAGGTAAAAGGTGGAATTTTAATAAGATACTATTTATGAAAGATAAATGGGTTGCATCAGCGCATGTTTTTATAATTGAATTCCTTCAATTCAATTTAGGGTCTTCTCTTCTCCCTATTGTTTGGGATGCTTTTAAGGCAGCATTGAAAGGTCATGTAACTACTTACTGGTCAATATGATCCTGCAGTGGCAGGAGTAAGTTGAAAGAGAAGCATCTGCTCCCCCCTCTACCAATTCTGTGAACATGGAGGTCAGTCTTCAAGAGTTGAATATTGCAAAACAAAACCATAAATACCACTATATAGCAGAGGAATTGCTAAAGAAAACGCATTAATCAAAAATATTACCAAGAGAATGAACATGTTGGTCAATAATTGGCTTCATTGGCTAAAAGAAAGGCTGATGTAAATTTTGTTAAAAGCATGCAGGATCCTGTAAGCGGGCTCTCCGTTTCAAATCAAGGATCTATACAGAGGATCTTTTTAGATCACTTTAAGTTTAAGGCAATCTATCATGTAGATGTTCCAATCAACTCTAATTTGATTTTAGAATTTTTGTGGAAGATTTCTGTTTCTAATTTGTCAAGGGTGTAAAAGCAAAGCAAGAGTCAGACCGGGTTAAATCTTTTTCTGCAGAAGAAACTAAGTTCAGATCTCTGTTATGTGTCTGGCGCAAAGTGATTGTTGCACCAACAGACATATGGGATGCTCTAGCAAACCGATTACTCAGTGAATTCCCGTCTTTGTCACTAAATTTATTCACACTCAATCAATTACGTATCTTAACAGAGACCAAAAATTGAAAACGCAAAAAAATGTTGCTCTACGTCATGTCAGGAAACGCCCGGGAGATGCCCATCTATTCAACAACTAAAAGCAAGCTCAAAAAGCATTCAGATTATCTATTCACAGAGACAAACAAAAAGTGGCTGAACAGTTTTGGCTGAAATTAGTACATGCAAGTAAAAACTCTAACTCAAAGTTATTTTGGTCACTCGTAAATAGGAGGTCACCGGGCGCAAGAGGACAAGGCAGCGCAAATATAAGCAAAGAAGAATGGGCCCTCTTCTTAACAAACCATTTCAAAGAACACAAAATCAAAGACAACCGATCTTTCAGTCATTTGTCACCTGAACCAGCACAGCCATTATCAGAACCAACAAGCAACGGTAAGCCAGCAGTGCAAAATAAACCGGTCGTCCCCGTCCAGGCCGCCACTACCATCGACATAGCGAACCAGCAAGACAATTTCCTGACAAAGACTATGGAGGATACAGAAGCACTTAGGGGCACATGCATCAATGTAAAATTTTGCGAATCCTTAATTGCGAATTTTAACGATTCGCAATTAACGAATCGCAAAAACAGATGCAACAAAAAAATTGCGAAAAAATAAAGAATCGCTAAAAATCGCAAACGCTACTGCGAATCCGAACTTTGCGAATTCGCTAATAGCGATTTCGCAAATAGCGAATTCGCTATTTGCGAATTCGCAAATAGCGAATTCGCAAATAGCGAAGTCGCATTTGTGATGCATCTTGATGACATCAGAACCAGGAAGTGAGCAGCACAAGCCCCATTCCCAGTGCACAGTCAGAGGGAGAGGAGGGAGCTGGCTCTGGGAGCTAACTAGCAGGGGCATTGAGCAATTGGAAAAACCTGGTAACTGCAAGAAAATGGAAAGCACACAAACAGCAGAGGACAGCCAATCAGGCAGGAAGCGGAAAATGAAATTCTCAGAAAAAGAAAGTGACACACTCATTGAGGGAGTTGTCCACAGCCATGATAAGCTGTTTGGGAAACAATCATTGAAAGTGGCAGAGCAGGAGAAAAGGAAAATATGGATCCGGATCCAGAACCGGGTGAATGCCAGTGGGGTGACACACCGCACCATCGATGACCTGAAGAAAAGATGGTACGACATGCGCAGTCGGGCCAAGGAGCGCATAGCTGCCCGTCTGAAGGAAGCAAGGAAGACAGGAGGGGAACACCGATAGACACTGGGAACACTACCATGGAGGAAATGGTTGAATCCACTATCCAGCCTGAAGCTGTTGTCGGTGTGACACAGCTAGACACGTCAGGAGCAGCAAACACATCTGAAGGTAAGATGACTGCATGTTACCATTGACCTAAATAATAAAGGTAGTACACCACCCCAGTACAGCACAAGTGCACACTCAGAACATCCAGTACACAATGTATCCATGAAGGGAAGTGCATTATGGGAGATGTAGGCAGGTCAAGCATATACAATGTCAAACACACAAATAGGCTAAGAACAACTCAGAACAGTGAACATATTCCAAATTTAATGCCAAAGTAAAAATATGATCACTGTGACATGACATCCCATACTTAAATTAATGCTGGTTTTGCACTGTTAAATCTCACAGATGCAGAACGTGTAGAAGCTGAGGATAGTGACAACCAGGACATACAGGACATCAGCGCAGTTGAGGATATGGACACACCGGTGTTGCCAACAAATCCATCCAGTGCCCCAAACACACGCAGGGCAACTGTCCCACCACTGGTCACCATGGAGTCTGACGATGAGACAAATGCACCACATGAGTCCAGGCATGGCCCAGCCACATCCATCCCAAATCCACAAACACAGGTCCGCAGAAGTAATGTCAGTGTCCGGCGTAGAAGAGCCAGATCACGCAGAACACAGCAGGAGGAGCAACCAAATGATGTCTGGGGTGGTCTTGAGGGACAGATGCTCCGCATGCAGCGCCTGCAGACCAAGAACACACGTTTAGTGCAGTTACAAATTGGGAAGATGGCAGACAACATTGCAGTACTGTGCGATAGTGTGCAGCAAATGACCAAGGTTATGCAGGAGGGACATGCATCACAGAGAAGAAACCATCGGCAACTAATGCAGCACCTCAAAAGCTATGCCAAATCCAACAATAGGCTGGCCACATCAACTGCACTGCTGGCACGTAGGTCTGTGACCTTGCAAACAGAAATGTGCCATTGGAACGGGGATGTGGCGAAGGCACTGGACCAGGTAACCAATGCAGTGGAACTGCTGAATGCTACCACAATTGGGGCCAACATGTCCACGCAGGAAGAGGGTAGTGAGGGGGCCTCAAGCTTGAGTAGCATAGCTATGCCAGTTGCCACTGCAGGAAGACGCAACACACGCAGCAGTACCCCCTCAGCTTCCAACATGAGGGATGAGGATGCTGTCTCTGACAGGCGTCTGGGTGTTCGTGGGAGAAAGCGCTAGCCTGCTATATACAATTGCATACCGATATGGTGACGTAACCATGGATGTGATTGGACCTTTTGACTGATTGACAAGTCATTATTTATTTTTAATACACTTATGTCCATTACTTAAGAATCCTGTGCCACTGGCCACATTGAAAGTGTGCTCCGACACTCATGCCATATTTCCTTTGAATAAACCGTTCTGTGATTGTAATATACACTGTTTGTGTCATCATTACTCACCTCAGAAATAGTTTTGTGTGATGTCCAATCTTCTCCTGCGCCCTTCTGCTGCGCTTGCCCCTTGTGCTGCACGGCGCTGTGGCACTTGCTGGTCCTCATCCTCGGAGTCGCTGTCAGACACCTCGATCTCCATTCCACCCCTCGTTGCTATATTGTGCAGCATGGCACATGCTGCTACTAGCTTGCAGCATTGTTCAGGGTTGTATTGGAGTGCTCCACCAGTCTTATGGAGGCATCTGAATCGGCTCTTCAGCAGCCCAAATGTGCGCTCTATGATGTTCCTTGTTGATATATGTGCGGCATTGTACCTCTGTTGGTTGGCAGTTGTGGGATTGAGGTAAGGCGTCAGAAGGTAATTACGCAAGGCGTATGCGCTGTCACCTGCATGTGGGTAAGCAAAGGGTCAGTGCAGTTTGACATTGGCATACGTACAATGACTGTGAGTATCACCTACACATATTTACCAAGCAGATGTGCCTCTCCAAATTCTTCCCTGACCAGACGGGTGTGAATGCCACTTTGCCTGAAAATATATGAATCATGTGCACTCCCAGGAAATTGAGCCACTATATCAGTGATTATGTATTTGGCATTGCAAACAACCTGAATATTAAGGGAGTGATAGCATTTTCTATTTCTGTATATG
This sequence comes from Calotriton arnoldi, assembly GCA_963921515.1. Lineage (NCBI taxonomy): Eukaryota > Metazoa > Chordata > Amphibia > Caudata > Salamandridae > Calotriton > Calotriton arnoldi. Next base: position 472,396 of record CAWUFW010005767.1, read on the forward strand.
TATTCCTGTGCTGCAGGGGGACATATTGCCACATGTGTGCAATCGATGCAACCTATAACATGTGGGAAGCGAGCGATCTGGTAAAACTCCTGTTTTGTTTTCGCAAGGTCATGCGCGGTGGTGGGGAAATTGATGTGTGAGCCGATCCTGGCCATCATGGCATCAAGGAATGCTTTGAATATTCTTGAAAGTGCGCTTTGCGACACACCTCCAGCTACTGCAATGACCCCCTGGAAGCTGCCTGACGCCAGTAGGTGTAGGCAACATAGGACCTGCACATGCGTTGGGATAGCATTGGTCCTACGTGTCTGTCGTTGCAGTATGGGATCCAATTCATTGATCAGGTCATGGATCATTGTAGCATTGAGCCTATACTTATCGTATATCTCATCCTCTTGCTGTCCTAGCAAAGTTATGCGGACTCTGAAGATGCGCTCATTAATTCGCCTCCGTCTGTGTCCAGCAGCCAGCAGCCTCATCCTCCTCGCCATCAGGTACATCCCTGCCATTGTGAGATGTGGTAGCTAATTCTGGGTGTGTTTCAATGGGTTTAAGTAGAATTTCAGATGTATCTGATTTGCACTCATGATTACCACCTGGTTGTGATCCTTCTTATTTTGCACTCGCAAAATTGCGAATTTCAGGTAATTCGCAATTTGCGATTTTTCATGCATCTATTTTGCGATTCCTTATTTGCGAATCGCTATTTGGAGGCGCAAATAGCGATTCGCTAATACTATTCGCAGAATGTTTTGCGATTCTTTAAATTAGCGAATTGTTGAGTTTTCGCTATTTTGCAGTTGATGCATTGCGAAACGGTATTTTGCGGTCGCAAACGCCATAATTTAGCGATTCGCTAATTTTGCGATTTTTTTTAGGCTTGATGCATGTGCCCCCTAGAAACAAAATTGCACGCACTATCAGTAACGTGCGGTCAGACGGAGCACCCGGTCCTAATGGCCTTCCCCAGGCCCTGTTCAAAGCAGACCGATTTATCGCAACTTATGGATAATGTTAATTCCCACCCCCCTCAATTGGGTGGAATCCGCATTTACGAACTTGCTATATGCTGACGACTTGGTTTTACTCAGCCACACAAGGGTCAGATTACAAAGACTACTTGATCAGCTGCTCCCCTACACAATAAGTAATGCCCTGGAATTAAACCTATCAAAAACAAATTCAATAACTTTTGGGAAGCGGAAGCAGCTGAGTGGCGGGTGGTTCTTCAACGGTAAAAACATCAAAGCAGTGTCATCCTATAAATATCTGGGGATTTTCTTGGACTCTAAAGGAACTTTCCTAAAACAGAAAGAAGTGGTCAGGGCAAAAGCCCTGTCACTTGAGGCTGCACTAATGAAGCTTGCGAGACAGCTACTCGGCCCGAGCCTATCCCCGCTGTTAACAGTAGTGAAAGCAAAGATTATAAATCATCTATCGTACGGTCATGAGATCATGCTGGGGGCTAGCTTTAACATATTGAACAAAATAACAACTAGAATCTTCAAGCGAGTATGGCACCTCCCGAGATCTTCTTCGCCAGCTCAGGTTAGGTTTGAATTCGGCCTACTAGATCATTGAGGCATGAAGGCCAGTGCGTTTATCAAGCTGTGTAATAGACTGCGCAATTCCCAGGAAGAAAGCCTGGAGGCCAGGCTGTGGCAAGAAATATCAACTGGTCAAATTGGTCAAAAACACTAACGCCACCTGGAGCACTCCCTCCAATTACTCGACGTAGAAGAATACGGGGGAACAAACCCACCCCAGCAGGCTCTAAAACTCTCCATCAAGAGAAGTGTTCGACTCTGGTCCGTTCACTCAGACAGGGCAAAATTGTCCAAAAGAAAACATGCCTGGACAGTTATCTCGGAATTTAAGCCAGGGGCTAAAACACCTTACCTATCAAGCACCTATGCACTTTCATGGAATAAAAAGTTTATGGCACTGAGAATGGGTGAATGGCCCTTTTTAAGACACTTACCTGAATGGCGTCATTCAAGTGCTAACACCAAGTGCAGGGGGTGCAGCTACCACTTGGAATCAATTGAGCACGTGGTTTGTGCCTGTCCCGCACTGCTTAATGATAGAAGGCCCCTGCTGCGGAGAAATGGAATAAATTCGGAGTTCGATCGTGCCGACAAGCCATCATAGCTGCCATGAACCCAGAAAACACGATGCTCAAACATCCGTTTACCAAATTCGTCACAAAAGCGGCCAAAAACCTCGGAATGACAGGTTTGCAAGCACCCACGCTTCAACCTGTTCATCCATGATGTCACCCGTGCCGCTAACGAACTCTTGAACATTCTGAATTGACTCTCAAAAGGCTGCTTTGTTTCTACTGTTTTACTCACCTTCAATTCACCTTTTAGAACGTTAACGTTTGGCCGTTTTCTGTCTGCCCTTATCAATGATGACACTGCCCCAGTCAGCTTACCCTTTACATCAGATAAATCAGAAACCCGGACAATCATGATCATTTAATCACCAGGGACATCCTGCCCCAATGAACTTTTAGCAAGATCATCACCCTTTTTAAACTACTTTGTATTTATGATTTGCCTTTTTAACTTTTTTGTATACAAGAAGTACTGTTTTTAATTGTCATGATTTTAATTAATCATACAATAAAGAAATTTCACACGTAAACTAAGTTGAGTTAGCTGTAAGAACTGTAAAATGGCAGGGAGTAATGGTTAACCTACATAGGCTTATAAAAAACAAATTCGGGTACTGCAAAAAATGTTGATGAAATTGTTTAATTCAATTCTTTAGGGGAAGGCAGCTCAGGCTTTCTTTGCTGATGCCATTGTTAATACCATTTTAAAGAAAGAGAAACCTGTGAACTTTCCATGCTGCCTCAACCCTGATTCATTCAAACCAAAATGTTTTTTCTGTAAATAGGTCTATGTCATTCAAAACCCACTTTTTGATTCAGGCTATTGGCTTTTTTCACTGAACAGACTGCAAGCTAATATACTTTCATTCTTAGTAAAACTGGATGAAAAATGTGTTCTGCCTATAGTCAATATTCATATATGTGTTATATTAAATATGATTATACCATGTTCAAATTTATCTCGGTTGATATGCACAAAAAAAATTGAATATGCTATACATATAGATATAACAGCCTAACTGTAGTTCTTATCTGAAGCTTCAAATAAGTGTACTTTTTTCATAGTAGGTGAGTCAAGAACATAATTAATAAGGTTGGCTTCCCCCATTTTGGTCCAAACCTCAGAATCTTACAAATGTGGGTTTTTACCAAAAAAGCTTGAAGTAGGCTCACTGGCTAGTTTGGACATGGGTAGGAAATAGTGAGAGATTGAATGCCTGGACGCCTTAAAATCAGGTAAGTATAAAACATTGTACGTAAAATATCCTTTTTAGTTTTCAAATTTGCCTGTATTTACTTTTACAAACTCATGTTAGTACCTGTGGGATTATAGTTGGCCCATTTTATAGCAAGTTTGAGAGATCATATCAAATTCTTTGTCCTTCTATCCCATATAATGTACCAAGTTGCCATGGCATACTCTGATACTTGTTAGGAGCAAAGTGCTCTTTCTTTATGAATATATACTACATTTATTTGTGACATTGAGGCTAGTCCTTTGCCTCTCCCCCTTCGTCTTTTGCATGCCCATGTGGAAGGTGGTTGGAGTGCTCGTGCCCTGCGGCGTGCCTATAAGGTTTTCAGTCGCACACTTGGCAGGGGCAGTTGGAATCTGTCAGTCACCGTGCTGCCCACCCTCCCTAAACTCGCACTCATCACCTGGCACGCTTACCAATACCAGCCGACAACGGAAGTCACCAGTGGGTGTCAGGTTGTTGTGTTTTGGTGTTTTGTGCCTGTTTGGGGGTATAAGTGTCAAAGACAGTGGTTGGCCTAGGGCCGGCCCCGGGAGCAAACCTGCTCTAAACTCCATTCAAGGCTTGTGGTTTGGGGCACTAACCGTGCATGACCCTGTGGGGCGCCACATGAAGGCGACTTTGACATTGCTGACACAACAAGCAGCAACCGCTGGGCAAGGGGTTGAGTTGATTTCGTACTGGGGCTATTTCACTGTTTACTGAATAATGGATATACATGTCAGGGACAAATAGTGAGAGAAAGTGCCTCTTTTGCATGGTTAGCACCCCCACTTTTTGCCTGGTTTTGATGTGGTTTCAAATGTAGTGCACAGGGTTCGTGCCAACCAGGTCCCCTGTGCCAGTGCTTCTTCCCTAAAATAAACCCCCAATTGGTACTTCTACCCCCTGTAAGTCCCTGGTAAATAGTACCCTGGGTACCTAGGGCCTGGGAACTGAAAATGGTCTCCTGGCACCCACCTCACTGGGACCATGCCACTGTCTTGCAGGTGAATGCCCGTATGAGGGAGAAATCTACAAAGTCGACATGGCACCCTGCCTGGGTGTCATGCCAACCAGCACTGCCTGTAGGCATAGGTAAGTCATCCCTCTGGCAGGCCTCACAGCCCTAAGGCAGGGTGCACTATACCACAGGTTAGGGCATATAAGCATGAGCGAATCAGCCCCTACAATCTTGGGGTCCGATTTCCTGATATTGCAAGTGCCAGAGAAGCCATAGAGAGTACATGGGCTGGGAAATCGACAATGTGAGTTACACAGCACCATGATGGCTTTGCTTAACACAGGAGTGTTTGGTACTAAACTACTCTTTTCATTAAATCCACACTGATGCCAGTGTGGGAATTATTGTACCATGTACCCATAGGGCACCTCAGAGTTAGCCACCAACAGACATGTTTCTGGACCCCCGGTAGGTAGCCCCTGCTCTCTGGAACCAGAAATAATGCACATTCTGGGCAGATGTATCATGCCTCCCTCCCTAGGATGGACCAGTGCTCGAAGAGGGAATCTTCAAAGGCCTGCCGCCTTTGTAATACGACCCCCCCCCCAGCCTTTGCTGCTAGCAGCAGATGGCAGCCCCTGGTTTACACCCCCACTTTGGGCGGGAAAACTGGCAGGAAAATTCAAAGAGATAGGAGGTGTGCCCATCTCTGCCAAGCCGACCCCTAAGGTGGGGAAAGCGAGGTGAAGCCCAACTTTCTGTCCCTGCCATCTTGAAGATGGGTGGACCCCTCCAATCAGGGCTATGTGTATACCCCCTCCCACAGGAGGGTGACACAATAGAGGGTGTAGTCACCTCAGGTAAGGTGCCCATTGGTCTTACCTGCTTCTCCCCTAAAACGCCTCCTAAATTTAGGTTTACCTTGCCCCCCCAGACCTGGCACGCAGATTCAACAGACCAAAGAAAAAGAGGGAAGACGACTGCTGATGGACCAGGAAGTGAGCAAAAACTCTGGTTCGACCACTGGGCCTGCCGTTCGTCCAGAAACTTTGCAAGGACTCAAGGAAAACCCAGAGACCTTTTAACCTTCACCAAAGTGCCAAGAAACGCCCTTCGGACTAGAGGCTCTAGTCTCTGGCATCCACCGGTACCAAAACCGCAGTGGTGAGGGCAGACTCTTGTGTTGATACGACTCACTGCTACTAAATAACTCCACGACCGCAGTCGTAGAGGACTGGCACTTGTGTCGACACAACTCTAGCCAGTCTGAAGAACACCTAGCAGCAGAACAGCCTCCATGACCTTGAAGGATCCTCTCAGCCCCATGACCTGCAATGTGCCCAGCCCTGTGCCTGAGAGCCCAAACCCTCTTGCAAGTGGCCCTGTTAGCCTCCTCCTGCCTCTCTTGCACTGCCTGCCCGCCTGCGACCTCCCCATGATGGTCCGACGATGGCAGAGCTTCTCCATACGATTGACAGCAGCCAGAGACTGAGATAGTAACTGTGTTAGCGGTCTGCTCAAAACCGACCAGCTTCATTGCTCTCTGTCGACTGCAAGGGTAAATCCCATTGCCTGTCTTGACCGTTTCGGCATAGATACTGAATCCCCCCCTCTTGAGTGCCCCCAGCCCCCCACAACCGACATTGACCGCATTGTTGGCCTGAGACACCCGAAGACTAGACTAGAACTGTAAGTGATATACGTACCTGTTACACCACACAATTGTTTTCCTCCACAGGATAATATTGAACTGCTCTGAAATTTGCACTGTCAAACTTCTGAAACCCGGAAAGTATTTTTAATAATAACCGTACTTACTGCAATGCGAAGAACTTGGTCCTAGAATAAAATATAAACAAAGTATCATTTTCTCGAATTGGTCTGGATTTCCTTTTTGAGTCATGTGTCCATCGTTGATTATTGTTGTGCAATAAGTGTCTTAATCTTCTCTGTGTTAGGCCTAAGGCTGCTTGCCCACACTACAACAAATATAGCACGTTGGTTTTTACATTGAGCCTTGTACACTTTTGGGGAACCCCTGGACTCTAGGCAAGGTATTACCCCCTAATGACAATATCATATACAGAGCTAGCTTCTGACAAATAGATAAACAGACGGACTATAACATGACAATAAAATAAATGAAGTAACAGAACAGTGCTGATGAAGCGACAAGGATGAGTCAATCAATCAATCAATCATGTCACTTATAAAGCGCACTACATACCCGCGAGGGTCTCAAGGCGCTGGGGGAAGAGGGGGGTGGTGCTGCTACTGATCGAAGAGCCAGGTCTTGAGGAGTCTTCTGAAGGCCAGTAGGTCTTGGGTCTGTCGGAGGTTGGTGGGGAGGGTGTTCCAGGTCTTGGCGGCGAGGTGGGAGAAGGATCTGCCGCCGGCGGTCGTTTTCCGGATGCGGGGGACTGTGGCGAGGGCGAGGCTGGTCGAGCGGAGCTGGCGGGTGGGGGTGTAGAAGCTGAGTCGTCTGTTGAGGTAGGCTGGTCCGGAGTTGTGGAGTGCTTTGTGTGCGTGGGTGAGGAGCTTGAAGGTTATCCTCTTGTTGACAGGGAGCCAGTGCAGGTCTCTCAGGTGGGGTGTGATGTGGCTGCGTCGGGGGATGTCGAAGATAAGACGTGCAGAGGCGTTCTGGATGCGTTGCAGCCGTCTCAGGAGCTTAGCCGTCGTTCCTGCGTAGAGGGCGTTTCCGTAGTCCAGCCTGCTGGTGACGAGGGCCTGGGTGACTGTTTTTCTTGTTTCGGTGGGGATCCACTTGAAGATCCTGCGGAGCATTCGGAGGATGTTGAAGCAGGATGAGGAAACGGCGTTGACCTGCTTAGTCATGGAGAGGGTGGGGTCGAGGATGACCCCTAGGTTGCGTACGTGGTCGGTGGGTGGCGGGGCTGTTCCCAGTGATGTTGGCCACCAGGAGTCGTCCCAGGCTGAAGGGTTGGAACCAAGGATGAGGACCTCCGTCTTGTCCGAGTTCAGCTTCAGGCGGCAGGTCCTCATCCATTCGGCGACGGCCTTCATTCCTTCGTGGAGGTGGGCTTTGGCGGTGTGAGGGTCTTTGGTGAGGGAGAGGATCAGCTGGGTGTCGTCGGCGTAGGAGATGATGTTGAGGTTGTGCTGTCGGGCGACGTGGGCGAGGGGTGCCACGTAGATGTTGAACAGCGTTGGGCTGAGGGAGGAGCCTTGGGGTACGCCGCAGATGATCTTGGTGGCCTTGGATCGGAAGGGGGCGAGGCGGACGCTTTGTGTTCTGCCGGAAAGGAAGGATGTGGTCCAGTCCAGGGCCTTCTCTTGGATCCCCAACTTCTTGTCTCTGATCTGGAGACACAGAGGCTGTCCTTCCAGGCCACCGGCCCTACTCACACTCCAGGCCAGATACTAGATCTTCTGTTTTACTAATATCTCGGACCTTCAAGTTAGTTCCACTCCTCCATTTCCTTGGTCAGATCACTTCAATTCAGTTCTCAAATGTCTCTCAATGTGATTCAAACCAGTAGAACAATAAACCTCAAGGGCTGACCAGGCCCTGGAAGAATGCCTCTGAGTCCTCTTTTTTCTCCAACGTACCTACTCAGCGTGTACCACAATCCTCAGACATCAACAGTACACTTACTAGCTTTCATGAGTCTCTTCAGCAGACTTTGGACATAATAGCACCTTTAAGACCTAATTACTGCAAGGCCACTGGAGCCCCTGCTCCATGGTTTACTGAGTATCTAAAGCCCAAGAAATCAGTTTCCAGGAAACTTGAAAAAAAAGGTGTATACCAAAAGCTCACTCGCACAAAAAGATCCACAAGTCAGTACAAATAAACATTCCAAAAATATTTGAGCCACGCGCAAATCCCTTCCCATCAATAGAATTAACAGCGCTGGAAAATCCACAAAAGAATATTTTCAAAATCCTAAAGGATTTACTCAGTCAACAGCTTGCACTCCCCCTACCCTGACCTCTCAGGAACTAAGTAACGCCTTAGCTAACCATTCTGAGGATAAACCTGAGAATACCTATAAGAATCTTTCCAAATGCAACCCTTGTACTGACTCTCTATCCACATGCATTGAATCATAACTCCTCTACAGCCCTAGAACATTTGTAATCCTTCACACCGGAATCGTTGGCAGACATGATGATCAAGATCAAATCTGGTTCGCCCTCTAATCCTGCCCCCCAACTCGAATAGTGGTGGGACTTGCCAACTCTCGTAGCCCCACCATCACAGCCCTGTGCAACCTCTCACTGGCTACTGCCACTTGGCAGTAGGCTTGGAAAATAGCTGTAGAAAATACTGTAGAAGCCTAATGCTGACACTTTGAATCCAGAAAGCTATAGGCCCATCTCCCTTCTTCCTTACCTAGGCAAGATTATGGAAGGCCGAGTTATTCAACAAATTTCCCACCATCTGGTATCTAATGCCTACCAGACCCCACACAATCTGGTTTTAGAGCCTTCCATAGCACACAAATAGCACTGATGGGACTTCGAGAAATCATAAGACTCACTCTGGATGCGGGCTGCACAGCCATGCTGGTGTTGCTTGATCTTTCAGCTGCCTTCAACACCATCTCACACACCATTTTGATTCAAATACTCACTGTGATTGGTGCCGGTGTTAAACCGCTAGAATGAATGCAAAGCTCCCTCAGCAATTGCACCCAGGTTATCAACTCAGGCTCTTATTAATCTCGGGTCATGTCACTAGGCAGAGGAGTCCCCCAGGGCTGAAATTTAAGCACAATACACCTTAACATCTATGTGGCACCTCTGGCTTCAGTAATCAGGTCCAGTGGATTCAAAGTCATTTAATACACTGATTACACTCAGTTGATCATATCCATGACTACAAACCCAGAATCCAGTAAACTGCAGTTCAGAGCGTGCACGAGGGATATGTCCCTCTTGGATGTCCCCCAACTGCTTATAGCTCCATGGCGACAAATCAGGAATAGTGCTGTTCGGCAAGGCACATGACTACTAGCTGAGCGATTGGTGGCCATCTGAATTAGGCACCCCCCCTTCAACCCAAAGAGCTGGTAATAAAAACCTGGGGATTCTATTCGACAATAGCCTCTCAATGCAAGAGCAAGTGAAATCTACACATGGCATCTGTTTTGGTTCAATACACATGTTGATGAAAGTATTTCAATGCATGTCTCTACACACAAGAAAGACTCTCACGCATGCACTGGTGGTGAGCCACTCAGATTATGGCAATGCGCTCATGGCAGGGGCCAATGACTCTCTCCTGTCTAGACTTTAGGTTATCTTGAACACCGCTGGATGACTTGTCCTTCAACTCACTCCCCGCACAACATTTGTACCCAATTTTAACTCACTGCACTGGTTTCCCATTATAAAGCTACTTTACAGTTAGGCAGGGTGGTAGATCCTTTTCTTTTCTGGGCCCTCTTCATTGGAACATGCTTCCGCTTCACATTCGCATCGCACTGATATGGCATTTTTCACGAAGCTGCTGAAAACCTTGCTTTTCTGACTAAGAAGCTACGACAGATCAGGCCTCTTGACCTCTTCCTCTTCCTACTTTTAGCTTGGGACAGTGTCTCAGTGCAGAGATACCCCCTCAGTTGTGATTGTTTGCAATAAATTGAGTCTGAATATCCTAACCTAATATAACATATGGCCCGCCAGCATCATAACTTGCATTGATGGTTCGTCCCCTTTACATCCACCTCTCCACCTTGACCCGCCACAGCCTGTTACCTTGCCTCACTGTGCCTCTTTTACATACACATCTCACCTCCATGCTCTATACTTCACTTCATTGTGCATATTGTCTAATACCTTTCTCACTGATTCTGCCACTATTATATCCACCTCACACCTTCCTATTACATATTTCACTTCTCATCACTTGCCAGCCTCTAACCTTTTCTAGCTCGCTCCACCTCTCATACATCTACCTCTTACCTGCATACCTCGCCCAGCCTTTTGCCTGCTCCTCAAGGTCCCACCCTTTGCTATACACCCCTCAACATTTCCAACAATTCCCCTTTTTTTCGTCATATAGTCTACGTCTCCCACCCATTCACTGCCTTTTGACCCCTAATCTTGCCTTCATGCCCCATCTGGTTCTCACTGGTGATGCCCCCTTTCTGTCTGCCTTTCCCCTCCATGCTCTACTTCTCCTCACATCTTTTTCACCTCAACCCTCATTTTGCTGGGTCTTGCCCTCAAATATTGACCTCTCCACCACATGTGCTACAAGTCATCAAAGTTCTACCCCTTCTCTTAGCTTCTTTTGCATTTTCTACAAGGGTATGACACAGGCCCCAGCAGCCCTTGTACAGCTGACAGGCCCTCAACACTTCAGGGGAGTCCCAGTCCACTACTCTGCCCACATTCAGCCCAGGGCAATCCCCTTTATTTACCACCCTTTCAAGCCCATCTCTGCTTGCTCAGTTTCTGCCTCAAACATTTAGTATCCCTTTGTTTCTCATCAAATACACAAATAAACAAATGCACCGCTTTCTTAGGCTCAGCTTGAGCTGTGGTTTGTGAAAATCTGCCTAAATAAAAGCCCCGATCACCCCATTCTATGCTCTGTTCCCTTTCCCTTCATACCTGGTGAGCACTGCCAATTGTCACCCTGCTTTCCATTCATGCAGGGGCAGGGGCAATTCACAGCTATAGCACATTCAAGAACAGTGGCTAATCACTGTCATCCTGCAGATGCAGCGTTTAGGCTGAGGGAGGTCTGCCAGCAAAGCAAGTCTTGCAGAAAATAAAGGGCAAATAAAATATTTTCATCCCAGATGGCAGCTGCCAGGGTGTCTGGGGCAATCATTGAGCCCATTTGGCCCATTGCTAGGGGGCCCAGTAGAGCGGGGGTGCCTCCCTTGCACCTCACATTGCTGCACCACAGATGAAAGACACCAGGGAGGAGACTGAGCACCTGTAGCTTGTAACACTGATGGCTTGATAAAGGCGGTGCTCTTGTGCGTGCCCCTTCATTTGGAGCATGGGCAAGGCCATGGGCAGTTGCCCACGCTTCCCATTGCCTGCGCCGGCCTGGACTGTCACACAGCATCCTCCTTGACCACATTGCCCTCTACACCACTGCTGGGACCAAAGACTGAGGTTCCATCTGCTCTCCTAAAATGCCCCAAGAAGGAGCATGTTCCAGTGCAGTGTCATGCTGAAAAGGCATAACTCCAGCTGCATCACATGAGGGGGCTTGAAGGGTCATCGGTGGAGCACGCACAGACAAATGTCTATCAGTTATTCTAATATCCTGACTTTATATTGCCTAGCAAGAACATGTCAATTGTATTCTCACAAAGACACCATCACAGATACATGGAGTACAGCTAAATCCTGAAAATGTAGAAAGCACACTTAGAAGATGCAACACCTGCCAATGCCCCAGAACAAGTAGCTGAGATACATGGTTCACAACAAGCACAATCTACCACTGTAACCAGTGAGCCAGCTACAAATCGCTAGGGAATAAAGTCACATGTGTATCATCAAAGTGAATTGTCAATGACAGCTTTGTCCAAAGACAAACTTTCGGGCATCTCAGGTACAAGGTCTGGTGTGCATTCTCAAACCTATATGTCATCATATGCCTGAAGAATCACCAATTACAATGTGTAGTAATATGTGAAAAGCACAATCATGTGTCTCAATTAGCAGATAAAAGGTGGTCACACATTCATGATATACATCCATATGAGTCCCTACAACAAATCCCCTGTCAGACTAAGATACTCAAGATCATGTTGTGACAAACAACATCAAGCAGTCACAATCCAATAATCACTAAACTGATTCACTCAACCACAACACCGAAGTCCTAAACCTTGTGTCTGTGCCACTGTTGGCACGTGACACATCCTTTCTGGACATATACACACACTCCACATCACTTGTCACACAAACACTCCTTGACACCCTTGATCCACACATGACAACTGACATGACCCTCTGATATCACAGTACATCCCTTATCATGCAGGTTACCATGTTCAAGACTAGTGCATCATAGTTCTGTGTGGGCGACCAAATGCGGGGCCATGTGTGACCCAACACTTATTATAAACACACACCACATCAGCATGATGTGCCCTACTTCCATATCAAGGATTATGCAAATGTACAGATTCACATACCCTAACTGTGGGTTAAGCCCAGGAGTTGATGTCCATTACTACGCAATTTAGTATAAAACACAACAATCAAAGCCTCTTAAAACTAGATGTTGAAACCTGTGACAGCCATTCCTGTACCATACGCTAGGTCCTCATGCAACAAACACATACAACAATAGTTTATCAGTAAGGACAGAACCACAGGCTAACTTACTGATCCATGTCTTGGACCCCCCCTAGCCCACATGATATAGCCAACTAATGTGATTGTCATAAGAAATATTCAATTGTTACTGCACAGGAGGACACAGTGCATAGACACCCTGCTTGAAATGCTCCTCAAATATAAGGTGAGTGATGGAAGACAAAAGGGCCAGGACACTGCCTGATCTGTACCCACCTCAGAAACACCATATGAACAGGACATTGAAAATCAGTGGCAACTGAACCTGGAGTATACTTCTGGGGGCAAGATGGCATCTGAGTAAAGCCATAGCTTACCTCTCTCCCGTCCGGCTGAAAAATTATCCTGTCTGGTGGACGCGATCATGCGCTGGGGATATAGTGGCGCCAGCGATGTCTATGGTGTCCTTCGCTGGCCTCTCCTGACATGCCTTCAAGCCGGACATCGAGCTCATGGCCCACGGTGGTTGCTTGGAAACGACAACGCTTTCCTGGCTGAAGCACAGACAGAGTCAGTTTCAATGGCTGCTCGAGGGAAGGGCAGGCCGCAAATGACTACCTCTGCTCCACAGCTACAGCGCGAGGGGACCGATTGCAAAATAGACATCAAGAAGGGGGATTCTCAACCCAGCAAAGGAGAAAGATCGGGAAAAGCAGAAAATGAGAAAATCGAACCTACAGTAAAGGCAAACCTCGATTGAAGCTACCTACTGAAGTAGGGAAATTGCAATTCTCCATCTCAAATATCTTTTCACCCTGAGCTACGAAGGAAACCTTAGGACGGAAAGGCAAAAGGATACAGGCAATAGCGATGGTGAATTGGACAGGGCAGTAAGCAGCCTAGTGATCAAGCAAGATCAGATGACAACACCCACCGATCAAAGTGAAAAGACAGAGAACCCTTATGGGAGAAGCATGACCCCCTGGCTGGAGAGCTGTGACAATACTATTATAGAAGCACCTGTGCACATATCGTATACCAGCCCAGGCAAAAAAGCACTAAAGGTGGACATGCGACCCCCTGTGGTGGATACGGACATGTCAAGTATGTCAAGTATGACACATAACAAGCAAGGCATCAGATCAACAGATATGGCAAGCAGGAATAGGCATAATATCCCTGGAGAAAGTGAGGGCCAAAAGGGAAGCTGGTTGTTTGTCCCCAGATGTGCCAGGGGAAAAATTCTTCTCTTTGATAGAATAGTTAGAGGTATCGGATACCAGCCTATTTATTAGCAGTGATGGTGATGGCTCATCCTCAGGTAATAGCAGCCCAATAGAGAAGGACACGACTGCCAAAAAAAATTCCAAACGGGCATCTGGGAAAAAGACTCATAGGAAGAACCCAGGGGAATAAGAGATGGTGGAGGAGTTGGGCTTGGACTATTCAGCAACTCAATTGTTCTCCCCGGAGGATACAAACGAGGAAGAGAAACAATCAGCGGCTAATGTTGGTGGGGACCCAGATCATACAAAGAGAGGAAATTCGGCCGAACCCTCACTAGCTCTGAACAATCGACAGGCACGGTTAGCTACCAAGAAACTCCAAGGGTCGGTACGGAAAGTGGGGAAGATCTGTTCTGACATCGCTGAATGATTGAACATGGTAGAGTCACGTACTGAAATGCTCGAAAACACAGTTGAAACTCTGAAGGCTCAGGCCTCATCGCAGGACAGTACTCTAAAAGATGTTATGTGGAAGCTCAAGGACTATGAGAATCGGCAGCGCCGTAACAATCTGAGGCTGCTAGGGGTCCCCGAGAACTGTGAGGGCAATGATGTAAGAAAGTTTGTAATAAACATACTGAGGAGCTTCCTACCCGAGCTTTCCACATGGGACTGGGATAAGGAAGTCCAATGTGCTCACCAATTTCCTCTATTACCATTAAGACATTCTTCCGGAGAAAAGACGCTACCCTGTGCCATATTTATCTATTTTAGCATTTTTCTGCTTCCTCTGATGGTGTATGATCCAGCCAGAACCAACACTAAAAGAAGCTTTGCAGGATTTTCCTTTTTCACCAAACCTGATTTTGCACATGCCACTGTGGAAAGGAGAAGGCGGCTCAGGCAGTTAATGACCCCGTTTCAATCTGCAGGGGCCCTGGTATTTCTACAAAACCTAGCCAGGCTGAAAGTGGTATATAAGGGCCAGAATTTCAGTTTCACCTCTGAAAACCAAGCCCAGAAACTCTTGGACGATATTGCAACAGGGACTATGGGGGCTAAATCTTAAATATATAACAAATATAACAAGATAAGGGCTTAAGGCTGGTGCTGAGCTTAGCACGGGATATGTGTACATGTTAATGTATATTAACTAAGGGGGGGAGGTGAAGGGAGAGAAGCAGTGGTACAGATTTCCTCACAGAGGCTCATGGTTGAGCCTGGTTGCCTAAGTATAAGTGGTGGGTGGGGGGGTGGCAGAGGGTGGGGGGTTTCTCAGACAGGGGATAAGAGGGATTAAGTTAAGTTCACATTGTTTTTCAGACGTTATAGATATTAGTGCAGTGTTTCTCGTAAAAACGAAGGAGGCTTACGGATTGATGGCAGTGTTTTATAGAGATGGGGCACCAGTATTAGACTTATGGCACAAATCCGTATGGGTGTACTGAGAGTTGCGTCTATTAATATTTGCGGCTTAAATGATGTTTAAAAAAGACAGAAGGTTGCAGTTGGGTTACATTCGCTGGGTGCTAATATTATCTGCCTCCAAGAGACACATATAGATGGGTCACAACTGCATATTTTAAAAACACTGGGATTTAGGGTGATAAGTGCAACAACACAGGGGGCCCGGGTGCGGGGTGTGGTGATTCTGGCTCAAGGAGGTGGGATGCAGTTTACTTGATCGTGCTCTGATAAATTTGGCTGCTGGGCGATCACAGAATGTCAGTATGGTGTGGTAAAGAAATTAACGTTATGCACACAATATGGATGTAATAGTGATGACCCTACTGTGCTGGATACTATTTGGAGTGAACTTGCTCACTTGCCTCTCCCACTCGTGTGTGGGGATTACAATATTAACCTACCCAACGATTGGTCTCTGGAGGGAGGGTGGAGATATATGGATAGGAAGCCAAAAGTGTTTCAGGCTCTAAGCCCGACTCATGGTTTGATCGATTGTTGGCATTTGTTAAAACCGAATGACCCAGGGTATACCTGTTTTTCTAACCCACAAATGACCCATGCCAGACTGGATTATATGTTTATCTCTAACTCATTAAATTCGAAATGTCATATGGAAAAACTACTGTGGGTGCTCTCGGATCATAACCCGTTGGTGCTCGAGTTAGAAATAGAGCTAGCCAACCCTAAAATAAGGCCCTGGACATTTGAGAGAGCTCTGTTGTCGGATACTGGAAATTGTGCTTACAGGAAACAGTGGATCCCAATGTTTCTGAAGGATAACATGGGGAGTACCTCAATTGAGGTGGTGTGGGATGCCATTAAGTTAGGTATTAGGGGAGAAACATTGCTATATTCCCTAAACCTTAACAAACAGGCCAAGCCATCTCTGAAGGCTCTGCAGGATAATCTGGGGGTGGCAGAAGAAGATTTGGTAAGAGCGGTTAGAAAAGGTCAGGATCTGGAGACAGCACAGCGGCAGGTAGCGACTGGAAAGGCAGCTATCACTAACGTATTTACGGATAAAGCCATAAGCAAAGCTGTATCTCAGAAAGAAATGGTCTTTGAGCTCAATGAACTGATTGGTCACCAGTTGCCTGTTCACACTAGGCAACCGCTGCGGGTGCCCGAGGGTCGCTCCGGCCCTATGGAGCTGTGGAGCTGTGCGATTGAGTGCGGGGGTGTTTTAACTGCCTGAGTGTCCGCCCCCACCGGAGATCCTCGCTGAGGAACTCTATTGCCGAGCGCCCGTACGGCCGCCGGAGGCTTTCTTGGTGAAGCCGGCTACAAATGGCGATCTCTGAGGGTGCTCAGGTCTTGTGGGGAGGGGGTGTTGAGTGCCCAAGCGCCCGTCCCCACCGGAGACATCACGGGGAAATGCCCGGTGGAGGATTTGAGCGCCCATCCAGCAGGAGGTACAACGAAGGCGCTCACTGACGGCGGAGCTTGCCGGGCTTCTCCCTGGTCTGGTTGGTGAAACGGGACCCTAAGAGGACAGGGTATTCCCCTTTTAGTCTTCGAGGGACGTGCATACAAGAGGGTTCTCAGAATTAATTTCTGATGCCTGACCCAGCATAATGGAACTGGAGGCTCATCCTGGTTTCCGTCTGCTAGGGGAAGTGGTGAATGACTCGTGCTCTCGGCCTTCGAGGCGCTAGAGCTCTTTGATGACTAGCCCCCCAACCGATGCTTTTGTCCTGATTACTGAGCCCTGATGCCTCCGTCCTGCTCACAGTTATGACTGTCTCTTCCTGATGCGACATGCAGCCGCTCCTTCGACAGCCCTAGTCCCTGACTTGTTTTTTGCTATGGGTCTCTCTCTGGGCATCCAGTTTGTTAGGTTGTAGCCCTCGTGGGCTGTTTGGAGTCCATTTTAATCCTTCTACCTCGGACTGGATGATTACGCCCCCTGCACCGAAGTCCTGTTACTTGGCGGAGAAGAGAAACTGAAATTGGACTTGCCCCTCCCGACCATCATGGTGGCCATCCTGGAGTGGACCCCCTGTTTATGGATAATCCCAAATTGTCCTGCACTTGTTGGATCTCTGGTGCATCACTGCCTTGCGAATATTCTTTAGGGATGGCGTGTATCATGAACGCCCTTATTATTGATGCGGAATCCCTTGCCTGCCCATTCTCATAATTCAAGACTGGTTTGAGATACCTGAAAGTGGCCTGCCCCAGATCATTTCTCCTATGAGGCACCTCTAAGACCAACCCGGTTAACTATTATCACTCCAGATCTCGGAGCTCTCTTATCTATTCCCCACGCACTTTTTAGACTGAATGTATGCCCTCTTTAATTTGAGCCTTAACTGCTGCAAGACACCCTTATCTATATATTTACTTGGACCGTCTTAACTAATCTGACCTCTCCCTGTTTGTTCAAGATCACGATCCCTATTGTATATTTACATTACATTGCTGATTATTATCTTGTATCCCCCTAACTCTGCAGACCGACTTTGAGCTCATTTTGACACTTTAATTTTCTAAATGTTTCCTTACCTGCTGCTTGACAATCTGTAATTTTTCTCCTGATCTGCCACATGATGTTTTAAACCTATTGTGATCTGTGCTTCCAAATTGATCTACCTCATTTTGATGCTTTTATAGTTCAATTACATCGCTGCCTGCTGCTAAGCAATCAGTAATTTTAACCTTACGCGCTACGTGCACCCAAATTTATCTACCTCTTTTTGATGCTTCTATATTTCAAATATCCATCGTGATTCTTTATCACCTGAAGCAGAATTAATTGCCCGAAGTTGATGAGGTAGCTCACTCAAACCGATTTGCCTCTTACCGGAGGCTTTTTATCTCAAACGTTTCTTTACCTGCTGCTAAATAATCTGTATTTCTTTTCCGGAATGCTCCATGATGCTTTTAACTTAATGTGCTATGTGCTCCCTAAATTAACTACCTCTTTCTGACACTTCAATATTTTAAATGTTTCCTTACCTGCTGCTTGGCAATATGTAATTTGCCTCCTGAATTGCCTCTTGATGTTTTTAACCTATTGCGACCTGTGCCTCCAAATTGACCTACCACATTTTGAAGCTTTTATAACTCAATTGTTTCTTCACCTGCTGCTGCACTATCGGTATTTTAATCTTATGCGCTACGTACACCCAATTTGACCTACATCACTTTGTTGCTTCTTTATTGCAAATGTTGCTTTCCCTGCTGCTAGCCTATTTGTATTTTATTTGGATTTGCGACTTGATGTTTTTTTGTCAAATGTGTTTCATGCTCTCAATCTGATCTACCTCATCTTGATTCTTAATTGCTTGAAATGTTGCTTTGCCGGTTCCTAAATTAGCCACACATTAACACGTAGCACTTTGCCTCTTAGTATTAATCTGATCTGTTTTCTCATCATCGTTTCCCTCCCTCCTACTCTTCTCCTCCTCCTCCCATTTCGCTCTATTGTTTGGTCTCCCCTACCGGTTGACCACTATTTCATCTCCAGAATGCCCCCCCCGTCTTTAGCCATCTCTAGGCAAGGCCCTTGTCCTGGCTTTGAGGCTTATTTCCCACCCACTGACTTTTCTCCCGCCCCCCTCCTTCCACTCTCCCCCCCTGCGCCTCTCCCCAACCTCCCGCCCGCACAACCTGCTCCTTCCCCTTGTTCATCCTTGCTGAATTACCATGCCTCCCCTCAATCCTACCCTTGCAGCACCGGATTCACTCATCACTAGGCATGGCCCCAACTCTTGGACCATCCTTTACCCTCCTAACCTCTCTAAAAATGCTAAGAAGAACTTTAAACGCAAACTATTAATTCCTCACCAAGAAACCTTATTCGTTGATAACTATCTTAGCCTCACCTCCATTATTAAAACCAACTACATCTTTTACTCCAAACGCCCCTCTAAATGGAAAAGTATCTTCCTCCACCACCTCCCCATACGAAATCTTGCAAAATTCCATATGGTTTGAAATTGTCCACCACCCCTTCCTCCACTTTTCAAGGCGAAATAGACATCTCCATTTTCAAATCCGGAAATATCCTCATACAAGCCACTGAAAACCACATCACCATCTTTGAGCACCACTTCAGCACCTTATCCTATCTACTATCTTCTCCTTCCCATGCCCCTTCAGCCTCTCAATCACAGGAAGTCCTCCCGGCGTCGCTCCTCTTGACGCCAACCCCTCTGCTCCCGGATCCTGCCACTACCTATGAAGCCTCCCAATACCAGACTTTTGATCCTTCCGCCCCCTTAGCATCCTCTCCTTCGCTTGACATTTCCACTTCATACTTAGCCACCCAAACCCTCTCTCCCCTCACCTCGTCTGTTCCCCCTCCTTCTCCTGATATTCTTTCATCCCACTTGGCCACCCATACCCTCTCCCCTCCTCTTGGCTCTTTCCTACTCAATCCTAATCACCCCCTTCCTCCCTCCCATTCCTCCCAGCCCCCTCACACTGATCCCCCTATAACAACCCCCCTACACACTGCGCCCCCTCACACTGATCCCCCTACTGCTCCTTTAAGGACACCAATCTCTTTCAATCTAAATGACCCCCACCCCCATAGACTAGATGGCACTCCATCTCACTCGCCCCATACCCCCTCATCTTCTCATAGCACCCATCTGGCCACTGGGTATGCTGGCTCTCACACTACGATTCTCCCTCAGTCTAGCATCCGGAACACCCCTCACTACCCACCGCCTGGGTTTCCTCCTCTTCCATTTCCTATTCCTCTCTCCCCATCTAATTTGGAAAATGCCCTTCTCCCCCCGACCTCCTTTCCTTCCTCGCTTTTCACTCAATCACTTCTCAACATAGAACAACACCCTCTTAGCCTCTAATCTCGCCAATCATACCTATACCATGAGCTCCGTACAAACTAACACTACATTCCCTCAACAAGGGAGTACTACCCCTTGCGGTATTTCTTCAGGTGGACCACCTCCTGGTAACTGTTCTCTTAGACCATCTCAAGCCTCGAGCGATCTCCCCTCCCTGAGCCTCCTGGACTTAAATAATACCTACCCCCCTATTGACATGACTACTGACTCTCCTACTCTTTACTCCACTATTTCGGTGATGCTGGGGAGAAGCCATATCCCTGCCTCCCCTGGCTCGCCTAGACCTCCTCCGCAACTCACCACTATCCACTCTTGCTCCCCCCCTAAAAACAACCCTAAACCTCTCAACTGCATGCTGGTCAACTGTCGATCGGCTATACAACATGCAACAGAAATATCGGAAACCATCCTTAGTGAAGCCATTGACATCGCTTTTCTTACGGAAACCTGGCTCAAAGCTCACTCTTCACCTATTCTTGGCCTGCTCTCTCCCCCGGGTTACTCCATCCTCAGAAAAGACAGACCTGTTAAAATTGGAGGAGGCCTAGCCATTATCTATAAAGATGAACTCCAACTCTCCCTTGTTCAGAACCCTGATCATGCTACGTTTGAATACATCGGAGCGGAACTTAAAGTTCATGGTTCCCCCCTATTCGGTTGCATAACATCTATCATCCACCTGGCGACCCTTTGCCCTTTGTGGAGGAATTGGCTGACCTTCTTTCCCTATCCTCGATCTCCAACTCCAAAAACCTCTTTCTCAGAGACTTTAATATTCACTGGAATAAAAAGGATGATCCCTCGGTTAACATCCTCAATGATCTACTCGACATTAATGACCTGAATCAACTCTGCCATTCGCCAACACATTCCAAAGGGGCTTCTCTCGACGCTATCATCACTAGCAAAGAACTGGCTTCCCTTTCCCACATTGTCCCCATTGACTGGTCTGACCACCACCTTATCCTCTTCACCATTAATTGCGCCATGCCTCCCCCTTCCCCTAAAAACATCAAACATAGGAAATTAACCAGAAATCTTCACCTTATTCCTCCAGGCGAGCTGGAGACTAAGATTAAAGCAAAACTTCAACTTACACCTCCCTCACAAAATGCAAATGATCTTGCCGAAAACTACAACAAATCCATCATCGAGGTCCTTGACCAAATCGCCCCAGCCAAACTAAAACTGCAAAAAACAACCCCGCCAGATCCTGGTTTAATGCTGAACTCAACAATGAGAGACGCTCGCTTAGGCTGACCGAACGCATGTGGAGGCAACACCCTTCCCCCTCAAATCTTGCTCTCCTCAGAGCCGCAAGGGCTAATTACAAAAAGCACATCCTTAATGAGAAGGCCTCCTTCTTCCGCGCACAACTCGACCGGGCTAAAAATAGACCCAGGAAACTATTTAGCATCATCAAAAATCAAACAGCTTCAGCCCCCCCCAAATTGATGGCCTCTATCGAAAGATGTGAAGAAATTGCAAACTTCTTTTCCGAAAAAATCTCCAAGATCGATCAATCCTTTATCTTAACCCCCCTTCCACATTGCTCATCACCCCTCTATGATCTCCCCTCCAAGTCTCCTTTCACACCCTCGCCCCCCCTGACTCTGTTCATCTCCCACTCGCTGTCGCCCCTCCTGAACACTTCTTCACCAACCCCCAGCTAAAAAATAATGCTTCTTGGCTTAACTTCCGCCCAGTTACAGAGCTTGAAGTCTTCAACATCATCACCAAGCTTAAACCCTCCTCTCATACCATGGACCCTCTTCCCGCTAAACTTGTTCAAGACTTAAAACACATTATTGCACCATATTGGACCACCATCATCAACTCCTCCTTGGCCTCGGGTTGTGTTCCGGTTTCCCTCCAGCTTGGCCAAATCACTCCCACCCTCAAAAACACTACAGCCGACCCCAACGACCTCAACAATTTGCGACCTATCTCTAATCTTCCGCTTCTATCTAAGGCCCTCGAAAAATGCACCTTGCTCCAATTGGACAAGCACATTGACTCTTTTAACCTTTTGGACACATTCCAGTCAGGCTTTAGAAAGGGCTGCAGTACTGAAACTGCTATGCTCAACATTATTGATGACATCCACCAATCCCTTGACAAGGGGGAGGCCTCCCTTCTCATTCTCCTTGACCTCTCTGCTGCTTTTGATACTGTTAACCACTCCGCCGTACTCAATACCCTCAAAGACCGTTTCGGCTTCAATGGTCCTGTCCTCAAATGGTTCACCTCATTCCTTCAGCACAGAACCCAACAAATTAAATCAGCAATTGCCTCTCTAAACCTATTCCTGTCTCCTTGGGTGTTCCTCAGGGTTCTATTCTCTCACCTTCTCTATTCAACCTCTTCATGGAACCCCTCACCCTCATTCTTAAGCAAGCAGGAATCAACTTCCACCTCTATGCTGATGATACCCAACTTTACTATAAGATCAAATCTCAAGCTGACATTCTACACCTCAATGATGCCCTGACTAAGATTCTACACTGGTTCCATCACAATCACCTTAAACTCAACCCTAAAAAAACGGAAATCATACTCTTCGCTCCTAAAAACAACCGGCTCCCCATTCATCAATGGATCTCTGACCTTAAAGCGCTCAACTGCTCTCTTTCCACTTCTAACTCAGTTAAATCCCTCGGAATTAACATTGACCAGAACCTCAGCCTTACTCCCCACATAAAAAATTCGGCCAAAGGAGCTCTCTTCAATCTTCATTACCTCAAGAAAATTAAACCCTTCATTCCCGCTGATGACTTTAAATTAGCTGTTCAATCACTGGTACTGTCTAAATTGGACTATGGCAATGCCGTTCTCTCTGGAACACCGAAAGTCCACTTAGCCCCAATCAAATCAGTCCTCAACCTCGCAGCCAGGCTTATTTCTGATTGTAGACGGTTTGACCACATCTCCCCCATCCTCAAAGGTCTCAAATGGCTTCCCATCGAAGGCAGATCCACCTACAAAACCGCTTGCATTACGCATAAAGCCTTGCATCATCACACCCCATTGTATCTCTCAGATAAACTCCACAAAGTGGGCTGCTCTAGAGAAATGAGGAGCACCAATGCTCTCATACTAGTTCCTCCTTTGTTAAACAAGAAATCTACTCAATCACGCTCCTTCTCCGGAAATGCGCCTACTATCTGGAACTCACTCCCTAAAGATCTACGTTGCAACCCCTCCTACCTCAGCTTCAAAAAAGACCTCAAGCTGCACCTTCTCAACAAATACTGGGGTCCTTAATCCTTGCTGCCTAGCAGGGTGTCTCAACCTGCTCCTGACTGTACTATGTTCCTGCCACATTATACCTGAATCACTCCCCCCCTCTTCTTATTTTTTCATATACTTCTAACCTCCCCCCTCCAGTTCTCTTATAATTACTGTCTACTCCTGCATGCTATCACCTCTCCCATCACCTTCCTCAGTTCCCTCCTTCTTCCATATTCCTCCCCCTCATCCCTGACCTCCCACGCTAGCTTAACCATCCAATACTTGTTACGGCCTAATTTTATTTCTTATTTTCTTGCCCATGTTATAATTGTCCTATGCATACTGTTCTTACTGTCCTGCATTTTACCTTTTTGTACAAATGTTATGTTGCAATTGTTTTTCTCACCTAACCATTTTAAAGCGCTCTGATACCCTCGGGTCTAGCCAGCGCTATATAAAACCTTTTAAATAAATAAAATAAATAAAACAAACAACATCAAATATAATCTGAGAGATTATTGACCCGGTGATAGGATAGACCACCAACCCAGATTTAATAAGGGATGCATTTGGGAGGTTTTATCGTTCTCTATATACGGCAAATGATCGAAGTGATCAGGATGACATCGAAGGGTACCTAGACCCCGTATCACTCGTAAAATTTGAGAAGGAAGATCTGGAAAGTGTAGACAGCCCACCATGTTGGGGAGAAATATTGCTGATCATATATAGCCGGGCAAGGGGGAAAGCTTCGGGAACTTATGGCATTCCGACTGAGTTTTATGTCACCTTTGCTAGCCAGTTGAAAGATATCCTTAATGAATTGATTGTTTATATATTCAATGGGGGATGACCCCCCCCCCCCGAATCATGATCTCGGGCAAAAATCGTGGTTTTTAAAAACAGAAATAAACCCCCAGTACAATTGGGCTCATACCGTCCTATTACAATAATAAATGGCTACTCAAAGATTTAATCAAAATTGCTAGCCAGTAGATTAGCACCTATAATATATAAGGTTATCTCTGAGCGCCAGCACGGGTTCATTCCTGGGAGGTCCCCAATAGATCACATCCAGAGAGTCATCACATTATTTGACATCACTAATGTTGCAGGAGACCCTATGGCTCTAGTTCTGTTAGATGCAGAAAAAGCCTTTGATAGGGTCTCCTGGCAATATCTATGGAATACTTTGTCTAGGATTGGGATCGGGGATGGCTTTCTCCAAGTGAGTAAAAGGCTATATGTTGAAACATCAGCGGCTGTGATAGTGAATGGCATACTCTCAAAAGAGTTTCCAATCTCCAGTGGTACCAGGCAGGGCTGCCCCTGCTCCCCTCTCTTGTTTGCGATATATATTGATCAGTTTATTTGCAGACTGGAAAACAATGGACGAATACCAGAAATATGGTCACAGAACTGGGCTACCAAGACCTTGGCCTATACAGACGATATTGCTCTGGTGACAGCAGACCCAAACTCTGCATAATGGCAATTGAAGAAGAGGCTGAACGCTTCGGGCATGTTTCTGGGTATGCATCTAATCAAGATAAGACCTCAATGACAAGCTCAAGATGACTGATAAACGGGTGGTAGAAAAGGCCACATACTTAGGAATTAGCATATCCTCCAGGTTTGACAATGTGGTCAAGAAAAATATGGAACCCCTAATGGGTAGTATCAAAAAAGACCTCCAACGGCTCAATAACCTGTATTTATCCATTGGAGGAAGGTGTATTGTTATAAAAATGCTCTTCTTTCCGAAATTCCTATATCTTTTTAGAGCTATCTGTCTGGAATTTATGGCACAGTGGCTTAAAGCAATGGAGCATATATTCTCCCGATTCATTTGGGTTTACTCACGACCACAGCGTGCGCTCAGATTTCTTACCCTACCTAGAGACAGGGGGGGGCTGGCTCTCCCGAACTTGAAATTATATTAATTGGCTGCTACACTAATTTATGGCCAAGAATTACTTCAGACAAAAACAGACAATATACAAACTGATAAAATCCCCTCCCCTTTGAACTTTTGTTGGGGAGGGAGACTAGTGGCTGTTTATGGTATCAACTACACGACAGCTACTATAAAAAAGTCTGGTTTAAGACCCTCTTTAGTGCTCTTAAAGTATGGAGTGTCACACGGAGAGTCACACGGAGAGTATTAGGAATTGGTAGACTATCTTTTTATACACCCTTAGATAATATTTATACTCTCCCGGAGGTTTTTAGAGATTCTTGTGTGGGAAAATGGAAGAGGGCTGGAATCGATCGGATTGGTTGCTTCTTCTCCCCCGCTGGTTTCTGATCCTTCGAAGAATTGAAAAAAGATTTTACTTTGGACTAGTGGGATTTTTTTAAGTTTCTTCAGATTCTGGATTTTCTTTCACGGAAAGAAGGTGGGAGGGTTAAATTTGAGAAGGTGGAAACCATTGAAAGAATAATCCAAGACAAAGTAAGTTCTATTGGGGAGACATACACGCTTATAAATGCAGCCTTGCCAGATGATTTGGATAAATATTCCCAGAAGTGGCAGGTGAAAGTAGGGGTGTCAGATGGGACTTTTATGTATGCCTGTGAGCTGTCACAATCTATTTTAATGTCTACTAGGCTACAAGCATAGTTTTATAAAACTTGTTTTTTCTTGTATTATACACCTGACAAAATTGCAAAATGGGGGGCAGAAAGGGAACTTTTTGTCCTCGATGTGCACTTTATAATGCAGATAGAGTCCATATTTTTGCATCATGTAATGGTCTGCAAAAACTAATCAAAGATATAGCAGATTTTTTATCAGAAGTTTTAAAAACTGATATGATATTGTCTGATGATGTAATTCTGTTAGGGATTTCAGAAGCTAATCTTCTAGGGGTAGGGCACAAATTGATTTTTATCTCTATGGCAGTATTAAGAATGTGTATTGCGTCCGCTTGGCTCGATCCCAATGCACCGGTATTTCAGCAATGGCTTGCCAGGTTGTTAGCAATGTAAAATCTAGAAATAGCCATATATAAACGAAAAAGGGAGTAACCAGTGTAGAAAAGGTATGAAAATCTGGAACCCCTTGCACGCTTGGATTCAAACCCAAAGTGAGGAATGATGGAGTAAGAATATTCACCCTATACTGGGGGGTTGTAGAGCAAAAAAGAAAGATCTTTATATTATAAGTAAAATTCTGCACACGTCACTTTAGGTTTTATTTTTTCACATAAGTCGTTTGTCAGTCGGATTAAATTGTACTGTATTACATTGTAGTAGACGGGATCAGTCTACTGTACAATCATGTACTAATGTAATGAATTTTGGGACCTACTTGATGTATCAAAATCTTACCTGTCTGAGGTGGGGGAGTGGGGGATAAGCAGGTGTTTAAAATGTAAAATAAATAAAGATTGTTTAAAAAAAAAAAGAAAATCAGTGACAACTGGGTCTAAAGGATAGTGGCACAAAGTGGCTGCCTCCTGTGCCAATGTTGTCATTTTAAGTACTGAGCAAGATCAATTGAAGGCACAGCCATTGGTCCACATCTATCAAGTCACATATTGAATTTTGCACATTGCTCTGTCTCATGGCCCATAGGGACATTGGCGTCTTCTCTAAGTTAGCATGAGCACGTTGCAGGCTGTCCGCTGCTTTGCGCACGTTACTACACGAGTTTTGTTTGCAAATGCCTCTTGTGCCATTTTCACATGAAAACTCATCCCTTTGTTCACACTCTGCAGGCTCCTGGGATTTAGTCTGAACATTGTGAGCAAGGTCAATCAACAATGCCCCTTGTTATCCTGTTCTGGGCAGGCCCTAGCAGCTAGACAAAATATACCAATGCAGCTGTTGTTTGGGAATACATACTTTGGTCTTATTGGAATACACAAATAGGTAGCACACACTTTGAGAGGGACCTTTCCAGGGAGAAGAGCAAGACAGCACCTATGATGTAGATCTATCATCTATACACTGAGGTACGGGGTCTGCTGATAACACCCAGAGATCTTCTAACATAATCACTCTGTTTCTATACGAGGGGAGGGAGGTGAGGCTATACTGTCTTTTCATAATGACAGCTTCTTTCATGATTTATGGACTAATTGCTATGCTGACCATATTTGTGTTATGCATTTTCCTGCTTATTGTGGCACGTATACTGCATATTAGAGAACGTTAGTTAAAGTAAATATTTTAAACTTGTTCGTGTCTCTGTCAAATCTTTTTGTGGACAAGTACAAGAGTGTGAGTGAAAGGGTGTGTCTTACAACAACGATTCCTGAGAGAGCCGGGAGTGTTGTGTTCTGGGGTGTCTAATCACTTGCTCCTCTGTGAGTGACTAGGAGAGCAAGTGAGACAGCACCAGTTTGATGTGAAAGTCAAGTAAAAGGAACCACCTCAATATCGAGCCCCATTTCAGAAGAAAAAAGTTGCCCCTTTGACAGAAAAGTATGCCTCAGACACTGAGAACCCTGCTCCTCGGCAGGAGTTGGGCAGTAACCCTCCTCAACAGCGCGGAAGAGGTTACTATAGTGCAGCAGACACTCCACCATCATCTGGAGGCGAAAGTAACTGACACTTTTATTAGCGTTGAGACCGCTGACACTCGTGTTGCTCCTCCTGATAGGCTTTATGAAGTAAGCCTCCAAATTGAGGGTGATATTAAAAGCAGTCTTTTGGGACAATCTAACCTCTTATGATATTTTATTGGCGGAGGTTGGTTGGCCTCCCCCCTTTTACCTCGCCTCCTCTAGGGGAGAGGAGGTAATTCTGGGGTGTCAAATCACTTGTTCCTCTGTGAGTGAGTAGGAGAGCAAGTGAGACACTATAGCTAGTCGGTCCTGGGCTCATGGGTACTCAGGAGGTAGGATGACTCAGTCACTATGCACTAAGCACCCATAATCCTATGCACAGTTCTGTGTTTATGCAGAATCCCTGCAACATGGTGCCGCCAACGTTTGGTCTGGCACTTATATACGAGTCCCCTGAGTAGCGCTTGTGCTTGTCCACAATACTCTCTCACCAGTTCCCAGAGACGTCCGTGGTGGTGGGGCTTAGCCTCCTGCATTTGTAAGGTACACCTATTTCTGTAGGTTTTTCAAGCTTGAAGTTTAAAAGGTTTATAGACCCCATTTTGCTCTACCGTTGTATTGACTTTTTTCGCTTTTACATGGCACAACCGGTCACTATTCCATCACATAGCCGGGCGGTGGTTACAAATGATCTGACTCAGCACGGGGTCTCCAATGCGTGGGCTACCTTTATTTTCGTGGTTGAAGCGGATCCAGCATACCGCTTTGAAGTGTTTTATTCTTGGGTTACATTTCCTGCAGTTAAAGCTAAGGGCAATTTTTTTCATACTTACACAGCCGCTGCTCCTCCAGCAGCATATCGTCCTTATGCGATGATTGAAGTTCCGTTGACGTCCTGGGAGCACACTATTCGGTTTAATGGCGCCCTTCCTCACCCTGTCTCTTTTGTTCGAATGGGCCCCCTGTCTATTGATGGGGCTACTTGGCCTGTTTTGGATGGTTTTTCACCACATCCCAATTATCTCAATGTTTCTATCGTGGAGCTACATCTGCTATATACACAATTAGTTCATCTTCATAGACGAGCCATACAGTTTATGTCTGGGGCACTTCAGGCAGCTCCGGTTGGAGCTGCTCCTCCGGCACCAGGTCAGTCCCGTCATGATTAACTCGGTGATGGGAAAATGTCCCCAGAATAGTGAGGACATATCATTTTGCATTGCACAAAAAATTGAGCAGCTTGAGGCTGTTTTTCCACATACATCTCCTGTTGAGAAACACAGAATCCTTACGATGAGTTTACCGAGTGGTCTGATTCCTCCTTTAGCGGACTGCAACACCTGGGGGACAGTGTTTGCTACAGTGTATACACTGTGCTTTGGCACCCCTCCCATGAGCGTTCTGCTGAGCGTTCTAAAACGTATATAGAATGAGCATGGGGCTGGTCCAGCCCTGGATTTGGGGATGAAGATAGTGGCCATGTTCCCTATTGTCTCTGATATGATCCTGGCAAATGTTAAGGGTGAAGCAGTTTGCTTACGGGTGCGCCAACGCCTGGCGGGGTGGCGGATGCTGATCAGGAGCAACATTTGCCGATTATTATTGCGGATGTATATACGTCCAATGTTCGCAATAGTTTGGGGGTCTTACTATTTACACAGACACAGGGTAAACCATCTCCAGAAAAGGAGGGTCATCCAGTCTTTCCAAAGAAGACATGGAATAAGAATGCGTGGCAGCAACAACAGAAGCCTAGTTCTCGTCCTGGTTCGCCTCCACCTGACGCTTCTGAACATAGATATGATTTACGTTACTGCTCAAAAATTAAAACACCCGAGAGGTTTCAGGTACCTGATCCTCGTTCTCCTCGTTCCTTTCAGGAATCGTCGGATCAACAATTTGGCGGAGGAGGGCAAAAGGATCTCAGACAAGGCGAGTCTACGCAGACAAGGCGAGACCCCCAGCACCAGTTTGACGTGAAAGTCAAGTAGAAAGGAACCACCTCAATATCGAGCCCCATTTCAGAAGCAAAAAGTTGCCGCTTTGACAGCAAAGTATGCCTCAGACAGTGAGAACCCTCCTCCTCGTCAGGAGTTGAGCGGTAACCCTCCTCAACAGCGAGGCAGAGGTTACCATAGTGCGGCAGACACTCCACCATCGGCTGGAGGCGAAAGCAACTGACACTTTTATTAGCGTTGAGACCGCTGACACTCGTGTTGATAGGCTTTATGAAGTGAGCCTCCAAATTGAGGGTGATATTAAAAGCAGTCTTTTGGGACAATCTAACCTTTTCTTATTATATTTTATTGGCGGAGGTTGGTTGGCCTCCCCCCTTTGACCTCGCTTCCTCTAGAGGAGAGAAGGTAATTCTGGGGTGTCAAATCACTTGTTCCTCTGTGAGTGAGTAGGAGAGCAAGTGAGACACTATAGCTAGTCGGTCCTAGGCTCCTGGGTACTAAGGTGGTAGGATGACCTATGCACTAAGGTCCCATAATCCTACGCATGGTTCTGTGTTTGTGCAGAATCCCTGCAACAGCTCTGTGTATATGTGTGGCAAAAGTAACTATCATGTATGCAGCATCAATGCGCCTCTAAGCACATTAATGAGAAAGTTACCTTTGAACACATTAAATACATTTGCAGCATACATCTCACAGAGTGTTGTTCTTTGACACATTTGCACAATGGACTTCTAACTATGCATTAACTTGTGAATATACATAATCCATTGCAAGCAATAGCACTTTATCACACACTCCTACACAAAAATCATGTGGGCATTGACAACCAGTCAATGTAGGCACACAAATCAACACAACATCCCACTAGACTGATTATACTCCAAGTACCATTTGCCATCCATGTCACACTAACATCACTGGACACACACTTCTCAAGTTACCCATAGATGACATTTAACAGCTAATGCTATCCTTGGACACAGGAATGTCAAAACCGCAAAGGAATCCAAAATTACAATGATAAATCAAAGGCCCATGGCCAGTCCAAATGTCTCAGGAATGTGGGCCAGCAAACATTTGCCCCTACAAACTTGCCTTCAGTTTTCCTGTAAACGTATACCTGCCCTGGGAGGGACATCGAGGGGGCAGGCCAGGCACCAAAATAAAAAACTAGGGTGGGGTGGTGTGGGTCGGTCCCTGGGAGGGCTGGGCTCAGGATGGGGGGGTAGCGACAACAGCGGGAGGGCTGGAGGGAAATTGGGAGGGCTGAGCTTTACCATCCGGGGGATCTTGTAACCCCGAAGGGCGGTGAAGGGAATACGAAGGGGGGGCACTTTTTTACTTTTTCTCAGAGGTAGTACTGGGGTAGGATGGGGAAGGTGATCTTCTGGGTTTGGGAGGGGGTGCGGCTTTGCCTGGAGAGGGACCTTTGCTTTTTCTGGATTTCACCTGGGTTTGGGTCTCAGTAAGGGCCTGGGGAGATTTTTTGGGGTGTCATGGAAGGGAATGGCAGAGGCGGCAGGGTCTTCTTTTTAGGTTTGGGAGGGGGTAGGTCTGTTTGGGTAGGGAAGAGGTCAAGGGCAATGAGTTGGAGTTTTTGGCAGAGTGGGTATGGGGAGAATAAAAAGGAGGGGCTGTGGAGGCAGAGGGTTGTGAAGTCTGTGTCATGTCTGTGTCTGCTGGTGTGGTGTCTGTAATGTCTGTGTGGGATGGTGTGCAGTCTGCCTGTTGCTCTGTCTGTGATCCATGTCGTGTAGTGGGTGTTGTATCTGTCTGCATGTCAGTGGAAGTGGAAGTGAGTGTGATGTCTGTCTGCTGAGTGTGTGTGTATGTGTGTGTTTTTGTGTGTGTGTGTGCTCTTATGTCTGTGTGTTTCTGTGCTGCGTGTGGATGTTGATGTGGGTGCATGCTTAGGTTTGCGTGTGCTTGGGTCAGGTATGGGAATAGGGACTGTGATGAAGAAGAAGCAGGAGGGGGTTGGGAAAGCTGGATGTGAGATAAGGCTGCCATGAGTGTGGAGGCTAGAGCTTGATTGTGGGCCAGATGTATGACCGTTTTTTGTGGTTGCAAATGGGAAATCGGCCCCTTTGGGACCGCAAAATTGGTCTGCCCCATGTACAAACCCTATTTTGCGAGTTGGTAACCTATTACCTAGTCGCAAAATAGAGTTTGCGACTCGCTATTAGGAAGGGGCGTGCCAAGGGCGTCCCTTCTTAATAGCTACTCACACTTCAATGTGCAATAGTTTTGCAACCGCAATTGCGTTTGCAAAACACTCGCAGTTTACCACCTACTTCAAGTAGGTGGTAAGCCACTCGGAAATGGGAAGGGGTCCCAAAGAGACCCCTTCCCCCTTTTTGAATGGATGCAAAAATATTTTTTAAGTCCATGCAATGGTCCCACGAACCACTGCTTACTCTTAAAAAATGAAACAGAAACGTTTCATTTTAATTTTTTAAATGCATCCCGTTTTCCTTTAAGGAAAAGGGCTGCATTTAAAAGAAAAAACTGCTTTATTTAAAAATCAGTCACAGACATGGTGGTCTGCTGACCCCAGCAGGCCACCATCCCTGGGAGTGCTAGCCATACCCAATGGTGTTGCATATTGCACCTGCCTCATGAATATTAATTAGGCATGCAATTTGCAGCCCAATTAGGAATCGTAAACAGTGTCTGAGACACTGTTGTAAATTACATTTCGTAAGTCGCAAAACGATGCAATTTGCGACTTGCAAATTGTAGGGGTCATGCATCTGGCCCTGTATCTCTGTAGGGAAGACATGTCAGAGTGAATGTCCTCCAATAAAGATACGGTCTGTGTAAATTGAGTTGCATGCACCTGGAGGACATTCAATACTGCTGTCTGACCCACTGAGATCTGCCTCAGGAGGTCAATGTCCTCCACACTCTGGGCAGCATGGGAGACAGAGGCAAGGGAGGTGCCTGGCACAGAGGAGATGCCTCCCCTTTTCAGGGAGCGGCCACAGACATATGGCTGGGGAGTAGCTTGGAGGGTGGAGATGGTGTGGGGGGGTGGTGGACTCAGATGCAGTGGACACATTTCCAGGTGAATCTTCCACCACCTGGGAGTGCTCACTGGAGCTGGAGTCGGATGACGACAACATCGCTGTTACGTCCGTCAGCTCCTCAGTGGCTCTTCCGTCACCCTCTCTGCCACTGGTTCCCTCTTGCCCACTGGCAGCATGAGAACCACTGTGGCCAGCTGCTTCCCCACCTGTTGTGGCACTGGCTCATTCGCTTCCCTGGTCTGATGCTGTGAAAAATAAGTAACAAAGAATAGTTGAGGTGTTGACATAGACTTGCTACATAGATCTCAATACAACTTTTCCCAGATTAGCCAACAACAACATTGGCATGTCTATGACAAAATTTGAGAATGTACAGTTAATAGCACATGATAGCAAGCTACAAGACCTGTGTACACTCTCACATAATGGTGTCTGGAACAAAGTCTGATGTGACGATATTTTCCTCATTCTCACTATCTTAACCATATTAAGGTAACAACTGATGTTTAGTCACTCACTCCTGATGCCCTGTCTCATACCATACTTAACTTATGGGATCCAAGGGAGATTGGGCCTCCTAATGAGAAATAGACTTACGCTGCAGACTTTAGATATCGCATATACTGTGCTATCCCTATTCCACAACTTGTGGAACAGCAGGCCCAGTGCTACAGTTAACTGATCTTTATAAGACTAAATGAAGATGTAGGAGTCATGGAATGGGCCATATCACATGTGTCACATCACAGGTGCTCATCTGTCAATTAGCAGATGTTGTTGTTCAAAGTGTCACATGTGTATCTCATATAGTGGACACACATAGAATATAGGCAAAGCGATAGGACAGCTATGTGATGACAAGTATAGTGTCATGTCAGCACAGTGCAATAACCTCATTTTCCTGTTCCTGTTTGAGAAACTTGTAACAGTTTGTAATTGAAACACAGCTTAGAACACTGCCAATTGCAATTCGGTGCATCTTTCTTGGGGTTTATGTGGCTCGCTATGCTATCAGTCCAAGAAGAATTATTTTTTGTCCAAAATAGTGGTCCAAAACATCTTACTTGTTTACTTTTGGCAACACTTCTTACTATTGTGTAAATACTGCAGATGTCCCCATCTGTGAAGACCAAGTCAACCTCAATAATAGCATCATCCACACAATGTATAGCTTAGATGCCGTTGTATCTCACCTCTACATATCTACTCTTCTCAAATGATGGTCATGGCACATTTCCAGATAACACATTTAGCCTTCTTAAACATGGTTTACATAGTATTTATTTAGAAAACCCACATTTGCAAGCCTTGTTTTGCTCTGGGAATGTGTAACTTTCCCGTCCATGTACGTACCCCTCTGTTACCTGCAAATACCTACTTTGTTAGCCGTGCACAGACATATGTTGTTACCTACAGCCTCCGATCATATAGGATGTGACCTGACAGTCTATCATGGCAAGTGCCAGTATGAAATGTGACATGAGTACACAAAATTCTAACTTTGCAGGCTGAGACATTGGAGAACACCTACCACCGGTGCTGTTTGCTACAATTTGTAGACTGATCAATCACTAGTCACCAAAGCTTACAATTACACATTAACTGCTAGCTGGATGTATTGCATGGCATGCCACAATCTAGATTTCTGGCATCAATTAACTTCATACTGTTGTTGTGTCGATACAAAGAACAGGCCAAACATTGGTTTTTGACCTGGCCTATATTGAGCATTAACAAAATACGTGAAGGTACCTCCTTGCACATTGTGTTGTCATGTGTCCATTATACAAAAGAATGGCACTACTGCTAATACCCAGACTTTTTAAACCTCACATGTCCCAGATGTAAGGGACATAACCAAGCATCTACTACTATTGTTGCATTTGCAATTGTTGGCATCATTCAGGGGTTCTGGGTATCTCCAAACCTAATGCTTAAAACACTGGCTACAAAAAATTCACAGGCATGGTGTTGTATGAAGTGCAACAGGGCATATACTCACCCCTTCCTTACTGCTGTCTGGCTCTCTACTGCCCATCTAGGTCAGGATAGGCCACAGCCAGGATGTGTAGCATTAGGGGGGTCAGGGTGCGGTGCACGCCCCTCCTGCCTGGAGGAGACAGGCCCAACTGAACTCTTCGATCTTCTTGGGCCACCCTCTCAGGTCATGCCACTGTTTTCTGCAGTGGGCACTACGCCGACAGATGACTCCAACGGACCGCACCTTCTGGGTGATGGTCCTCCACAGCAAGACCTTCTGATGGGTGTTGACCTGTAAGGATGAAATAGTGACATGACCTTAGTACACATGATTTAGGTACATATACAGGTACTTTAACACATAGGTAATGAACAACTGGCTTAAGCAAACTAAAAGTTAGCAAACTAGATTCGTCCACACTGCACCTGTTGTCAATGTTGACTTATACCCATGGGAACAGTGCCATGACGTCCAGAACAGTGCAGATACATAAACAGCAGTGAACTTGTCCAGAACATTTATGTACACTATTTTCTATGATTGCCTAAAGGTGTTGATGTGCGTCTCATTGTTGGAATCTGCCCTATGTGCATTTTTAGCAGATAATTGCACATCCAATGCTGTCAGATAGTTACTCACCTGCTCCTCTGGTGTGCCATATAGCTGCTTGTACAGGGGCAGGACCGTGTCCACCAGCAGCTTCAGTTCTTCCCGGGTGAAAACAGTGAGACATTGTAGCTCCCAGAGGATGTGTACAGCAGCAGATAGATGGGGAGATCCGTAAGACTGCAGTTCCTGAAGGCAAGTGATCTGTATTGAAAACCGCTAGACTTATGTCTAAACCACATAGGCGGTCATCTGTGCATGCGGTCAAAGGGATAGATCCGCGTCGGTCACATTTTCTGAAATCGTCCAATGGCTTCGATTGCTGCCTGATACCCCGCCTACCAAGCGGTTAAGAAAATCTGCGGTCCACAAGTAGATTTGAAACATAACAAATGCAAGTTCACTGTGTCGGTGTACACTGGATGCAGACACATTAGCGAGCCGCAACCGTCACCATAACAAGCTACAGCCTATGGTTGTGTCCGTTTCGGTTCAGAATCGCCTTTCGCAATCTATAAAAAATGTATTGGTCGGTGCAAAAAGTTTTGGCAATGTTTTGGGTTTGTGATTCACCATGCCTGGATGCACTATATTGCATGTGAGCGGAGCATCTAACTCTACCTCCCACACTCCCATGATCAACTAAGCTTGAGAGGAGCATGACACACTTCTTGGGAGTAGAATGACAACAGTAAAAAGCCACAACTGTTTTTGTACATGCGGTTGAACGGAGCCAATGTGCGCGCCAGTTGCAGGTGACAAAATACACCAAGTCACTGTTTTGGGATCCACTGAGAGCCAGTGTCTTGCACAGACTCTATTCAGACCTATCAGTTGTGTTTAACTTTATTTTTTTGTCAACTGTTTGTGTCTGGTATTAATGTTGTATGTGATCTGGTACCAGGTTTTATCAGTAAATTATCAAATGTGTTCCACATTGAAGTGTGTATTTTGTGATGTAGGACATCCTAACAAGTGATTTAGTTTCTTTAAAATGCTAAGAACGTGTATTTTCACAGATTATTGAGTGGGATGTCAACTCGTGATGCTTGGGTATACAATTGACTATCTGTGAACATGTCTCGTGGTCTACAGTTTGGAGGATACACTGATTGTGTATACCTATCTAGTGGTGCCAAGTTGGATAGACCTTGTGACACATAAGTGCCAACTTAAATGTAGTTGGTGAAATCAATTCTACACACCTTCATCATAGCCAGTATTGGTGTGCAAAGTGTTTATTTATAAAACATGGTTAATAGGTGATGGCACACAATAGGGGTATGTGAATATAACTTAAATATGCTGAATTAAGTTGATAGTGCTCTAAGATGAATTCCAAAATATCAGGCCACAGTTATCTGAGTCCAAAGTCAAACTGTGTACTCCCATCAGATGTGGAACAGTTTTTCAGGACAGTCAACAGAGTGAAAGCTCAGCACACAACGGAGGACATCAGGTGTACCTTTTTTGACTGCCTGGGGGTTGAGCATTGCCATCTGACTCTCCCTTGTCTTGCCTCAGATGACCCACTCCACGTTTGGGAGGGGGACATCAACTTCAGGATCCTGGGGTACTGGGTAATCTCCGCCTGTCTCAATGTCCCTCCCTGTGACTTGTGCAGAAGTTGATGGCACAGAGGGAGTAGTCACACAGGGAGGGGTACTTTGATGAGCAAAGGCCTGGTGGAGGGTGGAACTGATCTCCCTCGGCACCCTTATGACCTCATCTATTTGTTGGTTATGATGCTCTAGTCTTTGGTCTTGGGACGCCTGCAGTTGTTATATAGTCCGGAGGTGTTGAGCAACCTGGCCCATTGCTCCCTGGTACCCCTCACAGGCAACAAGTACCTGGGAGAGGTGTGGGTGGGCATCCGTGGCACCAGCGGAATGCCAACGTGGATCCACACATCCCCTCCCACCACCCCTACCCCACGTGCTGGCACAGGTTGATTGGGTTGGCGTCTGTCAACTCCAGAGTATTCACAGTTGCCTGGTTTCTTTTAGTGCCAGTGTGTTGGAAACGGGGTTACCGAGTCCGGCACGGTAGCATGGCGCGAGGCGGGAAAGCACCCGAAGGCAATGTGTAAGGCAGTTGTGCAGCACACTCTTACTTTGACTCAGGAATGCGGACGCAATAACGTGACACCACACCAGGCTTGTGTATTTAAAAACAAGATCTTTTATATAAATCAATGCAGCATCAGATGAGGCAGATTAATTCAGGTCAACATTTCAAATCATTGCATTACTCAACTGGTGCGTATTTTCATTAAAGCATCATAGCTCATCAACATTGTAGGCCACTAAAAGGCCGCAGGAATCATCTCCTAAACGTAGCACCAATAATGATCACAAGGTGCAATAATAAAACATGGGCCTACAACACGCAGTTCACCTCATGAATATTCAATCCCTTGTACATAGGCATTTCACGTTACATTTCAAACAGGGCCTGCATTAATCTAGGCGCACCCACATTCAGTACAGTGGGCGTCGCAACTCCAGTACACCTGCAACATAAAACACTTCAACTCTTGGCGGTGTACACTTCAGCTCAATTCAATTAAGCACCTTCACACTAGGCAAAGACTTTGCAAGTATAAGCATATGCATCAGGCCTAGACAGTAATTACAGTAGGCGGAACAATGAGACTGGGGACTAACTTAGGGGAACCCCTCAACATGTCCTTTACTCTGGGGCTTTCCTGTAAATGGGGGGGGCTTCTGTGTCCCTAAAGGGTTAATTCAGGCCATGCCCACTCCTCTCCGGGGCCTCGCCTCATGGGGATAGTTATACGGGTTAATGGTGGCCCCCGGCCCCCAGTGGCGTCTCTGTGGGCCCTAGGGGCCTCCTGGGCTCACCTGTTGTGGTGGACGTTGGTCGCTCTTCGACGCGACTGACTGTCTCCCGGGCCAGCCCGTGTTCTGCAGGGCGGGGCCCGGTCTGGGTTCCTCGGCCTTCCGGCCGGAATTGCGGGTCGTTGCGGGGGCCGGTATCACTCTCCTCCGGCCCCCGGGATCAGGTGGGGAGTTTGCCTGGAAGGGGAGCGGGAGCCGGCAGTCCTCTCCGGCCGGCTTCCCGTCTCCCTCTGCTGCTCCGGAGCTCTTCTCCGGCCTCCGTCGGCGCTGGGGGCGTGGCGGGAGCCGGCGCCCAATCGCTGCGCGGCCTTCCCGGGGGCGCGGCCGATGACGCGGTCGGCATCCCCGGTCGCCCAGCAACGGCGTCGGCGGGGCCTGGAGGCCTCGTTGGTCCCGCTAGGCCGCAGTTTCTTCACGCGGCCCCCTGGGCTGCGGCGGTGATCGTTTTGGGCCGCGACTTCGTCGGTGGGGCTCCCGGGCCCGGCGGTGACCTTTGGGAGTGATTTTGGAGGCTTCGGTGAGGGCGCGGACGGCGCACCTCACCACCACGAACTCGAAGGGGGCCTCGCTCGCCTCCACAGTTCTCCTCACGCGGCGGCGGCCGCGGCGGCAATTCCAGTCACGAGGTCAGTGACTTGGGGGGCAGTTTCTCCTTCGTGGAGATATAGCGCGGGGCGCACTGGCAGCCTGTGGGCAGGGCTGACTGGAAAGGGTTCTTGGGGGCAGCCCAGCAGCAGGCAGGAGTAGATAGGGGGTGAAGGTCTAGCGCTTCAGGGCACGGCGCTTTACCTGGTGATCCCCAGTTTGGCAGTTCAGGTTTCTGGCCTTGCTGGTCGGTCAGGCCTCACAAATTAAGGTTTCTTGCGGCTGTTCTTGTTTGGTCGTTTCTTATGAGTTTCTTCTTAGGAGTTTCTTCTTAGGAGTTTCTTCTTATGAGGGGGGGAATGAGTTGGTGGTTCTGGGAGTGCTGGATGTTACTTCCCAGCACGCTGAAGGTGGTTCCCTGGGTCCCCTCACGCTGGGCAAGGTCAGTGGGTGGTGGGCGTTCCTCAGCTAGCTTACTACAGCAGTGCCTAAGCCTTGTCAGCAGCAGTAGTGTAGGTCTCCCCCTAGGCCCTACAGCCTGTACTCCGGCAGAGGTTCTCCCAGGATCAGTGGTGCCCCAACTGACTAAAAGATTTCCCTCCAAGCCTCTTATACCCCTAGGTCAGGTGACCCTCCTAAAGGCGGCAAAACATAACTCCTCCCACAGCCCGGAAGGTTCTGGAACCTTCCACATGTCTGGCTAGGTGGCCCAGAGGCGGGGACGGGATGGATACTGTATCCCTATGTCCCAGCCTGACCCTGGCTACTAGTGTGTATGTGTATAAGGCCCCTCTGCAGTAGCAGGGGCCTGTGGCAGCCATCTTGAGTGAGAGAGCACCTGCACCTCAGCACTGGTTAGCAGTGGTAAGGCGCCCGGAGACCTAGGTCCAGTAAAAATACGGTGGCAAAAATGAGGCGCAAAAGGGAAAAAAACAGGGCAAGACCACCCTAGGGCTGACAGGTCTAACACAGTGGTTGACGATGTGTCTGTCTGGGTAGGTGTCAGCTGTGTGTTGATAGCTGAGGTGGGAGCTGCCACTGTGGACCCTGCTGGATATGCTGGTGACGGCTGCCGTCCCTAACCTGATGGGCCTGGATGCTCCTCCTCGTCCAAGGGTACAGGAGAGTCTTTCCTGCCAGTGAGCTCATTTTGGGTTGGAGTCAGGGTCTGGCTGTTATCATCAGCTGCCATGGAGGTGTTGCCAGATCGCCCTGAGGGTACAGAAATTACACAGCCAATTATGTGATTGTCCATTGCACCTTAATTGGTACACATTAAGTACATGCCTTTACAAATGATGTTATCCAAGATCTGGCATGACAAATGCTACTTTTACAAGATGTGTTATGTGGTTCTGCTCCAACTAAGTGCTGAAATGGTCTAGCACTCTTTTTTTCACTCCACTGACATTGACTTCAACCTATCAATCTGTAGATTACACTGGAAGAATAGTGAGCTCAACATCTAAAGAATGGGCATGATGTACATGATCTTTGAAATAGAATTGCAGTTGTTATTCCTGTGTACTGTGCACATTCCAGGCACATTGGTGTGACAGCATATACCCTCACATTCTGTGTAATTTCCATCTACATTTAGTCATGGTCTAAGTGATGTGCTCATTGTTTTCAACTCGTGAATCTGACTTACATCCGTCTAAGTAGGCAAACATGTGAGTGCATAGCATTGTGTGTACACAGCTCATGGATTTGTGAGTTACATTCCATAGATAGATGTGATGTGAATGTGTTTGGAAGTACTTTATAGGTGACTTTATTTGTGAGCTAGGGTCATAAGAGTTGCTGGGATTTGTGGTCAGTGCAGTGAGTGCTCCTCCCACTCAGCCCACCTGGATCTATGGGTTCCGGCCTGTGAGGGGAAGTGTATTGGCATGATGGCTGAGACAAATGCCTGGTGTTTGAATTGACCGCAACTCCCATCAGGGCCTACACTCCAAACACTCCTCCTTCCACCCAACTGAACGAGCTGACCTTAGCCTATGGTTCCTGACAGTGAGGTGAAGTGTTGTAGCACGATGGCTGAGACAGGTGCCTGTAGTTTGGTTTGGCCACAACTCCCATCAGGCCCTGCCGTTCAGACACTCCTCCCACCCAGCCCCAATTAGTCAGTTGAGGTTTCACCGTGGCTCGACCGATAACGTAATAAGGCCCAATATTATTCTTTGGAAGAGATATATTGACAATGTGCTTTTAAATTTGGCAAGGTACACACTCTCTTCTAGCTGAGCTTCATGAATGTCTCCACATTCACTGTATGGGCTTGAAATTCACAATGAATAGTGATAATTCTGAGATAGTGAGAATTGTGAGATATTGTTTCTTGATCTCATCACTTGAGCTCTTTGTTTTGTATTCCAGTTATCATCCGAGATCACTCTGAGACTCACTATCTTACAACTAATTCAATAAGAGCAACTACAAAGACAAAGCTGACTTCTTCAAGGAAGCCGAAGTACTGTCTATTAAGGGCCTGATTCATTTACTGGAAGTCATGGCGATTGAGTAAATTCTTTTGTCACTCCGAAGGAGGTGCCAATGGCTAAATTTAGAAATGTCTGCTGACCCAGCAGACATTACTAGCATTGGCAGGAACCACCGTCATGACAGTTCCTGTCAATGCATTATAACTTTGTCATACAGCTTTGTCAACATGATGGATCCGTATGTAAAATGTAGCCCTTTTTCTCTTTTCAAAAAGAAAATCTCAAAATAGGGTTTTCTTTTTGAAAATAAAAAAAACTATACCCCACTCACCATGGAACTTTTCTCCCATGTATGGAGAGGGGGGCAATGAGCCCTTTTCAGTGCCCCTTCCCGTAGCTTTTTCCTGGTGATGACGGGAATTGAAAAACAGCTATATGTCTGCCTACCTAAATTAGGTGGGCAGAGCCATAGATAAATCCCTGTTGGGAGTTTGATCATGGCAGAAAAGGAATCATCTCTGCCGTCACCAAAAAATGGTCCAACCACATTTTAAAGGGGCAGGCAGACCTTAGTCCTGGCGGGGAGGGAAATCTGTTGCCATTGTGAAGGAGTTTTCTCTTTGCCAACCTCTTAACTGGACCCTAAGTTATTAGTGACAGGATACCCAAAACAACTTGTAAAGCATTCCATGAAGAGAACCTCGTATTGTCCCATGGAGACCCTCTTGGTATCCACAAAAGTAAAGCACTGAAAAGAATGGCTTGTAACTACAT
Organism: Calotriton arnoldi; assembly: GCA_963921515.1. Lineage (NCBI taxonomy): Eukaryota > Metazoa > Chordata > Amphibia > Caudata > Salamandridae > Calotriton > Calotriton arnoldi. The sequence continues at coordinate 514,451 of CAWUFW010005767.1, forward strand.
TTTCTAGTGTTTCAAACCTTTTTCCAAACTGTATAAAAACAAGCATTGGGCTATACTGACAGTAGGGGACCTTGAACGCCTGTGTTCACCTTAAAAATTTTACAAATTAAACAAAAAAAATACCAGAATCAACCACACACCATTACTGAACTTTCAGATATTTCACCATTAATGAGACACTACACATATATCCACCGTAGTGTATGTCAACTTATGATTTAGACTAAGGTTTCATTTATAGCAGCATCAAAATCTCACACATTTATTTTCCAAATTATGACAAGAATAATATTGACAATGGCACTTTTTGCCCCAGATAGCACTTCAACATCTGTAAGAATACCCAGTTCATAACTGCCAACATAGCAAAAGACTCATGTGAAAGGTCATATCTGCCCCGCTATTTGAACATATCATTAAAAGACACTCTGAAGATGATTTACGCTGGAGATTTTTTTCAGTGGTCACTCTGCTCATCAGAGGAGGAGACATTGTGAATCTTTTAAATGAGGAGGAGTTGAAATGGTTTCCTAGATGTGATATCGTGAATTCATGTCGTAACAGTAAGGAAGACAAGCACACCTTATGTTAAGAACACCCCAAAGATGAACTCTCAATTGTTTTTGCAGTAATCCCGATTTCATTTCAGAACTCTAAGGATGTGCTGAGATGCGTTATACTTGTGGTCCTTGCCTTCATGTTCTTACAATTATGACTTCTTTCTCTTGTTTTTCCCCATTCTATTTCTATGTTTCCTTTCACCTATCGGATGAGTTCTCTACAACCCTTTAAAATGGCCACTATCGGCGCTCCTACTATTCTAATTTCATATTTTAATGGGCACCTTCCACTCAGGCCCTGATTCTCTCAACATGGCCTTCAATCTCTACCAGACCAATGTGCAGTCCCTTTTCTTGATCTCCTCAACCTCACCATAATAGACACAGAGGAACCCCATCAGCCAGAGAGTCCACACAGCTTCTGCCGGTCGTTGTACTAATTCAATTTTGAGCTTAATTTTCTTAGTGCCAGCCAAGTCTGGCTTGCAGCCTAACTGCCTTTAACTATTAGCCTAACAGGAAGTGGATACCATGATCCATTCAGACTCGGTTTGACCCACCAAACTTGAGACACTACATCATATGAGATTCACTTGGAAATCCAGCATTTTTGGCTTCCAGGCAATTCTACAAATTTTTATTTTTATTATTTTTGTGCTAACAGTTATTTTCATTTACCCACATTGCTAGTGGCTCACCTACCCTTTAATTGAATTAAAAGACGGCTTTCTATTTGTTAATTTACACTTAAATGGACAACCAAAGATCAGCTTCCTCACAGCTCTGGTGAGTTTATAAATTACCAACTCCCCACTACTAAGGAGATTTTTTTATTTCTAGCCTCCATCTCTTCGCATTTTCATTTCCTCTCTTTCCAGCCTCCACTTTGAAACACTCTGTGGGGCATATTCTCAAGGAGCTATCGCCAAGCCAACGGCACTTTATCGCAGCCGAATCCGCGATAAAATTATAACCCCATTCCCAATCTTGTGCTAACAGCCCATAACACCAGTTTACCTGCAATAGCAGTCACCAAAAACATCGCCACAGAGGAGCCCGGCAACTAACGCTAATGATATGCAGAGTAGGCGTTCCTGTGCAAAAAGTCGCAACAACACCACTCCACAACATTCTCAAGGACCAGCCAGATCAGCGATAAGATCACAAAACATGCGCTAAGGCGCGTTAGCAGCAGGAAATTAACACCTGCTCCTACCTGGTGTAAAGTCGGATGACAACCGGCACCAGACAAGGGAGCACAGCCCAAAGCCACACATGAAGAAGAACAGATGCCCTGGAGCAACCCATCAAGCAGGCCTGAGCCCCAATAGGCCAACAACATCCACTGCCACCACCCCCAGGACCACCCCCCCCCCCAGGGCCCTACCCCGGGCACCCCCCCCATGGACAAAGATAGTGCACATCAACTCCACGAAACATGAACCAAACAAATCACCTGAAGTCGCACAATCACAACACCCATCATACATGTGTGGCCAGAAAAAGGGAAATCATACACCCATATCAAAATATCCAAACAATACGTTTATTACAGAACAAACCAAAAAAAAAATCTGAAGAGGCATGGCGGGTCGTCTCAGGACAATCTGTAAGTCACAGCCTGCAAAACCGAAATCTGGATCAGAAGGTGTGCCATGCGCCCATCAAAGTACAGAGAGAGAGAGCAAAAGAGAGGAAGAGAGACGGAGAGAGGGAGAGAGAAAGAGAGAGGGAGAGAGGGAGAGAGAAAGAGAGGGAGAGAGGGAGGGAGAGAGAAAGAGAGGGAGAGAGGGAGAGAGAAAGAGAGAGGGAGAGAGAGGGAGAGAGGAAGAGAGGGAGAGAGAAAGAGAGGGAGAGAGAAAGAGAGAGGGAGAGAGGGAGAGAGAAAGAGAGAGGGAGAGAGGGAGAGAGAAAGAGAGGGAGAGAGAAAGAGCGAGGAAGAGAGGGAGAGAGAAAGAGAGAGGGAGAGAGGGAGAGAGTGCCGACACTGCGGACCTAGGCCTCACTGCTCACCTGCTGCCACCAGTGTGTCTCCAACCATGTGCCGGTATTCACAGCAGTCCCCCAGGTCCCTCATCTGAAACAGTTTCCAGAGACATGAATGGCAGAGCCCATACAGCTGCACACGCCATCATCGCTTGCCCGCCCCTGCGCACACAGGCTGTGCACCCCAGCCCCTCCCGCCGCCCTGCAGTGATTGCCCGCCCCTGCGCAACCAGGCCTCACTGCTCACCTTCCGCCACTGGCGTGTCTCCAAGAGGGCCCACCACGTTCCGGAGGGATCTCCAAGCCCGGTGCCCGTGACCATGGCACCCTCCACATCATGCAGCCCCGCACCGCTGGCCACCAGGTCACACACCTGACTCTGGGTCTTGATTACGCAATGGCAGAGACCACATCAGTGCACAAGGCATCATCGCAGGCTGCACACCCGCTCAGCACTTGAGGTGCCACTAACTCTGTGAAGCGCAACGCAATGCCACATGGTGGGAGGGCCGCACTGCCCGCTGGTCCAGGCATACACTGCGGCCCAGCAGGGCTCACACTAATCCTTGCCAGTCCGGACCACCAGAACGGTGCATCATCGCAGGCTGCACACCTGCTCAGCACTTTAGGTGCCCCTATCTCACTGCACCGCAAGACACCGTCCCGTGGCGGGGTGCCTGTGCCTGCCGCAGTGTATCCGGTGCCACTAAGTCTGTGCTCCGCTAGCCATGGACCCTTAATGATTGAGTCCCGTTGTGCGGATGTCATCATGTCACCCCCGGCACTGGGCAATGTGAGGTGGCAGGGCCCTAGGCCCTCATGCACACATGACAACTACACGGAGACACCCAGTCAGAGAGAGTGGAAATGGCGTCCAGCACGTGCGCCAGGCCATTTTTATTGCCAGGATCACATGTCCTGTGACGCCAGTGCTGGATGGGTGTGGTGTGGGTGTACACCAGCCATGAGGGAGTGGCTGTGGCATGCTGCCAACTAGACCTGTGAGCTGCAGATCCCGACAGTGAAGACCTAGGACATGTACCACTGTCACCCCCCCCTGTGTGCGTAATCGGAGTGGGCTGTCCTGGCGTATGCCAGTCCAGCGTAAGGGTGCGAACAATGACCCCGGGGCTCTGGGCGTGGTTCCGTCCTGGGATGGACAAGGAAGTGACTAATGGATGTGTCTCCGTTGTAGTGTCGGCGCCACCCGGACCGGAATCGGCAATCTGTCACCCTGTGACAATAGTCCCACAACAAGGGCAACATGGACGTATGGGGATATCACTGACCCTACATTCATCCATACTTCCACACTTGAAAGATCATAGACATGACACATCTGTGTGGATATGAATGTTTATTACACATTCAAGGGAGTGTTGCAGCTGGAGCAGTACAGGGCCATGCCAACCCCACTTCACATTGTCGGCCCGTGGAGGGCCAGCCAGAGTCCTTCAGGGAATGGCAGGTACATCAGGAGAGGAGGACTTCAGTCCGCAATCTGATAGCTGTGTCATTGGTGACCAAACAGAATATGGCAGTCCATGTCGAGGTGCGAGGTGAGTGTCGCATAGTGCATCGGGGGACAGTGGAAGGTGATGATGCAGAGGGCAAAACCAAGCAGAAACAGGCCACATGGCGGAGATGAATGCTACTGCGTCCTCCTTACCACGAGGGTGGGTTCATCCGCATCTTCGTCCTCTGCTGTTGCATGTGCCTCACATGTGGGTGGTGGTGTACTGTCCCCAGCACTGTGTGGCACAGACACATCAGGGGCCGGAGATGTGGATGGGGTGGTAGCAGCAGCATGCATCAGCGCCAGGCCGTGTAGCAGCAATGCCATGAGGAAGGTCTTTAGGGCATTGAGGGACCCAGCTACCTCTCGCTGGTGTGCAGCCGTGACAGCCGCTCTTTCCACCTGCGTCCGCTCCATGTTCTCCATGATCATGTGTCCCAACTCGCGGGCGAGATCGCTGGAGGAACTCTGGCTAGACAGTCGTTCTTGTCGCAGAGTCAGGACTCTTGCGATGTCAGCCATGGTCTGTTGGAGGGCATGGAGTGGACTGTGGGCGTCCGTTAGGGACTGTGAGTGGTCCTTGATGGGACTTAGACACCCACGTATGGCGTCTAGTTTGGCTGCCATGCGGTCGAACCCCACCTGCACCTGTTCAGCCAGCTTCTCCTGGCACCCCAACACACGGCCTTGGAAGGCCATGTGTTCGTCGTGGGGGTCCTGGGAGGCAGCCGTGGTGGTGGGTGCTGCCTGCTGTGTGTACTGTGCAGGGGTGGGCTCATCGTGGCAGCTGGGTTGCCCTGATCCTGGAAGTGGGCTGCGGAGGCTCTCCACAAGCTGTTCGAGGGCGTCTGAGTCAAAGGTGTGGTGGTCCTCTTCGTCATCAGAGAAGAGAGGTTCGGACTGCTCTGCAGGAGGTGTTGGATTTCCCCTGCAATGTGAAGGGGAGATGCAGTTTGACATCGTGTACACATGTATGTTGACGCATTGTACATGTCTGCATTCAGACTGCATGACAGTGTACATTGTGACTGTTTGGGGGAGCTGCCTATTTGATGCGGGACAGTGGACATTCCTACTACATCACGGATGTGGGTTTGTACTTGTACATTGTCAACTCACATTTCCCTGCAGTGCCAAATGTGATTGGCCAGTTTCTACGCACATGCGGCACCTGTTGTGTCCTCTGTTCTGTTGTGGACGTGTTGCGGTTTGTACCACCTAGTTGTCAATGTTGATGTGCTCTGCATGTTATGTGTGTGTGCAGCATTTTGGGGGAATCGGCCTGCAGCTCTGATTTAGCTGCCATCCTCCCTTCCATGCGGTGTGCCTCTGGGTCCTGTGCTTCTGCAGTGCTGAGATGTTGCATACCTGTGTGCATTGGTCTCTTGGTGGGAGTTGTGGGTCTGGGGCATGTTTTGTCCGCAGATGTGCTATGCTTAATTGTGCATGTGTGCCATTGTGCCCATCTCCCCCCGTCCACCCAGGCCCAGGTGGTTACTCACCCTGTTGCTGTTGTGTCCGGTCATGTTGAGCAGTGTCTGGTCCCCCAACTCCTGCCACGTCTCTCCACTGATGACTGTGGACACCATTTCCTCCATCTCGTCCAGCTCCTCCTGTGGCGCAGGACTCCCACCTCCAGTCTGCATTGCTGCCTTCCGGTTGTTTGCGAGTTTCAGCTTGGTTTTGCGCTTCACATCATTCCAGCGCCTCTTGACCTCGTCCATTCTCCTCTTCAGCACTCCGACTGCATTCACCTTGTCCACGATGGTCTGCCATATTCCATTTTTAGTTGCCAAAGACACGGTGGAGGTGACGAACAGTGATTGATGGTGTTCTATCACCTCTGTTATCAGGATCCTGTTTTCCTGCGGACTGAACTTCGTTTTCCTCTTCTTCTTGTCCTTGCCCTTCCCTGACCCTGAGGTCCCAGGCTGGTCCTCCGTGGGGCTTGTGGGGTTCTGGTTGTCCTCTGTACTTGCCCCGGCTGCCTCCATTGTGCTTCGCTGTTGTTTGGCTTTTGTTGGTATGTCTTTTTCTACTTTTATGGTGCATTTTCCCGCATGACGCGTGGGAATTGCAGGCCTGTGGCTGGTTTTCGTAGATTTTTGTATCGCGATTGGTGTCATCGCTACTATTTTTGCGTTGGGGTTTCGCATTTTTGTGGCGTCGCGTTGTTTCTAATGCGTTCATTTGACGCGTTGTCCTGTGACTATCGCATGGTACCGCCGTGTTGTGAATACCACGTTAACACGGAGTTGTTTTCCTGCGATGGACTGCGATGTGTAGGGTTGCGTTAAGCTACACTTGCGGTAGTTATCACATGTTCTTGAGAATATGCCCCTGTGAGTATAACATGTTGTGCAGTCACACTTCTCACACTTCATGTGTCTACCAAATTTTATATCTGACTTTTGTTTTCCTTCTTCTTGTCACTTCTTCTAGTGTGCCCTCTGGCTCATTCTGTCCTGTGTCCTGAAGATGATCCTATATTGTTAAGGGATCGAAACACCATTGACTTATTTACAGACCCCATTAGTTATAAAATATAGTTATAGGATACATTTATTATATTGTGGGCAATACTTACACCATGTAATACACTTATATGATGGGGTATTAATATCTGTGTTTTGTGCTTTTTTAGCACTAAGCATCGTTTTCCTCACTGGCATTTTTTCACATCAAAGTTACGCTTGCCAAAGTGGTATTTGTTATTATGTTTTGTTATTAAAACTGTATTGTACTAATACTTTCAGACTTTGCCTTTCTGCAGATTCAGATTACAGCAAGACATTCCTTCTTCTCCTTGTAGTTTCAGCCAGCAGATGAGAGACTTTACTGCTCTCACATATTTATTCAGTGTTCTGGGGCGACAAGTAGGGGGGTACCTCTGTCCAATGAGGTGCTGGGTGCCACCCAAAAGCATGACAAGTTCCTCCATAGTGTGGCATCTTCTTGTCCCACAAAGCACTGCACTGACAAAATCCAACATGGATGATTTCTCTCCAGATGAGTAAGAGCTGGCTAAACCGATCCACAATATTGCTCATTTCCATTAGCTCTCCTCCTGACCTCTGCAAATCCCTGTCCATCGCCTGCCACCTGACTGGGGTACAGGTTGTGGGGGTAGGTATGCCAACCATTCCTTACTGAGCTGATCTTTCTTTGAGCTCAGTTTGATTGACCCCAGCCCCGTCTTATGACCTATCCAGGAAACTACCATTACAATGTAGGCATTACAACGTAATGCCATTACAACAACTCCATTACAATGCAGGTACCATTACAACGCATGCCATTACAATGCATGCTGTTACAATGCAGGCACCATTACAACTCATGCTCTTACAACGCATTTATGGTTAAGGTAAGTGTTCAGGTGAGTTTAAATGTATTTATTTGCTTATTGTTATTTTAATAAAATGAGTATATAATTAGGATTTAGGGCTTATGGGTGGGGGAGTGTGTTAATAATTAGGTATTAATTTTACTACCTGAATATTAATTTATTTAGCGATTTAATAAATATATACTTTAATATTTAAAAAAATAAAATAATTTATGATAATAAAGAGTTTGTAACATAAACCTTTAGGCATGGGATGTGAGGGATTTGTGGGTTATGGGTGGGGAAGTGTATTAATGTCCAGGTATTAATTTTAATACCCGAGTATTAATTCATAAAGATCTGTTTAAATTGAAAAATTATAAAAATTGAAAAAATGTTTAAAACATATTTATATTTTAGAACATTTAAAAATAATAAATGAAGCATAGTACAGCATGTAATAGTTTTTAAAAGTATTACATATATTTTACTAATAATTAAAAACAAACAAGAGATTTAATAAATAGTAATAAATATGAAATATACTTTTACAAAATCAGTAATAATTTATTTAAAATATAGATATACTGGTACCATATACTAGGGACTTATAAGTGGGGTAAAGTCCTTGTCAATCGGGGTTGCCAATTTATACATAACAATTTTGGGGAGATAGCACTGGCGCTGGGCAGCAGGCTCCAGTGCACGTTCAGAGTCATAACCATCAGCATTAGAGCAAAGAATGGGGGAGGTGACCATACCAAAAGAGCACTTTCCTACATTAGGTATCTCAGAACAAAATTATTGCGTATTTTGTTCTGTACTCGTACAAATCATATGTAAAGGAATGGCCATGATAATGATTAGAGACTCAGCTAAAACCGTATTTAATTATTTGTTAGATACTACAGCCATTACATCAGACTAATTATTTGTCAGGATGTGTACTTCCACCCACATACATTTATGGTATTAGGCCTGCATTCACAAAACAGTTGGGCAGCATTTCCTGTGCAACTTGTCCACTTTCCTTGTTGCAATCTAAATACTGGTTTGTTTTATACCTTCACCATTAAGTGAGGACAGTCTTATCTATTGGCTGGTAAATGTTTTTAATGGATCAGTAAAAGCAAAACATTTGTTCCGATTTCAGAAATCATACTGAAACTATTGCATGCTGTATCTCCTCCAGGTTCATATCAAAGGAACTGGCAGATATTCCAAAACCATTCTGTGTTGACAACCATTCCATGTACAATACAAGACACTGCGCAGAGTAGAAGTTACATCTTCTGGCTTATAAAAGTGAGTAAAAGGTAAAATATGTGAAAATCTAATTTCTTTAGTTTTCTAAGTCTGAAGCACAACAAGCTCATGGCATTACAGATCTGAAAGGTCACATCCATCCTAATGCCTGGATCAGGCTGTTGCAGGGATTCTGCTCAGGAACAGAACTACGCTTGGGACCATAGAACATTAGTAGATATGGACTGAGTCACCATAACACCTCCGTACCATGAGCCTGAGTCCGACTAGCTATAGTGTTTCACTTGCCCTCCTACTCATATCCAGAGAGACAAGTGAATTGACAGCCCAGAACAAAGCACTCCCGATCCTCTCAGGGACCGCCGTGACAGGACACCCCCTTTCGCTCATACACTCGTACTCGTCCACAATAAGATATGACAGAGACACAAAGGAGGTTTGAAATGTTTATTTAAACTATCAGGTTCTTGAATGCAGTATGCGTGCCACAATCAGAAAACAACTGCCTAGCAAAAATACCATCAGCATTGTCAATAGACTGTATATTATGAAAAGCCCTGTCATATTATAAGACAGTATAGCCTAACCCCCTTACCCTTCTACAGAAGAGAACTAATTATATAGCAAAGATCTTTGGGTTTAGTAGCGGACCCCATAACTTTGCATACACAGATGAACGTTCTACATCTCAGAAACAGCCGTGATCTTTTCTCAGAAAATATCTGTCTCTCTCTGTGTGTTACATTACTGTGCATACCTATATGACAAGGTTTGCATGTTTATAAAAAACAGCTGCATTGCTGTGTTGCGACCAGAACAAAATAACAAGGGACATTGTTGTTTGACCTTGTCTGTTGTTCAGAAAAAATCCCAGGAAAGAACAGAACGAGAAAAGAACTGCAGGTTTGGTGTGAGAGTATAATGTTGCACAAAAGCAAATGTGTTTATATAGTTATTTGTGCAAAGCTAATGCGGCCTGTGTCGTGCACAGTTAGGCTAACATAGGGAAAATGACAATGTGCCCTGTATAAAACACATGACAACCTCCTCTTGGTCAGGAAGGAAGCACGTAAAGGAATAGCAGAAATCTGAAGATAAACAAACTCAAAGCCATCACCAATATGTTAGCAAGTGTGATGATTCAATAAACAAAATTTTAGAAAAGGGGGAAAAAAATATCCAATTAGTGCATGTTGAAGGAATCCAGTATGTAAACAACCATTGTAGAAGCTAAGGACTCTATAATGGGGTTTTAACCCCATGTAGATGGATAGTTCTGCGCCCCAGTTCATAAGTTCCAACAAACAGACATGATCCTCAGCTCCCATAATGTAGATACTCCCACCGGGCAACCTGCGTTGACTTTAACAAAACTCTGATCCAGTAATCGAGGTGCCGATGCACAGGAACTCCCTTTTGGCCATTTGCTCCAGACTCAGATGTTGTAGAGGTCGCAAAAGCAAGGTGCCATCATCAGTTCAAGATCCAGGACAGCGGGTGTCTGTAGACACAGGCATATGTCCAGTGCCCATTGAAAGGGACGCCAGATGCAATTTTATGTTATGTTAGATAGTTTTATAAAGTGCGCTATCACCCAAGAATGGGCATCTTGGCGCTATTGGCAAGAAACTCTCAATATTGCCCATAATCTGAAAACCAAAAGCGAACCCATCTTTTAAGGGGTATCAACCCCAGGAGAAAAACCAGGTTTTTAGATCCTTCCTAAATTTCAAAACATTTGGTTGAGCTCGTAGGTGATTCTGCAATAGATTCCACCATTTTGCTGCCCTATAGGAGTAACTTCTTCCTCCCTAATCAGCTCTTTTTATTCTGGGAATTTCTACTTTGTTGGCTGTACTAGATCTTAAAGTACCTGGGGGAACGTACCAGTGAAAGATGTCCTGCAAGAAGAGTGGACCGTAATGATGTAACCCCTTATGTACCCAGCAAAGGGGTTTGAACTGGATCCACTCACTAATTGGAAGCCAATGAAGATCCCTGATTGATTTAGAAACTGAGCAGAAGTTTGGAAACTTCAACAGAACTCTTGCTGCCACATTTTTCAGAGTCTGCAGTTTATTAAAAAGACATGCTTGACCTCCTACAAATAGTGCATTACAATAATCAATCCATGATAGTACTAAAGCAATTATTACTGTTCTCCTAAATTCTAATGATAGGAATGGTAAGATCTTTTTAAAAATGTTTAGCTTAAAAAACAGGAGGAGGTCACCTGGCTTGAGTGTTCTATGAAGGCCAGGTCATAAAGTGTCATTTTTAACAGATTAACATCTGTTGTCAAAAATGACACTCGGATTACTCACCTTCTGGGCTGGAGTTGGCAGCGGACCCAAATTAGATCCCACCAGGTGGAGTTCCAAAAAGTACAAACGTTAGCTGAAGAGAGTTCAGTTGCTTCCACTACGCAATGCTATTCATGCATGTGCTGAACAGCAAGGCTACTTTTCCTGGATTAGATGAAATTGTTACCACTAGCTGTGTATCATCGGCGTAGGAACAGACCGAAAAAAAATGTGATCTAATTAGCGGAATAAGTGGAGTGATGTATGCATTAAAAAGAGTTGGACATAGGAAGGACCATAAAAGGAGCAAAAGTAAAACCTTTAAGTGTCACTACTTGCTCTCTATCCGTAAGAAAGGATGAAATCAATTTCAGAGCCTCTCCTTTTTTGCCTATTTTCTCCAGATGATTAATTAATGCAAGGTGATCCACTGTGTCAAAAGCGGGCGATAGGTCTAATAAAATCAAGGCTGCATTCTTTCCTGCATTAACAATGGATCTGATCTTTTCTGTAGCTGGCAGGAGAGCTGACTCTGTACTATGTCCAGGCCTAAAACCGTGTTTTGTAGAGTCAAAAAATTATTGGACTCTAAAAAGGAGATAATCTCTTTATTCATTGCTTTCTCCAATATTTTTGCTGGTAATGGTAGTCGAGAAATAGGCCTATAATTTTTTACATTGGAGGGGTCCAGAGATGCTTTTTTAATCAGGGGAAAGATCAATGCTTTCTACATGTAGTCGTGAAATAGCCTGAAGCTAATATATTGTTTATGATACTGGTGAGGTGAGCAGCGACTGTGTCTGAGACAGGGTAAAGTACCAGTCGGAGATCCTAACTTAATCATTTTTTAAAAAGAGACTGTTTGTTCTACTTTGAGATGAGTGAGCGAGCGCAGAACTGGGGCGGGGGCAGAACCATTATGGTTTAACGTATAAATATCACTGATAGTACCTGGAATGTAACTTTGACTCATAAATTGACCTTGGAAATCTTGAAGAATTGTGTTAACTTTATTAAAGAGAAATTAGCCACTTGGTCACAGAATTCTTGACTAGGTGTCACTTCGTTTTTATCTTCGAAAGTAGAGAGAGCTTTCACTGTTCTAAATAATTCCCTTTAGGAATTGCTAGCTGCTAATATTTTGTCCGTGAAATAATTTATTTTAGATTTCTTAATCATCTTTTAATACTCCCTAATGAGATTTTTGTATTTTAACTTATCCTCTTGATTGTACTGCCTTCTCCATATCTGCTCCTGGTGCCTACATTTTTTCTTAAGGTCCCAAGATCTTGTGAGAACCAGGGGGCAGAAGGCATATTCCGATATAGTATGCCACTTTTTCTGGGGGCTTGTTGAGACACTGCCCCATTAATCCATGAGTCAAACATTGTTGAGGCTTGTTCCAGATCATCATTAACTACTGGTAGCGTGCTTTTTAATAGATTATCAAATTTCATATTATCAATTTTCTTCCATGCCCATGAAATACAGGTGAAGTAAGCACAGCGGAATGTTAAACACCAATCGACATCCAATGCCTGCAGCGGAATCAAGCCAAGAGCTGAAGCATACACTCACGGTACTGCTGGAGCAATGCCAGGTCCGGGGCAGCCACAGAAGGAACATCCATTACGGAACAGCAGCAACAGGATGAGAATGCCGCAAATAAGGATCAGCAGGACCGAGAACCCACCGAACACGCTGGAAAAATTAGAGTGTATAAAAGCCGGAATTACTCCAAAGATAGTTTGCAAAGAAGTGACGAGGCCAGAGCCTACAACTTAAAAAAAATAGGCTACATCTGCAGTATCAGATGCATTAAATATTTGGTGAATCAACTCACCGAAATGCAGGGGAATATTTGTATTTAATGAATATTGAATTTCAACAGTAATTCTTGCTACCTGCAATTCGAAGGTCTCATGAGCAGATGTGAGAGTCACTTCTTGTTGGAACAATAATGCTTTGAGTCTGCTTAGTTTATTGAGATCTGCTTTCAAAGTTCAAATGGTAGGCCACAACAAGCTATCTACTATCACATGTTGAGGGGGAAACAGGACATTGTTGCAAAAAGTGACTTATTGGGAAATGGACACAATATACGGGACTCCCACCCGCATACCGCATACCGCAACAGTCTTGATTATTAAGCATGAGATAGCTTCCATTTGAAAGTACAGTAATGAAGAGAAGAATTGCAGGAACTGGAGTTCCCATTAAATAACAAGCTAAATTAGGTGCTAAAACATTACAAGCGCCATGGATTTTAACATGTTGACAACTAGAGAATGATAGGCAGTGGAGTCACACTCATATCCTGTAAGAAAAACTTCTCTATCAGCACGCTACACCGCCGCGCCATTAGCAACGAGGGAGTGACCCAGGATTGCGTCTACCAAATCAGCACAAATATTTGCATCTATTATGCTTGTTTGATGACTGACCCATTATTAAATACGTTCAAAAGGAATCTACTTAGTTTTTTAAAGAAGCCTTGAGAAAGCCCTGGTCCCACTGACCATTTAGGGCGAAACACGTATCGGCTGCTGCAGTACTTACAATGTAACCCAAATAACACTCTGGAAAAATGAGGATGTAACCGATAAGTCTGTTCGAGATGAGAACACAAAAAGAATAATAACATTTCTTCCAAAACTAACACAAACCAAATGGGTTTCTTTCTTGACTACTAAAGCATATGCCAATTAAGGAGGAGTACATGCTCAATTCATTCCGCAAAGTTACATAAATGAGGCTGGTAAGGTCCAGTGCCTCGAGTGAATCTCCTCCGCCCATCTAAACCTAATTTGGACAACAGCATCCGGGATCAGGATCCCTGGGAACACCATAACTCATGGATGTAGCTACTCCCAAGGGTTCATATCTACCTATTGAAAAATGTTTCATGCAAGCTTTAAAATGAAATGTTGATGTAGCCAATGAGATAAGCCTGTGTATTAACTATACTGCTGAAGGTGTTTCAGCTAAAGTGAATGGGATTTTTTTCAAATTTTTCCAAACGTAACATGGTATATGTTATGTCTTTCATAGCCATTGATTGTTGTTTGTGTGTTAAATTGAAAGGCAGAAACAAAGTAGTACAACTCAGGTAATGCCAAGGAATGTGTCCATTGTTTAATGTTTGAAGCGTTGAACTAAACTGCATAATGGATCTGAGCTGACTTTTACCATGAAGGCAAAAGACACAGATGATGGACGGAATGAAGAGCAAATCAAACATTCACCCCCAGTCAAGAGATCTGGCCATGAGACAACATTAACATATTAATCTGTACAATATCAATAACAGATGACTCAATGCTGTTCAAATTATGAATATGAGATGATAACATATTAATAATATTGTCCACTACAAGCAAGTACTTTATCCAAATGATCTTGATCAATTTGTCTCAGGTGCATAGCAGTTTCAATTTGCGACCAGTTCCATATTTCATTGTAGGCTGCATATAGGAATCTTTTAGAACAAGGGGACTTGAGACCTAACAAAAAATCAAAAATGATGTTTCACTGCACACAGTGTAGAATGTTCCAACCATTGCTGGCATAACTTTCCCACTGAATAGGTGGTAATAATGTTAGAATGGGTTGACTGTGAGTACCGTGGATGTGGTCTACTTGATTTAAAACCAGAGTGGAGTTAAGACAAACAAGCATGACAACCATCTTGACAACCATTCGTGTCTACTGACCACGCTAACCACCACCCAGGATTTGAAACTTTGGAGCTAAATGTACCATTTTGTGTCATACTGTCTAACTGGACTTCTGTGTAATTTGTGTAAGATTGCCAATTGTCAATTATCGAAGCGTGCAATAGAAGGAATTGTCGGGGCATTCAGTTCTTTAATTTTAGTCAATCACAGATAAGTAGTTTGTTGGACTGTTTAATTTAAGAAAATAACTTGCGTGGGAATCAGACAGGCTAGAAATAAAGATTTTTTGTTCTGGATGTGCCAGGCTTTTGTACCCAAAATTTATTTCAGATAAATGTTGTCTTTCAAGTAATCATAACCCTTAAGGGCCAGTTGTTTTACAAATGAAGCTGCATATATCAGCTTTGTCTGACTGAGCATATACTGAGCATATACTTTTTCAACTGTGTCTGGACCAATTTAAAATAGTATGATGTTGGGTCTGAAAGGTCATAGCTTGTGAAATATGTGTACTTGTCTGTGTGCGTTTTTGAACTTCCTTGTAGTGGAGTTGGACAATGTCCCACTGTGTATAATTATAATGGGAATGTTGTCCACTTGCTCTATGCAGAAAATGATGTCCATAATGGTGGTAACAGACCATCTCTACATAATAAGGGTAATTAAGATATAGATTTTCTGATTCAAAAACAGTATAATATTCTAATTCAGAAAGTATCACATTTACAGAATCAACCACCCAATAATCTGACTGTAACCCCGGTACTATTACATCACCCATGGAAACATTGAACACATATGGTATCTAAAAGGTCTCCCTAGGGCCACATACATAGAAAGGAACCTTATCTCACACAATTCAATAAGTCACTGGAACTGATCAAATGTTGACAAGGGACAAGTCTCTTTTCATTTTATGTGAGGAGGAATGTGGAGCCAGCACCCTGTCAAGCAGTTCTGTTGTGGAACCTTCTGAAAGGGAATGGCAGTTAATGAGGAGAAAAAAGACAGTTACAAATCCAATGCACATGAATAAAAGAACCAAGGAAAAGATGATCCAAATGTATATCCAAGGAGGGACTAGATACATGTGTTTAAACCAGGAAATAAAAACACAAATCTGAGCTGGAGGTGAATGCAGAACCGAAGACACTGAAGAACTGTCAGGCGAGAAATGGTCTTGATCCATATAGTACCCTGAGGAACTCAAATGGAAATCAGGTAGCTTTGATTCAGCAGTAGGATTTGAAAAATGCAACTTAGAAGGAGTATCCAATGGCCGATCAGTATAAACAACATCCATTGTATAAGATGGAGAAGTAGAAGCCGGTACCAAATCAACAGAAGTTTTGACCTCCCCCAACGGCAGCTGGGGAGAACGGTGGTGCTCATGGGCTGCAAAGGAAAGTCTGGTGAGGGACCACTCTTAGGCATACTATGGAGAATCAGCCATATGGTGTAACTTGACATGTTCAATAGAAACAAAGCAATTTTCTTTATGACCTGGAAGCGGTGGTAAAATTACAATTTGTGTACCCTGAATGCTAAAGACTAGAACAGAAGCACAGTACGTTGGGCCGAATTCCTTCTTGATGGCCACTTTTGCGTGAACAAGATCTCCTACCTTGGGAAGCCAACCAGAAATGGAATTTGAGTCTCAGTACTCGATGAAAGAGCATGAGGCAAATGCGTGCGGGCCAGAGTGTCACAGCAGTTTTGTAGATCCTGCAAGACAGCACAGTGGTTATCTACGTCAAAGGTTGCGGCTGCCGCCACAAGTCTGTACCATCAAGGTCTAGAAGATACATTGATACCAAAGAGCATTTGGTATGGGGTTCGCCCACCCAGATATCTTTTAGAGAGATTATTTAAAGCTCATTGAACTCCATAGAGATGATTCAACAAACCACGCCCTGTACCTAACACTCTAGCCATTAGGCTTTAAGTCACAGTTCATTCTCACCACAACAGAATTGCCCCAGGCCTTTACAGAGAAGAAAAATGCACTTGCACACCCATGGACTTCATCGAATCATGGTACGGCTTAGAGGCGAAAACTGAACCTTTGTCCGAGTGGAGTATGCAACAGGCATAAGCCCCGACAAGGACTTGTGAATCTTTAATACCAGTTCGAGGGGCAGCTGAGCACTGTGGCCAAACCCAGAGGAACCTGGAGCATGAATCAACTGCAACCAAAATAAATTTGAAAGCAGTATCTGAAAGTAGAGGAACGCAATGATCTAAATAAACACAGCCAAAAGGCTGATTTGAAATAAACAAATGTGTCTGTGGTGGATGAGACACAGTAGAACTTTTAATTTGTTGACGAATATCACAACATAAAACATATTTTTTGGTTTGCTGATATAAACTTTTCCACCAATAACATTGTTGTAAAAGGGAAACAGTGGGTGCCACTCCCGCATGTGCAGAGGCAATACCTTCATGCCCGGCAACTATTAAAGATTGTCTGGGGTCAAGGTTGGGTATCATGCGATCGCCAACCCCAGGTATAGTTTCAAAAAAGAACCTGATGGTCATTTAAGTAATATGAATATTTGGAAGGAAAACCTTTAGGTAAAGTGGTGCCGGCCTGAGAAGCATGGATGGCAGCCAAGATTTCATTATCAATATGTGTTTTAGAATGCGTAACTGCTGCTATTTCACATGTGGCTACTGCAGATGTGGCTGCCTCCTCAGGTATAGAATTCCCTACTGTGTGTGCTCCCACACATTGATGACCCAATGTATGGATTACATGTGTATTTGGCAATTTATCCTTAAAATCTGCCTACTTAACCCAAAGCATTGTATGCTACCCTTGGAATCCCTAAAGTCATTTTGTTGCCAAAAATGCAAATTATCATTATGACTGTGCACAGTAAAACAAATCACACACTACAAATATGGGGAACTCTGGATTCGTATGTTCAAGTACAAGAAACAAAGCTTTTAGCTCAACCGACTGTGCGGTACAGTCTCCTACAGACCTCATGTGAGTAATAGTAGGTTGAAAAATGGCATCTGACATAGGGCCCAAAAGAACTGTGCATGCCACAGAGTATTGCTGTTTAGAACTGATAGCCGGTTGTGTTGAACCCTCCGTGTAAATAATACATTTTTATTCATTAAGTGAAAGAAGAGAAGAAGGAACAGGATAAACATGTCCATACTGCATGAATTCCTGTGTCTGTAAAGAAGGGTCAAAGACAAAGTCAACATCAGTGGCTGTTAAAGACTTAGGCCATTGAATCCATCGAGGATGAAGGGCTTCAGAATTGGGATCACCAACCTTTGTGACAGCCTCCAAGGCTTTCACCTTGACCCAAAGGTCACTCCTTGAGGACGGTCAACTGGACTGCTGTTAGTATTTTTTCAACGGATGCAAAACGCATTTCCGCTAAGGAACATAAATGCGATTTATAAGCAATGGGTACTGTTTCACCTTAATTGAAAGTAACATAGGTAAAACGAACAGAACTCAGTACAATTCAAATTACCAAATTTGTTGTATTAAGATGAGAATGCAAATGTCAGGTTTCAAGTAAATCCGATTGTAAAGATCTGAGAATCAAAGTGTGTTCAGGCATCCAGCAGGACCCTGAAAAATTAGGATGTATTAAGGCATAGAACGAATTAATGCTTCGAGCATAGTCAGGAATGTAAGCCATTCCAAAATTTAAAAAGACTGTCGCTTTTTGGGCATATTTGGGATTGCAACTACGCGCATTTATCTAAAAAGTAGGGGCTAAACTCTTAACCTCATTGGTTAATTCATAACCAAGGAAAGGACACTGAGGAGAGCAATGTGAGATTTTGAAAATTATGCGATCCACTCTAGGTAAATGAGGATTCAATTCATCATCTGTTAAGTAAATGTCATCGACATAAGACAAAGCATCAGAGGCAATCTCATGGAGAATCGACACAATTAGAGCTGTGAAAACGCCGGGCTATTTTTATACCCCGTAGGCAAATGTGTGTATCACCTATGGGAGACAAGGGCTGTAAATGCGGACCAATCGGGGCTCTCTAGAGCCAAATTGTGACTGAAAAAAACATTGGAAAAATCCAGTGTGGTTTTAAACTTGCTGCGAGCAAAATTGATAATTAGTGCTGTGATGTGTATTTTGGACAGTGAAAGTGCAAGTATGAGTCTTCAAATGTCAATAATCCAATACGATTCGATGAGACGGATCAGGTTTTGAAACTGGAAAAAGGGGATTATTCATCTGAGATACACAGGGCTTAATTACCCCCTGGTGCTCCAATTAAGTAAGAATGTCTTTAACGGCTGCTTTGGCATCATGTTTAATTGGATACTGCGGTTGAGGTTGTGTAGTGGAAAGGATTAGAATTTCATGAAAAGGAGAATCTTCGTCCCATCCAGCTTGGTTGCAATATAAAGCAGGGGCCAAAGCAAGGGCCCATTCAGAAGCATAAGCCTGTTTAATCGCATCAGGAACTAAATTCGAAAATGAAGGGAGGATTACATCCTCACCTTGGTAACAAGCAAGAATAAAAGGAGGAGGTCAATCTACCTCTGCCAAAAGAATATCATATGAAGAAGTCAAATTGCCCTAAAATATAGCATTAATGGTGCGTTTAACGTCACCGTCAATTTGAATATCTAAGTGGTAGAGTCTGTCAGGGGGTGCAAAGCGGGTTTCTGCAGTCTCTACCATGACAAAAGTCTCAGTTTCTCTCACCTCCAGATGCTGGCAGAGTGTCTTGAGCACTATGGTGACTTCTGCTGCACTGTCGTGGAGAGTCACCACCCAACTCCTTTCCAGGAGAAGGGTTCTCACTATCTGGGGCATATTTAACTCTTAAGGCTGCAACTTTAATTTTTTGGAAAGGGGGCTTATAAGGATGTGATTGATCCTCCTTTTTAAATTTCATGTCAAAAAGCATTGTGGGTCCGGTTTAGGTTGCACGTACTCTCCTTGTCTACGATCAGATCAACCTCTTCGGTCATACTGTTGATCAGATGAGTCCTGTAAAGAATGAGGAGAATGAGTGCCAGGAACCTGAAATCGATCAGGAGTTTTCATTTTAGAGCTGTCACGAAAATCGTAACACCGTTCAGAATATTCCGGGGGCGGCGTACCACTGCAAGATATGAGCCCATGCCAAGTAATATGTCCAAAAACCTGTCAGGTCTATCACACAAGTTAAATAAAATACATTTTGAATCAATCTTTGGTAGCTATTGTACACAGCAGACAGGCTTACCTCAAGAAAAAGTACTTAAAACTGTAGCTCTACTAAATCAATTAAAAAAAAAAAACATAACATATTAAAAATTCTACAATTACTAAAAATAGACACAATAATAGTTAGAAAAAATATTTTTTAATATTCTAGGGTAAAAGGTGTCAAGAAAAAGGGAAGCATCAAGCAGAAGTCACTGTTCGCAGTTGACTGAGTGTGATTTCTGGCTGACCTTAATAGAACAGAGGTTGAATTCACCAAGAATGTTGTCAGAGATTTTAGCTTCTGACTTAGTCTTTGAAATTGAAATAGAAATCCTCTAGTGGGGCAAATTTGATGACTGTATCTAGCTTAGTCATCTTGAAGTCAGGTTGCAGTTGGACGAGGTCCCACTGTTCGCCTTGGTTGAAAAGCTTCCATCATGAAAATTAAAATGTTGTGCCCTCCCATTTCCTATCATCAGTCAGATAGTTTTTGCAACTTTGCTCTGTCAGGATTTCTATTTTCAAACTCAGCCTCTTTGTTTAGCTCAAAATCTTCCAGCGAAGCAATCCTGAAGCTGTGTCTAATGAAGTCTTCTCAAAATCAGATACATTTGCTGCTATGTCCCGCCAAACCTCCAGAGATCTTGGAAAACCAATAATTTTTAAGTCCCAACGTTTCAGACTTTATGAAGCTGCTCCTCTTGATCACTTCTGAGGCTCCCAGAACCTTAGGGACAGCACTAAGGAACTAGGACACACTCTATTAGATCTACCGGCAGGTTCCAATCCAAGTTCCATAATTACTTGTCAGCTTGCCATTTCAGGGAAAAGTTCTCTTACAGCTTGTTTTGTCCCAGTAGCCACACAGGAAGTCAGCCAGCTCACCCTCGGAGTCCACTTATGAAGGCTGGAGCAGGTCAAGCGACTCAAGACACCACACATGTCACAGACATCAGGTTGAGTCCTCTCCTGTTCTTTCAGAGGTGCAAAAAGTACTGTGAGGAGCTGGGGGAGTGATTGCAGAAGTTCTTCTCAGGTGTGACTTATTTATTATTTAAAAGTAGGGGTCTTTCCTGTCAAAAAAGGTTATTTTGAAAAGGTTCACTTGCTGGTTTAATATTTGGAGCAGTCACACTACAAATGTAGGCCTCAAGTATTGTTTTTCCTTGTCAGCATGCAGGATGACACAATATATGCTGCACTCCATACCATTAGTGAACTCTCCTGCTATGATCATTTTGGAAGGTTAAATATGCCAATAGGGGATTAGCACAATTTACCATGTTTTCAGGATCAGAGGAATTACACTGGGGTCTAGACATCAATGACCCAGTGAGCAGAGTTAAAAAACCAGCAATATTAGTCAGCAAAAAATGGGGGTGATCATGCAAAAAGAGGGATTTCCTTGCATCCTCACACACCAATATAAGCCCATAAAATTGACATGTTATTTGATGATCAATTTCCATTTAATCCATAGCTTTCTAAGCTTGTCTTATCTTGTGATCTTGTTCTAGTACCTTGAGGAAAACACCCAGGTATGAATGGCATTGAATCTAGGCTAAGGGAATGCAACCTATCTCTTCCTTCCAAGTATATGATGAACTACATGCAGATTATTGAAAAATAGGCAGCCTTGAAAATGTTAGGCTTTCTTTACAGCGACCTTAGATGAGCACTTGACCCACTTCACTGGATCTCAGTTTATAAGCTGATTAATTTAAACGCAGTTTAGGCCTGATTCTGTGTTAAGAGGATGATTCAAATTTGTGTGCTTGGAGCTAGATAATGTTTTTTTCCCTTAAAAATGTCAGCAGGCCCAATCTGCTGAGAAGTATCAGAGTAAAATTGGAAAGAACTCTCATAACTTGCATAAAAATGTGCACTAAACATCTCTCTGTGCATGTAATTCCACATATTTCCCAGTGACAACTTAAAATCAGCTGTATTTACCTCACCCAGGGAATAGGGATTCACAATGGTGTTGTAAATTAAGACTCAATTTAGGATCTTTTTTTTTCATTCATGATTTGTTCACTATTCTCAATCTCAGTTCCCATGCTCTTGCTCTGCCAATTTGTTGACTCTTCTGTGATTTAAATACTGCTCCTTTCTTCCTTCTAGGCTTCTCTTTTTTTGGGAGCCAAAAGAAAGAAGTATCTGCTGCAAACCTGGCATGTCAGCACAGTTGCTAGGGATTAGTCTGCGGGTTTTCTTTCTAGGTTTTGAAATCCAAGCTTCAGGTAATACCTCTTTGAGGTCACTCTGTGCTCTATACTTATATGTCATTCATTCTTCAAATCTTACATGGAACATGTAGGAGAGTAGGATCTGCTTCACATGGGTACCCCCACTTTTTGCTGATGCTTCACTGTTTTTCGACTTTAGTCAGGCTGGGGCCCTGCTAATCAGAACCCCAGCCTAGCTGCTTCCTCTCTAAAATGGTTTCCATGTGCCTTAGGTATATCTCTGATTGGAATCTGGAGTGCCCTTGTAAGTCCCTAGTATATGGTATACTATGTACCCAGGGCATAGGTACCTCAGAGGCCTGCCAGGGGCTGAAGCATGTATTGTGCCACCCCTGGAAGGCCAACCAAAAGGACACCACAGGTCTGCTACTGCAGCCTGGGTAAGGTGGTGCATGCACCCCTTACAGTGATATAGGTTACCTATATCACTACATACATACACACATATAAACCTATAAGTCACTCCTATGGCAGGCCTTGTCAATCCTGAAGGCAGAGTGCTTGGTTCCTATGTGAGAGGGTGCCCCTGCATGAGCAGAGCCCCTCAGCAGCGTTCGGAGACCCTTCTCTGATGCTGTTTGTAGTGCAGCCTGACCATATACTCTTAAGCGCATTATAACCTCGCGTTAAATGCTAACTTTGGGATGGCTGCACGGAAACATGTTGTGTTTGGTGTCAAACATCTTGGAATACTACCCCCCCCGCCAGTTCTGGCAGCGGGGGTAGCATTCCACCCTTCTAGAGGGAGAGACATGTACACACCGGCCTGCCCGGTAACTTCTTTCCAAGCCCTGGCATCACAAAATGGATGCCGCTGCCACAGACACGGGTCTGGTCTCCTGCTGCTGACTGAAACTCCGGCAGGGGAGGCCTGGACAATAGGTTTCCTGTCCCAGGGAGGTGTAACCACCTCCCCAGACAGGATAATGTGTATTGGGGCTGGGCGGGAGCACTCTCTGGTGCTTTGAAGTCCTGCACTGGGGGCACACTTGGTGTCCCTGTGCATACCCCAGTTCAAACTGGTTCAGGGGCTTCCAGCCCCTGCTCTGGCGTGAAACTGGACAAAGGGAATGGGTGTAACCACCCTCTTCCATGACCCTCCCATAGGTGGGTCCCCAGAGTATGTCCAACCCCTAACTTAGTATAAGTATGGGACCCCAGTCCTTAGGACTTTAGATTTACCTGGACGAAACTCTGATACAGAATCCTGGACCTTCGACGCTCTACTTTAAGATTAGAGGACTGAAGAATCTCCCTTGGGGTCAAGGAATGACTCCCCTGCTTGGCAGGCACCAACGAAGCAATTGTCCGGTCTGCATCGCTGAAGCTCCCGCCGGACGCCGAAGTCTTTGCATCACCAGAGGTGGATTTCCAGACTTCCCCGAGGCTGCCCTGAGTCCCCAGCAAAACTTAGGCCCGTAGCTGTCGTGGGTAACGTGGAACCGTGACCCCTGGACACCGAGCGCATTTGCAAGTGCATCCTCTTCCACGAAGTTGTGCTTTGGGCTCCGAGTATCCCCCGCCTCCAGCACCGCCTGCACCGAAGATCACTGGCCTCCACTCCACGAGTGTCCCGTGAGCCAGCTCTAAGTGCGTCCACTCGAGGCTCCTTCGCGGTCGCTAGTCCGTTGGCTAGTAGGCCCTCCCAAAGGCCAATCTTCTTCTGCTTGGGCTTCCCTGGTTGCTCTAGGCGTGCCCTGACTTACCTTCGCTGTGTGAGTCCCTCAGACCTTGCTGGTCTGCACCACCGTCCTTCTTCTATTTCCACGAGACTTGCCGTTGCCAAAGCTTGTTGGGTTCAATCCGGTCGCCGACACCTCAGCAATCGACGGACATCGTGGGACAGCTCGAATCCAGCTCCTGGTCGTCGTCGATGCCTCCTGGACCTCGTGGCTGAAGAGTCAAGACGCCCGTCAACCAACCTGAAGCACCCGACATCGGTGGGCATCCGCTCATCGCCTTCCTGGTCACTGGCTGGTGACCCAGACTCTGTCCCCTCTGCTTTCAGGTTCTTCAGATCTTCGATCCACCTTTGGATCTACCCGAACACTTTCGACTTGGCCGCCAGCAGCACTTTGCAGCAGATCGCCATTGAAAACGACGACGAAACCCGACCCCGAAAGACACCTATGCACCCGGCTTCCCTGGGTGAGGTAACTCGAGTACTCCGGTGCTCCCGTGGGTATAGACTCTAGAACAATCCAGTTCTAAAGGGGTTTGCTCCAAGTCCTCCTCTAAGTGTCCCTTTTCTTTAAAACTCCAACCGCGACTTTCCCCATAGAAGTCAACGGCAATTCGCGGCTGTGTTCTCACACTGCACGCGTCCCCCGTGGGTCCCCTGTGTCACTACCTTGGGTGGTTCCTTGTGGTCCAAGCACTTCTACAGGCTCTAGGCCTTGTGTCTAGCTCAGTCGTGGTTCTTATACCACTTTATTGGTATATGGTTTGGTACGCCCCTAGGGCTCAAACGTGTATTTGTGCTATTACTGTTGATAACTAACTTATAACTTATGTACTTCGAACTCTAGCCTCATAAAGAGACTAGAGGGGTGTGTTTAGCAATAAATACATATATTTTGAATATATACCTGGTGTGGTCCTCTTTCATTTGGTCACTCAAGAGATTATAGACTGGTAAAACAAGCTGCTTTACATTCCTTCAAGACTTAGCCTGAAGGCTGCTCTCCATAGCTACCACAAGGATAGCTTTCAATAAAGGTTGTCTTTAACCTATCTCCAATAAGGGGTTGTTTGGACTGGTGCAAGGTGCCCACTATAATTAGTGGACAGCATATACCAGGCCATCTTCTCACATTGGTGTGCAGCGTGTGGGATTCCAGCTTGCTATTGTTTTACCAGATAATCTCAATTGAATTGATCAACTGAAAACCACTAAGGGTACTTTAGGTACATATAAATCAAGCTTAGGATACAGTAAGTTCTACTGAACTTAGAGTTGTGTGTTAAGGGATAGCACACCCTTTCTACAACTCAAGAGAGTTTAGTAGGCCACACTAGAGTAGGTAGTGCATACACCACACCTCACTAGTAATGTCTTCAAAGCCAGGACCCAGTGAGTCCTTGCCAGAAGCCAGTGGGCTTCTTCCCTCCAAGTATGATAATCTCCCATTCTTGGAATTGAGAGCATTGTGCAATACTAGGAAGCTGAAGGCAGACAAAAGTGCCAGCACCCAACACCTCAGGGAGGTGCTACTGGCTGATGATCTCAGCAGGCCCCTAGGTACTGAAGGGGTAGGCAGAGAGGGTGGGGCAGAAAATGAGGAAGGGGTCAGGGGTGAAGAAACCCAGGGCCCCCCCTCTGAAACTGGCCAGGAAGGTGAAAATGACCTTGACCTGGAAAACCCAATTCCTCCTGTGGAGGAGGATGAGGAGGATCAGAATGACCTCCCCTTTGTCCCCCCAGGAAGAATTGTGAGTGTGCCCAGAAGGCCTAGATCTCCTTCTCATGAGTCTAACCACTCTGACACCTCAGTAGGGACCTCTGTCTCCTCTCATGGAAGGGAATCCTCTCATGAGAGGAGGAAGAGACTGATTCAGTATGAGCAAGCCCAGCTTGAACTCAGAAAACAGCAATTGGCTATAGACAGGGAGTCCCTAGATATCTATAGAGAGAGAAAAAGTTGGGACTAGAGTCCCATGGTGGCAGCAATTTCCCCAGAGATAGGGAAAGGTCTTATGACCATAGAAACCTGAGCAAGATTGTCCCTCCCTACCAGAGTGGGGATGACATCCACAAATGGATAACTGCACTAGAGAGGGCCTGTAAAGTACAGAGGGTCCCTCAGGAGCAGTGGGCAGCAATCTTGTGGCTCTCCTTTGCAGACAAAGGTAGAGACAAGCTCCTCACTGTAAGAGAAGAGGATGCTGACAATTACAAAGTCTTGAAGAGTGCTCTGATTGATGGGTTTGGCCTAACAACTGAACAATACAGGTTAAAGTTCAGAGATACCCAAAAAGCACAGATTCAAGACTGGGTAGACTATGTGGATTGTTCTGCTAAGGCCCTGGAAGGTTGGTTGATGGGCAGTAAGGTGTGTGACTTCACAGGATTGTACAATCTTATCATGAGGGAGCAGATTCTTAATAACTGTCAAAATCAGCTGTTGCATCAGTACCTGGTGGACTCTGATCTGACCTCTCCCCAAGAATTGGGAAAGAAGGCAGACAAATGGGTCAGAACCAGGGTGAGGCAGAAGGTACAGAACCAAGGTGGTGACCCAAAGAAGCAAGATTCTAAGAACTCTGATAAGGGTGGGGAGAAGGGTAAAGACCAGAAGTCTTCACAAGGCCCCCAAAAATCTTCTTCAGGTGGGGATTCACAGTCTAACAAGGGAAAGGCCAAAAGAAACCATGGTGCAAGGTCTGTAAGCAAAAGACCCACTGGACCAGTGATTGCACCAAGTCCAAAGTCTCTATTCCAGCCCCCACCAATGCCCCTAAGGCACCTGTTCCCCCTAGTACAGTTACAGTTGGTGGTGGGAGTACACAAGCCAAGGGTTTAGTAGGGTTGACCCTGGGTAAGGAGATGAGCTCTGACCTAGTCAGAGAACTCACTCAGGCTGTCCTAGTCTGTGATGGAGGCATGGATGTGACCTCCTCTGTGAGTCCCAGTAATCTGGGCAAGTACAGGCAACAGCCCTTAATCAATGGAAAAGAGGCTTTGGCATTTAGGGACACAGGGGCAAGTGTCACCATGGTGACACAAGACCTTGTGGATCCTGGGCAGATTATACTAGGTGAAATGTACCAAGTGACCAATGCTAGCAATGTCAGAACAGACCATACTCTGGCAGTTGTTAACTTCTCCTGGGGAGGGGTAACTGGCCTTAAGAAGGTTGTGGTAAGTGCAGACCTACCAGTTGAATGCTTGCTTGGCAATGATCTAGAAACTTCAGCTTGGGCAGAAGTGGAGCTCAGGACCCATGCAGAAATGCTGGGCATCCCTGCAGATGTGTTTGCTGTGACCAGGTCACAAGCCAAAATGTCTAACACTGAACAGGCCTTGGATTCTGGAATGATGGACCAAGTGCCCTCCAAGAAGAGGAGTAGTAGGGTAAAGGCAGTGCCTTCCCCCTTGGCTCAGAAGGGAGATCAGTCTCTTGAGGGGGATGATCTCAGTCCTGAGGAAGGAACTGTCCCAGAGGAACTCGAACCTGACCAGGTTGAGTTCTTGGGGACAGGGGGCCCTTCCAGAGCAGATCTGAGCCAGGAGCAGCAGAGCTGCCCCTCTCTTGAACCCCTCAGACAGCAAGCTGCTGCTGAGGCTGCTGGGAAAGCTAGTGGTCCCCATACAGTGTATTGGGATGATGGACTCTTGTACTCAGAGTGTAGAGACCCCAAGCCTGGTGCCACCAGGAGGTTGGTTATACCTCTGAAGTTCAGGGGCTTCCTATTGACCCTAGCCCATGACATTCCCTTAGCAGGTCACCTGGGCCAGAACAAGACTTGGGACACAATTGTCCCTCACTTTCACTGGCCCCACATGTCTGAAGACACCAAGGAGTTTTGTCGCTCCTGTGTAACCTGCCAGGCCAGTGGCAAGGCAGGTGGCACTACAAAGGCCCCCGATACCACTACCTGTGGTGGGGGTTCCCTTTGAAAGGGTGGGGATTGACATTGTTGGTCCCATGGATCCCCAAACAGCATCTGGGCACAGGTTTATCCTGGTGGTAGTGGATCATGCCACCAGGTAGCCAGAGGCTATTCCCCTTAGGACCACTACAGCACCTGTGGTGGCAAGAGCCCTCCTGGGAATTTTCTCAAGAGTGGGCTTCCCTAAGGAGGTTGAATCAGACAGGGGTACTAACTTTATGTCTGGATACTTGAAAGCAATGTGGAAGGAGTGTGGAGTGACTTACAAGTTCACCACACCCTATCACCCACAATGCAATGGTTTAGTTGAGAGATTCAACAAAACCTTGAAGGGCATGATTAAAGGGCTCCCAGAGAAGCTTAGGCGAAGATGGGACATACTCTTGCCCTGCCTTTTATTTGCATAAAGGGAGGTGCCTCAAAAGGGGGTTGGCTACAGCCCTTTTGAACTTTTGTTTGGTCACCCTGTCAGGGGTCCATTGTGCTTGGTGAAGGAAGGATGGGAGTTACCTCTCAAGCCCCCAAAGCAAGACATAGTGGACTATGTACTTGGTCGCCGCTCCAGGATGGCTGAGTACATGAAAAAGGCAACTAAAAACCTTGAGGCTAGCCAGGAACTTCAAAAAGCCTGGCATGACCAAAAGGCTGTACTGACTGTTTACCAGCCAGGACAGAAGGTGTTGGTGTTGGAGCCAGTGGCCCCAGCAGCTCTCCAAGACAAATGGAGTGGACCCCCTACCATTGTTGAACAGAAGGGTGAGGTTACCTACTTAGTAGACCTAGGAACACCCAGGAGTCCCCACAGGGTTCTCCATGTCAACAGATTAAAACCATATGTGGACAGGGCAGACATGGGCTTGCTCATGGCTACTGATGAGGACAGGAGGAAGAGAGTGACCCACTCCCTGACCTGCTCTCACAGAACCCTGATGATGGGTCAGTGGATGGTGTAGCCTTGGCAGGCAGCCTCACTGCTCAGCAGCAAACTGATTGTAGACAAGTGCTCAACCAGTACAGACATATGTTCTCTCTGACTCCAAGTCAGACCACCTGGTGCACTCATGAAGTGGACACTGGGGACAGTCTGCCTATTAAAAATAAGATTTATAGGCAACCTGACCATGTCAGGGACTGTATCAGGACAGAAGTCCAGAAAATTTTGGATTTGGGAGTTATTGAACCCTCAGATAGCCCTTGGGCTAGTCCAGTGGTCCTTGTGCCAAAACCTCACACCAGTGGTGGGAAAAGAGAGATGAGGTTTTGTGTGGACTACAGGGGTCTCAATGCAGTCACTAGGACTGATGCCCATCCAATACCTAGGGCAGATGAGCTAATAGACACTTTGGCCTCAGCCAAGTATCTAAGCACATTTGACCTGACAGCTGGCTACTGGCAGATCAGACTAGCTGATGATGCAAAGCCAAAGACAGCATTCTCAACCCCTAGTGGGCATTATCAATTTGTGGTAATGCCCTTTGGTCTGAAGAATGCACCTGCCACTTTTCAGAGGTTGGTGAATACAGTCCTTACAGGTCTGGAAGCCTATAGTGCAGCATATCTAGATGATATTGCTGTCTTTAGCTCCACCTGGGAGGATCACCTGGTCCACCTCAGAAATGTTTTGCAGGCCCTGCAGAAAGCAGGCCTGACTATCAAGGCCACAAAGTGCCAGATAGGGCAGAGTCAGGTTGTGTACCTGGGCCACCTTGTGGGTGGAGGCCAGGTTCAACCACTGCAGAGCAAGATCCAGACCATCATGGACTGGACTGCTCCAACTACCCAGACTCAGGTGAGAGCCTTTTAGGCCTGACTGGGTACTATAGGAGATTTGTCAAGGGGTATGGATCAATAGTGACACCCCTGAATGACTTAACTTCCAAGAAAATGCCCAAAAGGTTCAGTGGACAGTTAGCTGTCAAAAGGCATTTGATGACCTAAAGCAGGCCATGTGCACTGCTCCCATTCTACAGAGTCCTGATTACTCCAAGAAGTTCATTGTCCAAACAGATGCATCTGAATTGGGGGTAGGGGCTGTACTGTCACAATTGAATGATGAAGGTCAGGATCAGCCAGTAGCTTTTATTAGCAGAAGGCTGACCCCTAGAGAGAAACGTTGGTCAGCCATTGAGAGGGAGGCCTTTGCTGTGGTCTGGGCTCTGAAGAAGTTGAGGCCATACTTGTTTGGTACTCACTTCCTTGTTCAAACAGACCATAAGCCCCTCTTATGGCTAAAACAAATGAAGGGTGAAAACCCCAAACTGCTTAGGTGGTCCATTTCCTTACAGGGGATGGACTTCACAGTGGAACATAGACCTGGGAGTAACCATGCCAATGCAGATGGACTCTCTAGGTACTTCCACTTAGAACATGAAGACTTAACTGGACAAGGTTAGTTTAATGTCCCTACGTTTGGGGGAGGTTGTGTAGGAGAGTAGGATCTGCTTCACATGGGTACCCCCACTTTTTGCTGATGCTTCACTGTTTTTCGACTTTAGTCTGGCTGGGGCCCTGCTAATCAGAACCCCAGCCTAGCTGCTTCCTCT
This sequence comes from Calotriton arnoldi, assembly GCA_963921515.1. NCBI lineage: Eukaryota > Metazoa > Chordata > Amphibia > Caudata > Salamandridae > Calotriton > Calotriton arnoldi. The sequence continues at coordinate 544,690 of CAWUFW010005767.1, forward strand.
CTAAAATGGTTTCCATGTGCCTTAGGCACATCTCTGATTGGAATCTGGAGTGCCCTTGTAAGTCCCTAGTATATGGTATACTATGTACCCAGGGCATAGGTACCTCAGAGGCCTGCCAGGGGCTGAAGCATGTATTGTGCCACCCCTGGAAGGCCAACCAAAAGGACACCACAGGTCTGCTACTGCAGCCTGGGTAAGGTGGTGCATGCACCCCCTACAGTGATATAGGTTACCTATATCACTACATACATACACACATATAAACCTATAAGTCACTCCTATGGCAGGCCTTGTCAATCCTGAAGGCAGAGGGCTTGGTTCCTATGTGAGAGGGTGCCCCTGCATGAGCAGAGCCCCTCGGCAGCGTTCGGAGACCCTTCTCTGATGCTGTTTGTAGTGCAGCCTGACCATATACTCTTAAGCGCATTATAACCTCGCGTTAAATGCTAACTTTGGGATGGCTGCACGGAAACATGTTGTGTTTGGTGTCAAACATCTTGGAATACTACCCCCCGCCAGTTCTGGCGGCAGGGGTAGCATTCCACCCTTCTAGAGGGAGAGACATGTACACACCGGCCTGCCCGGTAACTTCTTTCCAAGCCCTGGCATCACAAAATGGATGCCGCTGCCACAGACACGGGTCTGGCCTCCTGCTGCTGACTGAAACTCCGGCAGGGGAGGCCTGGACAATAGGTTTCCTGTCCCAGGGAGTTGTAACCACCTCCCCAGACAGGATAATGTGTATTGGGGCTGGGCGGGAGCACTCTCTGGTGCTTTGAAGTCCTGCACTGGGGGCACACTTGGTGTCCCTGTGCATACCCAAGTTCAAACTGGTTCAGGGGCTTCCAGCCCCTGCTCTGGCGCAAAACTGGACAAAGGGAATGGGTGTAACCACCCCTCTTCCCTGACCCTCCCATAGTTGGGTCCCCAGAGTATGTCCAACCCCCTAACTTAGTATAAGTATGGGACCCCAGTCCTTAGGACTTTAGATTTACCTGGACGAAACTCTGATACAGAATCCTGGACCTGCGACGCTCTACTTTAAGATTAGAGGACTGAAGAATCTCCCTCGGGGTCAAGGAGTGACTCCCCTGCTTGGCAGGCACCAACAAAGCAATTGTCCGGTCTGCATCGCTGAAGCTCCCGCCGGACGCCGAAGTCTTTGCATCACCAGAGGTAGATTTGCAGACTTCCCCGAGGCTGCCCTGAGTTCCCAGCAAAGCTGAGGCCCGTAGCTTTCGTGGGTAATGTGGAACCATGACCCCTGGACACCAAGCACATTTGCAAGTGCATCCTCTTCCTGGTCTTCCACGAAGTTGTGCTTTGGGCTCTGAGTAGCCCCTGCCTCCAGCACCAACTGCACCAAAGATCACTGGCCTCCACTCCACGAGTGTCCCGTGAGCCAGCTCTAAGTGCGTCCACTTGAGGCTCCTTCACGGTCGCTAGTCCGTTGGCTAGTAGGCTCTCCCGAAGGCCAATCTTCTTCTTCTTGGGCTTCCCTGGTTGCTCCAGGCGTGCCCTGACTTACCTTTGCTGGGTGAGTACCTCAGACCTTGCTGGTCTGCACCACCGTCCTTCTTCTATTTCCACGAGACTTGCCGTTGCCAAGGCTTGTTGGGTTCAATCCGGTTGCCGACACCTCAGCAATCGACGAACTTTGTGGTACAGCTCGAATCCAGCTCCTGGTTGTCGTCGACGCCTCCTGGACCTCGTGGCTGAAGAGTCAAGACACCCATCAACCAACCTGAAGCACCCGACATCGGTGGGCATCCGCTCATCGCTTTCCTGGTCACTGGCTGGTGACCCAGACTCTGTCCCCTCTGCTTTCAGGTTCTTCAGATCTTCGATCCACCTTTGGATCCACCCGAACACTTTCGACTTGGCCGCCAGCAGCACTTTGCAGCAGATCGCCATTGAAAACGACGACGAAACCCGACCCCAAAAGACACCTATGCACCCGGCTTCCCTGGGTGAGGTAACTCGAGTACTCCGGTGCTCCCGTGGGCATAGACTCTAGAACAACCCAGTTCTAAAGGGGTTTGCTCCAAGTCCTCCTCTAAGTGTCCCTTTTCTTTAAAACTCCAACCGCGACTTTCCCCATAGAAGTCAACGGCGATTCGCGGCTGTGTTCTCACACTGCACGCGTCCCCCGTGGGTCCCCTGTGTCACTACCTTGGGTGGTTCCTTGTGGTCCAAGCACTTCTACAGGCTCTAGGCCTTGTGTCTAGCTCAGTCGTGGTTCTTATACCACTTTATTGGTATATGGTTTGGTACGCCCCTAGGGCTCAAACGTGTATTTGTGCTATTACTGTTGATAACTAACTTATAACTTATGTACTTCGAACTCTAGCCTCATAAAGAGACTAGAGGGGTGTGTTTAGCAATAAATACATATATTTTGAATATATACCTGGTGTGGTCCTCTTTCATTTGGTCACTCAAGAGATTATAGACTGGTAAAACAAGCTGCTTTACATTCCTTCAAGACTTAGCCTGAAGGCTGCTCTCCATAGCTACCACTAGGATAGCTTTCAATAAAGGTTGTCTTTAACCTATCTCCAATAAGGGGTTGTTTGGACTGGTGCAAGGTGCCCACTATAATTAGTGGACAGCATATAACAGGCCAACTTCTCACAGAACAGATGTGACCTTTTGCCCTTTCGCATAGTCCATGGCATGCTTGTGGGATTAACAGTGTAAGAAACCCAAAAAGATGGCAGGCCAACACGACAAACCTATTGGGTTAACTCCCAGACAGGAGCCCTGATCTACTGTCAGTTGGTGGACCATTATCTCAGGTAGTTTCCTTCTGCAATCATTTTCACCTATCGTGCCTTGTTGATTATATCACAACAGTTAACCATGTTCAAGTGGCTGCTTGTTGTGAGAGAGCAATATTGCCTAAAAGTCTACTAGGCCTTGTGTAACTTTGCTACACTATCTTTGGGCACCGATGAGTGGGTGTGCACTCCTGTACTTCATGACATGCACTGATGGCAAGAACCACACTCTTGCTTTGTGCTGATGGGTAACAGATACTCCTCTCATTCATTCCTCACAGCCATGTATCTGAGCCATAAGTGCAGGAGAGCTCTTATCCGCTCTGATGTTTCTTTAAGCCAGGCATACATGAAGTTCATAATTTCATCTAGTGTTTGATTTAGAGAATTAAGGATCACCTATAGGAGCACATTAAGAGCTTAGCAGGCAGACCACCAGTCGGCCACATCGGCAGAAACGATGGAATACGTGCCCCTTCTGAAGGACTGTCTGAAACATTTAGAGATCTCCACCTCCCTGACAGGGATCTCTGTGATGAAAGTACATTCACCAGTGCAGCCGATGTATTTTTGAAAACCAAAGGGTTGACATGTTTTCTGGTGCCCTCTCTAGTCTCTTCTCGTTTTCAGATGTAACTCTTGAAGCAGAATGTTTGTTGCTGAGAAGTAAAAGAAAGAAGTTTCTAAAGAGCAGGGAGTTTTCTCCCTGTGCCTCAGTCACATTTTTACATTTCTCTAACTGCTCTAGCTTGCATGGCCATCCTAGGAAGGAAAACTCAGTGATGATAAATTCATCCTAAATAGGTATTAGGAGGGGGCTTGTTTAGGGCGACCCTTCCTAATACCGAATCACAGCAGTATGTAAGAATGTTTAGCGACTGAAATGCGGTCACAAAACATTTGCATTTTACCACCTACTTCAAGTAGGTGGTAACCCATTCACAAATGGAAAGGGGTGCCCACGGGAGACCCTTTCCCCTGTGGGAATGTGAAAACGTTTCTTCAGAGCAGGCAGTGTTTTTTTAAAAAATGTATTGCTTTATTTAAAAGCAATCACGGACATGGTGGTCGGCTGACTCGAGCAGGCCTCCAGCCGCGTGGTTTTAGCGATTCCTAATAGGTCACAAATTGCACCCTACCTCAGAAATAGTCATGAGGGAGGTCAATTTGCGAGCCACTAGGAATCGCTAAATGAAGCACATGGAGTTTCATACATTAGGAATAGCAATTACCTAATTGCGATTCGTGGAAAATCACTCTTTGGTAATCTCTATTTTCGATGATACATGTGGCCCTTTGTCCTTGTGGTAGGCTGTCTGCAATATTTTGAGATCTGCACATCCCTGACAGGGATCGCGGTGATGAAAGAACATTCACCGATGCAGCCGATGTATATTTGAAAACCGACCGGTTTACCATGTTTTCTGGTCCCTTCTCTGTTCTGTTCTCCTTTTCAGCAGTAACTCTTGAAGCAGAAAGTTTGTTGCTGAGAAGTAAAAGAAAGATGTTCCTAAAGAGCAGGGAGTTTTCTCCCTGAGCCTCAGTGACACTTGTACATTTCCCTAAGCAAGACTGCTCTAGCTTGCATGGTCGTCCTAGGAAGGAAAACTTAGTGATGGTAGATTCATGCTCAATTGAGTAGATTTACTTTTACTGTGATGCCATGTTCCTTTGCAGGACAGATAGCTGGGTGGAGCATTTCCTTTGCTAGGTACATGTGATGCATTGTGACTCTGCCAGTGTAACCTTTTAAGCGCTTTCACCCAGAGCCGGCTTTACTGCTGTAAGACAATATTTTTTGAAGCCTTCTTCTCCACAGATTTCCTCCCTGCCACCCTCCAACAGTGTGCCCCATCTCTCCATAGCCCTTCACTCATATGCATTTCATTTGTTTTATAGCACTACTCATACCAGTCTGGGGTGTCAGAGCACTCTAATCACACAAACGGTATACAGAGATAATGAACCATACATGTGTAAATCAGTCTAAAGGAAATTTTACATAAAGACAATGAAAATTACAAGGTGTAGGAATCACGTCATCCAGTAGCAGTAGCCAGTATATTTTAGTGCTTGGTGTGGAGAAGGGTGACCTCAGGACTTACAACGTACCTAGGTGGTTGGAGTTAAGAATACATTTCTATCTAAAGGAACTCTTTTTAGCATCATTAGGATAATGAAAACAAAACGATCTAACATCTCTGTGACAAAAGCAGTAATGCACTAAGCTAGGCAAATAAAATACAGTTCTGTGATCTGCATGGCACATGTTCTTTGCAAAAGGCACAAAAACTCTCTGTTTTACTTTATGATGAGTCAAAACAACCACTAGACAAAACTCCGACCTCTCTCCAGCAGGAATATAAATCACCAGCATTATCTTGACATTTTTATTGTTGCCTGAAATCTGCTGGACACTCTGCAAGGAACTCTGCAGCAGGTGCTTTTAAACCCATGTTATTTCTTAACACAGTTAACCACAATGTCAGCGCAAGGTGCAGCTGTACCAGTCCTACAACCTGATATCAAACCTTGAGGCTAAATTTTAAGTTTGCGTACGCTTAAATATAATTATTTTCTACAGTTATCCCAATTTCCCATCACTGGTGGCGAAAGACTCATAAAATGCATTTCAAGGTAGGAGTTTTCTTGCTGTCAATGATATGCACTCGTTTTCTCTAATTCATAACCCATTCCATGCCATTTGTTATGTGTATATCTAATGAGGCAGGTGCATTGGCAACACACCAAGCTGAATTCTTAAAGTAGCATTATTTGTTCCTAACCTATCTCTACCTTTTGAGCACGCCCTTGACTCTTTCAACACCCTTCAGTACATTCTGATCCGGTTTTCCTAGGATGAACTGGTGTTTGTTTGCTCAAGTAAGTTCTCAGCCATTACCAACTGGAAAAAGCACGCATGGCCGTGTCATGCTTGGTTGAGCTAAGTGACAGGACACAGTGAACTTTGCAAACTGACTCTGTGTCACCGATTCGCTTCCGGTGCTCGCTTTCGCCTCCCCCAGCATCCTTCTGTCGTGTACAGTCATAGCAGTATACCTGGTAATCCTGTGGTTCACTCGCTGATGTTCTGGGGTTATTGTCCAACCTCAGACAAGGCAGTGTTGGGCCTAAGTAGTTGAAGAGACAGGAGAAACAATGGCGTTCTCAGGAGAGCACAAGAAATGAAGGCCCAGATTTAGTACAACTGCGGGTAGTGCGTAAAATATCGCAGGACAGGATTTAGGAAGAGTCAGGTGTCGATGACATCATCAGCAATGCTCTTGCTAAATCAAACTGTTCTGCATGGCATTATGCTTTGCATTAGTGCGCCAAGGTGCGCCAGCAGTGTCTAACCTTGAATGTGAACTGGAGGTACACCCTCATGGACAGATTCCTAGGGGCGTCCAACTGTACAGGAGTCAGGCACAGAAAACGTGTGTTTGGGGGTTAAGCATGTATGTTACAAGTTGGCATATCAGGAAATTGTACCAATTAAACCCTTGCTTGTGCCTTCTTTTATTTGGCATTAGTATTTGGGACAAAGCCATATCATAATAAGTTAGGAGTTCTGGCTCTGGTTCTGGCCCTCCCCAGAGAGGCCACCCGTTCATCTGTGAGTAGGGTGCAAAGAAGTGTGATTGCAGCACGAGTGTCAACTTTGAAAACAATTTTGCACATGAAAGATTAGGCGTCACTAGGCGAAGATTTACAAGCTTGAGTTCCACATAAAACCTTGCAGAAAATCTGGGCCAAAGTAATTAGGTGGCTCCTGAATTATGCTGGAAATAAAAGCATTAATGCCTCAAATGGTTGTGAACTATTCTCACTCCCAAGGGCTGAGCATCCCTTGCCCTTTTAGCAGATGCAGTGAAAAAGCGCTCAGCAGCTTTTGGCTTCTGAAACTTCAGATCCATAATTGGACATATTAGACCAAAGCACTGAAGAAAGAGCTTGAGTGGGCTTGTAAAATTATGTTTCTTTTACAAGAATGGGGGCCCATTATCTCAGTTTTTAGGTAGACCTAACTATTCTATGTTGGGGTAATCCACACTTGATACGCTGTGTAGTGTAAATATCTGAAAGTAGTCAGGGAATGTTAGTAAAAAAATACCCCTGGTTGTGCTGAGGTGAATCAATCAATCAAACATTTGTAAATCACGGCAAATCACCTGTGAGTGTCTCAAGACACTGGAGATGTTGACTGCTGCATGGTGAGTTTCTCTTTCAAACATTGAGGTCTTCAGTTCTCTCCTGAATTGTTGGAGCGACAGTGCGGTCCTGAGGTGCAGGGGCAGTTTGTTCCATGCCTTGGCCAATCATCCTCAGCTGTTGTTTGGTGGATGTATGGGTGTCTGAGAAGCAGAGGGAAGCAGATCAAAGGTGCCTGGTTGGTTGGTGGAAGGTGAGGCATTTGTTGATGTATGCTGGTCCCTCATTGTGCAGGGTCTAGTTAGCATGGGTCAGCATCTTGAATTGGCATCTCTTCTGGATTGGGAACCAGTGCAGTTTCTTGAGGTGGGGTGTGATGTGGGTCCTTCTGGGAATGTCGAGGATGAGTCTTGCAGCTGAGTTTTGTATAGTCTGGAGTCTCTTCGGGAAGCTTTCAGTGATTCCTACGTAGCATGTGTTTCCATAATCCAGTCTGCTGGTGAAGGAAGGCCTGCGTGACGGACCTTCTGTTAATGACTGGGAACCACCTGAAGATCTAGCGGAGCATGCTAAAGGTGTGGAGGCAGGCAGATGAGACTGCGTTGACTTGTTTCTTCGTAGATAGCTTGCTGTCCAGGATGATGCATAGGTTGCAGGCGTGGTCTGTTGGGGTAGGGGGAGGGTTGAGTTCTGCGGGCCACCATGTGCTGTTTCATGGCGAGGTGCTGTTCCCGAAGATGAATTGAGAATTAGAATGAGGCTGGGGCCACTGCTGAATAACAGCAGCAGGGAGGAGAGAGGGCTGTTTTGCACTTTTCAAAGTGTACATGTCCCTTTGGCCAGACGTCTTGCGAAGTCCAGCCAGACATGCGCAATTTGAAACCTCTAACCCAGTTGTCAGGGCGCAGGGGAGTGCCGAGTGAGGCTGCTCCCTTTAATCAGGGTGCTGCTTTCACAGCATGAGAGCAGCGCCACGATTGATGCCCACACTGCAGCATCCAGTTCCTTTGAAGAGGTCCAGAGTGGAGGACGTCGGTTCAGTCAAGTTTTATTTTTATTATTAATATTTATGCGGGCACCGGCCCCCCCACACATATATGCCAGCCGCCACTGGACTATTGAACAGGATGTGATGGAAGATGGTGTGAAATGTGGCTGACAAGTCCAGGAGGATGAGGGCTGCCGTTTCTCTGTGGTCTAGGAGGGCCTTGATGTAATCGGTGGCTGTGTTCAGGGCTGTCTCATTGCTGTGGCTGGCTTGAAATCTGGATAAGGAGGGGTCCAGGAAGTTGTGGTATTCTTGGTGTTGAGTGAGTTGCTGGTTGATTGCTTTCTCAAGGACCTTTGCTGGAAAACAGGAGAAGAGAGATGGGACGGTAGTTCTTCAATTTGCTAAGTCGGCGGATGTTTTTTTCAGGAGAGGTTTCACTTCATCATGTTTCCAGTCTTCATGGAAGGAAGCCGATTTGATGGAGGTGCTCAGGACTTTCCTGAGCTCACCGCTGATTGTCTTGCTTCCAAGTTTGAAGACGTGGTGGGGGCAGGGGTCCAAGGGTGCTCCTCAGTGTTTGGAGTTCATGATGGAGATAGTGTCTTGTGTGGGGAGGAGGTCCCAGTGGGTGAGCAGGTGTTCGGGGTTAGTGTTTGTGGGTCTGAGCAGGATGAATCTGTCACAGCGGAGAGTTGGCATTCAAAATTTTCATAGATGGCTTAGATCTTGCCATGGAAGAAGTCAGCCAGGTTGTTGCACAGTTCCTGGGAGGGTGTAATGTTGTTCTTAGTAGCAGCAGGATTGGAGAACTCCTTCACAATGGCAAAGAGTGCCTTGATGTGGTTTAAGCTGGCTTTGACGCGGTCTGCTAGGGCGTTCTTCTTAGTTTCGTTCAGGAGCCAGTGGTACTGGTTGAGTGCTGTCCTGAAGGCGGTGCAGTCTTCTGTCTTTTTGCTGATGCGCCACTTCCTTTCTTGTTTCCGGCAGTTACACTTGGTAGATTTCAGATCCTAAGTGAACCAGCTGGCTCTTTTGGTTGATCCTTTGGACTTGGCTGTCTTGGCGGAGGCAATAGTGGCGGTGCATTCTGTGATCCACTGGGAGATGTTTTTTGTTGCTTGTTCTGGGTCGGGTGTACAGTCTGGGAGGTGGGAGCAAAGAGCGTTGTTTCCCTTGTGTTCTGATATCTTGTTCCAGTCTCTGTGCTTGGCTCTGGTGGGAACGGAGTCAGAGTTGGTGGGTCCTGAGATGGTGAATTGGACGCTGTAGTGGTCAGACCATGTGAGTTGTGTGGAGTGGTTGTACTTGATTCTTTTGCTGAAGGTGAAGATGGGATCAAGCGTATGTCCTGCGATGTGAGTAGGGTTGATGACCAGCTGCTTGAGGACGATGTTACTCATGCTCTCCAGGAGGTCGGTGGTGTTGGCGTCGCTGGGCCGTCGAGGTGCAAGTTGACGTGCCCCAGGAAGATGTGTTTGGAGTGTATTGCGATCGGGGCAATGACATCTGGGATGGCGTTTCAGAAGATGGAGCGTGGTCCTGGTGGTCTGTAGGCAAGGGTGCCTCTGATGGTGCTTTTTCAGTCTGTGTGGAGTTTGAAGTTGAGGTGTTCCTTAATCAGGATTGGGTTGTCTGGGGATGTTGTGCAGCAGACGGTGTCTTTGTAGACAATGGCGATTCCACCTCCGTATTTGTTAGTTCGGTCCCGGTTGGTTATTTTGTAGCCGTCGAGAATGGCGATGTCCGGTGCAGAGGCGTGGTTCAGCTAGCTCTCTGTGAGGAAAATGACATCTGGGCGAGGGATGAGATTTTGTCTCCGTGGCATGTTTGCCGAGTGATCATGCATTGAGTAGGATGTACTGGAGTTTTGCCGCGGTGGTCTCAGTCCCTGTGGTGAGCGCTGTCGCATTTGCGGTGTCTCTAGTGCCATTGGTTGTTTCGGTGCTGAAGGTGAAGCAGCAGTGTTGGCAGGAGAACAGACCTCTGGTGGTGCATGGGAATGTGTGGCAGCAGTTGGTGTTGATGCGTCTGGGGTCCAGAGCTCAGAGTTCTGCGGCGGTGTAGCTTCGTGGGGTGGACGAACCTGCGGTCCTGACATTAGATGCAGTCCAGGCCTGGACGGGTGCAGACGGGCTTACCTTTGGTTTGCCTTCGTTGCGCCGGCGGCACAGCCACGCAGCAGCCTCCATAAGTAGTCTTGAAAGGTGGGAGGAGCTGGCAGGGAGGCAGGAGGGTGGGAAGTGGAAAGCTGGAAACTAGCAGGGAAATCGGTGGCAACACAACAATATAGGCATGAAAACAAGGCCACTACATAAGTAGAAATCCTAATAAAAGTAAGAGAAAATAAGTAGGAGAAAAAAATATATATATATGGTAGACACAATAGCAGGCATGGTCCCCACAGGGGGATCAAACCAGGAGGCTCAAGGACTGCGTTGCAGTCACTCAACCAGGATAGCCAAGGCAGCTAACACAGTGGAAGTAGTGGAGCGGTGAACAAGACCAAGGAGGTTAAAATATCCTTGCTTCATGATTTGTAAGACAGAAGTACATTGCAAGAATTGGGGATTTCTCATGGTTGGGTAGAGAGAAATTGGAATAGAGTTTCATAATAAATACGCATTCAGTGTTGGGTGTCAGAAGTTGGCAGTGTGGGGTTTGGAATCAATGAGAAGAGCACAAGGGGAAAAGACAAGAATTTCAGTCTTACAGACACCACATCAGCTGAAAGGGACTGTCTTGCAAGAAACCCATTTGTTGACTATGGAGACATGGTGGCTTCTATCATGATCCTTTCTGATCCAGTTTACTAGACAAGCTAAGACTGAAAACAAAAGTGGATGGGATCAAACTAGCTCCTCATGTGGGGTTTTCATTATTGAGCATAGAATCTGAAAGCAGGTGGTTTTGGAAAAAGGGAGTTGCAGTAGTCTAATTAGCTTAAGACCACAGGCTGAATTATTGTCTACTACTTGTGATTCGGAAGAGAGGGAAGAATTTTCTGTAGGAGTTCAAACAACAAAACACACATAGATCAAGGGAAACAGCATCAAATGCAGCAGCTGAGGCAGAAGCTCTGCCCTGGTCTCCTACCATTGATAGACTGTCAGGTACCATGACCATAACAGGTGTGGTGCTCTGTGATAGGCGAAATACAGATTAGTAGATATCTAGAAGGAGATTGCCCGCAATGGACAATGGATTGAAGAGCTTGAGCCAAAGGTATTGATCTTGTATACATGATCTGAGGCGGACCAGAGTAAAGAGAAGAACAAAGATGTCTGGTATCTATGCCGAAGTAAATGAAATAAATCATTAGGACAAGCAGCTTGCTAATGCTTGATCCTTGTCATTCCCTGGATCTTAACGGGTAATCATCAATTGACTGAAGTTTGTTTACTGAACTCTTAGAAATCAACTCAGGCAGGGGTGTTGGAAGTTTTTTATTATTTGGCTCCCATAAACGTTTATTTGATCAGTGTTTAGGTTTAACTCTGTTTTTTATTTGGCACTAACATTCAGCTTATGACAGTTTTCACAATATGCAGTATACGCCCATAATACTGCATTCCTCAACTCAAGTTAAATCTGGTTTTACAGGTAACAGCTCTTACGTCATATAGCATATACATCTTATATGTCTTATATGGAACAAGCATAACTCACAGAAAAAGGTACAACTAAATCAAACTTCAAACAGTCCCTTACCCCCTCCCCACCCACCCCCCACTGGTACCCATTTTTCTGCCTCTGTTGTGTGTTTAGCTATTATGGTTACTTCCCTCTCAGGGTTCAATGAGTTTCAGAGGGTTCCCCTGTGTTTGTTATCCGGAGAAGGCGGAGATACCTCGGACAGGTGATCTCATGAAATTCTGTTGACAATAGCCCAATGAGCGATTTCCACACCTCCTTGAATGCTTCTTCGGAATTTGTGAGGGAGGCGTGTATTCGCTCCATCCCCATGATATACCATACTCTGTGAAGCCAACCAAGAAATGTAGCAATTGTTTGCGTACCCCAGTATGACAGGATATTTTGGAGCGCTGCCCCCAAGGCCAAGCCCATCTGCTTCCCTTTGCGAGATTTCAACGGGAACATTAAGGGGTTAGGCAATCCCAATATTATGTATGCCGGGAATCTTGGAATCTGCGTCTCGAACCTTACATCTATCTCGTCTAGTATTTTAGGCCAATAAGATGACAAAAGGGGACAATCCCACAGCAAGTGTAACAAAGTGCCCTCCTCCCCGCACCCACGCCAACAAGTAGGGCTTCGGTCCGGATTCCCTTTGTTAAGGCATGTCGGAGTTAGGTACCAATATGTGGCTATCATAATAGCCGTTTCCTTACTTGCTGTGTTCCTTGCCGTATGTTTGGCCCTATAATATATGTCGTCCCATTCCTTCCTTGACAAATCTCACCCTAGTTCCCTTGCCCAGCGCTTCTGACTAGCGGTAGGTTGTGTAGGGGCCTTTTGGCGTAGCATGTCATATAATTCAGATACTAGCTTCTTGTCGTCCCATTTGGTAACCCGCCATTTCTCATATTTTATTAATTTCCGGCTAACCTGTGGTTGAACATCAGTGTGAAGTAACCAATGCCTCATCTGCGTATAGCAGAAACGCTCTGTCTCGGGTAATGCATAGTCCTGTCGCAGTTGTGTGAATGGTATGACCCCTGCCAGATCGAATAGATGACCCGCCGCTTGTGCCATTCTGCGAACGCCTTCCTATCCAGCCCTGGTGTAAATTCCCTGTTATCTAAAAGTGGTGTCATCGGAGAGGGGAATGTCATGAGATTTGCCTTAACAGCTACCCTGTCCCATACTTCCATCACTGACTTTGTGACAGGTGACCTCCAAAGACTCCGTGGTCTATCCATTTTCCTAAAAAAGGGGACCTTCCACAAAGCAATTCCCACCAGGGCTCTATCTTGGAAGAGCCATCGCTTTTCAGATTCCTCCCTATTCCATTCTACAAGATACCTCAGTTGGGCAGCCCTGAAATAATCTAAAAGGTTTGGAATCCCCAACCCCACCTCCTCCGGTTTCAAGTATCCCAGTTCTCTGCACATTCGGGGGCGCGCACCCGCCCAGACAAAGTAGAGTATTTCCTTCTGCAGTTTTTCGATAGTTCCCCTAGGCGGCGAGACCGGCAGTGTTTGAAATAAGTATAATGCTTTAGGTAGGATGGACAATTTGACTGCTGCCACATGACCCAGTAGGGACAGCTGATGGTGTTTCCAGCTGTTCAGATCCTTCCCGATTTGTCGTGAGAATTTCATATAATTAAGCTTAGTCGTTTGTACTACCGTTGGTGCTAGCTCCAGTCCCAAATATGGTATAGACTCCGCTATTTGGATCTTCGAGGTGCTTTGTCCCCCGTTACCGAGGTCCGGCAAAGCCCCGGGAAAAGGGAGGATCTGAGATTTTCCCGCAATAACTTTGAATCCAGAAACCCACCCAAAAGACTCCAATTCCTGCACAAAGGCGGGGAGCGATCTCCTTGGGGAGTAGAGGGAAGCTAGTATATCATCGGCATAGAGGCTTATCACATGTTGCTTACCTCCAAATGGGATACCTTCGATATCTGGGTTGTCTCTCACTTTTTGGGCTAGTGGTTTGATATATAAAGCAAACAGGAGGGGCGACAGTGGGCATCCCTGCCTGGTACCACGCTGGATAGTAAAGGGGCATGAGGAGACCCCATTAACCATAATAGTAGCCGTAGGGTTGTTATAGCATCCCGCCACCCAAGAGCGGAAACGGTTGCCTATGCCAAAGTGGAGTAGAGTTCTTTCTAGGTATTCCCAGTCAACCCGGTCGAACGCCTTCTCGGCATCAACCGTTAGTAATAGGGCGTCCATATTCGTGAGGTGGGCTTTATCAATGAGATGTAGGATCCTCTTGGTGTTATCACCGCCTTGCCTGGTTTGTACAAATCCAGCTTGGTCTGGCTCTATTATACCAGGCATCAATGGTCCTAGCCTCGCCGCCAGTATGCCCGTGAACAGTTTTAAGCCAACGTTGAGAAGGGACACTGGGCGGTATGAGCCACACTTTGTTTTGTATTTCCCAGGTTTGGGCAGCACCACTATGGATGCTGACAACATTCCAGGCGGGATCAAACCCGGTCCGCTGAATGAATTAAAGAGTCTCGTCAGTACTGGGGCTAATATGTGACAAAAGGATTTATAAAATCCTGCCGAGAAGCCATCTGGCCCGGCGACTTAAGAAGCTTAAGTTGTGAGATCGCCCCAATTACTTCCTCCAGTTTTATGGGGGAGTCCAGCAATTCCGCCTGATCTTTAGTTAACATAGCTGTCTGTGCCCCCTCCAAATATGATATCATGAGCCGCTCCGACCTAGCTTGCCCTTTAACAGATCCGCATAGAAGTCCCTGAATGTGTGGGCAATGTCTTTGTCTTCAATCAACTCTTCCCCCTTGCTATTCTTGATAGTCTGGATCTTAGACTGTTGGCTCCTTGCCCTGAGATTATTTGCCAACATTCGCCCTGTCTTATCCCCTCCAACGTAGTAGGAGTATTTTAATCATAATGCTGCATATTCTGCCCTATCGAGATCCAGCCCTGCCAGTTGAGCCCTTTCTGCTTTCAATTGTTTCCAAACTCTGGGCACTCCCGTCTGTCGGTGAACCCGCTCCAATTCTAAAACTTGTGCCCCTAGTTGATCCCTCTTATCCTTTCTCTCCCTATTCTCCGCTGACACAATGGCGATGAACTCGCCTCTCACCACAGCTTTTAGCGCCTCCCACAGCGTAGCCACCAAGATGTCTGAAGTATCATCCACCTCCAGGTAGTCTTTAATGCACTTGGTGATCTGTTGTGTCACTACTTCCTTGTGTAGCAAGTCTCCAGCACCCTGGCGATCTCCGCTGCAGTGGTATCCGCAGGAGATCAATACAGCATCATGATCGGATAGCGCCGCCGGTATGATGTCAGCAGTCTCTACCAATGTATTGAATTCCATCGTGCCTATCATGTAGTCCAATCGGTAATAGGTGCCGTGAGCGTGGGAATAATATGAGTATTGGGTAGGCTTGGGGGTGTTTGTCCCGCCAGCAGTCCACCATCCCCATGGACTGGAGCCACTCCACCCCTGCCTGTGACAGTTCTTCAGCTTGCGTGTAACGGTTCCCGGATCTATCACAATATTTAAGTCTCCTCCCACCACTGTCAAACGTTCCTGCCTAGTCATGACCTCCGCAAAAGCTATCTGCAGAAAGTGTTCCTTTCCCGAGTTGGGGGCGTACACCGAGCCCACCACCCACGTATGCCCCCCCAATTGTATCGTGTATGCTAGGAGCCTCCCTATGATTTCTGCCACTTTGTCCCGCACTTCCCCCCGGAAACATTTAGCAATCAAAATTGCCACTCCCGCCTTTTTGTCCAAAGAGGAAGAGAAGAACTGCTGGGGGAAGGTGCGCGAACGCAGCCGATGCCAGTCTTTTGAAAGCAAATGGTTCTCCTGTAGAAGGCACACCTCTGCACCAGAGTTCTCCAAATAGGAGAGAATGGCCTTTCTCTTTACGGGATTATTGAGGCCTTTGACATTCAGTGTGAAAATCTTCAATGTGCTATGTGACATAATTGAAAAGTGACTACCTTGCTGTCTAACCTTATTACAGATTGTCCATTACGCCCCTTTTCATTTCTTGCCCTGAGGTCACCGTGCTCCCAGGATGTACTGTGTGCCCATGTAGCCATTCCAACATACGTACCAGTCCCTCTTCCCCCCTTCCCTAACCCCAACTGAACCCCAGCGAAAGCCCCATATTGTCCAGGACCCGGCAGGTCTAGTTCGCATGTCCTTGGTGAACCAAAGTGCCAGGATCATTATGTGGCCAAGGAAAAAATACGAACTCCAATATGGCCCTCCCACCCCCAGCGGAAAGCCCCACCCACTGGCGTAGCAAGGGGGGGGGCGGAGGGGGCGGTACGCCCCGGGCGGCACGAGATTTGGGGGCGGCGGGTAAATTTATCGCCAGCACCCCCCCGCCCCCTCTCTTAGGCGCTCGGCGGCGGCAAAGGCAGGGACCGCCACGGGCGGCAGAGTGCCTAGCTACGCCACTGGCCCCACCGCCCGTCCAGCCCTCTGTTTCAACTTATCTGTCCCTTGCCCCTTCAGGTATCTTCATGGGAGGTCTTCTCTTGGGACACCGAGTCCTGAACTGCTTGTCTCTCCTGCGCTATCGTGGTGGGGTCTAGTTTCGCCGATCGCTCCTTCTTACGGCCGCTACCGACCCGCTGCCACCAGCCCGGGGAAGCCGCTGCTCCTTCTCCCCTTCCCTCCTTCTGATGTGGGTGCTCAATACCTAATATCCGACAGGTTTCTTGCAAGGATATGAGCTGGTGCAGTTTGCCCTGAAGCTTGAAGATCAATCTGAAGGGGTGTCCCCATGAGTATGCAATTCCCTGCGCACGTAGATACGTTGTCGCCGGTCGGAATTCCCATCTCTTTTGCAAGGTAATTGCAGCCAAGTCGTGATATAAAGCAATAGGATAGTCCTGGTATTTTAGTGGATGCTTATCCCTGACTTTCCGCAATATCAGTTCTTTCAACTGGAAGTCCGGGAGGAAAGCCAGGATATCTGGTGGTGGTGCTGGCGCTCGTCTCTGCATGCCCACCATGGGTGCCCGGTCAATCTTCATTTTCAAGTCCGGAGTGGCATCCAGTATGCTACGGAAGAGCCCCTGTAGGTATTGGGTGATATCTGCACCTTTTTCTTTGGGAGGGACGCCTCTGATACGAATGTTATTCCGGCGTGATCTGTTTTCCAGATCTTCGGCGTGTGCCTGGTGATCCACATGTTGTTCACGCAGCCTGATCACTTCCTGCTGTAGCTGTGCCACCTCTTCATCTCGTGCTTGATCCTGTTCCTCTATGATAGCCACTCGTTCCCCCACTGCGCCTATGTCCCTGCGAACCTCCTTAATTTCCGAGGCAAATTCGCTCTTTAGCGACTGAAGGTCCTCTCGTAACGTATTGAACAGCATTTCCAGAAAGGATCGGGTGACCGGTGCTTCTGCGGATTCCAGATCCTGCCCTGTTTGTGATGCTGGCGATGACCGCCCCTCGTCACTGCTTGTTGTGGGTAACTTGGTCAGCATATCATTCAGGGTCCGGTCTTTTTTCCCTCGTAATGTAGACATCGTGTCCTCCAGCGTCAACCAGGACTTCCTCGCCCCTTGCTGTATCTAATGCGTGTTGCCCACCGGCTATATGGCTGGTTCGCCGATTAGATGCTTCAAATCTTCCTTTCCAGTTTCGCAGCCGGGCCTTAAGACTATCTTGCACAGCCCCTTTCACTGGGGGACGGCTGGTGAGTGTCGCGCCCCACAGCCACATGAAGCGCGGATGGGCGTATTCCTGTTGTGTCCCTTATCGCCTCCCCAGGTCCTTATGTGCCATGGTCTCCGTAAGCTCTTGGAGTGCTGCCCCCGGGAGTGTAGATGCTCTACACACGCCAGACCACCATAAGGGTACCCGGCAGAGGCTGTCTGTCTGGGGGTTAATCAGGGCCCACGGGCCCTCAGGAGCTGTTGCCGCTTTCCCCGTTGCTTTCCCTTATTCCTCTGTTTCAGCGATATTATCGCTGGATCGCCTCACTATCTGCCTTATTTCAAGCCCTGTGTAGATCGGGCTGTGGCTTCTGGATCCCTATCTCCTTTGTTGCTCACTACTGGGACGCAGGTCGCTGCCAATCGGTACCCGCCACCCGACTTCCCTGTGCCGTACACCTTTTGTTGTGCCGCTTCAGGCGCCGTATCGTGAGTGCGCGTGGGGCCTGTGACTCTCTTGCTGCGCTCCCCAGCCTTAGGGCGCTATCTTCCGGCCACCTCTGTCGCCCGGCTTCCACTCCCGCTCCGCGTCGCCTGCAATCTCACCTCCCAAAGTGCCTGCGGGTGTGTCTGTGAGCTTCTCATGCAGCACGGTCCCCTACTTGCTCCGCCGGTTTGTCTTCTCCGTCCTCGGCTCAGGTGTACGCCACGGGGAAGGCCTCTCCCTCACTTCAATAGAGGTCCCCGGCGCAATGGTGCTCTCTCTTGGCTTCCGCCTAGGTCACGCAGTGCCAGGGCTAGCAGAGCTCCCGGGTCTTGCTGATGCGTACCTCTAGTGTGGCGCGTCTCCCGGCTCCTTACGCCTCCGCCAGTCCCACCGATGCAGTGTGGAATGAAGAGTCCGGCATCAATCTACTGCATCGGGGCTCCGCCATTTTGTCCTCGCTCCTCCGATACGTTCCGGGCGGCAGTGATCGCAGCGCTTTTTCGCCTCGCTCACTCTGCTGCTCCATGAAGTCCCTCGACCCTCCCGACACTTTTGGGACCATTCTCGGCTCCGTCCACAGCGGCTAAACGGCTCGGCGGGCCGATGGGAGTGGGGAGACGATCGAGGCACGTCTCACCCGGACGCCATCGTGGCCTCGCCCCTTGATCAGTGTTTAGAGAAAAGTGTGCTATCATGTCTTTGTGGGACCATGCCCTGATTATGTAAGTCTTCATCTGGATGTAGTTTCTGAGGGAGGGTGAGAACATATGAAGGCTAAGTGAATATTTGCTAGTTGATATGGTTACTAAGGAGGTGGTTGAGAAGCACATCAAGAAATATTTACTATTTAAGGATAATGAGGAATGCTCAGGTATGGAATTCACTAAAAGCAGTAATTCAGGACCCATATATAGTGGAAGCAACTAGGCTGAAGAAGAATAGAGACCACCTTTGAAGTACTACACATGATATCCCAATTCCCAAAAATATCATGACATGTTCTTGCACTCTGTGGTCAATTGCGATTTAAAGCACTAAATACGGTTGACTAAAAAGAGTGAGAGTGGGATTATATGAGAGAGGGCATCAGGCTAGCAGGCAGCTGGTAACTAAATTTGAACAACAACAGGCTTAATCAGTGGATAATTTGTAGAAGAATGAGTGCTGGTGCCCAAAGCTCTGCTTAGAATCCCGCGGCTGGTGCTTTGAAATCTTGGTGCACTGAATACCAAGGCTGCATACTTTTTAAAATGACCTCATGGCTCTTCTGTCCACTAGCAGATACTCCGTGCTTCTTTATCTCACTCTTGCAGGTTCCTGCTGTCTTTCTTTGTGGCAGGTTTTTCTGTCTTTCTCGTGCTACTTCATTCTCCTTTGTGGGTTTTTCTCTCTCTTGCTCTCAGTAAATGTTTGATGAGGACAAGTAAGTGCAGGTCCCCAGAAATGAGTACCAGTGACCTCCACAACAACCACAAGATCAAATTAAGCACTGGGCTAATTCATACATTCCAGCTATTAACGATGATAGAGGCTTAAAAAGGTTTGAGGAACAGTATAAACTGAAGAGGTTTCACTGATTTTATCAAGAATTGTGCACGGGTAAGAAAGGTTGATTTGGGACATATACAGGACTATGGAAGAGGGGCTAATTTCGAGAAAGTGTCTGCAATGCACAGAATACATCTTGAACGTCCTATAACTAAGGAGAAAGAGACTAGGTAGGGCAAGTAAGAAATTGTCATCTAAAGGCCCTTGCCTGGATAAGTTTACAGCCGCCTTCTATAGACAAAATTATGTGTAGCTACTTCTAGTAAATCTTGTAGTAATATGGATGGTAGGACCCAACATGTTGGCAGCTAGAGTGATGGTTATTATGAAACCTTACAAAGATCTGGAAAAGTGCAGCTCCATTGATGTATGGCAGGAATTGTCACAAGATGCTAGGTGGAATATAATGCCAGAACAGTAGCCTAGTTGATTGATTTGGTGCCAAAAAGTAAAGCATTTGAACTGCTGGTTTGGGAGTTTCTGAGGGGATCCCTGTTGGCAAGAGGAATGGGGATAGGTTTTCTGGAATTGATTAGGGAAACTATGCAGCTCCATGTCTTTTCAATGTATACACCCAGGATCTGGAACAACATCCCTGCATTCATCAGCACTGCCCCAATGCTGCTTCAATTTAGGAAAGGGACATCTCTTGAAAGAACACTACATCGCAATGCATTAATAATCAACAAACCAGCTGCTTCTCCCGTCAATTATTGACTTTATGCTTGTCTTTGAAACTGTACAGTACTGCGCTCCTTTTAGCTTTGTTGATGCTATAGAAATGCAGCATACATACATAAATAAATACATACATACATACATGCATACATATTCATACATGCATATGAAGCATTGGTGGAGACTTGACGAAACATCACATAAAAAGGGCAATAGACAATATCACCATCCATCAACCTTGTTATTCACGTTCTGTATGGAAGCATGCACAGCAAATCTGTCAAGAAGATAAAGTTGGGGAGTCAATGTAGGGATAGATAAATTTAGAGCGTTACTCTTTGCAGATTACATTTTGGTATCCTGAATGCAGTTGGTCCAATCTTTGCCTCCATTGAAGGATAAACTCAATATGTCTAAATCAGAAGCCCTGAATGTGTGTGATACAGACCTGGAATGGATGCAGCATCACTAGTCATTCACATTTGAGATTTACCTCTATTAAATATTTGGGGATCTACCTTACGACTACAATTCCAAGCCTGATCATTGCCAGTTTCATGAGGTTACTCAAGGAGATCAGCTCTGACCTCCAGATATGGCATGATCGTCACTCTTGATGCTATGTCAGATAGGGAGCAATAAAATGGCAATCCTAGCATCAGTACTGTTACTCTTTGATTCCTTGCCAATAGTGGTGGTACTGCAGGTCTTAGATCAACTGCAAAGAATATATTCCAAATTTATGCAAGATGATTTGGAAAGAAGCGCTAATGGAAACTGAAACGCAAAATACAGCTTTTAGCAGTCCCAAATGTTATCAGCAGCAGTAAAAACATTTGTGAATGTGCTTATCAGGTACCAATCTTTGGATGCCCAAACCTAACCCTTTAAGGACCGTAACCATATCCAAACCTCTGCACTTAAAGAACCAACCAAAGCCAGCATACAGGACTAATGAGGGCTCAAACAGGCAGTGTTTTCTGGTGCACATGTACAATGTCGGCTCCATTTGCAGCCATCTATTTCAATGATTTTCAACCAACATCAATCTTTTCCATGGTTACAGAATGTCCAGCGCCTCAACTATGTGCAGCACCTTCAACACTTCTCATATACCAATGCCCTCTTTATAAATTAAGGGTTCTTTATAGGAGAGAGAAATTGGCTGTTCAAGAACATGTATATGCCTTTACATACATATGCAGACATAATGAATCCAGACTCGTTTTAATTGCACAAAAATTACATTTGCACTGTTTACTGGGTGGGTTTTGAATCAGATTTACAAATATGGGCAAACAAAAAGGACTTTGGAATGAAAGCAGTATTGGGGGACATTGCCTTGTGCTGAGATCATGCATGTGCCCAGAGCATACTAGTGGCAAAAATGGCAACAGCCATTGTTTGTGCCTATTTTGGAATCGGTGACCCTGCTCGTGCATCCCTGATGAATACCAAACAATTCACATTACAAACTTCGCAGCAGTGACGAGTGCCATTTGGAGATTTATTTGTTGATTCTTTTTTTATCTCAGGATAAAACTAATGACGTTGGAAGCTGTTCAAACCATTTCCCAAATCGGTGTCCTTCCTACTAATTCCTGCCTCAGGATGTTCCAAGCTTCTCTGCACGTTACACCTTTAGTTCCCGGATGCTGTATCCATCTGCAAATAAAGGCTGATGTGCATTTTCCATTCACCCTTTTCGATGCCCAACTTGACCATGAAACAACTAAATGAAAATCTGTTTAACCTGCTGTCATCATGGATCCCTCCTAATGACAGCACACAACATCAGAGCCCTGTGTTTACATTGGGAGTCACATGAACTGAAGTGTAAATGCATTCTGATTCACAAAAATTGTAAATGATACACATATTTTTTCGGTATTCACAAACTGCACTTTTGTAGAAACCTAAGGGCATATTATCAAGAACGGCGTTAAAAATTATCGCCGGTTTAGCGGCAGAAAACTGCCGAAATTGAAATTGACTTAAAATAAAAAAACGCAGGAAATAATGGTAAATGAAAATAGATCATTTAAAATAGGTAAAAATATAAATAAGTATTAATTAATGTTATTATAAAATATATTATAACCTATTTGGCATTTTTAAAACATTAAAAATTTTAACAATTACTGTTACATTATTTTTTAGATTAAAAATAGGTTATTAAATATTTAATAAGGGCAGGGAAATGCTTATCAACATAACGGTCTTGCTTACCAAATATTTTCTTTTGATATTATGGGGACATTTACAAATAGTTCATTAAAGACTCAATCACTGTCGGAAAGTGGAGTATTACATGGTGATGCTGATACCCCAAAGATGGTCCTTGGATTCACAATACTAAACCCTTAGCTCAGTCCTGGTAGTGTGGCAAAGAGAGACAGGCTTTACTAGAGGAACATGTGTTAACCATTTCAGAGTAGTCATTGACACTATTCGAAGGAAATCCAACACCTATTTATAAAAACAGAGCAGATTGGTATAAGAATTTAGACACCAAAACAAATACAATCGGATGAAATCTGAATCAATAATGAATCAGTGCAATTAACTACAGTAAAACGTCACCAATGTGGTCAATGGGAAAAAGGTACTAGTGACAATCAGTCACTTGCAGTTTGAGTTACGTGGAACCCACAGAGGGTTAAGGCGCTGAGGGGCATATTCACAAGGAGCTATCGCCGAGCTATCTGCACTTTAACGCATGCAGAGTCGCGCTAAAGTTATCGCCCCATTCACAAGCCGGTGCTAACAGCCCATAACACCAGTTTTCCTGCGAAAGCAGTCGCAAAAAACATTGCCACAGATGACCCCGGCAACTAACGCTAATGAGATGCAGAGTAGGCGTTCCCGAGCAAAAAACCGCGACAACACCACAATGCAACATTCTCAACGACCAGCCAGATCGGCGAAAAGAACACAAACAGGCGATACTGCACGTTAGCAGCAGGAAATTAACACCTGCTCTGACCTGGTGCA
This sequence comes from Calotriton arnoldi, assembly GCA_963921515.1. Taxonomy (NCBI): domain Eukaryota; kingdom Metazoa; phylum Chordata; class Amphibia; order Caudata; family Salamandridae; genus Calotriton; species Calotriton arnoldi. Next base: position 567,619 of record CAWUFW010005767.1, read on the forward strand.
AAGTCGGACGTCAACCTGCACAAGAAAAGGGAGCCCAGCCCACAGCCACACCTGAAGAACAACAGATGCCATGGAGCCACCCACCATGCAAATGTAAATATCAAGGACCCCCTGTAAAATTGATTTCACAATTCCTAGGGCAGGGCAATAATGCAAAAGAAAATAAATTCCTAGGCAAAGAACAATTTCGCTAATATCGACTTAATCATACAACAAAATTATAAAAAATTATTATAAAAAATTCCCAGTGTAACGACCATGAACTACATCTATATGTCAGTCTTTATTTTCAATTAAACAATCTTTGACAGTATAAAACCAATTTTATAAAAAGGACATCAAATTAATGACACCCTTGTTTTTAAAAAATGTATTACTACATCAACAGTAAATCAATTTTACAAAATATCACAATACAATAATACACATAAATTACAATAAAAATAACAATAATCCGTGGCAAAAGATGAGTCTTCAACGCGCGTTTCGGCGCCCTTTGCGCCTTCGTCAGGAATGCCACAATTTACCTAAAAACAATGATAATAATGAATGGAGGTCACACTGAGAAATTCACTTTTTACACAATGGGTTAACTATATACCTTCATCAAAGGATTCAATCGAGAAATTAATCTCAAGAAAAGATACATAAAATGAAGAAAGAAGAGTTAAAGAAAAGAGTGATTTATCCGAGTATAAGAATAGTAAATTACAATAAAGAGAAGTCTAGATAGTCCCTTTTCCAACTTCATAACACCTTGTGAAAAAATTGATGATGCTTACTAGAGGAGTTTTATAGTTGGCTTTCTGCTCGATATGAGCCAAATAATGCACTTTGGTGTGCTCAGCAAATTCAATCTGTAACAACCCATAAATTTTGTGAGCAATATTTAACATAATGAATTGTTGTAAACTAATTTTGTAAGGAGATATAATAATTAACGTTAATCTCCAGATTGCGGATATACTATTAATATTACTTTCTAGGCAGCACTTGCTGTTCGAACTCTTTATTTCTATTTTGTGATGCTATCCTAGTTGTTAGCCAAAATGGTCTCTAGACAAACAAAAGATAAAGAGCTATCGATTAGATCTATCATAATCGCTCTATAATGTATGTCACAACATATGTGTAATCGGCAAGACTATAACATACTAAAATGCTTACTGAATATATTTTTCACGGCACGTTGGCAATAAATGGCCAAACCGGTTATAAACACTTCTTATTTTTCCCAAGAAAATGATTCTACGGTAAGACGGGAAAAGAGAGAAGGGAGGGAACAGGGAAATATCATCAAGGTCTACCTCTTAAACTTCAACTTTGAAAATAACGGTTTCCATGTCTAAGTACCGCTTACCTATTTTGAACCGCGTTGGCGAGGTTGTCGTCCAAACTGGTCTCGAGCGATTATTCAATACGTGCTCATTTTATCAAGGATCACCACCATGTTTATGGTTTAAATTCCGGTGGATCTCTTCTTTTACTGGTCAGCTGGTACTGACGGGCCGTCATGACGTTGAAGACTTATCTTTTGCCACGGATTCTTGTTATTTTTATTGTAATTTATGTGTGTTATTGTATTGTGATATTTTGTAAAATTGATTTACTGTTGATGTAGTAATACATTTTTTAAAAACAACATGCCAAACAACATGCCCCCCACCAGACACGACAGCACAACTTACTGTGGCAACCTCGGTCAGCCATGTACATGAGCCATCAACGGAATGGCACCTCAGCAACACAATACCGGAATGTGGAGAGAGGTGGGAACCAGGCATGTGCGAAGGAGGCAAGTGACCATTGAATGAGTATGTACACAATGCCCAGTGTGGCGGAGATGTGCTGGACAGACTGCAGTATGCAGACCACAGACATATCCATGTATACATGCACTGCTGGTGTTTGGCGTGTAGTGGACAGTGGACGCAGCCATGTCACTGCAGGCAGAGGGTGGGACATTGCACTTGTTGCATTATCGTCCCCCACTCAATACGTAAGTGGAGTGAACTTGGCCGGCGTACACCAGTCTGGCGTGGGGGTGTGGGTGATTGTCCCATGGCTCTGGGTGTGGTTCAGTACAGGAAATGTGCAAAGGCATGTGTCTCTGTCACAGTGTGGGTCTCCATTGGGGAGTGTCGGTGGTCCCTGATGGGACTTGGACACCCACGTATGTGGTCTAGTTCGTCTTCCATTAGGTAGTACCCCACCCGCACATGTTCGGCCTGCCCCTTCTGGCAGTCTGGCAGTTGGCCTTGGAATTGGGATGTGTGCTTAGGTGGGCTGCTGGGAGCCAGCAGGGGTGGTGGGTGCGTCCAGCTGTGTTGTCCGTGCAGGGGGTGGTGTATCCCAGATGCAGCGGTGCTGCCCAGCTCCTGGAGCTCTATTGCCTGGGATGTCCATGGACTGTTGTGGGGCGTCGGTGTCGGAAGTGTGGAGGTCCTCTTCAGCATCACTGATGGGTTGTCAGGTCGGCTCTGCTGGAGGTGTTGTTTGTCCCTCTGCAATGTGAAGGGGAGATGCTTGTTGACATTCTGTTGGCATTTATGTTGACGCATTGTTCGAGTTTACATACAGACTGCATGACAATGTACATTGTGGCTGTTTGGGAGGGGCGGACTATTTGATGCGTGATAGTGGACATTTGGACTACATGAGGTGGGTGATGTTGTACACGTACATTTTCATCTCACAGTTTCCTGCTATGTCAGATGTGATTGGCCATTTTCTACGCACAGGCGGAGCCAGTTGTGTCCTCTGTTCTGCAGTGTAAGTGTTGCACTGTGTCCCACATTGTCGTCCATGTGGATGTGCTGTGATTGCTATGTGTGTGTGCTTCATTGTGTGGGAGTCCCCCTGCAGCTGTGATTTTGCTGCCCCTTATCCCTTGGAGGCGGTGTGCCTTTGGCTTTCGTGCTTTTGAGGTGCTGTGATGTTGGCAAGTTGGGTCATTTGTGCTCTTGGACGGTTTTTGTACTCTTGTGCATTGTTTGTCTGCAGATGTATTGTTGACGTCAGTGGTTGTTTGTGCACGTGGATGTGTCAGAGTGTGACCTGCTCCTTCCGGATGTGGTCCACACTCAGCCACCTCAGTCTCGTGGCGTGCACAGTGTCATGGTGATTGTACTCCGGCCATGCTGCTCATCATGTGGTGTCACTTGCGTTGTCAGTGTGGCTCTCGCATACGCATCTTTGCTGTGTTTCGCACTGGTGCATGTGTGTGTTGTGGAATTGGTGTTGTGTGGGGTGGGACCCATTTGGGCACATGGTGTACGGGGGCCTACTTGATGTTTGTATGTGTGCTGCAGTGTGCCACGGGATCAGGGACATGATCCAAGGTCGTTGTGGGTGTGCGGTGTGCTACACATCATTGTGCATGTGTGCCATTGTGCCCGTCCCCCCAGGTACCTGTTCGTTACTCACCCTGTTGATGTTGTGTCAAGTCATGGCGAGCGGTGTCCAGACTCCAGACTCCTTGCACGGTTCCACAGTGATGACTGTGGCCACCATTTGCTCCAGCTCCTCCTGTGGCGCAGGACTCCCACCTCCTTTTGCCGTTGCTGCCTTCCTGTTGCCAGCGGGTTTCTGCTTGGTTAGGCTTTTGACATCGTGCCAGCGCATCTTGGCCTCCTCGGTACTCCGACTGCATTCACGATGGAATGCCATTTTTCCGTCTGGATTGCCAATGACACGGTGGTGGTGTCGGACAGTTGTTGTTGGTGCTCTGTCACCTCCGTGACAACAGTCAGGTATTCCTGCGGACGGTACCCCGTCTTCCTCTTCTCCTTGGCCTTCCCCGACCCCGAGTTTCCTTGCTGGTGGTCTGTGATGCTTGTGGGGTTCGCGTTGAACTGGGCACTCATTCCGGGTGCATCCATGTTGCTGCGCAGTTTGATTTGTGCATGGTGTGTTTTTCTTGTTCAGCTTTTATGGTGCATTTTCCCACCTGATGCGTGGGAATTGCAGGCCTATCGCTGGTTGTCGCTGTTTTTTTTTTCGAGGTTGGCCTCATCGCAACTTTATTCGCGCTGGTGTTTCGCATTTTTTCGGAGTTGCGTTATTTTTAACGCGGTCATTTGGCGCGTTATCGTGGGACTATCGCATGGTGCCGCCAGGTTGAGAATGCTACGTTAACACTGCGTTGTTTTCCCGCGATGGACTGCGATGTGCAAAGTTGCGTTAAGCTAAACTTGCGGTGGTTATCACACGTTCTTGTGAATATGCCCCTGAGTGTCCCAGGACCAAGCCACAACAGTCCATTTTACCTGGCTCGAGAGGCCCAGTGCAGAGTTGTCCTGGTTGTTCTTGGTGCTGAAGTGGGTGATGCGGGAAAGCTGGGTTTACCACATAGGCGGTGCTGGGGAGAAAATGGATGCAAAAGGTCGACAACGGGCCCACCGCCATGGTCGGTTGAAGGTGTTGTGTAGTTACCTCTTGTTGCAGCATCAAGTAAAGGGGGAGGTAACCGGACAGGTCATCAACAAGCCTTGGTAGAGTAATGGTCAGCGAGATGACACTTCAACGTCCAGACGTCCGGTGTACAACGGTAGCTGTCTGAAACTTGCTGGAGGTCAGTACTACATTTCCCACAATGCATTGGACCATCTACTTTTGGGCAATTCCTTGTAGGGCCCGATGGCCAGCGATTCTTTGGCTAATGGATATTGTTTTTACCTGCGGTTGCAGGGGACTAGTGCCATTAGTCCAAGGGACTCTGGAGTTGCCTTTGGCTCTCAAAGAGGTTCCTCTGTCTGTGGGATCACGCCTTTTGTCTAGGACTAGTCATACAGTTCCAGGAATGTTGTCACCCTTGCAGAGTATCCCACCTTTGGTTTGTGCACCTCCTGTTGTTGCAGACTATAGGGACATCTAAACTTTCATTTATATGTCTGCACCTTTAATATACTACATCCTGCCTCCTGGGATTATGAGGCCTACCTTAGGGGTGACTGACATACATTAAAGATAGTGGTATGACCTTGCCACTCGTGGTGACGGTGAAGTCGAGTTGAAGAAATTTACTCTGTTCTTGTAGTCTGCAGTGGCAGGCCTGCTGTCATCTATATACTTGGGTCACTCAGGGTAGCACAAAGAGTGCTTCAAGCCCTGGTGACCCCTTTAACACCCATGCCCTGGGTAGCCTTAATACCACTTTACTAGGGACTTATTAGTGGGTTAAAGTCCTTGTCAACTGGGAGTACCAATTTCCTACATCGTGTTTAGAGAGAGTACTGAGGCCTGGGCAGCAGGCTCCAGTGCACTTTCAGAGTCATAACCATCAGTCTTGGGGCAGAAAGTGTGGGGGTGACCATACAAAAGGACACTTTCCTACAATCACATTTCCGGAATGCTTATTCAGCCTTTCTTTATTCTAGGGTTAATCAAATTAATACAACACAGATAGGTAGGTCTCTCAGAAATGGTGTGCAGTAGAGAATTAATTAGTCCCAAAAACGTAGTGTTTTTTTAAAGTGCCACACTTGTGCTGCAAGTCCCTTAATTATAATTTTTAACCCAAAGCTGCATTATGTATTGATTATGAAGCAGCTAACATGTAAATATCACTTGATTACAGGAGTTGTTGCATCTGTTGGCCTTTCTTCTTCCCAGAGGGAAATGTTTTTTCTTAAACTTTGAAACATGTCCTGGTCCTATGTAGAGCGAAATTCAGTCTGTTGAAGAGGGACCCACAAAAAACATCTGACATGCTTGCAGTTAGGTAATCATAGAAGTGGGTAATTTCCTTATATCTTGGTTCTTCTCAAAGGCTGGCAAGCTAAAACAGAGCTTGTCACACTGGCTCTTTCCCAGGACCATCATCTTGTCCTTCTGAGTACCTTAGATAGAAAATATGTGTGTTATGTAACAAAATAATGGGGACATTTACTAACAGTGTCAGGTGCCTCAGAAAGAAAGTTGTTGCTAATTTAATTCCACAAGAGGTATGTTTGAATCACATTTTCAACCTCTGTATAAAGAAACACACATCATTGAGTACTAGAATTGGCACGTAATTGGCTACCTTATAGTTGGAGGCAATACATTACAGGAAAAATCTAGCAAAGTGTCAAAAAATAATTGTTTTAACCAATATCTTTTTTACTCTTAATTACAGTCAATATCTATGCTCTGGGGCCTGTTCACAAAGGCACTTTGGAGTACAATGAGTAGTACTCATGTAATGCTGTTTTGAGCACTCTTATATACCTTTGAGCATTGCCCAAAATCTAACATGGGAATTGGTAAAATGAAGCACAACACGCCAGCAAGCCAAAGTTTAACATGCATTTAATGCAAACATAGGAAGCAGCACAGAAAATATTCAAGAGCGAATTGTCATCTTATATGACCAGAGTTGTCACCCACAAACAGCCAACTGGAGCATCTAAAGATATTTCTATGAAGTGTAAACTTGACAGAAACTTGTTGCTTTCAGACAAAGATCTTATAAACAGGTGTCAGGATCTTCTCAAGCAGAAAATGTGAGACATCCATGAAAACAGAATATAAAACATAAACACACTTTTCACTTCAATAATAACTTAAAATCACACTTCTGGTTGCCAATATTGAAAGCAAGGCTATGCTTTACTACCAGATGCAGGGAATGTGCAAATTAACTACTTCAAATAAAATGGCTTGTAGGCCTACTAGAATCCCTGACATCAAGCATGTTGAGGCTAAAGGCCATTTCACATTAATACAAAATATCATAAATATTGGATTATAACCTACTGGTGGTTGCCAGTAGGTAGTTATAGTTAGGATGGAGTTTCCATAGACAGAGCGGTTTTTCATTTGCCATTAACTTTAGTTGTGTTTGTTGAATCCTCGCGAAAATTTCACAACTAGTTTGCCACTCACTTCAGCTGCTGTCACGAAAGTTTCATGGTGATTCGTGCGGGGGCTGAGAAAAAGGGAGGGTCCCTAAACGCGTTTTCCACATGTTAATTTCTATAGGAAAGTTTAGACACGGCTACCGCCATGTCTAAACTTGTCCTGTGTGATGTGATATGTGAGGTCATAAACAGTGCACTGCGGGGGCGTAAGTTATAGTTAGCTTAGGTAACTATAACAGCTGAATTTCACTGGTTTTGTACGAGTGAAATCTTAGCCTAACTATAACGTCCCTGTAACCTTTGTTTTTTTCAGTGAATATAATATATAAGTATACATCATATTATAGATTAACAACAATATTATCTATAAAATAAGAGGAAAATAAGAGTATGTTTTCACAGAATCAAATGGAAATATTGAGGGAATACTCATACACAATTAGTAGAAATAGATGAGGACTGTGACATCAACATACTTATACTAATAGGAAGTTAAACACTTCAGGGCTGATTCACAAAAGCATGTGTATGAGAATGCAAGAGAGTATTCCTGTATAGCACTTCCTGTACTCATAAATGCGTTTGTGACTCAGCCTCTGTATATAGCAAGACACAATATAATATGATTTAAATCAAAGTTCATTCGTAAATGCCCTATAAATTCAAACGGTAACCAGAAAATTAATATGTCATATAACACAGTTCAGGAAAAAAAACTCTACATCACATATCCATAAAAAATGAAAAAGAAAATATTAAAAAGAAATAACTAGTCAAGAGTTAGGCAAAATTGAAAAAGTGTCTCAATGAAAACAAGTGCAAATATGACTTGTGTTAAAATTAGGTTGTGGTGTCAAAAATATCCAAACATGTTCAACTTTTCTCCATAGATCTGACCAGTTACTAGGAGTCACAATGCAATGAACCAATGAGTGTCAGTGCCAAAAAGTTGAAGATGATGGTTGAGCCTGGTTAACATTTCTAATGACTGACTTACAAAGATGTGTGCAACCAAAGAAAGTGTAAACAGTGCCAACCGGGTGGCGTTATCTAGTTAGGGCTCTGTGGGGTCTGGTAAATAAAGTCAGGGTCATTGATAGGAACTCAGCATGTGCTGAGTAAAGATCAGACTGGAACAAGGGCAACAAGTGAGATCAGACCAAGAACCCTAAATGCCAGATATGGTATCTGTCCCAGTGAAGAGTTCCACATTTAGCTCAGGCCCTCACTACAAGTTCCCGGGACGTAGGTGTCGGAATAACGGTTACCTATCCCTGTATCTAAATCCATGCATTTCCCACCACAAAGGGTAATATCATGTTGTCCCAGGAATACTGGGTCCACATCAGTGTGTTTTTCACCTCATCAAGGAAATAGCGGGCTCAAATCTTCACATATTTACCAAACGCTCGAAGCAGGTGGTAAAGGTTCATGGGTGGTGTCTTATGTGGCTCACCCGGCATGTCACATAGAAGTACTTGCTGCTGTCCCTCATCAGATTTAATATGCAGGCAGGGACTGGGTGCAGCAGCTCTATGCAGCCCCCAAAACTCATCTTGAATGTCTCTTCCAGTGTCACTGGGACCAGAAATAATGGGCCTGGAGTTTGTGGACCCAATTACACCGGACCCACAGACACCAGGAATGAAGGAAGGGCCTGGAACACAACCCCACATTGGCATACTACTCAATGCCACTTGTAATAATGGCCATTGTTTGTTGCTCAAACAAGTTAAGTGGAATAGAGTCACAGGATGTATCTGACCAAGATTCCACAGGTTTGCTAGTCCTTTATTGGAACTCTGTGTGAACCCCTCTGGAATAAAACAAAAAATCTCCAAAATGGAACAAATGAGGTTGTACTTTGGCTGTGCTGCTGTTACTGGCCCTGTCCTTTGGAATTGAAAATATGCAACTTATATTCTAAAAATCAAGTAAATGTTCTTCAAAACAACATTTTCAAGCAAAGCAAACGTCAAGGATAGATTGTTTTAAATTGATTTCTTCTGCATTAGCCTGAACGGTCTAAAATTTAGGCACGTTCTGTGAGGAACACATTGACAAAAGAGAAAGATGTCCTGATACCAACACTCTCTTTTGAAGAAATTGAAACTGGTTCTTCTAGAAGGTCACTACAGAACTGCTGTTCAAGCCCTTGTACCCTTGCATCTGGATGGTGGTCCCACTCTACCCTAAGCCTCCCAGGCTCCACACTCGCACCCATTAAGTGCATCCTACATGCTGCAGTCTCACCCAGGACCTGAAGAAATATGATTACGTGACTCAATCCTGTTAGAACTTCATTAGCTCGCCTTTCCGGCCTGCACCATATTCAAAACCAGCTGTGTCACTTCTGAAGTCATCATGACCTGCACCCTTGCTTATATTCCAGACAAGCACAACATCCCTAGGGTGTTTCAGCACACCCGTAGCCAGAACACCATCACACTGCAGACCAAGAAGTGTAAAAACGAAACAAAACAAAACAGCAGGCCTTTTGTGTCTGTGCACCAACACACTGTGCATACCACAGGCTTCCTTCCTCTGAATCAATGTACCATCTTGCAATTCGGAGCATTGTGATTACATGCATGCGGAGCGCAAAGAGGTGAGTGTAGGTCACAGATCATGACAGGCACACCATTTTACAGAGTACATGTGGCTAATAATTGTTTAGAAAGCTATTGTGACTACAGAGGTCAAACACCCTGAAATGCATTAAGCAGTTGAATTCCCACACACAAAGTCAAAAAACAGTGGTCTTCAAAGTTCCTAATGCCAAACGTCCCTCCTGTAAAAACAAAATTGATCAGACACCCCAAAATGGCAAATATATTTTCTTAAATTATTTTATAGAATTGGAAGTACTGAATACATCTAACATATCAAAGATTGAATTTATTTTGAGCTATCCCTTTTAAAAACACAATCAAAAAAATGTTTGCCAACTTTCATTAACCTTACTGTGATCCTGTACCAGAAATAAGGGAAGGGACTTTGGGGGGTATCTGTCCCGATACACCTTGAAATCTGCTTCCTGCTAGGCCATAGGTGACAAAAGGTGTTACTGATGGCCCCTTATACTCACTGTTATTTTGTTCACTAAAAACACAGACAGCATGAAGCTGTCTCGTTGTCTCTGTTTACTGGTGGATGACTGCTCTACTTGACCAGAGCTTGGCACCCCCAGTGAGATCAATCATTGTCTACCATAAACAAATACATGTATAACTGACCATTGACTTTGCATATTTTTTTTTGATTTACCCAATCCCGCCTTAAGAAACAACAGTTACATTTTGAAGTGAAATTGAGAGATCAGGAGAGAGACACACTGCTCTGCACTGCATAAAATAGTTTCTAATTATGCAGGTCCGAGCTACATAAATTCTATGAACTGAAAATAAGCTTTCTTAAACCAATGAGCTGTATTACAGAGTGCATTGCAGACGTAGGAGAGATCCTGGGGGGTGACATATCCATTGAAGCTCACATGGAGGGGGCATGATGAAAGCAAGCATTAGTCTGAGATTTTTACCATGTGCTGCAGGAGGAGAGGTGAGGCTTTCAGCAAGATGTACTTGGTCAAAAAAGTTGTCGATAAACCTCTCCACCCTCTGGAAGCCTGTTTTCATTCATCACTTCCGAGTACAGCACATTTCAACAGTAGACACGCCAAGAAGGAAAACGTAAATACACACACCTGTCCTCCCTATTTGCACTGAACCAATTGTTGAATCCTATGTTATCTGAGTTCAAGACATCTTACAATTTTCCAAGAGGAACAGATTCTGATTGGACAGCCCTGGCGAGTATAAGCGGCTGAAGGAGGTGCCAGATCTCCAGCTGGCACAGCACCCTGCAGCTTCTACAGCATTTGATCATTCTGTGTCGTTTCCAGGTAAGTGGCTTATAGTTTTTTTGGGCATATAGGTATTTATCTATTTATTAAAAAAATAGATACGTTTTATAACTGGACACATAAACGAATTTGCATTGTATGAATGTATATATATATCCATCTGTATACGTATATAAATGTGAATATGTATATGTTTGTGTGTTTTGCCCTAGGGTTTCTGGTAACAAAGGAATGGCGTAAGTCTATGACAAGTGTGTATGAACCACTAGTTGGTTGTTGGGGCAGCGCAAGTTGTTCAGGCTAGAGAGAGTTGAATGCAGGTCACTTCAGCGTCCAACCCTTGCTCCGCTACTCTTAAAGAGAACACATTTTAATAACCGAGTCCTTCGTCTGCATGGAAGTCTTCAAAACTTGAAAATAATGACATTCACTAAAAGCTGCCGCAGCCATAAAGTTGAGAGGATGCAGGGTCACCTATGAGAGGCAGTGTCAATTTACAAACGTTTCTTTATGGCAGACCAGTAACATTTTAGGAAGGATAGCCATATCACAGATGGTTACTAAAAAATCGATCATAGGTCTGAAAGACAGTCAAAGTAAAGAAAAATTCACAAAAACAGCTTTATTTGATGTCGGATTCGAGATCATAAAAGCACAAGAATACAAAATACATTCATAGTGAATGAGCAAGCAATAAAAAGGCCGTAATAAAATCGCATGAAAATTCATATATACCATAAAGCTAAAAAAGTTTAAACCAAAAACAAATGAAATATTAAAACGATACACAACGCAGAAAAAATGTCCTTATAAATTGCTAGATCAAAATGTTGATATCAGCTAGTGTCATTTCCTTGCGCAATTTTACAGAATGCCACATAAATGTTGACATGGCTAAACAAATTTCTAATGCAGGGAGTTGTTGAAGGAAGATCATAGCTGCTTTATGTTGCCTAAAATTGTACTCACACAGAATGGTCGCTTCCTCGAGATCTCATAATGTTTTCAAAAAAGGATAAAGCGCGCGGTGCATCGCTCTAATACACTGTCACAAGGGCCCATATCAAGCGTAGACCAGTCATTCATTTTTGGAACAGATAAGAGTTGATGGATAATATGAAATCTAAATCTTGTTAAAGCGTAACCTGTGCTGTACATTATATACACTTTCCAGATAAAATTGAATACCATCGTTAATTAGCAGGATTTCCTGATGAAAAACACTTGATTTTCAATACTCCCCCTTAAACCATTTTCCTCCAGCATTTTCAGTGACAGGGCTTCCAGTTCCACCTTTCTATCACTTTATAGACATGAAGGATCATTACATAAGTCTTTCTTGCACAATCTACAACAAAAATCTTTATATACTTAATCCAGGCAATTTTTATAGCATACTCCAAGGACAAACAATCTGCGACAATCTTTCTATTCAAGATAGCCTCTGGCTTTGCCTACATCCTGTGTCATACTAACATTGGGCTTATCTTGATAAGGTCTTCCAGGAAATGAAAACCCATCTCTCTGTGACATATGTAGGTGGAAACACTTTGCGGTACTGTGAGATAATTTCTTAAACAAGCGTTCTCAGTCAACTGCAGTTTTGCTACATAGGGGTATCCCCAGACACCCACCCCATATAACACTATGGAGACACATTTCACTTTATAGATAACACTCATCTCTTTTAGTAACTTCACCCCCAATTTGGCAGAAAAAGAAGCCATTTTTTAACTTATTGGCTGTAATCAGATGCAACCATATACACTGAGCATTTAATAAAAGACCCAGGTATGAAAAAGAATCTACAGCAGCTAGGTTGAGCCCTCTAATTCTGAATTGATATTTTTATCAGCATGTGGTTCAAGTTTCATAACTTAAGTTTTGGACAGGTTGACCTTTAAGTCCAGGTCAGCCATATAGATGACAAACCTTTACTGTTTGGAGACCCCTTGGTGTACATGCCATGAGGACTGTGTCATCCGCATGTAGGAGTGCAGGGACTGGACAATGCCTGATCTTGGGGGCACCCCTACCTTGTTCAACTAATACTTTGGTCAGATTATTAATGTTAAAGTGTGAACAGGAATGGGGCAAGAATGCTTCCCTGTCTTCTAACGCCCCGCCGATCTTAAATTCTGTGTGCGCTCCCCATTAATGCCACACATCACCATCACATTCACCTTGTGTAAATCTATTTTATGGTATTTACTATCAACTGCTCAACCCCCATCTCAGTCATCAAGCGCCGTAATTTGCTGTGATTTACACAGTCAAAAGTGCTGGGCGGGTCCGTGAAGTCCCTAGCCCCTTTCGGAAGCCATATTGTATGTCAGAGAATACTTCCATTTCATCTGCCCAGTTTTGTAATCTGGATTAAAGTATTGTTCCTGCCAGCTTCAGAGAATAGTCAAGAAGAGAGATAGGCCGATAGCATGTTAGATTGGCTCAATCCCCCTTCTTGTAGTTCGCAACAAGCACATACACTGTCCAACTCTTTAAAACCCCAGATCTGTAAACAGCTCTCAGGACATTTGTAAAAAGTGGGGCCCATGATACCTGGTTCATTTTCAAAAGGTCAACTGGGACCCAGTAGCGGTTCGCACAGGTAAGAGCGGTGCGCGTGGCGTTGGGGGGGTATGGTGGGGTGTGGGTTGGTAAAAGTCGACAGACAACGGGATAAGTAATATTAAATAAATAAAGAAATACAACCACTACTTTGTGCTCGCTGCATTCCCACGTCGACGATGCGGCAAGCGCAAAGTAAGTGGTTTTATTTATTTATTTTTAGATTATTTATTCCGTCGTCTGTCAACTTCCACCCACCACTCATCCCGCCCTGCCCCAATGTCTCACCGCTCTTACGTGTGCGAGCCGACACTGCTGGGACCCCATCCGGGTCTGGGGCCTTCCCACTGTGACTAGAATCAATGGCTGCTATCACCTCTTCAAGGGTGAAAACAAAAGGTATGTTTTCCTCTCCTCCTTGAATAAATTCCTCATGCTCATTTGCCTCGGTTGATTTACTGGTGACACTGTATATCCTGAAATGTCACATATAAGCAAAATGTAAACATGTTTTGCTACACTGTGATCTTAACTTATTCAAATTGTGGTACACTACCCTGAGCACGCCACCTTATATTAGATGGAGTTGCCAGTTCAAGAAAACAAAAATCCTATTTACAATGAGCCAACTCAAGGTCTTGCCCTGACCGGACTTAATTTTTGGTTTCTGCCTTTTATAGGCACACCTCGGATCCACTCACTGTGGCATGCTAATTTTTCGGAACATCACGGTTCAGACACTTCCTTCACACCTCAATAACTGCCTGGTGACCAAGACAGCCATTCATTGCTGTTTTTTGGCAGTGTTCTGGGAAGGAAGCGTGAGTTTGGAGACAAAAAGCGGGTTCGCTGTCAAAATATGAGATACAAACCTTAAACTATCAATGATCGCCTTGAATATACCGTATAATCAGGAGACGAGTCACAGCCAAACAGCCCAGTCTCGGAGATGTTGTTTCCTGCTCAGAGGTCTTGATTTTAGGAGATAACTGTGTTTATTATTTGACCTGCTGGTTATTGCCCAGTTGTTAGCCTTGATAATGTCTCTATATGTGCATATGGGTCTCCATCAATTGTTATTTCAGTGCACAATAAATGAATGAATAGAGACCTTATTAAACAGTCAGTGGTCATTTTGCTTTTATTTTTTAAATAGCTTCGGTCTTCTCAATTAGAGATTTCCAAGGTTGGTCATAATGCAAGTGCAATTCAATAAAGAGTTATTTGTCTGCATTTACCCCTTCTCTCTCTTTCTCTATGAGCTAAGGATGTTCTGAACAATTTGAAAAAGTTGGCCAATAGCACTACACGCTTCACATCCATGAAATACAGTCCATAGTTTCAAAAAGGCAGGCTGCAAATAGTGGGTGTAAGTCACTCACATTGTTTTGTAATCTGTCTCTAATTTTTTTAAAGTGACCTAAGTTGTAATAGGCAGTATCACAAAAATGCATGTTCACGTATTGCACAATGATCTGTCTAATGAATATTAATTAGTTACGTTGCTATTTGGTACAGCCTGCAATTGGCTATGCAGACAAGTTTAATGGCCTGCAAAGGACAGAAGACTATCATCCTTATACAATTGAGATGCACTATCGGTGTGGGCCATCGAATGTCGCACTAGTGTATAATAGTGTTGTTATACGTCTTGTCTATGCTCAACTTATCTTGACCTCACTGCTCTGCGGTCACAGAAAATTCAAAATCAACTAAATGAAAAGGAGCCGACGATGCCCTACTAATTTCCAAAACTCCCATGGGTCTCCAAAAGCTTTTAAACCACTTCAAGGCATTTTGCAATGAGAGGGGCTTGGTCATTAACACCACGAAAACCAAGCTAATGATGTTCAACCCGCACAAATCTTTCAAGGAAACATACTCCTGGACAATGTCCCGCTTGAGAGGGTTAGCTCCTTCGATTACTTGGGTATTAAATTATCAGAGGGAATGGCTTGGAAGAGACATTTAGAGAAGGTCTCCTTGAAATTCACCCAGCTTACCGGGGCTTTGAGGAGGGAGCATTGCTTGTCGTACACCAAGCCCGTAGCCCCTGCCCTTAAACTGTACAACTGTAAGGCTGTGACTAGCGCCCTTTATGGGGCGGAGCTGTGGGGCATAGCACCCTCCAATGAGCTCGTAGCTGTGGAAAACAAGTTCCTTAGGAGCCTGATATCCCTCAGCCTAAGTACACACCTTCTCCCTCTTAAGCTTGATCTGGGTGTCAAGTCCATCAACGATCTAGCGAGGCTCCGCCCACTGTTGTTTTGGCATAGATTGGCCTCCACTCCTGATTTGTCACACTATGTAGCTGCTTTTTGCGAGGTCTCCTACTTGGACACCGCTAATAAAATTGGTTGGATTAAACAGGTAAACGCCCTACGGTCTAGAATTGGCTTGCCAACTCAGGCTATCGGCCATCCACCTTCATACTCAAGAAGTCAAGTAAAACATCTGTATTGGGCTTGGGTCGAAGAGAACAACCTTCGGAAAAGTCAACCTGGCAGCCTAACAGATGCTTTCACTGATCTGAAATCGAATTGTTATTTAGAAAGTTACCTCGACATCATTAAGGTGCCAGCCGATAGGAAGCTGTATACACAGTTTAGACATGGCAGCTTACCAATTAATGCTTTTATCAATTCCTGGCAGAACAATAAACTTCAACCCAAGGGCTGTCCTTCTTGCCCATGGCCACATGAAACTATCGGGCATGTACTTTTTGCCTGTATAGCATACTCCAAGCCAAGAAGCAAATGGTTAGCACCTGTGTGCAGACAATTAGGGACACAAAGCTCTAAAGATGCCCTACGGATACTAAAATCAGACGCTAGACCCCTTTTCGCCTGTGCCACTGTGAATTTCCTGGGCCATTCTTGGGCGATTAGAAGGAGGGCACAGCTGCCAGGGCCGATTGGTATGAACAGTTAAAATAGATTATGCTGACCAATCAAGATTACATTGACCAGTTAATGCTGCTATTTTATAATTCTAAATAATTGTTTTTATCGTTGTATTTTATGTATTTTATTCTGTCTTGTGACTAGTGCTAGAGCCTTGTTCTTAAACTAGGGGCAATCCCCCCCTTTTTTTTTCTTTTTTCTGCTTAATGTGCGGGCTATCAACCCGGAAATTGATTTGTACAAATCTCGATGATGCACTTGCACTTTATTTCCATAATCATGTTAGAGAGACCGAAGTCATGAATCCGGAATGCTCTTTCAACCTAAAATGACACACTCATGATTTGTATGGTTGCTTCTTTTATGGTTTGTTAAACCGAAATAAAGAATTTTGGTTGGAAAAGGAGCAAATAATTATATAATCAATTTTGCTCTATTAACAACATTACAACAGGTTCCATGCAATGCTCTATCATCAAATGTTTACGATTAAACATCCAAATCAACTTCCTCAGGAGTCTTGTGCGTGAGCTTCAATCCACTTTATTGAAGTGTATTCATTGTAACAATAGCACACCAGCCCAGCCAACGCGTTTCATCCTTGCGGACTTCATCAGGGCTGTGAGATAAAAACCTATATCAGCATGTATGCCACATGCATATATGCAGCTTATTATTTACAATTTGGAAATCATTCTAGAAGCTTTCAACAGAGTAGGCAGTGATCCCCCTGGTGTCTTACCAAATGTGAAAAAACATTTATTAAGGCATTCTTCAAAGTCCGGGAATGCTAACATAAGGATGGTAGTAAAATAAAAACTAAAACATATATTAGCATGTATGCCACATGTATTTATACAGATTAATATTTACAATAACTAAAAAAATACACTATACTCTTACTGCTAATAAACATACAACACAAGAATCCCTGCCTATGTACACTACTTAATTAAAAACAAGGACAGGTAGACAACAACTTCCTATATGTATCTATACAAGTGCCTTAAGAACAATATAACAGCTATTTTGACAGGTTTCTTTCTTGTTGATCCAGTTTCCCAAATACCCCATGTATGTCAAACAGACCTAATTGCTCACAATAAACAAGTAAAAGAGAATCAAAATGCGGGGACCCTCACTTGGGTTCTTAGTAAAATCCTAATGATTAACGGGTGGAATAAGTGTCAAGTAAGCACCATGTCCAGTGATGGTTCAAGATAATAAGTCATTGGGTGGTATAGTACCCCCTGTTCAATCTATAAAGGTACTATATTTACAAATATACTGGGGTACCATAACACCCAACGACTTATTGTCTTGAACCATCACCGGATATGGTGCTTACTTGACACTACTTCCACCCGTGAATCATTAGGATTTTAGTAACAACCCAAGTGAGTACCCCTTCTTTTTCTTTCTCTTTTTCTTGTTTATTGTGAGGAAATGGGTCTGTTTTAACATAGGGTAATTGTAATTTGAAATCAGTTGGAAAGGCATTTTCTGAATCACAAAACGGGTATAGTACATGGACAGACACTACTTTGTGGTTGCACACCTTGTTATTTTACGACCCAAAAGGTTTTGCACTGTAAAATGGTTCCAGTTGAAAATGGCCCTTTTTGCAGGTGTATCACCAAACCTTTTGCTAGTTCCTCTATTTTTCCTGACATGTTTTTGTGGGCTATAAGACTCTGGGCACTTTATCACTGCTAATCAGTGCAAATGTGCATATGCTCTCTGTGTAAATTGCAATTATAGTTAGCTATCCATAATTGGCATATTTGATTTACTGGTGAGTCCCTAGTAAAGTGGACTGTGTGTGCCCAGGGCCTGTAAATCAAATGCTGCTAGTGGGCATGCAGTACTGATTGTGCCACCCATACAAGTAGCCTTTCAAATGTGTCTCAGACCTGCCACTGTAGTGTTTGTGTGCGCAGTTTTAAACTGCCATGTTGACCTAGCAAGTGCGCCCACTTACCAGGCCCTAGCCTTCCATTTTCTTACATGTATTGCACCCCTCAGGTAGGCCCAAGGTACCCCTATGGGCAGGGTACAGTGTATGTGAAAGGTAGGACATGTACTGGTGTGTGTGCCATGTCCTGATAGTGAAATACTGTGCTAACATGGGAGTTGCTTTGTAACATCTTACAAGAATAACTTTCCATTGGGACAAGCTAGAGAAATAGAGTTTAGGCTCTCTGAACTCAGAATTTAATAACACTCCTTTCAAGGGAGATGGTTTTTAAATTGTGTGTTTGAAAATGCCACTTTTAAAAGAACGATACAAAGGGGATGATGGACGGAACGTTTGAGCCAATCAAACACTCACCCCCAGTCAACTGATCTGGGTTTAATCCATCATCATTCTTTAGCTCACTCCACCACCCCAGTTCAGACATGGCCATATGCAAATCAGTCTGACCCTGTGCCTCATGGGAACAGTCCAGCCCGAACTGCCAAGCCATGTCTTCCCTGGACCGGAAACAAGCATCCTAGGACCGGTTTCTGGCATTCCAGCCGTCATCAGCCAGGCTTGCTTGAATCCAGTGGCAAAGTGAGCAAGGGACCCACATCTGGGCATACCCCCACCAACTTAGGGCGAACAAAGCGATACAAAAGGGGATGATGGACGGAACGTTTGAGCCAATCAAACACTCACCCCCAGTCAACTGATCTGGGTTTAATCCATCATCATTCTTTAGCTCACTCCACCACCCCAGTTCAGACATGGCCATATGCAAATCAGTCTGACCCTGTGCCTCATGGGAACAGTCCAGCCCGAACTGCCAAGCCATGTCTTCCCTGGACCGGAAACAAGCATCCTGGGACCGACTGATTTGCATATAGCCATGTCTGAACTGGGGTGGTGGAGTGAGCTAAAGAATGATGATGGATTAAACCCAGATCAGTTGACTGGGGGTGAGTGTTTGATTGGCTCAAGCGTTCCGTCCATCATCCCCTTTTGTATCACTTTGTTCGCCCTAAGTTGGCGGGGTATGCCCAGACGTGGGTCCCTTGCTCACTTTGCCACTGGATTCAAGCAAGCCTGGCTGATGACGGCTGGAATGCCAGAAACCGATCCTAGGATGCTTGTTTCCGGTCCGAGGAAGACATGGCTTGGCAGTTCGGGCTGGACTGTTCCCATGAGGCACAGGGTCAGACTGATTTGCATATAGCCATGTATGAACTGGGGTGGTGGAGTGAGCTAAAGAATGATGATGGATTAAACCCAGATCAGTTGACTGAGGGTGAGTGTTTGATTGGCTCAGCGTTCGTCCATCATCCCCTTTTGTATCGCTTTGTTCGCCCTAAGTTGGCGGGGGTATGCCCAGACGTGGGTCCCTTGCTCACTTTGCCACTGGATTCAAGCAAGCCTGGCTGATGACGGCTGGAATGCCAGAAACCGGTCCTAGGATGCTTGTTTCCGGTCCGGGGAAGACATGGCTTGGCAGTTCGGGCTGGACTGTTCCCATGAGGCACAGGGTCAGACTGATTTGCATATAGCCATGTCTGAACTGGGGTGGTGGAGTGAGCTAAAGAATGATGATGGATTAAACCCAGATCAGTTGACTGGGGGTGAGTGTTTGATTGGCTCAAGCGTTCCGTCCATCATCCCCTTTTGTATCACTTTTAAAAAGAAGGCATTTTCTTGTATAACCATTCAGGGTGCCTCTGCTGTTTCTTGTATTGACTGTCTGGTTTTGCAGTGACAGGAGCTGGGGAAGTGCATTCACTGTATACAGCCACAAGGAGGTTGATGTGTGTCCTGCCTTTCCTGGGGGACTCATAGCTGGGCTGTACAGGCCTTGTCTGCATTTAGAGTGGTGGGAGGAGTTTTCACTAGCACCTGAATAGACCTTGTCTCCTCTGCACAATGCTGTCTTCCCCCACTTTAGTGAAGCTGAGCCAGAGAGGGTAGAACTGGTTTGGACTGGACTCGAAGACCCTTGCCACAAGGAGAACAAGGAGAAATTGGGGTATGAGTATTGGACCTTAAACCTCAGAGAATTAGAACACTTCTGGAATCAAGAAGAACCTCTGCCAAAGAAAAGAGCTGGAGAGCTGTAAGGAGGAGTACTGCTCCTTTGCTGTCTGTGTTGCTTTGCTTGGCTGGCCTGCAGTTGGTGCTTCTGCCAAGGAGAGGACAAAGACTGGAATTGTGCTGTGAACCTGCTTCTGAAGTCCCATGAGACACAGAGTCTTCACCTGTAACCACTGACCAGCACCTGGACTCCTTTGTGGACTCCTGTATTCAAAAGGGTGCCAATTCCAGTTCCTGGGACCTGAGAATTGTGTGGTTGGTGCTGCAAAGCAAGAAGAACAACTGTGATGCCGTCAGCGCTGCCGCGAGTGATGCTGCGACCTGCTCTGAGGCCGGGGGCACCGCTCATGAAGTGCACGACGCACCGCCCCGCTTACACTACAGCTCCGGCGCTCTTCAACGTCTGCCAATGCCTGCAGCTATCGGCCTTCCCGATGCCAGCGCTCACACTGACGCCGTCCCTGCCAGTGCCAGCATCATGTCATCGCAGAGCCGATAACCGATGAGGGTGACTTCACAAACTCATCGACGTTGCATCGCATCACCAGAACCAACGCCTCACCACCGCCTAACTTCCCATTGCTGGACTCGACACCTCGCCTCCTCACGGACTTGACCCCCCGTCTTCCCTGTGGCAGAAAGGAACCAGCTTCGCCTCGGCACCGTCGCCTCATCTCCATGATGCTGTGCATCGCCTGTTGACTTTGTTTCCAAGTACTGTTGTTTGGGGGTCTGTGTGACTCCATGCCCGACGCTGCACACCTCGCCGTCGACACCATATTTTGGATGTATTTTCCTGTTACGACATTGTTATAGCCCTAGGTGGAGGTATTTGTTTCTACCAATGCTATTTTTTAAATAACTGTTCTAAAAGTGATATCCTGATACATGTATGTTGGATTTGTGTTGTTTTGGTCTTATTTGGTTTAGTTAAAGATACTTTATGTTTTCTAAAATGGTTTGGTGTCCATTTGTGGTGTTTTCACTGTGTTACTGTGTGTTTGGGGACAAATACTTTACACATTGCCTTTGGGATAAGCCTATCTGCTCGTGCCAAGCTACTGAGGGGGTGAGCAGGGGTTATTTAAAGTGTGTAATCCCCTTACCCTGACTAGAAGGAAGGGTCCTTACTTGGACAAAGGTGCAGACATCTGCCAATTAGAGTCTCCCATTTCTAACAGTTCCATACATGCAGCCCTTTGCCTTCTGATGTTGACTGCTCTCATATGAGGATGGCGACTTCCAGTATTCTTGATTTGGAGTTTACACTCTTGTGCCATGCAATCACAATTGAATGAAATCTTACATATTATGGCCTGTAAAATGTCTAGGTGTGTCCTTGGCAGGAACATAGGCAGATCAATACACAAATATCCTGCCCTTTTGAGCGGTATTAACATTTTTGAGATAATCAAAACATGGATTTAGAAGTCAATTACAAATAGAATTTGTAAGTTTTAGTGAAACATACACAAGAACTTTGTTCCAGTTATCTTGCTGTTAGTTGATATTAGGCTGAAACAATTTTAAGGAGGCATACAGTTTAAGTCACTGGACTGCTTTAATAGCATTGTTTGCTTTATTCAGTAGGAAAATAATCCTACACGGATCCTACATCAGAACCATTTAGTTTACAGGTCCCATGCACTTCCTCACAATAAGTTGTTGTCAAATAGTGTAAAGAGGAACAAAATCATAACTAAAATCAGGAAGTGGCTGACAAAAAAAATATTAAAACAGACTTTGAAAAATGCAATATGTTTGACTTTGTATAGCACATGCAAATATATAAACATAAACCATCCACACACCTTACATAGATAATGTATGCTTGCAAATATTCAAACAAAGCAATATACTTACAGATACTGGGCAAACACAGTTCAAGACATATCTACAGACACAGGCACACAAACACTTGCAGTTATCTATAAACAGACCAAGACATATGTATTATCTTTTGCTTGTAGCATGTATAGCATATTATGCTGCTCTATGAGTATATCAAAGTGATAGGAGAGTGGAAATTAGACATCAGGAGAGAGAGAAATGAGGAGGGAACCTTGTAAATGAAATGTTTTCCCAAGTGGAAGGTTACCTTAGGTTTCTGGCTGATGAGAAAGAATAAGTAGGGGAATATAGGTTGCAGGAGGTGGGAAGAGGGCGCTGGAAGTATATATCAATATGCATACTTGATAAAGGGTTAGGTATGTTAAACTGTCAAACAGATGTCAGAGGGCGCCAGTCAACCATTCCCATGTCAATACACATAGTGTTAGACCTGACAGCCTTATGGTGGTCTTTTCCCACAAACTTTTTGTCTGATTCCCTCCAATTTTGCTGAATTTTGTTTTTGTTGGCGTTAGGATTCAAAGCACTTTACCACTGCTTACCAGTGCCAAAGTGCTTGTGCTCACTCATTAAAGCATGGTTTGGTTGCTAGATCCACAATTGGCATATAGGTAATTTAGCTATAAGTCCCTACTAAAGTGCACTACATGTGCCCAGGGCTTCTAAATTAAATGCTACTAGTGGGTCAGCAGCACTAATTGTGCCACCCACTTAAGTAGCCCTTTAAACATGTCTCAGGTCTGCCATTGCAGAGCCTGTGTGTGCAGTTTACACTGCCATTTCACCTTGGCATATAAAACCCCTTGCCAAGAGTTGAAAAGTGAATTATTAGTAGTGATAAGTAGTGAGCTTACCACTAGTAATAAGGCCACAATCACAATAAAGGGTTCACTTAGGGTCTCAATAAATGAATCTCCTACTCAACCTTTGGTATCTGACAACAAGCAGGCAGGCTTAACTTAGGAAACAGGTTTCGAAGGCAGGTGTGTAAAAACACCAATACATTAAATAAGTAAGACACAAAACATGATTATAATCCAACACCAATTTATGAAAATAGATTATATTTTATGAACAAATAGATACCAAAATTGCAAAAATCCAATATAGGTTACCACAGATAAGAATTTTTAAAGCACACTTTCTAGTGCTTAGAAACATATAGCACCACTCCGGGACCTCTGGTTGCACTTGACCAGGACAAAGTCAAAGTTTGAGGCCGACCGCGATGGAGCTCTGGTCGCACACACTAAGCGGCATGCTCCGGTCCAAATTTACCTTCAGACGTAAAAACTTTTCTGGGGGATTTTCTCTCAAAGTTGAGTGGTCTCCTTGAGCAAGCCGATTTTAATGTGACGTCATCGGATTTCTCCTCCGTGAGGCCCTGGTCAAATCCTGGAAGTCTGGAGCTCCAGAGCTTTCAGCGGGACAAACCTAAAATCCAGGCTGGGTTGCGGTTAAAGGGAGCCACGTTGACTCTCAATGTCGAGCCCTGGTGAGTGCTGTCCTCTTGGTGCTGGCCAGGGAGTCAGCAGAGCAGCCCTTCTTCTTCATTTCTCTTCAGGCAGCAGATCTGAGGAGCTATGCAGCTCTCTCATATTTATTCACAGTTTCTGGGTGTCAAGCAGGGCTACAGAGTGCCGCCAAGGTGTATGACCACTTACTCCAAAGTGTGGCATATTGTTGTCCCAGAAAATATAATTCTCTCAAAATCCAACTTGGAGTAAGTCTCTCCAGAGGAGCTGGCTCAGGCTAACCCAACCTACTGATGTGGCTAATTTTCTTAACACTCCCTTTCCAACCCTTTCCCTAATCTAATTATGGGGGCTCCTGTGTGGCTGGGGTGGCAGGATGTGAGGGTCAGCCTGTGCTGTTCTAAAGTGTCATTCTCCCTTCGAAGACGAGTTTGGCTACCACTTTCCCCTCTTCCTGCCATCTGCTCTGTAGCTTGCCCTTCTCCTCCCACAGGAAACCAATTGTATCTCTAGCACAACTCATGGGGCAGAGGCTGGCCAATCAAGAGAGAACAGCTGAAAGGCTAGATTTTAGTTCACAGAAAAGAAAGTTTAATAACTACTTTTCCGTCATAGTTATTATAAATCTATCAGTGACAAGTTGTTGGATTTATCTTAACTATTAATTTGATGCCTTGAAGTCAAACTTTTACGTGACTACGATCAATTTTTATCCTTAAATAAAATATTACAATGTTACCCTATAGAGCCATTCACTACAATCGGGAATAACAGTATTGGCAGTTTTTTCCTCTGCAGGGCTTAAAAAATAGCTTTTATAATGTCCCTGCTTATAGTTACAAGGCACCCTATCCCTGGGGCACCTAGGAGAGACCTTAATGGTGACGTATAAGTAAAAACAAGGTCGTTTTTAGACTTTGGAAGTACCTTTAAATCCAAAGTCGAATTTGCATATAATTGTAGGTTCAAGGCAGCCTGAAAGGCAGTGCTGCCTTTAAAATGACAACAGGTACCACAGTGATGCACACCCCAGTTTAGGAAATCTACTGGGCCTCTAAACCTCCCTGCCACATTATATACTAGGGGCTTACATGGAGTTTGAACTCCTCCTTGCCTTATTATATACTAGGGACTTACAGGGGGTATGTCATTGCCAATTGTAATTATACCAAATTACCATATACTTTTTATACAGATCACAGGACCTGGGTCTGGTTAGCAGAGCCCAGGGCACAGTCAGAATCAGAACACCTGCCTCTAGTGGTCAAAATGGGAGCAAAAAGTGAGGGGGACTGCAAACAGGTCCTGAGTTCTCGCACCAAATCTTAACTTCCTTTTTATTACATATAGGTCACACCTATGATAGGTCCTAGGTAGCCCACAGGGAAGGGTGCTACGCAATTAAAAGGTAGGTCATGTGTTTTTAAGTTTTATATGTCCAGGTAGTGAAAAACTCCTAAACCCGGTTTCCACTACTTTGAGGCCTACCCCTCTCATAGGATAACATTGGGAATTCCTTATTACATCTAATAAGCTGTAATTCCTAATACAGAAAAAGTAAATCCATCATGTTTAGTACCTATTGAATGGTATTTGTTAGAAATGGGGGTCTCTAGTTGGCAGAGGTAGGTACCTTTGTCTAAATAGGGGCCCTTGCTTCTAGTCACGGTAAGGGGGATACACTCCTAAAATAACCCCTGCTCACCCCCTTGGTAGCTTGGCACGAGCAGACAGGCTGATCTCAGAGGCAGTGTGTGAAGCATTTGTGAACACATACAGTAACACAGTGAAAACACTACAAATGGACACCACACCAGTTTAGAAAAATAAGTAATCTTTATCTAAACTTAACATAAGACCAAAACGACAAAAATCCACAGTACAGTATCAAAAATATCCTTGAAAATAGGTTATTCACTCAAATGCAGTCTCTAGCAACAAATAACTCCACCTGGAGCTATTACGATGTCGTGACAGATGAAAATCCCAAAGTACGGCGCCGACCGTGAGGTGCGCGGCGTCGGGCCCGGAGTCAAGTAGACCCACAAAGAACAGTACCTGGAGTTCGATGAAAGCAAAGACGGTGCACGGCGTCAGGGAGGTGATGCTTCGTTGGCGCCGGCGGTGACGGTTCCTTACGACCCCAGGGGAGGTGATGCCTTGGTTCCTTACTGCAGTGCGGGGGAGGTGAGATGTCGGTTCCTTACTGTGTCGGGGAGGTGGCGTCATGAATGGCGGCGAGGCTTCGGTTCCTTATGACGGTGCGGTGTTGATGGATTCAGGAGTCACCCACGTTGAGGATCGGCTCCACGTTGATGAAGCACTGCATTAGTGAAGTCGGGGCTGCGATGCGAGTCGGGACGGTGCGTTGCGGATGTCACG
This sequence comes from Calotriton arnoldi, assembly GCA_963921515.1. Taxonomy (NCBI): domain Eukaryota; kingdom Metazoa; phylum Chordata; class Amphibia; order Caudata; family Salamandridae; genus Calotriton; species Calotriton arnoldi. Next base: position 593,547 of record CAWUFW010005767.1, read on the forward strand.
AGCGGTGTCCTCGGCTGCGGTGCAGGCAGCGGCCTTGTTGACGGCTTCGGAGTTGATGCGGCACGGCGTTAGCAGGCGTTGGGCCTACGGTGCAAGTTGGGGCGGTGCGTCGTGCTCATCACGAGCTGTGCCCACGGCTTCGGTGCAGGTTACGGTGTCGCTCGCCGGCGCCGGTGTTGCAATTTCCTTCTGTAGCAGCTAAAACAGGAGTTCCAGATGCCAGCAGACAGAAGGGGTGAAGTATTTGTGTTCCTGAGACTTCAGAACAGGATGCAAGCTCAGTTTCAAGCCCTTGGAGATCTTTTCTTCAAGCAGGTGACAAAGCAAAACAGCAAAGTCCTTCTTCTCCTTTCCTTGGCAGCAAGCAGCCACTGCAGGCCAACCCCAGGCAGCAAATAGGCACAGGGGCAGTATTCCTCCTCAGCTTATCCGGCTCTTCTCCTTGGCAAAGGTTTCCTCTTGATTTCCCAGAAGTGATCTAAAATTCTAGGGTCTGGGTCCCCCTTTATATACACACAAATCCTTTGTCTCTGAAGGCAGAGAGTGTCTGTACCCAGCCAAAACCAGTTCTGTCCTCCCTGGTGCAGCTTCCTGGCAGGAGGTGGAGACAGCATTGTTGAAAGTAGGCCTGGGCGGTAAATTCCGTTCCGCTCGTGGAACTTGCGGAATTTGGATAATTTCGCGTTCCGCGGAGAACGCAGAATTACCAAAAATTCCGCGATCCGCGGCTTCGCGTAATTTTTTGCTTGTTCGCGCTTTCAAAATGCGTGTTCGCGAGATATTTCTCCCCGAGCATGCAAACAGCGTTCGCAAACAGGAAAAAAGCATAGCGAACGGGCGGAACAAGCAATTCCGCGTGTTCGCGGAACTTTTGCGTGCTCGCGGAGATTTTTTACCGTTTCGCGGAGCTTTGCGTAGCGCGACTACGCAAATTCCGCCCACCCCTAGTTGAAAGCAGACCTGGCCCAGGTAGCTGAAAGGAAATTTCCTCCCCCTACTCTCTATTCAATGCAGGTCCTATACAGCCCAGCCCTGACCCATCAGACTGCTGGAGCCAAGGCCCTCTCCAGCCCCCTGTCACTCACAAACCAGACATGGAATACACAAACCTAGCAGAGGCACACTGAATGGTTAGGCAAGAAAATACCTACTTTCTAAAAGTGGTATTTTCAAACACAGAATGTAAAAATCACCCACACTAAAAGATGCACTTTAACATTCTGAGTTCAGGCATACTAAACTTTATTTTCCTATCTTGTTCCCAGGGTCAGTTATGTTTATAAGATGTTTTAATCAAACTGCCCATTCTGGCCTATGGGAACAGATAGCCTTGCAATAGTGAAATACGAAATTGGCAGTATTTCAATATCAGGACATGCCACACACATCAGGGCATGTCCTACCTTTCACACACAAGGCACCCTGCCCACAGGGGTACCTTGGGCCTACCTTAGGGGTGACTAACATGTAGAAAAGGGAAGGTTTAGAGACTGGCAAGTGTGTGCACTTGCCAAGACGACATGGCAGTCCCAGACGGCACACAGGCTCTGCAATGGAAGGCCTGAGTCACATTTTACAGGCTGCTTCTGTGGGTGGCACAATCAGTGCTGCAAGCCCACCAGCAGCATTTGATTTACAGGCCCTGGGCACTCATAGTGCACTGTACTAGGGTCTGACAAGTAAATCAAATAAGCCAATCATGGAATCACTAATCCATAACAACAATTTACAAAGAGAGCATATGCACTTTAGCACTGATCAGCAGTGAAAAAGTGCCCAGAGTCATAAAACCACCAACAACAGGTCAGAAAATAGGCTAGGAGGAAGGGAAATAGTTCATGGATGACCCTGCAAAAAGGGCCAAGTCCAACACAACCCCCTTCCAGCCTAAACGCAGGGTAGACCAATCACTATCTTGATGGGCTTCCCTGCTTTGGGCGATAGAACATGGACCCTGGCCCGCAACTGCAGGGGCATACTCCAGTTCTACGACAATCTGAACCCATTTGGATCCCTCTGTCCATACTCTCAGGGCCCACTAAGCTAACCCAAGGGGAACCCTTCTCCTCACCTGTGGACACCATCTGTGCAGCACCTAACCTTAGCTTTCTCACAGGTGTGTCCCAACAGACAGACAGTACCCACATGGCCAACACAGAGGTGTGGCCCAGTCCACCCCCGGGGTGTGACTCTGGTCCCCCTCCCAGGGGCAACTCTGTCCACCAGGACAGCAAGCCACAGTGGCCACTGACAGTTGTCAGTGATGAGACCCAGGCCTTATGCCTCTCAGGGCTCTCAAACCTCTGTGCCGTCAGAGAGCGGGGGCAGTAGCCCCAGGTGCCTGGCACCCTTTGTCCACTCTCCCTCCTGTCAGGTCAGGCATGACATCCTGACCCTGACCCACCAGCCCCGGGCCTGTACCCGGCAGCTGGACCGGAGACTGGGGTGGGCTTCCCGGTCCTCCTCCTCAGAGCTCTGCAACCTCCCACCTGGAGCGGTACCCCCTTCCAGAATTGTCAGGGCACCTGTGGCAGGTGTCCTGCACAATTCGCCCACCAGTTCAGGGGTTCTATCCTGCAACTGGGACCCCAGCTTAGGGTCTGTACCCTTAGACTGGGCAGAGGTCAAGGGTGAGGCTGCCCTCTCCCCACCCCCCTTACTGGGGTCCTGCACCCTCCCACCTGGAGTGGTGCCCCCAGAAGACAAACCGGTAGGGACACTGATTACAGTTGTCCTTCCCTCCAGGTCAGGCAACACCTGAACCTGGCTTCCCAACCCAGGGACTAACCCCTGCGGCTGGGCACCTGCCCGGCGCAACAGGACGTCCTGGGGAGCACTCATGCCCCCCGAGGGTAACACATAACTCATGTGTTGTGTGACAGCCTGCCTGGTGCAGATCCCCCGGCCCCTGTCCATCTGACAGTGCGTGAAGATCCCCCAGGACAGGAGTGGTGTCACCATGGTCACTCCTAGGAGACTCAGCCCTTCTGGCTGGCCCCTGACCCACTGGTTCTTCCACTGGGGACTCTCTCCCCCTCTCACCCCTCAATCTGGACCTCTGCACCCTCCACTTAGGAGTGGCACTGCCAGACACCAGAACTGATGGAGATCTGCTTACAGACTCTCCACGTTCTCCTGACACTAGGAGATCCCCCTCAAATGGACTACTAGTACAGCTTAGGCTCCCTACCTGGTGTTCCCTTAAAGAACAATCCAGGCCTTGAGACTGAGGTGGGGCACCATCGGGACACATCCCAGTCTCACTCCTTCTCCTAGGAGACAGGACGTGAGGCCCTACAACCTTCCCACTACAACGGGACCTAGCTGGGCTACTCTGAACCTCTCACACCACTCTGGGCTGGAAGATACCTGAGCCACTCCTCTTAGGATCACCCCCAGATGCCTCTCCAGACCCTCTGGAATCCACCAAAAGGTCTGCCTCCAGTGTGAGCTCCCTGGGGTCAGAGAACTCACATTCCACCAGGCGTTGGCATAGCTCTGGAAAACGGGGACTTAAAATATGCTCTCCACGAATTGAGTCATACAACCCCACACCAAGCTATCCTTCGCCTCACCATCCAGTACCCTGCACATGTACCCCACACCATTCTCCTGAGATTGGCAAGACAGTGTCTGACTGTCTCTGTCACTCAACCCACACTCTTCTGGGCGGTCTTCACACTCACCCACCAGGACTTCAACCATGGGGGAACCCTTCTCCCTGCACCTCTCATCTAGAGTCAGTAGAGTGTCCCTCCTACCACTAGGACTATGAACCCCTGTGCCAGTTCCCCAATAAACCTCAGGGACACTGCGCACCACTGGAGCTACCTCACATCCTTGAACCCACTGGTGTATGTTAACCCCCTCCTTCAAGTCAGGCGCCACATCTCTGGGTGTGTGTACTGCTCCCTCAGCACTCAATAATACAATTTTGCTGCCACAATCTGAGCTGAACTCCACCTCCAACTCAGCCAAGCTCACTTCCTGAGCTACACACATTTCTTCTTCTTGGGCTAAGGCCCTCTTGGTCTCAGCCCTCTCGAGCTCCTCATCAAGCTCTCTCAGCCTCTGCTCACAAGCCAGAAGCCATCCATCTTTTTCTGTTTCTCCCTCACTTTCAGGGAAGTCCTCCTCCTCCTCAGACTCTACTGGAAGTGTTGGCCCCCAGCGGGGTTACTCATAATAAAATAGGGATGCCTCTAGATCCTCCCTGGACCGCCTCTTCACAGGCAGCCCTCTTTCCTTGCAAAACACACATAGCTCCTTCATTGTGTAGATGAACATGTGCCAGAAGTCACGTTCCATTTTGCAACAACTAACCAGAGTCTTAGTATTAAAAAATACTTCCAGGAGGACACCAGCAAACAGAAAAACAGTATGTGGTTGCGTTATGGTCTGCACTCACTAGTAGTGTACACCAATCACTGTATATGAGTCACAAATGCAAGTCCAGAATCCTCACCGCTGACCACCAATATTAGTAATGGGGGTCTCTAGTTGGCAGAGGTAGGTACCTTTGTCTAAATAGGGGGCCTTGCTTCTTCAGGGTAAGGGTGATACACTCCTAAAATAACCCCTGCTCTCCCCCTTGGTAGGTTGGCATGAGCCAGTGTGTGAACCATTTGTGAACACATACAGTAACACAGTGAAAACACTACAAATGGACACCACACCAGTTGAGAAAAATAAGTAATCTTTATCTAAACTTAACACCAGACCAAAACGACAAAAATCTGTGGTTCTTCTCCTTGGCAAAGGTTTCCTCTTGATTTCACAGAAGTGATCTAAAATTCTAGGGTCTGGGTCCCCCTTTTTATACACACAAATCATTTGTCTCTGAAGGCAGAGAGTGTCTGTACCCAGCCAAAACCAGTTCTGTCCTCCCTGGTGCAGCTTCCTGGCAGGAGGTGGAGACAGCATTGTTGAAAGCAGACCTGGCCCAGGTAGCTGAAAGGAAATTTCCTCCTCCTACTCTCTATTCAATGCAGGTCCTATTCAGCCCAGCCCTGGCCCATCAGACTGCTGGAGTTAAGGCCCTCTCCAGCCCCCTGCCACTCACAAACCAGACATGGAATACACAAACCTAGCAGAGGCACACTGGATGGTTAGGCAAGAAAATACCTACTTTCTAAAAGTGGTATTTTCAAACACAGAATGTAAAAATCACCCACACTAAAATATGCACTTTAACATTCTGAGTTCAGGCATACTAAACTTTATTTTCCCATCTTGTTCCCAGGGTCAGTTATGTTTATAAGATGTTTTAAACAAACTGCCCATTCTGGCCTATGGGAACAGATATCCTTGCAATAGTGAAAAACGAAATTGGCAGTATTTCACTATCAGGACATGCCACACACATCAGGGCATGTCCTACCTTTCACATACAATGCACCCTGCCCACAGGGGTACCTTGGGCCTACCATTAGGGGTGACTAACATGTAGAAAAGGGAAGGTTTAGAGACTGGCAAGTGTGTTGCACTTGCCAAGTCGACTATGGCAGTCCCAGACTGAACACAGGCTCTGCAATGGAAGGCCTGAGTCATATTTTACAGGCTGCTTCTGTGGGTGGCACAATCAGTGCTGCTAGCCCACCAGCAGCATTTGATTTACAGGCCCTGGGCACACATAGTGCACTGTAGGTCTGACAAGTAAATCAAATAAGCCAATCATGGCATCACTAATCCATAACAACAATGTACAAAGAGAGCATAAGCACTTTAGCACTGATCAGCAGTGAAAAAGTGCCCAGAGTCATAAAACCACCAACAACAGGTCAGAAAATAGGCTAGGAGGAAGGCAAAAAGTTCATGGATGACCCTGCAAAAAGGGCCAATTCCAACAGTAATGATAAATCCTCTTTGATGGCCAAGTCTTATTTATGGTTAGTATTTTGAAAATGCCACTTTTAGAAAGTTAAATAAAACAACAATTGATGGACAGAATGCAGAACAATGTCATCCATTCACCCCAGTACAGAGATCTGGGCCTAAATCCATTGTTTTTTGCTCCTCATGCTATTCCAGTTTGAACACAGCCATATGCAAATCAGTCTTGACCCTGCACCCAATGGGAACAGCCCAGCCTGAACTGCCAAGCCAGGCCCTCCCTGGAATGAAAACAAGCATCCTAGGACTGGTTTTGGGGTTTCACCCCTCATCAACCAGGATAGCTTGACTCCAGTGGCATGGAGAGCACTGGACCCACGTCTTGGCATACCCGTCCCATTCGGGGTGACAAATGCAAAAACAACAACTGATGGACAGAATGCAGAACAATGTCATACATTCAGCTCAGTACAGAGATCTGGGCCTAAATCCATAGTTTTTTTGCTTTCCATGCCATTCCAGTTTGAACCCAGCCATATGCAAATCAGTCTTGACCCTACGCTTAATGGGAACAGTCCAGCCCGAACTGCCAGGCCAGGTCCTCCCTGGACTGGAAACAATCATCCTAGGACCGGTTTCAGGGTTTCACCCCTCATCAACCAGGATAGCTTGACTCCAGTCGCATGGAGAGCATGGGACCCACGTCTGGGCATACCCGTCCCACTCAGGGTGACAAATGCAAAAACAACAATTGATGGACAGAATGCAGAACAATGTCATACATTCACCCCAGTACATAGATCTGGGCCTAAATCTATCGTTTTTTTGCTCCCCATGCTATTCCAGTTTGAACCCAGCCATATGCAAATCAGTCTTGACCCTGCGCCCAATGGGAACAGTCCACCCCAAACTGCCAGGCCAGGTCCTCCCTGGTCTGGAAACAATCTTCGTAGGACCAGTTTTGGGGTTTCACCCCTCATCAGCCAGGATAGCTTGACTCCAGTGGCATGGAGAGCAAGGGACCCACGTAGAAAGTTAGGCATTTTTCAGCACTTAGCCATTTGGTGGCTGCTGCCTGGCTCTGATCACTGTCTGGGTTGGCTGGCATCTGGGCTTTGTGTATTCCCTCTAGACAGCCACATACAAAGGCAACTTAGGTGTGACTTGAGGTATCTTCCTGGGAGGATTGCAGGGAGGAGCTGGGCACTGCCTTACACTTACAACTGAATAGGCTGTGTCTTGTCCAGACACAAAGGGCCCTCTACTGTATCTAAAGCCAGGGCAGGAAGGGAGGACCTTTGTGCTCCCTAAAGACCTTTCTTTGAAGTCTCCTCTACTTCAAAGGCAAAATAGGCGCTTATTGCTCCCAAGCACTATTTTACAGTATATTCTTTCTCTCATATCTCACATTCTACTTATTGGACTTTTGTCATTTTAGTCTTGTTTTGTTTATTAAATTAAGAGCTATTTTTTAACCTGGTGTAGAAACTTTTTGTGTGGTGATTTCACTGTTTTCCATTTGAAGTGTTGCACAAATACTTTACACATTGCTTCTTAAGTTAAGCCTGACTGCTCTGTGTCAAGCTACCAGAGGGTGGTTGCAGGTTAATTTAGGGTGAAATTGTGACCTAACCCTGACTAGGATTGTGGTTACTGTTTGACAAGGACTTCCACCTCAGTCAAACAGGAAACCCAATCCTAACACATAGGCTGACACACAAACAGACAACACACAAAGATGTCATTCCACAAAAACAGCTCCAGTAAGAGGACTCATAAGCAGGCAGACACACAAGGTGCTAACCAAGAAGGAAGAAAGATGAATGTTCAGATTCAGATTTCAACTTAATATTTTGACCATTTGAAGACAATACAAATTTGAGGTGGAAGAACGATTGTTGTCAATGCTTAATTAATCCATGTCCACTGCTTGGCGATATTATTTTTACTGGGTGAGGAAATATTTTAGTTTAGATTTTTATTCATTTACTACATTTTGGGCAATGTCACTTAATTTTTTTTATTTTTTATTCCTCATCCCTCCACCAGTTATTCCGCTCCCCTCTAAGGGTAAAGTTTTGTTACCTTTTTAGGAGAGCAGTGACTGTATGTCTTTGCAGGATAGTGCTTTCTTTCGGGTCTATTTTTCTCATTGCAGAGCTGTGGGATAATCATTGGACTGTTATGGCTTTATTTCACCAGGCTATGAAAGGGTGCCATATTTGTTTCGCTCCCCCCTTATCACATGCTAGGTTGCTTTTGCTGATATGGATGGCTGAGGTAACCCAGTCTTGCCTTGATGGAGGTTCGGGTAATATCCACTTCCTACAGATTCCTCTTCTGGGAAACATCCTTTACCCCACAGTCAGAACAACGACCTGCCTTTGCAATGTAGTCACTACCCCGACTGCGATGTTATCACGCGATCCTTTACCCCACAAGTCGTTACAACTACTTGCTTTAGGGGGGCGCATTGTTGGACTTGTGTTGGATTTTAAGTCCAACACCTTCCCTACTGTTGTGTAGACTGGAGTTGGAATAGTAATTTATACTATTCCAAAGTCCCGCACCCCCCTAAGGCAAGTTGTTGTAATGACTTGCGTGGTAAAGTAACGCGTGGTAACGTCTCAGTCAGAGTGGTGACTGGGTTGTAAAGGCATGCAGGGTAAATGGAGGCAGGGTTCTGCCATACAACCTTCTCTTCTTGCTATCAACATTAAAAGGAATAGCAAGTCCTTTTCCACTTATTCCATTTATTTGGGGCTGTTTCAATCCCAGATATTATTAGGGTGTGACTTACCTTCACTTCAGCAGCCAGGATTTCTTTCAACGCCAAACTGATCTCTTTCCAAAAGTAAGCTAGCTATTGGAACTTTGCAAACATGTGTTTATCATCTGCTTCAGCATGTTGCATCTCTCACATCTTAGAGTGCCTCATGTGAGTTTGGCCATCCTTAGAGAAGTCCAATAAACCTTGTGGAGCACGAAGAGGTGGTTTTGTTTTAATGGTGCAGGTTTTACATTCTTGTAAAGGTAGTTAAAAGAAACTTACCATAAGTTCTGACACTCAAGCTCTGGCAAGTCCTTCTCCCAAATCTGGCAAGTTTCTATGCTTTACTCATCTTCTGTTGCCACATATCCCAATACCACAGGGATACTTCATTTTTAATATTCCTGCTCTTCCCTAGAAGGGCTTCGTGTTTCCAGTTCCCCTGTGCTGCCCGCCATAAATATAGCTGAAGAAATTTTTATTTCTTCGACTTTTCCACCTGTTCACGCCAAGAACTCTTGGCAGGCGATCCGGGCTTCACCATCTCCGAGGTCGTCCCAGTTGTTGAAATTGGCCCTCCACAATGGACAGCTGAGGCTATCTCTTAGTTCCAGAGGAATCCCAGATGGGACTCAGGTCTGAGTAATAGTGTATCCCCATCATTTTCCTGACACAAACTCAAATTATGAGCGCTGTCTGAAGAAGCTTCAGCCGGATTCTTATATTGAATTTGGGGCCACCAAACTTGTACAGGAACTTCTCTACACCTAGGTCCATTTGCATGGCAGTATACAAATTTCCAAGATGAGTGGCCTCTGGTGTCCCCGCTAGAAGATAAATGTTTTTGAGTTGGAAAGCATAACAGTATTTTTGAAAATCCGGTAGGGCCAATCCCTCCTGTTTTGCTTCTCTTCTTAGCTTTTTCAGGTAATCCTAGTACATTTCGATACCCATATAAAACTGGATATCCGGCCTTGCAGTCTCCTAATCTGCTTGACCGAGAACAGCAAAGATATGGTATCAAAGAGGAACGTCACTTTCGGGAGAACAAACATCTTTATGATGATGACCCTGCTGTAAATGCCTAACGGCAGGTTTTCCCATCTACTAAGCAGCCTGTCTATTTCCATGCTGACTTTAGCTAGATTTTTCCTGGGGGGCTTCTCCAAATTATGTGTAACTTGGACCCCTTGATATCCTATCTGTCCTTTAAGGTGGAATCTCAGACTCACATTTGACCAAGCCTTAACTTCTTTCTTCTCTTTGTTAATTAGGTTTCCAGACATCTCACCAAACCTTTTGGCGTGCTGTTTGAGTTTAGGAACTGAGTGGTCTGGGTTGGTGGTATACAAGATTAAATTGTCCACGTACAGAGCAACCTTGATGGAGAAGCCTTGATATTTAAAGGGGAGCATGGCCTGATAGCGTCTGAGCGCCCGCACCAATGGCTCCATATAGAGATTAGCAAGTAATGGTGAAAGCGGGCACCCTTGTCTAGTGCCTCTCTAATGCCTGTGGGTGCTCTATACAGTGTTGGTATGGCTTTCACTAGAATAGAAGTGACTCCAAACTCCTTCAAGACATCCCATAGATACACCCAATTTACTCTATTGAACGCTTTTACTACATCTACTGGGGCATTTGTCAATGGGGAGTTAAGGGATTCCACTAAGTCATTCGTCCCTATCAGTAGGTGCGTTAATTCATGAAGCTGTCTGCCCGGAATTAAGCCCTTTTGTTCTGCATTAACAATTTTATGAATAACCTTTGATAGTATCCTAGCAACGATTCCTGCAAAGATTTTGTAATCGCAGTTCGACTGCAAAATTGGTCTATATGACTCCGCTTTTTTAGGATCCTTGCCTGGTTTCAATATCAGGTTTCCCACTTGGATTATCATTTACCCATGAAGGTAAATGTCCGGCCATGGAACCACCAATGCAAAGGCTTCGGGAAAGAAAACCACTTTGTAATGGTCTTCAGAGTGAAAGAGAAACCAAATGCATCATAGCAAGAAGAGAAAATGGGCGCCAGAAGGTTCCAGACGCATTTTCGCGATGCCCACATGGCCAACATCAGTTACGACAAGCAGAAACCAGACAAAGTTGATTGTCGTCAAGTTCATCCCACAAAGGCTCTTCTACGTCATTACCAAGTGCCTGTGAAGAGGATGATATCGACCAAGGACCGACAGGCTCATGTAGGTTTGGCTGCTTGCAACGAGGAACGAAAGACAAAAGCAAACCACCAAACACAAACAACTGAATTCAATTGGACACTGCCCCAAGATTACATTAAAAGTCAACGGTTGCCCCACAACCTTTATCATAGACAGTGGTGGGTCGATTAACATCATGCCAGTTGAGAAGTTCAATAGCTTGTCTCCTCTGCCATGCCTCAACCCATCAAACATGAAGTTATACATGTGGGCTACCTCTAAACTGTTGCAGAGTCAAGGGTCATTCACAGCGACAATGCGACATAAAGCAGTATCAGTGCAATCAATATTCCATGTTCTTCAAGGAACTTCATCCAGGCAATGTCTTCTCAGTTTTGCTATGGCTGCTGACATGGGACTGATATCTCTCAATTACAACCTCGACACTCAATCTGAAATTGTGAGTCAGTTCCCATCATTGTTTCATTGCCTAGGAAGGCTCAAGACAATAAAAGTGCAATGTCACATTAATGCTCTGTTGCCCAATGGCACCGCAGAGGCACTTTTCACTTGAAAGAAGTTGCTGAGTAGGAGCTAGAAATGCTGCTGAATCATGTCATCAATGAGCATTTCATTGGTCCTACGCCATGGGTCTTGCCCATAGTGGTGGTGCCGAAAAAGGACAGTGGAGGTACAGTGCACATCTGTGCTGATATGCACCAAGGCAACAAAGCAATTGAGAAACAAAAACCTCCTGGTCCACACATACTGGAAATGATCATACAACTGAACAGTGCTAAAGTCTTCTTCTGTCTTGACCTGAACAAGAGGTATCTTCAACTCAAGTTGGAAGACAACTGTAGGCACATAGCTACTTTTTCAACTCATGTTGGTTTATTCAGATATAAAAGGTTGAGTTTTGGAGTGTCATCAGCTGCAGAAATATTTCAGGGTGTTATACATCGAATAATTCAACCTTTCACACATGCTTTTATTTTTATTTTTATTGCCCAAAAAGCTTTTATTTGCTTAAATATTAAATATGAAAGATCAGAGGCGACTTTTGACATATTTTCAGCAAAATGATGGGTTTGGGCTAAGAAAGGAAATTACATTGTGTCAAAAGAGTGTGAAAGAGGTGAGAGATAATTTCTTCTCACAGTAGTTCTAGGATTACTACTATAACTGGGAAAATATTATTGTCCGCATATAAGATTTCCGAGATTTGAACAGAAGTATCAGTGGTAACGGTTGTAGTGGTGATTTTATTAATTTAATTTAGCATTCCTGTTGGGTGGTGCCTAAATCTTTGTGCCTCTTTGTGAAGGCTTGAATGGGGCTTCCAGCCAGGCTCGGAGACCTGGACAACTGTCAGGTTCCTTTCAAGTGGACATGCTGAAAGTGGAGAGCCACATTAACTAATGACGTGTTGCTAGTTGTAGACTTTAGTACGAATGGCCTTAAATACTGGTGCTAGCCCTTCTGCCCTGGAAGTGCACCAATGACACGGAAGTGAATGTTTAAGAGTATGCTTCAGTCAGGGGTCTAATGTTCAAAGTCTCTTCGTTTTCCACTGTCCCATTCCACAGTCTCCAGCCCCAGGGGGGCCTGCGCCTGTTCACCTGTCTTTGTTGTGCCTAATTCCTGACACAGGTGCTAAAGTGCTTCAATGATGCAAGTAGTTGTAGGGAATATTGTGTAAATCTGAACTTTCTTAGTCTTCTCCCAACAGAATCACTGGCAGTGGAAGAGAGCATGCATATTGTTGCAAAAGTGAATTAAAATCTCCAACTGGAAAAAAACAAAAAAATCATAGATGGTAATTGTGTTAAATAAATTCATTGACAATTACCTTGGGCAAAATTCCACTCAATCTCTGTTTTACTCAATGTACGATTACATGCATAGACCATTCACATCAACACATGTTTTCTTCTATCACCGAAAAAGCAGCCAATTCAAAACTGCTTGTCCATTCCCTCTCTGGACAGAAAAGCTAGCAAACCCAGACATGTTTCTGACTTCTTGTACCTCATCAGTGAGGTGTGGTTTGAGACCCTGTGTGGTACAGTGAGTTGTGGCACACACAAATGGCCCATAGCATGTGGTTTAAAGTGACACACTTTGAAAAATCTCATAATAAATAGTAATGTTTAAATCATTCTGGATTTCTTAAATTCCATCGTCCTTGTATGTGCTATTACAGACGGGTACCAAACAAATGCAAACCAAGCACAGATCAGCCAGTAATGGTGAAAATATCTTTGATGCACCACTATCATACAGCACAGAAGAATCTGTCAACAGTTTTTAGCAGATTTGACATTCCACCAGCACAACCCAGGAAGGTTATTTTACAAAGTATAAATGATTGGTCTGGAGAGACCCCACCTATACTACATACCAGCATATTTTCTGTTTGGGATATACCTCGCAAACTATGCATTGAACAGGGAGAAGAGAGTGTTTGTGCAAGTGTGTTTTCCTGTGTTTGAGTGTGTGTGTGTGTGTGTTTGTGTGTGTGTTTGTCAGAATAATTTTGTGCAAGCCATAATAAATGCATTGGAGTGACCATTATAGGTAGACTTAACAAAAATCTGTGTGCAAAATCTGCAGCAGTGTGTTGCACCAATGGGAAAATAATTGTGCAACATCATATTACCCCCAGGTCCCTCCGTCCTCGTCCCATTCATTAAAAAGTGGAGATAATCATCCCTCAACAGAAAAAAAGAACAGAGGAATGCTGGGACCCTAACCCCAGCCCCTCCCACTGGGAGTACATAAGCAGTACTTACCCAGCATTCCGCCTGTTCTTTTTTTCTGTCTGTCAACAGGATTGGGACTGCCTACCAGCCTGCTGGACTTGCTGGGAGGGTTGGTTGTTCCCGACCAGCACTTGCATGCTGGCCGGCCCTTTGCGGCTGGTGTGCCGGCCTCCCGGTTCCTTCCTGGTTGCTGTGCACATCTTCCTGTGGCCTGGCCAGGTGGAAGACGCGCCACGATTGCTGGTTCCCCTGCCTTCCTGCAAACAATGATCCTCTCTGGTGGGAGCCTTAGGCTGGCTGGCGGTGGAGGGGGGCCTTGTTCTTGTCTCCCGGCCCCCCCCAGTGAGTACCACGTAGCGATGTCTCTATGTTTCTGGGCGTTTGGGGCTCCATGTTGGGTTGCTGCACATCTGTCTCGCTGCTTCCCTCCTGCCCTGGCATGGCTGGTGGTTGGGCACCTTGGGTTGGCTGGCAGTGGGGTGGGGGCATTGTTCCTGTCTCTTGGAACCCCCAGGGTAAATGCTGCGTAGCAGTCTCTTTTTCTTCCTTCTTCATTGGGAGCTCCTTGCTCCTCACGCTGGTGGGGCTACTTCCTCCTGCCCTGGCGTGGTTCCTGGTGGTACGTCTTGGGCTGGTTGGAGGGGGAGGCTTGTCCTGGCTCCCGGGCCCCCCGGGTGTGTGCCGCGTGGCATGGCTGTGTCTGCTTTCTCAGTGCGTTGTCCGCTTGCTGTTGCTCTGTGCTGGTGCTCCTCCAGCCTTTTTGGTTGCTTGGGCAGGCGGTGGTGCTTTCTGGGGTTCCACTTTATCGCGCTCTGTTTTTCCTTCTGTTTGCTGCTTGTTGTTCCACCTCTTCCACTGGTTGTCTCTTCGTGGATGTCTGGGTGCTTCGGCCGCTATGCTGTCTTCCCTTCCCTGGCATGGGTCCTTGTAGTGTGCCTTGGGCTGCCTGGGGGGGAGCTTGTTCCTGGTTCCCGGCCCCCCAGAGTGTATCCGCATGGCAGTGGCTGTTTCCACCTTTGCCCTCATGTTGCCTCTGTGTTCCTTTTGCATTCTGTTTGTCTCTTCGTGGAATGGGGGGGCATTGTTCTGTGTCTGCGGGCCCGCCTCCCCCGGGTGCGTGCCGCGTGATGATTTTGCCATTATAGACTAATGGGGAAACCCAATCATTGTCACAGTACCTGTGTATAGTATGCTATGAAAAACAGATGGTCCTAGACCTATAGTGTAAGAACGCTAATTCAAACAAACATTTTTTATACAAGTGCCGGCCAAATAGTCAACAGCTGGTAATCAATACAGTATAAATCACAAATTAATCGATGGTTAGCACCCTGAAAAAAAAAGGGAGAAAACACACCCACATTGGTTTTTAAAATTATATTCACTTTTTAATTTTCAAAACAATGCAAAGAAAGTTAGTAAAGACATTACCACACATGATTAAGAATTGAGTAGATTGCTCAAAGGAAAGGGTAAAAGGAGAAGAAAGTGCTCGTGCTTGAAACAGGAAAAAGGGGAGATTACAGGCTGTAGAGCATCAAATTAATATCCATTTCAAGTTGATACTGGTTATTTAATGCAACAAAAACCGGTATAATGAGGCCTGTCCATAATATAATTCATACATCAAATCAATCGTCGATTTTTAGGTGCCTAAATGCAACATCAGGTGAGAAGGCGGGATGATATGGTGAAGTACAGGCCCTTGCTAGGGGGTATGCGTCGACGTTTCGACCCAACTTGTGCGTAGAGGGTAATTTAAAACCTCCGCTGGCAGTTCTTCATCAGGACAGAAGGGAATGGTGAGGCAACCTAAGAGGTAAGAATACAAATAATGGCGCGCATTATATATGTACAGCCATGTTGTTAGGTGGGGTGTGGGTACTAACCTAGTCCTGGTGCCAGGGATGAGCAAGCCAGGTCACTATTCCCATAGGTGACTAGTCTGTAGGAAGAATAGAATGGAAGTAAGACTAAAACTCTACTTCAAGGGGTACTAACTCAAAGACATGTTGCAGGGAAAAGAACACTTACCCGCAAAGTGCGGAGTGTGAAGAACATCTAATTAGATGAGATGTCAATTGCGGAGTTTAACTGGACGAGTTTTCAACACGGGTAAGGAAAAACCCAAGCATAAGTCCCAAAAACAGTTGAATCAATCCATAGTCCTGCAAAGTAAATAAAGGAACCAAGGAGTGCCGAATCAGTAAAGTCACAAAACCGTGATAGAATGTTGGTCTAATCATACCTGCGTGTGACCGCACTGAGGCATACCTGTTTTGGTCTGACAGCGTTAGGAGAGAAAGGCAGATGCTCTGTCGGCTCCAAAGGGGGACTGACAGGCGCGCTCGCCACTTAAGACAAAGATGCCGAAACAACGTGCACGTCGCGCATGCCCTAATTGGAATGCGATGGCGTGCGTAGCCCAAGGAAAAGCGCATCAACTGGGGCAGACTGCGGGAGAAGACAGACTCTAGCAGTCATGGTAGTAAATGGAAAGTGTGCCTGTCAATGTCCTGATCTGTCAAGGATTAAATGCAGGAAGGCGATCTATCTAATAATTTAAAATAACCACCAGCAATGTGGGGATGCGAGTCACCCAGGTTGTGGGCACGGGTGAAGACAGACTGAGGCATCCACGGTGATTTCGTTATAGGACCCCAACCGATTGACCAATTATTTTTCGTGGGAACTGATCTTAAAAAACCGCAAATATTGTTACCATTATATACAGACAAACAGTGCACAATGAGAAACGTTGATACGTAATATAAACACATGATGTAAAATAAATATTAAATACATAAATATGATACATATATGAAGATATGATGTACACAAGAAAAATTGGATTATTTACATTGGCCATAAAGAGAAATAGAATATATGTACATAAGTGGCCAAACATGAACACAATTATACATGACTACATATGGAGTGGAATGAAGGTGGTTACAGAAGTATGCATGCATAAATATGCACGAAAATGTATTGGCATGTACACTCAATTGCGAAACGCAGTGAATTACATATTTACGATACAAACAGGAGTGTACTTGAAACTCTGATATTTACAAAAAAGGGGTACAGGATATTAACCAAAAGGGGGTGGAAAAGAGTATATACATAGACCGTAAGGGAAATGAAAAATATACTTCTAAATGGCCAGACAAATATACATGTCAAAGTAACAGATATAATATATTTACAAGGTATGTAAGCAATAGCATCAGCCATTATTAAGAGTAGTTGCCTGTCTAGTGATCTCCTCATATTCGTTCAAACCCCTTGATGTAGTGTCAAAAGTATGAATCCATTTGCACTCTCTGAGGTTGAGGGTATGAGCGAAATTGCCACCTCTGGGATTGATATTGACTTTTTCAATTACCCACCAGTTGAGACTTTCAGCTGGGTGTCCGAAAGTTAGGAAATGTTCAACTAAGGGGGCACCCTGAACCTTACAATGTACTCAGCTACAGTGTTGTAATATGCATGTCTTGATTTTTTGGGTAGTCTGACTAATATACATGAAATCACACGGGCATGCAATCGCATATATAACGCCTGAGGAGTTACAGTTGGTGTGGTCTCTCATGGTATGAGTATATCCGTTGTGCGTGAAGCTTTTTATTTCCTTAGTCATAGAGCATGCCTTACAGCCACCACATTTAAAATGGCACTTGATCGGTGGTATGTTCCAAAGCGACAATTGGGTATTGCTAGGAGGTATGGGGAGCAAAGATTTTACCAAGTGGTCCCTTATACTCTTGCCTTTATTGAATGCATGCATGGCAGGATCAAAGATGTTTTTCTCTGGTGCTGTTTGGGGTTGTCCTCCTGTGCTTCGCTGGCGGGAGTTCCTTTTCCTGGCTGTGTCTGTTCTGGTTGGGAGTATTTCTGGGCCTGACGGGTGCTGTAACAGTTGGCATCTTCTGTCTTGCCTTTGGGACTGGCGATACGGGTTCCTGGCTCGTCCTCCTGGGTGTCCGGGTTCCTCGCCTGGTCGCTTTCCTTGCCACTCCTGTGCCACGTTTCCTCTTGTGGGGGTCTTTGTTCCTCCATGCCTTGTTGCTCTTGTGGTCTTTGTTGGCACCCTTGGCCCTGGTTTAGGTCTTTTTTCCTTGGGCACATCTGCCCTCTGCTTTTTCTGGCCGGTTGCTCCCTGGCTGGGTGTCTGCCTGAGTTTCCGTGGACTGTGGGGTTGTGCCCCTGCGCCCAGTTGGGCCCTGTTCTTGCCTGTTGCTTTTAGTGTTTGTGTTGGCTGCCTGGGGCTGTTGCCCTCTGGCGGGTCCGGCACGGGTGAAAGGTGGTGTGGTTCTGGGGCTTCGTTCTGCGGGCTGTTGGTCTGTTCTTGGGTCTCTGGCCCCTCTTTTTGCCTGGTTTTGGGCTGCGTCCTTGCTGCCTTGTCCACCCCCGGTTCTTGCCTGGTTTCTGGGTGTTGTGCTGGGTTGGGTCTCGTCCTTCCCTGTTTGCGTGGCCACCTGGGTTGCCTCTGGCTGCAGTGTTTGTTCCTCCTGCGGTGATGCCTTTGGGTGTGTTTTTCTTCATTGCACCCTCCATGCCTCCGGCTGGGTTTCCCTGTTGGGCCCTGGTCTGCTCTGGTCTTGGCCCTTTTTGGTGAGTTGGGGCTGGTTGGTGGCCTGCTTGTGCTGGCCTGGGTGGTCCGGGGGCTCTGGGCCTCTGCTGCCAACTGTGCTCCTCTGCCCTCTGGCATTCGGCGGGGTTGGGCCTGGTTGTTTCCTCGTTGGGAGTCTCCCGGGCCTGTGACCATGCCGCGTTGTCTCCTTGCTCCCCTCTACTCTTTTTGGGTTTTGGCTTCTGGCCTGGCTGTGGTCTCTGGCTGGCGTGGTCTCCACCTGTGGGTGGCTGCTTCCTCGGCGGTTGTGTCCTGGTCCTTGTGGGAGTGGGTTGGTCCTGCCCCTTGTGGCCTTGGCCCTCCTTTCCTGGTGTGCCGGCCGCTCCGGTCTTCTCGGTGTGCCCCCCTATTTTTTGGGGCCTGCTATCATTGGCGGTGTCTGTCATTCTCTTCCCCCCACCCTTCCTTTGTCGGGAGTGCGGTTGTGGGGTGTTTGTCTAACCCTTTTGGGTGCCTGCCTGGCTGCTGGTTTCCCGGGGCTTGCTGCTGTGGTTTGGGGGGGAGGTGGGGGTCTTGTGCCTCTGGCTGCTCTAGCCCTCCCTGGCCTTTGCTTTGCCTGTGCCCTGCTGGGGCCTTCCCCGTTTTGGGCCTTCCTGGGTGTGGGTTGGGGGTTTCAGGGTTGTGGCCATTGGCCCTGTCCCGCCCCTTCCGGCGCTGTGCAGGTTCCGGGTTGTTGGTCCCCGGTCTTTTGCTGGCCTGTCTGTTGTTCGGTCGGCTGTCTGCCTGGTCTCTTTGGGGGTTGTCCTCGCCTGCCCTTGCTGCTCAGGAATTTTGTGTTGGGCCCTTGTTTGGTTTGGGCCCTTGTTCCCTGTGAGGCGATTGGCCTCTTGGGTTTCTGGTCTCTGGATCTTCCCCTGCCCTTTTCAGTTTGGTTGGGGTTGGGGTCTGCTTGTCTGGTTCTCCTGCTTGGTTTTTCGATCTTTCAGTGGCTGGTTCTGTTGGGTGCTCGGGCCTGCTCCCTTCTGGCTCTGTGGGCCTTGTGGGGCGGCGTTCCGGGGGTTGTGTTCCTGTTTCCCTGGTTTCTTGTGTGTGTCTTGGCCTTGGCTGGCTCTTGGCCTGTTCCTGGGCTCTCGATTTGGCTCCGCCTCCCTTGCTGGGTGCTTGGTGGTTGTCGGTTGGCGGCTCTGGTGGATGGTGCTGGACTTTCTTTCCTGTGGCCTGGTCCTCCTTTGTGGGGTTTAGGGGCTTTGTCCTCTGGGCTCTCTGGGGGCTGGTTCGTTCTGATTGGGGGGCTGGTGCCTGGCCAGTGCTTCCCCCTTCCTGGTTTGGTTTAGGTGGTCCTTCCCTTGGGTGGTCTTTGGGGTTGGGCCTTTGCCATGTTGCCGGCCCTGTCCTCTTTCCTTTTTGTGTTCTACAGGGTGGCTGTCAGGTGGTGTTGGGGTTTGTCTTCTGGTTGGCCTTTTCGCCCTTCATGCCCGGTTGGGTCGGGGGCTGTAGGGCCTACCTCTCTTCCCCTCATCTTTTTGGGGTTGCTTGTGTGTCTGTTTGGCTGTATGGGTTTCCCTTCTGTTTTTGCTGCGGTCGCTCTGTGTCTGTGCTGTTGCCGGGTCCTGTGTGCCTGCCGGGGGTGCTGGGCTTGTCGACCCTTTTGTCTGGGTGCTCTGTTTCCCATTTTTATGGTTGGCTGCCTCCTTGCTGTCTCTGTCGCCTTCTGTTTTCCTTGGTTCCGATTTCTGGTCCTTGGTTGCGTCCCTGCTGGCCTGTTCTGGCTTATTGGCCGGTTGAGCCGGTTGGGCCACTGGGGGTCTTCTTCTTTCTATGGCCTCCTCCCTGTCCTTTCGTTGTGGGCGGCCTCTGTTAGGTTTTTCTGGTTTGGCGTGTTCTCCCCCTTCCTTGTTCGTTCAGGGGGGGTGTTCCTGGTGTGTGCTGGTTGCCCTCTTTGGGTGTCCTCTTCCTCGGCTTGGTCGTCTCCTGTTGGTTTTGGGGGAAGTGTCCTGGCTTTGGAGGGGTGCTTTCCTGTCTGGGTGCTCTGCCTGTTGTTTCCTGTGGTTCCCCCTTTGCTCCCTTGGGTTGCTGCCTTTGGTGTGGTTTCTGGGGTATGCTTGGGGTTTTGGAAGGCCAGGTTTTCTGCTTTGGTATTCTCCACTTTGTAATGAATGGGACAAGGACAGGAGGTACCTGGGGTAATGCTCTATTACTTACCGGTAATCTTCATTACTCCGGGTCCCGTTATCCTCGTCCCATTCATTACACCCCGCCCTCCCTCCTGGACGGGTGGCCTTCCTGTTGGGGGCTTGGTAGTTCAGGTGGAATGCTGGGTAAGTACTGCTTATGTACTCTCAGTGGGAGGGGCTGGGGTTACGGTCCCAGCATTCCTCTGTTCTTTTTTTCTGTCAGGAGATGATTATCTCCACTTTGTAATGAATGGGACGAGGACAACGGGACCCGGAGTAATGAAGATTACCGGTAAGTAATAGAGCATTCACACCATACCATGTAGCGATGATATCATCTACCAGGCAGACGCTTATAATGCAATTTTGTGTGAAGAAAATCATGGTTTAGCATCGCTCAAAGGCAGACAGTGGTGTCTTGTGTGAGATTTGAATCTGATGCGTACAGACGAATGTCCAGAGTTCAATTCTGCACCAGGTGTAGTGTTTTTGAAAATTACTTGCATTATCTGTCAGAATGTTACCTGATTTTGTCTTTCCAATTGTTGGTGCCTAATTTGGATGACTTTTGTTGATCTCAATTAATATGGAAACCTTTAGATGTTTGCACTATTCCTGTCCTGTCATCCCCTGCCCCCCTTTGTACTAAGGTGTGCTCAGATTTATGTTTGGTGCAAAACGTGAAAGTTAATCATTTTTATAGTTTGCGTCACATAGCATCACTTTGCATAATGTGAGCATGTGTGCAAAAATGTAATAAATCTGTCATAACATAATTTAACTTTATTTGTGTTTTTTGCGTCTAAGAAATCATGAGAAAACTGTGCCTGCTGCTGCTTTTCCTGGCTGATGGAGGTTTGTAATGTATATAACTATCTTTAATTTAATGTTTTAAATGTTTGATGAATATTGATTCAGGTGTTCAAACAACACTAAGCCTTGGCCCAAGAGCTACACATCAGATGATAGTGTAAAGGGAGAAAGCAGTTGAGCAAACACGGATGACACTGTGCTCTTGTTTGCTGGGCATTCAAAGAAACAGTTTCAGAAAGATTAAACTAGATTATTCTGCAAACATTACTTTAGAAGTAGGCTATGATTTTCAACTTCCCTCAGGGCATTTTATAGTAAGATTTCCCATGTTCAAATGGTTTGATAACAAAATGACATATCAAATACGATTGTTGAAGATTTTTTTCAGCCCTGGCCAAGGACTATGGAAACCTTTCCAAACTCTTTGTAGTTTGCAAAGTATTTTCTTCTGAGACCCTAAGACTGAATTAGTGATGTTCGCCACTATTTAACCTACATCTAAGCCTATTCAGTGCAACAAATGAAAGTTTCCATGGAAGATGTTTTTTAAAGCAAATGACACAAAGATCTGAGAGGCAACAAAAACAACTTGTTGTAAGTTAACGGCAAAATTGCCAAACATAAGGAGACAAACTCCTCGGTCTCATGGTTGTTCCCAGTGCGATATCTTTTTAAAGACCCAAAAACTATATAGCTAGATTTCCTTCCGCACACAAGAATCCCAAAATTGTAGACACTGAAAGTCTTTAGTGAAGAGCTGTACGACTACGGCAACACACTCTACTCCGGCACCACCCAGAAACTCCTAAAGAAACTGCAGAACGTCCAGAACGCCTCTGCCAAAATCTTCCTGAACATCCCACGCCACAGCCACATCACCGGCCACCTGAGAGACCTTCACTGGCTACCCATCAACAAAGCAATTACCTTCAAGCTCCTCACGCACGCCTACAAAGCCATTCACAATGACGGACATGCATACCACAACCACCACCTCTCCTTCTACACTCCCACCAGACATCTCTGCTCCGCCCAACTGGCCCTGGCAACCATCCCATGTATCCGTAATACCACTGCTATAGGAAGATTCTTCTCCTACCTCGCTGCGAAGACCTGAAACTCCTTGCCCCTGCACCTCGGCCAATCACCATTGCTGCGGCAATTCAGGAAAGACCTCTTTGACTGAATTGCAGATCCACCTCCCCTCCCCCCCACTCAGCGCCTTGAGACCCTTACGGGTGAGTAGTTGCGCATTATAAGAACCCTGATTGATTGATTGATTTTTATGTTAAATGATGGACTTGGCTTCGTATTGATTTTAATATCTCTTAGCTATTGCATGTAGGACTGGCAATGTCTACTTTGTTGTCATGCAGTGTATGAGTGGGATAACAAGGTTTTAATTTTTGTCGACTTATTATATTGTGAAATGTTTTTAGAATGTGACTGTTGTTTTGTTTTGCTTATTATACTTCTACAAAAATTAATTATTGGAAATAAAGAAATTGATTTGAATTGAACTGAATTGAATTGAATTTGATTGAATTGGATTGCCCCAATATAGCACTTTTGTAATGTATAAACATACACACGAAAGCCAAAGTGTTGCTTCTGAAAACTAAGCCGCAGCGAGTAGGGGTACCTTGCATATTACTTATTCACCTACTGGCATCATCTTGCGTATCAGAATGTGCATTTATAATTTATGAACATATGTGGAGCCCACATTTGGACCTGTGTACTGAGTGCAAGCTACCTCATTTAAAGAGTGATTTTCAGTTTCATATTTTGGCCTTATTGTTTTGATTGGATTCAAAGGAAAATGTCTCCATATTTTCATTTTGAGAAATGGTTAGTTTTTAGTGGCAGAGAGCAGCAGGGTTTAATCTTAGACAGATGAGTAGAAATTATGAATGACTATGACTTGCCATGATCAAATCCATTATTGTATAGCATACCCCATTCCTGCACTCACAAATTTCCTTTTTTGGTATATGTTCCTGCAGCCTTAATTACTGGCAAGGAACGTCCAAAAACAAATTGTCTCTGTGTTCAGGGACTGTGTGATGACGGCTGGGTTCAGTATATGAATGCCTGCTACAAGCCAGTTATGGAGAGGATGTTTTGGCCCGACGCGGAGGTAAGAATTCTTGTTATATTGTAAGAAACTTACATTCTAGTTGGTGGATAAAGGTTTGGGAGCCGTGCAGGTTAGACATGTAAAAAACTTGTGCAGAATGTGTTGTAGCTTAAGTGTGACACTGATCACAACATTCCATCTTCAGTTACTAAAGCAATCATGCATTACTTCCAGTTCTTGGGGTACCTAAAAAGTCAAGTAGTACATGAATAGAATTCTCCACCTGGGTATCTCAATGTGAGCTGCATATATACACATATATAGTTACTTTCAATCTCTTCGGTGGTCCTCAATAATTTGCAGCAGTGATTCTTAACTGTTTTACTTCTTTGGACACAAACTTAATTATTACTGGAATCCGTGGAACCCCACTGAATAACTATTCGAATCTGAGGACCCCCACTGAGTCATTGCTGGAAGCCAGATACCCCGGTCCAATCAATTTGAGGAATTGAACTGCAAAAATATACTTAAAAATATTAACACAGACATTCTTTAAATGAATTAACAAATAAAGAAATCTGTTATTTAATGCACAGACAAATATAAAAAACCTATATTTCTATTTTAATGGGAAAGTTGGAGCTTTTCTTAATTCAATTGAGGTCATCATCGTCCACAATATATTCTGTTTGATGCACTTGCTCTGCTTCCACGAATCCATCTGAGGATACCAAATAAGGGGCAGATCTACAAGGAAGTGCTGCAGCGTGGCACCGCAAGCCCTTAGGCTGCGCCACGCTGCGGCAGTTCCGAAGCACAGGAATGTGACTTATTTACAATAATATGTCTCATTCCTATGCTCTCCCCTGCGCTGGCGCACAAACTGTAGCCATGCGCCGGCGCAGGCACCCTTGCACCATGGTGCAAGGGTGCCTGCGTCATGGGGAGATTGTTTTTGTGCAGGAAGGGGCACCTTCCTGCACTAAAAACAATGACTACAGGCATTTTCATCTTTCAATGCGTGCTGTAGAATGCAGCACGCATTGAAAGAGGAAAAAAATGAGGAGAAATGAAAACATTTCTCCTCGTTGCTCTCGCTACGCCTCCCTGGGGAGGCGTAACGATGTGCACGCATTTCCAGATTTACGATTCCTCGTAAATCTGGAAATGTGTCTCGTTCCATGGGTGTTGCGTGGGAACGCCCACAGCGACACCCATGGGACGCCCCTTTCACGCAAAGTGCTGCGTGTGAAGGGCCATATTTACAAGGAGAGGAAAAGTCACGCATGGTGGCTTTTCCTCTCCTTGTAAATATGGAGAGTGGAATGCGCCTCCAGTACGTCACAAAAAGTGACGTACTGGAGGCGCATGAAAGCTTGTAAATCTGCCCCTAAATGTTTAGTCACCAGTTTTCAAATTCCTTCACATCATTTACAGAACGTTTTAAACTTTTCAATTTTAATATGTTGCTTCTATGATTTACATACATTTTATTATTATATTAATATTATTTAACTTTTTAAGCAGTTGCTGATCTCTTGAGTAGGTGTTGTGGACCCCAGGAGTCACAGGACCACAGATTAAGAACCACTGATTTACACTATTGAATGATGAATAGCAATTGGCAACTGGGGCTCCCTTTGGTCCTCAGTGGGACAAGCCTGAGCACAGGGGGGAAAAGTGACTGCTGATCACAAATGTGTTCATCTTTCCTTTGCAGGGCATGAAGCTGGCACAATGTAGACCAATGGAGCCTTGGGCTGCAGGCATTAGTAGTGACTTGCTCGAAATGTACCAAGAACTCTCAAATATTGTTAGCTTGTTCTGGCCAACAGAACCTACTTATCACAGGACTTTGTTTCTTGAAAAAAACAAATCCAGTTTATTCCGTGAAGTTACGTTAGAATCATTCTTGGAGCTTCAGGAACAGTGCAACCATCTGATACTGGCCTGAAGGGAACTTCTGGGCCTCTCTGTACAAGATTTCTGCAGAAATAGACAGCCTTCTCCAATCTCCTAGGAGGATCCAGGCCAATTCCTGAAAAGGCCTGAGAGAGCACAATGAATGTCAAGTGTCATTCGAACCAAGATAACATACTAGGGATGACATATTATGACCCTATGGCCATTCACTGCTGTCTATTTCCTGGTTATGGGCTAGGGAAGGCCAAGCTGAAGACACCATAGCAAATAAACATGGCAGTTGGGTATCCGTGTACTTTCCATTCCTGCTGATTCTTTCTTTCATGAGCTCTGGGATGTAGGTTGCAGATGGCTGGATAGATGGATTCACTCTCTTCTCAATCCTATGGTGTAGTGTGGAGGTGGTTAAAACCTTTGCACCAGACCTGGCTTGTGTTTCTTCCCTGGGGGCTGGAACAGCCCAGGTACTCACCATTCCCGCTGAGATAGTTTGAGTGGGCCAGGCCAAACCTTGGCCCATGAACCAAAACCCAGTGCATGATTGTAATGTCAGAGACGTGGGAAGGAAAATCAAAAACGCAAATATTTGGTATAAAGGATGTGGGTAAAGGTAACAGATGCTGGCGGCTGTTAAGATGTTTTAAAGAACGGCTGACATGTGCCACAGCATTCTGATTCACATCTCAGTCTGGCTAATCACATTGCTCTTTCTAGATGACATTTTGTAAGGTGTATCCTCTCATCTCTGTCCTCTCTGTGTTTTTGCAATGTGTGATGAGTCCCTCAGCTGAAATGTTATTGTGCCTTAGTGTATGGCATCAAACACTAACCCACTGCTTGACACTTAGAGGCTCAGAGGCTGCCCACACAATCAACACTGCAACCAACCTAACTCCTTTTTTCTTCTTTAAGGCAGCGTGTGTCGCTCTTGACTCTCACCTGACTTCCGTGCATTCCATCGAAGAAAACGAATTTATCTTTAATCTGATGGGGCGACCCCTGAATCATGGGGCAGGACATGCCTACTGGATTGGAGGACATAATTTATTTAAGGTTAGTGAATTAGTATCTGTCTGTCTGTCAACTCCCATATATCCATTCACTCATCCATACCCATTCATCTATCAATTCATGGGTCCATAAATACTCACATTCATTCATCCATGCACCATGCATACTCACCCACTATATCCATACATGCAACCATGCATCTAGAAATTCATCTTGCCATCCATAGCTATCAATTCATTCCTACCCACACTATCCATCCCACCAATCCTTTAACCATGCTCCCACTCACACTATCTGACTGTCTGCTAAATTCCACATCCTTCCATTTACGCCCAACCGAGGCATGCATGCCTCCATGCATCGATCGACCCACCCATCCATCCATCCATCCGTCCATCCAATCATCCATTGTTAAAAGGACACATTCATTTAAGGCATCTATTGCACGTTTTGAAGGACAAGACTGCATAGAAACCAAACGAAGGCATTCTAAAGTGAGATCCCAAAGTGAAAATGTACACCAGCACTTTCCTCAAAACCAGTGTTAATGCACTCACTCCATTTTTAGGTTTCGCCTAGGCAGCGCATGCTCTGTCTCGACGAGAGATGCTGTCTACACTATGTGATGTTGGTAACCGCCTCTTTTTTCCTCGGACTTTTGATTCATTTGTTGGTGTGTCACTTAAACCGCCCGAGTTCCGTTTGAGTTGTGGTTGGTGCAAGCAGTCTTAAAGTCCCTCCTTTTGGAGATTGTTGACGCCTACAGCTATTGGCCCCTTTTCTCGTATTACTTCGTGGTCTGAAGAGATACGGTAGCGTTGTTGGACTTTTTTTTAGGCTTTGTTTTGTCTCCGATGGCAGAGCATTTTTCCGTATCATGTGTTTTCTAAAGCTCTAGGCTTTCTATCGTCTCTGATGGCAAAGCATTTCTCGTGTTTTTGGTAAACACGTTTTCATGTGTTTTCTAAAGCGCGAGGCTTTCTTTAGTTTCCGAGCATCATTTCTCGTGTTTTTGGTAGACACGTTATAATGTGTTTTCAAAAGCGCTAGGCTTTCTTTCGTTTCCGACCATCATTTCTCGTGTTTTGGGTAGACACGTTATCATGTGTTTTCAAAAGCGCTAGGCTTTCTTTCGTTTCCGACCATCATTTCTCGTGTTTTGGGTAGACACGTTATCATGTGTTTTCAAAAGCGCTAGGCTGTCTTTCATTTCCAATGGCAACGCATTTTTTTGTGTTTTTGGAGACACTTTATTATGTATTTTCCAAAGCGCGGATGTTGGAAATGTTTTTTTTTAGCAAAGGGCTTTACGATGTACTTTTTGAAATTAATTAATGCAAACTGAGCACACGCATTTTTTAGTTTACTTTGTTTTTAGGCTACCGCGAGCACATAACTGCACTGCACACCAATGTGGCAGGCGATGGAGCTCTTGCTGCTGTCCTAAGAAGGCCGACACGGGTCCGAGGTAGAGGGTGTTCCATTCAGAGGGATCTTGTTTGGATCTTCGTGTTTGATTGTTCCCATTGGAGCAGTGCTCTCGCTGATCTGCATATGTCTGGTCTCTGTCTGGAGTGGGTGAAAAACAATGGACTGGAGTGTTTGCAAGAGGTTGAGTCTTTTGTAAGCATTCCACTGAACACAATTGTGTTTCCATACTGGTTTCTCTACAGGTTCCTCCTGCTCTTAAGTAGTTAGCAGCGGTACATAAGGCATAGAAAGGAAGCATAGACAGTTCTGTGCTGGTGTCAAAGTCTGTAGGCATGTGAGTGTGTCTACACTACACCTCTCATTACGCAACCCGTAATTAAAGCCGCCAGTGTTCCTGGGCTGATGGCGAAGTCTTTGTTTTGGGCGATGACGTAAGTCAGTTTTTTGTTGCAGGTGTTGATTTATTTATTTAACATGTGGCGGTTAGTTCCAGGCTGTTTCCTTCTTCTGCAGGGCATCTTGCTTGGCCAAAGTCCTGATGCTCAGTGCTGCTGTTGGCAGATGTTTTGCCTGGAAAGTCTTAGTGAGGTGAGGTAGCTGATGGATATTCTGTCACTGGGCACTGCCAGTGATATTCGCTTTCCCTTTATGCTGTGGTAGATCACATGACGTCTGTGGACAAAATGCTAGTTGACACTTGTAGAGTCAGTGTGATACTAGTGGAGCAGACAGCTACATGCGGTGTTGTGGGGGCAGGGAGGAGCATGCGGTTTGTAGTCCTTGCAGGAGTCTACACTACAGTAGTACCTCCCTACTTCGAAACTGCTCCCTCTCTTCAGATTCCCTCCCTCTCTCCCTGGTAACCTCAGCTCAGTCCCTCTCCTGCGTCCTCCCTGCCTGATCTTCCCGACTCTGGCAGCTTTCTTCTCTTCCTGCCTGCCGTCCTCTGTCCTCGGCTGCCTCGCTCTGGCGCCCTCCCTGCCTGCCCCAACCCTCTGCCAGAGCAGGTCTCTCCTGCATCCGCCGGCATCTATCAACCCCCATGGTTGTGTGCAGGGGTTTAAGTGGGATGAAGAAACTTGGGGGGGGTCTCTCAAAGGGCGTGGCCAATGAAATTAAGGGCGTGGCTTAAAAACACATAAGTTAAAAATCTGTGCTTAGCATAGTGCGCCCGACATATTTTGCTGTTTCTGTCATTGCATCCAGATATATGATACAGCAAGTAACATCCCCACAAGTCAGGACTACTGGCTTTGTCAATGGTTGTTTGTTGCTTAAGATAATTAAGCAGCAACTCTGGCTTGTATATAATATTGAAAAAGATTCCAGTTAAAGCCCTGGTGACACCACGACAATGTTGCTGCTCCTGAGTTTCAATAAGAGAAGGAAATCCAGAGACAAAAGGACTCTCTTTAAAGGATTTCCCTTCCCCTACAACCTCACCTGGCATGACGTCATGCCATTACTTCTCCACCAGTGAGAAGTGTGCAGTGTGAGCAGCGCACATGGATGTGCCTGCTGTCACTACAGTCCGCGTGTGCCAGGGCACAAAACAGAGGCCGACAGGGACCCGTTTCGAGGCCTCCTTTAAAAACTGCCGGTGCTCAGCACCGGTGAGACCCAGCCCACTTAAAGCCCTGGTTGTGTGTGTCGGTGTTCGTGCTTTGTAGTGCAAACTCGTGGTTTGTCGGTAATTGTAATGTATTCTTCGGTCATTGTAATGTATCGCTTGAATCCGGAGTCTCTAAGCTGAGGAATGATCGCCATGCAGCGGACTGAGCACCCGGCGAACACTCCCTTCCCTTCTAAATAGGGGCACTCCCTCCTTTTCACGCAACCTCTCAATGTTTATTTTTTCTCATTGGAAAAGAATGTCTCTCACCACAGTCTGAGTGGGAGAGAAGATCCCACCCTGACTGAGGTCCTGGCTCCGTGGCATGCCCACCTCCCCACCTCTCAGTCTCTCCAGCCCTCTACACTTCACGCCCAGTCCCCGAGGTGCCACCGCCCCGCCATGGCTGCGCGACACTCTGGTACTTGGCCCACCTCAGTCAATGCATGCGAGCTGCATGGCCCGTGCTACGTGCCCTCAGCCCCCTCGCCAACAGCCCTAGGTGCATATTCTGTCTCGGCTCCCCCACCCCCCTCTCTCCCTGTCTCTCACTCTTTCCATCAGTCCTCCGAAGACCGAAGTGCACACCCAGCCTCCACTACACTGCATAGCTGGCAAGAGCCTCGATGACACGCCTGACACCTTCAATCAGTATTGCTTTTTATGCAACTTAACATTGCATCTTGGGAGTGGGAGATGTGCTTTTAATATGGTAAATGTGGCCTCAAAAACAGAACGCAAAGTGCTGCTGGAACAAATCCAAGACCGACTGAAATTGCCAGACATGGCATGGAGCCATTTTGGAACCATGCCAGCTCTAACTCTCCGCCGGCCTGAGGTGGGTGCCTAGCACTGCCTGCCTGCACGCGGCCTCTTCTCCTGCCCTGTGAGGCGCAGGCAGCCCCCCTTCCTCGAGTGCCTGTCCCCTCCCTCTCTACTGGCCCGGCAAGGTGTGCAGTCTCAGCTGTGACTGACTCCATTCTGCACCAGCTCTGGGAGGTGTAGGGCCCCCTACTTGTCCCCGCCCCTCCTCCACCCCAGTCCAAGGAGGTGCAGGGAGCGCCTAGACGCCCCTCCTCTTCGTCTACTCCAGCCCTGGAAGGTGCATACCCCGCCTCCCACCATCTTTGATTCTGGGCCTGAGCCAGCCCTGGCCATTTTTTAGGTCTCGCATGTGCATGCAGTGCATCATTTATCACTTAATGTCCCCGTGCCTGAATGTGTAATGTAAATACGGTGCTCATGTAAAGCGCTCCAATACCTTCGGGTCGAGTTCGCGCTATATAAATATGCAACAAAAAAAATCACTATTCATCCGTACCTCCCCCGCCCCCGTTCTATTCTACTCCATGTGAATGTCGCACCGACCTGGCCATTTGATTTCTCTCCACACCATCTACCCCTTCTAGCCTGGTAGTAACTTGGAATTTTGAACCCCCTCCGCCCCATCCATATCAGAAGTGCATTTACCGGTAGCAATTGTTCTCTACCGAATTACATGTATGCGCCGTACAGTCAACCGCACCACTTCACAGGTATCCTGTAATGCACGCGGCGTCCTTTACTATGTCTCTAACAGATTCCCAGCCAGAGCCTTAATGGGGCTTGGAGAGCTGGGGCTATACCAGAGCACTGACTTTGGCAACCTAAAAACCCTAGAACTCTGGGAGCATAGGCCAGGCTACCATGAACATTGACAGCGCTGTCCCCAGCAACCATAGTGGGCTTCTCCTTCCATACCCGAAGTTTCTGCCTTCACTGAAGCTCTGATTACTTACAGAAATGAGAAGGGTCTGTGAAGTTGTAATTTTGCCAGTGAAATGGGGCAGCATACTGAATGAACATTCACTCTTCACAGAATAGCGAATTTTGACAAACTTCCCTGTACTCTTTTCTGGACGAAAGGTTAACCTTCAAGCAAAATCCTTATCTTTTAGTGGGCAAAGTCTC
The DNA here is from genome assembly GCA_963921515.1 of Calotriton arnoldi. Classification (NCBI taxonomy): domain Eukaryota; kingdom Metazoa; phylum Chordata; class Amphibia; order Caudata; family Salamandridae; genus Calotriton; species Calotriton arnoldi. The sequence continues at coordinate 624,645 of CAWUFW010005767.1, forward strand.
TCTCTAAAACTAGGCACTGATGTATTTTTCTCCTGCAAAATGTATTTTTAAAGGGTTTGTTTACTTGTTTTTTTAACCACAATTTTGCAAATAAGGTTTATTAAATATGTGAAATTTAAAAAAAGAAAACTTTATAAATTTTAGGCAAACAATGCTATACACCAGTATAGCCGTTTACTTAAATAAGCCTTAAGGAGAATAGTAAGTCTCTCATTCTATGACATGTGCAATATCAGTTAGCAGTTGTACTCCAGTTTACTATCGATATTGCTGGGTGGATTATTTCCGGGAGAGCAATTAATGCACCATTCTGAGTTTCGGACTGGGGGTTATCGAGCTACTATCCCTCAATTTGATGTCTGAAAATGTGCCCACACAATTTGCACTTTATTTTACCTAGAGAAAATCTCGAAGGCAAAGATATGCAGAATTGGCTCCTAAATTGACACTGATTCGAGGTCCAACTGCTGCGCGAAATCTGCAGTTCCTGGAATGAGGGTCTAACCGGTTTTGGAAAGTATGCCTTTTGTAGAACATTTTCCTAGCGTTAAACAACATATTTTTAACATTGGCTTCTCAAAGCAAGAAAATCCTAACATACACAAAAGTAAATAAGTATTCTATAGACCTTCGCAAAGATTGCAAATAAACATCCCTATGGTAAAACACCGCTACTGGAAGGGATTGGCACTATCAAGTAATTACATTGGAACAAGGTAAAGAAACAACAAGCATTGGCATAGCCAATAGGTCTCGCCTTTGGGACCTTATAAGTGTTTAGCCATGCAACAGTTGATGTTGTTGCACCAAGGATATTGTGCTGGATAACTAAACACTTATAAGGTCCCAAAGGCGAGACCTATTGGCTATGCCAATGCTTGTTTAATTTCTGCTGTTGTTATTGAGCAGACAACAGTGTTTTCAAAATCCATAATTTATGGCACAAAGTTGATATAAGAGCACATTTCTTTTTAAATTTCTTTATTATCATTTTCCATTAGGTCAGCGTTAATACTGTTGATAGCCTCAGACAAACGAACCAAGGTCTTAATGCCCTGCTTATACATTGGTAGTGACAGGTTGAATATCAAAACATAAAGCATAAACGTAAATTTCACGGTTTCCTCATCTCTCAGTTTACCCCTTCCCCACCTCCCGCGCCCTAATTGTCCTTGGATTGAGCTATCATTTGTGAATCCTGTATCTCGAGACCATAATACTGTATCCAGGGAGTCCATATTTTCCAGAATTTCTTGGGGCATCCCCGAGCCACATATGTGGTCTTCTCACCTGTCATGTACATGTCCATCCCATTTTTCCATTCGTCTACAGTGGGCACCTGTGTCTTCCCCCAGTTACGTGCCAAATCTCTTTTGGCGACTACCAAGCCAGATTGGTTAGCAACAATTGTGGTTTTGAGAGGTCCACTTCTGTACTCATGCCTAATAGCACAAATTTGGGATCTCTAGGTATCTTTTGGCCTGTCACTGCCTCCAGCTCTAGTAGTATATTGTCCCAGTAAATCTGAACTCTACGGCACTCCCATATCGTGTGGAAATAATTACCAGTTTCCTCGTTGCATCTAAGGCACTTAGGTGTTTCGGCCCTTCCTATCTTGTGTAGTCTTGCCCTGTCGTAATAAGTCCTGTGTAAGAATTTGAATTGAATTAGTCTAAGTCGTGTCTTGATGGCAACCTCTCGCGGGTGCATCAACGCATTTTCCCAGTCTAGGTCTTCTAAGACTCCCAACTCCAGTTCCCACTTTACTCTTAGTTTCTGGAGCGTGTCTGGTTTATTGTTTATTATGGTACGGTATGTCCAAGAGACTGCTTTTTCCACTAGTTCACCCATGAGGAGTTGTCCCTCTAGCGGGGAATATTCAGGTAGTGTTTCTGTGTCAATGTGTTGCGCCTCCCATGCATGGGCCAGCCTCAGATATTTATAATACTGCGTCCGTTGTAAATCATAATCTTTCTGGAGGGCGGAAAATGTGGCTAATTTCTTTCGATCTAAAATGTCTTTGATTTGGGAGATACCCAGCAGATCCCATTTTTTAAAACCGCTCAGTTTTACAAATTCTTTGAGTCTCTCTCCTACCCAGAGAGGAGTTTCTCTAGTAATTTTATTTTTCCAGTTGATATATCTTTCTGTATTTTTCCAGGCGGTTAGCACCACCTGCGTGGTTGTGAGTAATTTTGTCGCTGCCTTCCCCCCATAAAGGTAGTGTGTATGTGGGCGTAGTTCAAATTGTCTGCACTCCAATGCATATGTGGGATGGTCCCCGAGCATATGTTCCCAATCGTTTACCAATATAAGGTGGGTAGCATAATAGTAAGGTCTTATATCAGGTAGTGATATGCCGCCATTGTATTGGTTCCGTTGCAGCGTGGCAAGCGCCACTCTAGGGTGTTTCCCCTCCCAGAGAAACGTGCGTAAAGTGCCATCTATCTTACTAAAGACTTCATCTGGGATGGGAAAATATGTATTCTGGAGGATGTAAAGGAATTTTGGCAATGTTATCATCTTATATAATGCGACCTTACCTAAGAGTGTTAGCGGTAGAGTGCTCCATCTTTCTACGTCCATCTTAAATTCTCTAAGGATTCTATACAGGTTCCGGCTAAGTGCCTCTCGTCGGTCTGTAGTAATGTAAATGCCTAAATATTGTATGCCAGTATTGTTTACTTGGAGGCGTCCCGTACATTCGGGTGGTTCCCATCCCGGATTTGCATTATATAAACAGGATGTGTCCCAGTTTATTTTGTAACCAGCGTGTTTGCCGTAGCAATCGAAACTTTCAAATATTCGTGGAAGCGTCTGTCTGGGGTTCGTAACATAGAGAAGGATGTCATCCGCATATAATGATATGCGCTCATCCTGAATCTCAGTGTCATTAAATCGAAAGCCCGTCATATCTGGATTTATCCGAACAGCGCACACGAGGGGTTCCAGCACAAGGGCAAAGAGGAGGGGGGATAGGGGGCATCCTTGCCTCGTCCCGCGCTCTATCGGAAAGTCCCCGGAGAGTACTCCATTTACCCGTACCCGAGCTATTGGCTGTTCATATAAAATGGCAATCCATCGTCTGAAATTAGGACCAAAGCCGAATTTCACCAACGTTGCCATTAGAAAGGGCCAGTGAACAGTATCGAATGCTTTTTCTGCATCCAACGATAGTAAGAAATGTGGGTCTGTCCTGGTTGTTACTACTTCTAGCCAGTTATGTATGCACCTTAAATTTAATCTTGTGGACCTCTTTGGCATAAACCCTGATTGGTCATGATGGATAAGACTGGATATTACTGTTGTGAGCCTATTGGCAAGTATACGCGCAATTATTTTCGTTTCTATGTTATGGAGCGAAATGGGCCGATATGAAGCACACTTTTGTGGTGGTCTATCTTTCTTGGGAATCACTACTATTGTGGCTGTTCGGAGATCTTTCGGGAGGCTGCCCTCGGTTTGTGCTTCCAGGAACAGGTTTAGGAGATGGGAACTTAACAGTGTCGCATTCTGTTTAAAAAGTTCAGGGGGCAATCCGTTGGGACCCGGGGCTTTCCCGGTTTTCAGGTGGCTGATTGCCTTTCTGACTTCTTCTATCGTTATTTCTTCATCTAACGCTTGCGCATCCTCCTGGTCTAATCTAGGGATCTCGATTGTCTCTAGATACCTTATTATCTGCGATTGTCCTGCTAGGGGACGCTCGGCATAGAAGTCTTTATAGTAATGTGCGAAGGCTGTTGCTATCTTGGTGGGAGTCACGTGTATTTGACCGTCATCTGTTTCTATCTGTGTTACCCATCTAGCCTCTGATTCTTTCTTACTGAGCTATGCCAATAGTCTGCCTGTCTTGTCTCCTGTGGCGTATAGGTGCCTGTACATAGCCTGTATTGCCTGTTGCGCATCGTTCCTGGCCAGAGCAGAATACTCGTGTCGAAGGGTCTGCATCTTTCGGAGCAGCGAAGGATCGTCTTGTGTTAGGATTTGTGTTTCAAGTTGGAGGAGTCGGCTATGTCTTCCATTTCTTTACGTTTTTTATGGGCTATAATGTTCTGCGCTCTATCTCTCAGGACTGCTTTGTAAGCCTTCCAAAGTATTATGGCAGAGTCCACAGATCCCGCATTTTCTTTAAAATAAAGCTCTGTGTCTACTCTGATTTCCTGGGCTACTTTAGGGTCTTTCAGCTCCCAGGCATTAAGCTTCCACTCATTCTTGAGGTGTTGTCTATCCCTACCTACTGTAAGCCAGAGGGGTGAGTGATCCGAGAGTCCCCTAGCTAAATACTCTATCTTCTGGATATCCGTAAGTTCTCCTGCTGGGGCCAGGATGTAGTCTATTCTAGAGAATGTTCTATGAGCCCCCGAATAGAAGGAGTATGCCTTAGCACCCGGATGGTGTCTACGCCATAGGTCTGGGAGTGCTAATGTGTCTGTGAATCGCTTAAGTTGTGTCTCACTGGGGCTTCCAGTAAAGGCAGCGGTACGATCGGACCGAAGGTCCATTACATCGTTAAAATCTCCTCCTATGAGGTGAGTGTTTGAACCCGCTTCTAACAGTATACCTGCTAGTTTCTCCAGTGTCTGTTTTTGTAGTCTCGGAGGTGCATATGTGCTTACTAGAGTTATGTCTCTTCTGTTCCATATCCCTTTTACTGCTACATATGTCGTGTTGGGGTCTGTCCAGGTGCACTCAATTCTGAAAGGAGGGGATTTTTTTATGAGAATTGCGACCTCCCTTGCGCCCATGGAGAAGCCTGCATGTGCTAGCGTCTTATATGCTCCTCTTCCTAGGAACCCACATTGCGTTCCTTTCAAATGTGTTTCCTGCAGTAGCACTATTGCAGGCTTCAATCTCTTAATATATGCGGCCACAAGGCCTCTCTTTATCTTGTCTCTTAGCCCATTTACGTTCCAGGCGAGAACTATGTATCGTTATATTGTGTTGCCATACTGTGAGTGTGGATGGTGGGTGTCCATGTTATGATTTCTCCCCATCAAACCCTTCTGCTTTAATGTACACCAGTTATTTATGTGGCCTATTCTAGTTGTATTGCTGACTAAGTGGACCCGGACCCTCAACTCCCTCTCTTCCCCACCCCCCCAAACTGGACACAACTGTATGCAAACCTTACCCCCCCACCCCGGTTCCGACCCCCCTCCCCACTTGCTCCCGCACATCATGCCCGTTCCCAAAGACGTCAACGTGAAAACTTTGCGTATGTGTCAAACGAGAAGTCTGTCGATCCCTCCCCTCCTCTCTCTTAACTCAAGTTTTAAACAATGAAAACAGTCAGTTCACTGTATACTTCCCTTTCTCTTGGAAAGTGGTCAAAGTCTTCCAAACCTCAGGAAGCCTACAGCATCTCTTGGAGGGCGTCTGGCCCCCAGTCATCATTCCTCCTCGTCGCCGTTGAAGGTTTTCTGCAATTGAGAGTTCTCACGTGGAGGGTTCGAGCCTGAAGCCTCCAGAAGCTGGATCTGCTCCAGAAGTGGGTGTGCGTCATTGTCAGACCTGGATCTGTGTATTTCTGCGTGATCAGAGTCCTCAATACCAGTTGATCTCTGCGAGGTTTTGGACATACATTCTGGGGCTGTATCATCGTCCGTATCTGAGATAGTACTTTTCTGGTCTCTGGATCTCAGGGTTCTCCCCGGTGTAGTCTTAACCAGAGCCCGGCGCCTGGATACTCGCCTCTGTCGCTTTCCCTTGATCAGTTCCCAGTTTCGGCTTGGCCGCTTGTCAGCTGACGAGAGAGCCGCTGGTGGCTATGCTCGTCTCAACTGTGGCCGTTCTTCAATCCATGACCACGCCTCCTCCGGTGTCTAGAAAAAATGGGTATTATTGTGGAAAATAACTTTGAGCTTAGCGGGAAACAGGAGCATGTACTGAATCCCAAGAGCACTGAGTTTCACCTTTACTGGGTCAAAGGTGCGGCGTTGTTTTTGCACATCTCTGGAGTAGTCAGGGAAGACCATCACTCTCGTATTCTCATATTTGACCTCGCCCTTCTTCCGGAATTCTCGGAGTATTAGATCTCGATCCTGAAAATTCAAGAATCTAGCTATCAGCGGCCGAGGTGGGGCCCCTGGTTGCGGTCGGACTCCAGGCATTCTGTGCGCCCTTTCTATAACAAAACATGGCGAGAATTGTGTCTCTGGAAGGGCATTCTTAATGAAGGTCAGGAGAAACTGGCCTGGATCCGAACGTTCTGCGTTTTCTGGAAAACCTATGAATCGCAGGTTGTTCCTGTGGGCCCTGTTTTCGGCGTCATCTACTCGCCAGGCCACATCCTTCAGTGCCGCCAGTAATCCGGCTACTTCTGTAGTTGTGGTCCGTGAGTTATCTTCCAGCTCAGAGACTCGGTGTTCGACCTCCGTCACTCTTTCGGAGACCTTACGCAGGTCCTGGCGTAAGAAAGAAACCTCCGTCCGAACCTCCGCCATCTTGCTTTCCAGACTTTCTCGCGTGGCTTGAATCGCATGTAATATCACGTCCGTATCCGGGCGGGGGACTGAACCTCCCTCCGCTCCCACTGGCGCCGGTAGGACTGTCGTAAAGCGGTCCAATTTTCCTTGTTTAGTTGTTTTGGGCTCCTTGTCCTTTGCCATTACTGCGACGTTGGGGCCAAGCTGCGGCTTTTACGTCCCTCTCAGATAGGGTGCTTATCGGGTATCAATGATCAGGGGAAAGCACCTCACCGCGGAACGCTGCTCAACACTAGTTGCGGCACCCACCAGCGTCTATTTTCATAGGGGTACCAAAAGAGTTGGTGTGTGTATATAACCCCTTTCCTACTACAAAGCCGGCCGGGAGAGGGACAATCCACCACTTCGTGTAGCTTGACGTATCTCCAGGGTACGTGTTAATGCAACATTGGGGCCTCCTTCAATCTGGACAAAGTCGTACGCCTGCTTGGGAGTCGCAAGTCTCAGTTCAGCACTAGGGGTGTTGGTCTCCCTCCAACCTAGAAGCCCCAGTCCATATATGGAGCCCTTCTCTGCGGTTTTCCCCCGACACAGTCTATCTGTGTGGTCTGGGCGTAACAGCCCCTTCGCGTCCCACTAGGAGGGCCCAGCTATCGCAGAGTGGCGTGGCAGGATGGGCACTGGCAACAACACTTTCAAAGACAGTGATAGTCAATAGCAGGCTCGCCCCCACCACATACCCCAAGTCCAGAAGTGCCACGCAGTGACTTATTGCGGCTCGCCAGGAGGGACACAGGCACACTGCTCCCCAAATTCACTGCCCGGGCCCCTGGTGTAATCTTACGGGGTGTACAGCCGTCACTCCACTTCGCTGAACGCGTAGATGTGGGTAGAGCTGGGCTCCCTCAGAAGGGGAGTCTCTTTATCTGCTGCTATGTAGCATCATGTATTACAGCCGTGACAGTCAGCAGGTGTCCCAGTTGATCAAGAAGGGGAGTTTCCCCTATGCGCCAAGCTCTCTAGCACTGCAGGTCTGTTCCACCGCCTCGGCAGCCGCGGGGTCTCACTGGGCTGGCTCTAGCTCCATCTCTGAGCACCGGTCGCAACAGTCTTGTGTACCTCAATGAGGGGCCTCCCTGGAACCCTTTACCGCCAGTGCTCCTGTCCCTCTGTTGGAGCCATGTCAATCACAGGATATACCCAGGGGTTTTCCGGGGGCTACCTGCTGTATTGGCGGCGCTGGATCCCGCTGGCGCGCGGCGTCACTTGCCCTTACCGCGGCGTCTCCGTTGTCAGTGTCCCAGGGGGATTGTGGAGAAACCAGGCGTCTCTCTGTTGGGGCTCCCTCCGCTCCCCGTCGGCGACGGCAGGCCGCCTGCGCTGCCTCCGGCAACACAGAGCCTTGTACCCCGTCAGTCAGGGGTGTCACAGCGGCGGGCGGTCTCCCGTCCTCGGTCCGCCTTTGCGCTGCCACTCACGCCGCAGGATCGCTCAGGGCAGCCGCTGATCTCGATTCCGGTCACAACGTCGAGAAGGCAGGGCAGGTCGCAGCGCTTTTCTTCCTCGATGCCGCCGGTGATCGTTTAAGTGCGGCGCCACCGGACAGTAGCTCCGCCGCTCGGCCCTCGGCCTCAGTCAGTACGTTGCGGCCGCCATTTTGGGGAGAGACCGCGCGTCGATTCACGCGCCGAGAAAAGTCTCAAGTTCAGGTGTTAAAAGCACTGTAAAGCTCCCCGCTTGGTGCACCACTGCTGTCACTCGCTCTCCAACCTTAGTTTCGTTAGATGAACGGCGAGGAGGAACAGGATATTGCCAGGATTCCGTTCGGGGCCAGCGGAGCTCGCAGAAAACGCGGCTACCCGGCCATGCTGTTGGCCACGCCCCCATTAGAGCACATTTTTAATCGTAAATCAAGCCAGTAACCTCACTCCGTTAACTTATGGAATCACACAAAGGGAATGTTACAATGTCTTTTTTAACTTTTAATATAGCAAATACACAGGTGGCTCATGTTCCAATTTGATGATATTTACAGACTGCATGGCTGCTAGACTGCTGTATATATATATATATATATATATATATAGGATAAAGTACTGTCAAATCTACAGTAGAAGAGTGATGCAAGTCACAGAAGGGTTTGGTGATCATATAGAGTGACGAGACTGCTGACTGTTTACATTCAGAGGGACTCGGACCACCAGAGAACTAGAAGTAATATTTTAACACTTGGGTACTCGCAAAAATCTAAACACACCCAGGGGTCTGTGATGTGACCCAGGGCCGCAATGATGTCAGCAGGGCTGGGCCCGGGGGTTCGTAGGTGGACGGTGAGCGTAGGGGAAGCGAAGCATTTACATGGTGTGCACAGTGAGCTGTGTAGTTATCTTGAGGGTTTCATTGCACACTGCCCTCTTAATGAAGCCCCTAGGAGAGTCATAGATTTGACAATACTGCGTTATGCCCTATCTGAGCCGCTGTCCCTCTACCACACCCTCGGGTAAGCCTTCACTACTTGCTCTCCCTACTTTTGGTGCACCAAGTTCGCAAAGGAAGCAGTGCTTAATTTGAGCCCGGTCTTTCCGGTGCTAAACACCTGCACTTAATTGGTTTACGGTGCTCGGCCCCGGCACCTAATTGTCAGCAACATACCTAGAACAGTCTACCACATTGTGGCGCTGCTCATCTAATTTAGAGATGAGCAGAAGAACAGTTGTTTAGGAATACAATATACATTAAAATTGCAAATACCTGCCTCCCCAGCCATTCCTTTAGCTTTTTAGGCCTGGAATAATCTGAACTGTCGCATTTTAATGCGAGCGAGATGATTAGTAGTTGTTTTGGCAGCGATGACAAGGGCGATGGGTGGTGCAAGCTGCAGTGGCCTCCCGGTCAGAGCCTTGGCACTTAATATTTTACAAATTAAGCACTGAAAGGAAGTAATTTGATTATTGAATTGGAATGAAATATAATCTTAGGCCTCACAATCTCATTATGCCTTCAGGGTCTTCATTCCTTAAAATATGTAGTTTTTGGAAAGCTACAGTGGATGCTTGCACAAAACAGCATAACACGCAGCTTGCTGGTGAGGATGTTTCCGTAGCACATACCGAACACTAGTGCAAAGCTATTGAGTTTCCCAGGTCTGTGCACAAGGAGCAAATTAAGACAAGGGTTTTAGTTTGATACTTGTAGTATTGATCTTTTAATGGGATATAGTCGCAGAATGCAAAGAAAAACCTGTGATAGTAACATATAGCGATCATACTCTTTTCGTTGCTGGGCTTGCTATTGGCATAAGTTGACATGGCAACAATACTTTCTCCTCAAACACAGCTTCTTATGATTTCTGCACAGTGAAATTAACTACTGCTGACAGCTGATTGAGGGTTAATGGTCACTCAATTGCCAAGCTGCCCGCATGCTTTCACACCACCTCCTCCTGCAGTATGGATATCACTGAAGAAAGCTGACACATCAATGCGAGATGAGAATCTTCAGTTCATCCACTCTCCATGTTCTAGTATTCTTAATATTAACCTAGAAGAACGCCTTCACCCCACAATGACCAGTTGGCGCCTTCCTGTCGTTCAGTACATCCATAGTCTAGATTTAGACACATATGCTTTTATGATAGATAACAAGACAAAACACATGAACCTGTAAATCACGTAATCATGTGTTTTGTCTTATCGTTCTCTTTACATTCATAATTCACTGTATTTGAGCATTCTTTTCATACTTTGCATACTTTTTCTAATATTTTTCTAGATATTCCCTGTATTTTTCAGTATTGAATTGAATGTCATTTCTGTTTTTGTTATATGTCCTTACTGGTTGGTTTCTAGTTTCTTTAAAACCAATTGTCCTTGAAGAAACAACGTCCTGGTCTATACGCATTTGGCCTGGTAGCGAGGGTTTTTGGGCTTGTCCCGTCTTTATGCATATCGATCGATATACAAAGCCGCTGCTGCCCTTTAGAGGGTTGTCAGAGGCCTTCTGATAAAATACCTATAGAGGGCGCTCCAGGGCTGGAATTACTCAACAAACAGGTGCACGTTTTCCTTCCTTATGTTTATTTCTAGTGACACAACCATTGGAGCATGATAAATGGATGCAACATCCTTCCATGGAAAGCTTTTGCCAATCCAAAATAATTCTACCCATGGCAATCAGTGGCTTATGTTATAGGGACTCAGTGCATTTATTGTGAGAATCACGTTTTAATTGCAGTGGCGGCTGGTGACTTTTCAAAGTGGTGTGTGTAAAAGTTAGGGGCAAGTTTGACTTAGCAAATGAGCCCGACTGCCATAAGGAAGGATCGGGCGGGTTCTCCCCCTGAGAAATTTTTGAAAAAGAAACGGGCAAAGAATGGGGAGATGATGTAGCCTTACGGCTAGAACGGTGGACCTCGGACCCGGGGAACCGGGCTCGAGTCTCAGCAAAGACGCTCAACATCCTGTGATTCTGGGCAAATCACTTACTCTCCCTGTGCCTAACAAAAATGAATGTGTTCATCTGTAACGAAACTGGTGCTCATGTAAAGCGCTCTGATACCCGATGCCTCGGGTTCTTGATTGCGCTAAATAAAAACTCTAAAAAAAATAATGCATTTTTAGCTAATTTTGTCAACAATCTTTTTGAAAAAGCAGTAAGAACCTAGACCACACATAACAACTGACTTGCCTCTTAGTTCACTAATGGCATTATTGTAAGGTGGGGGGTGCTGAATGTTTGTAGTACAGTACACTTGCACCCAAGTACGCATTATTTGAGGACATTGTGCTGGAATAAACCTGACTTGCATTTTTATCTGTCACAAATCTAACATAAAATAAAAAAACATCAGTAGACTGTGTAAGGTCCAACACCCACCGTGAAAGCTGTACTGTGAAAACACACTTCCTTCCGTAGTAAATAAGTCATACACAGCGACAGTCCTGCCTCAACATCGTGGCTTTTATTGGAAAGAAGGATACTACTCGGAATACATTATCTCCCAAATACATTCCTTATATTACATAGCAGATTTCCTTATCATCGAAATGTGGTCAGATCCAGTGAAAAACTTGCCCAATATGCCCTTATCAAGTAAACGAGTATCTGGAAATAATGAGGGATCTGGAAAAATTTAAACTGGTGAACAATTGAATTCTACATAAAATAGACTGGTGAGTGGTTTAATTTTTATAAAGAGGATGTCAATCAATCAAGTAGTATTTGCATAGCGTGGCTAATCACCCAGGTGTGCTGCAGGTATCAGTTGAAGAGCCAGGTCTTGAGTCCCTTCCTGAAGTGGTTCAGCGAGGGTGAGGTTCAGAGGTGGAGGATGTTCCAGGCTTTGGCAGCAAGGTAGGAGAAGGAGCGTCCTCCTGAGTGGTTGCAGTGGATATGTGGTGTCTGGGCAAGGACAAAGTGTGCGGAGCTGAGGTTTCTGGTCGGCTGGTGGAAGATCAGGCAGTGGTTCAAGTAGTCAGGTCCTTGATTGTGGAGGGCTTTGTAAGGCATGGGTGAACTGGCATCTCTTCTGTACTGGGAGCCAGTGGAGGTCTTTCAGTGCTAGGTGATGTGTGTCCTCTTCTGGAGGTTGAGAATCAGACTGGCTGCTGTGTTCTGGATGGCCTGGAGTCTTTGCGTGAGTTCATGGTAGTGCCAACATAGAGTGTGTTGCCATTGTCAAGCCGGCTGGTGATTTGCTATTGTGGATAGAACATCAGTTTTCCAGGCCATGGTGAATTGCTAGCATTAAAATAAAGTCTGTTGCTGTGTTCCTCGTAATAACACGGTGTAAAAAGGCAGTACCATCCAGCGCTTTGTGTTTATCTAACTTTCCAGAAC